>JARQOC010000003.1:334566694-335166694 GCA_033576535.1 Allobates femoralis
GATTAATAATGATAATTAATATTAACACTAATAATAATATTAATAATTAATAATAATTACTAATCGATTATATCGGCCCAAAAAGATGTCTTGTAGGGATGAGGTTCCAGCACTGGTTTGCCGACGTCCGTCCCACAGGATCACCAAGGCAGGAATAATTTGTGAGGAAAACTTAAAGTAAACACTATAAAATTGCGGCAGGTGGGAACATAGTGATTGGTAGACAAAGGGGAGTATGGTGATTGGTAGGCAAAATGGGTTGCTACCCAGCAACAGCACAGTCAGCCACGGGATTTTCGCGGGCAAACTCGCCCTATACTTTCTATGGGGATTACCGCAACCGCACCGCAAGTGTAGCGACTCGCAATGGCCTCGCGGCCATTGCTCGCGCTACACAGCGAGTCGCAATAGATCCCCATTGAAAGTATAGGGGGAGTTGCGGCAGGTGCGGCGGCTGAGGTAGCGACTCGCAATGGCCTCGCGGCCATTGCTCGCGCTACACAGCGAGTCGCAATAGATCCCCATTGAAAGTATAGGGGGAGTTGCGGCAGGTGCGGCGGCTGAGGTAGCGACTCGCAATGGCCTCGCGGCCATTGCTCGCGCTACACAGCGAGTCGCAATAGATCCCCATTGAAAGTATAGGGGGAGTTGCGGCAGGTGCGGCGGCTGAGGTAGCGACTCGCAATGGCCTCGCGGCCATTGCTCGCGCTACCTCAGCGGTAAATCGCTAAGTTTGTGGCCGAGCCTCTGGTTCTATTTTCGGCCAGCGACTCGCAATGGCCGCTTCGCGGCCATTGCTCGCGCGTGGTGACGTCACATAGTGACAAAGCCACGGCGTTTTCGGGGGCCGACACGATTTTGCCTACGGCAATTATAGAGTAGATATATTATTTATTTATATTGTGAAAACCACAATATAAATACACATAAAAAAAATAGCCCCTATAAACCTTTCCAATCATGAGGTCACAGACTTCCCATAAGAAAAAACCCTGCGAACTTCAAATCAGCAGACATAATATAATAATATAATATTTATTCATTTATATAGCGCTATTAATTCCATAGCACTTTACATACATGAGTAATGCTGTCTCTCTTGGAGCTCACAATCTAAACATCCTATCAGTATGTCTTTACAATGTCTCACATACAACATATCTCTTGTGAAAAAAATAGAATGAAACATCCGAAAAAGTAAATGTGAACGACGTGATCTTATTTGTGTCAATAAATTGTGACATTGTTATCTTGTGTCAGAAAAGAAAGGAAAAAAAAACAATGAAGAAAAAAAGAAACAAGAAAAGCAAAGAAGAAAAAAAAAGAAAAAGTAAATTAGAAAAAAAAACAATAAAGAAAAAAACAAAAGAAAAAAAGTAAAAAAGAAAAAATAATAAAGAACAAAATGAAAAAAGAAAAATAAGCAAAAATGGAAAAAAAAAAAAGAAAAAGAAATCTTTTATTTTTGATTCTTTTATCTTCTTTTTTTCCATTCTTTTCTGACACAAGATAACAATGTCACAATTTATTGACACAAATAAGATCACGTCGTTCACATTTACTGTTTAGGATGTTACATTGTATTTTCTCACCAGATATGTTGTTTGTCAGCTGATGTAAAGTTTGCAGGTTTTTTCTTATGGGAAGTCTGTGACCTCATGATTGGAAAGGTTTATATGGGCTATTGTTTATGTGTATTTATATTGTGGTTTTATCTGAAGAAGGAGCAGGTTATTGCTCTGAAACGTGTAATAAAATAATCCCTTTTGCATTTTATCTATTATTGGAGACTGACCCCTGACAGGCAGCGTATGCACCATATTCTACTACCGGGTCAATATTTCTCCTCATAGTGGCGGCAGCGGTTGTTGCTATCAAAGTTGGTTGTGGCTCTCACAACCCTTCCAGGTGAGCCGCAAATCACTAGAAATCACCTTTATCTCCATAACGTTAGACCTTATTTGCGCCTTTTTCTCTTCCAGCCTGGTTTTGTTCAATTTAAGTGAACTGTAATTCTCATCATATCTTTCAGTTGGTCGGAGGGATCTGCAGGCAGAGACAATTGCTCTTTCTTTCTGGTCTTAGACTTGGAATAGTACTCTACCTAATCCGTGTGGCTGACATATATATACAGGTGGAAGGGGATGTTGTAGTCTGGATAGGCAAGGACTGGGACTTTGGTTAACTTCATCTTAATGTCCTGGCAGGACTGTTCTAGCTCTGGTGTCCACTGGACGGAAAGGCTTTTGCTTATCTTCTATCAAGGTTGACCTCTAAGGAGTTCTTGTAAGGGGGCAGCAATCTGAGTAAGGTTTTTGAGACTGATCACTACCGGTTCAATAGTTCATTTATCTTAGAATTCCTTGCACTAAAGTGGGCTCTCACCGACACATTTAAGCTCTACTTGACAGCAACTCCCTTCATTGCCTTTACCACAACAACCCATTGTCCCAGTTACAGACTGCTAAACCTGGAGCCCTTGAGCAGAGATGGGCCTCCCGTTTGGCCAATTACCAATTTGTCATGAAGTACTGAGCAGGCCAATATAATGTCAATGCTGATGCCCTGTCCAGACTGCCCTCAGAAAAACCCTGTTATGATGAGGACGAGTAGGAAGAAGTAAACATGCCCGCCTTTTATTCCTATGTCGCCAAGCAGAATGTGCAGAGACCCAGGACCTCCTGTTTCTAAACGTAACCCCAGACCCATGATAAGCCAAGATTGGGCTGAAATGCAAAAGGACAACAGAACCTCCAGAACCCAATGAAATGGAAGTTGCTACGATCTAGACAACCAAGTCTACCTGTAAGATACAGGCGATCTAACCCAGAACTCTGCTGATTATGGCGACAGAAATAACGTCTGCAGAACCACAAATGAGCGTTAGTTCGATTCACTGTGATCCTCTATACTCACGAGAGAGTCTTCCAAACCGTTGTACCAAGACAAGATGCCAACATCATTCTTGAGGCTTATCATGAAAAATCTGAACACTTTGTTTGCCAAAAGACTGGAATGACAATCCGAGAATGCTTCTACTGGATAGGAAGATGCGAAGATATTGAGAAATGGTGAGAGAAAGTGTTCTGTGTCTCAGTAGCCGAGAAGGTATGGAACAAAGAGCTCCACTGCATCCCATTAAAACTCACCGTCATTTGGAGCTTGTTGTCCTTGATCATGTCAAACTGCAACCCAGCCGTACAGCAAGACAGGGAGTGCCCCACCGCTTCCATTCTGAGCCAGGCACATAAGGTGCTGTCTGATGCACTGTGTCCATATTGAACTCTGGCCCGTCTTCATCCTGTATCTATGAGGTATTCTTATGCAAGATCAGGTTTTAAATTAGTTAGATAGGGAACGTTCTGATATGGGTCACCTTGACGTTGGTAGAACGGCTTTGTACGTTTTTTTGCAAAAAAACGTATTAACTAAGTACCCTGTTTTTGACACAGTTTTTTACCAGTTTTTATACTGTTTTTTTCTGTGGTCTATATATTTGGTGGTGTGAACAAGGCCCTACAGACCTGTTCACATTGTGCTTTGGCTCAGTTGGAAGTTTTCACTAGTTTCTTGTTATGCAAGATAGGGAGAGCCCCACCACTTCCATTCTGAGCCAGGCACACAAGGTGCTGTCTGCTGCACTATGTCCATATTGGACTCTGGCCCATCTTCATCCTGTATCCATGAGCTATTCTTATACAGGATGAGGGTTTCAATTAGTTAGATAGGGACCGTTCTGATATGGGTCACCTTGACGTTGGTAGAACGGCTTTGTACGTTTTTTGCAAAAAAAAACGTATTAACTAAGTACCCTGTTTTTGACATAGTTTTTTACCAGCACTAGCTTTTTATTATTACCTATTATAGCAAAGTACTTCTACACGTTTGTTATACTCTTTTTTTCTGAGATCTATTTATTTGGTTGTGTGAACATGGCCCTACAGACCTGTTCACATTGTGCTTTGGCTCAGTTGGAAATTTTCATTAATTTCTTATTATGCAAGATAGGAAGTGCCCCACCGCTTCCATTCTGAGCAGGCACATAAGGTGCTGTCTGCTGCACTGTGTTCATATTGGACTCTAGTCCGTCTTCATCCTGCATCCATGATGTATAGTTATACAGGATCAGGGTTTAAATTAGTTAAAAATCTTGAAGACTGAAACCGGGCACTAGCGGTAATAAAGTCTTATTTACAATCGCAGAACAATAATTGTTCCCCGAACAGCAGACAGCATAGCATGAGAATAGCGTTGCTCAACCCGACAGGTGCAGACAATATCAGGTATGTAAGAATAACAGGTAGCACTCACCAGGATGTATGTTGCTGTGCAAAGTTCTTTTATTCCATAAATTCTGGAACAGAAGGTTACATCAGTGCAGGGAGGGAAAGGAATGCAGAGGGATGACGGGCACCCCGTTTCGCGGGTTACCACTTCACTGTCCATATTGGACTCGTACTCTTGTCCGTCTTCATCCTGCATCCATGAGGTATACTACGGATCAGGTTTTAAATTAGTTAGATAGGGACCGTTCTGATATGGGTCACCTTGGCATTGGTAGAACGGCTTTGTACGTTTTTTGCAAAAAAACGTATTAACTAAGTACCCTGTTTTTGACACTGTTTTTTACTAGCACTAGCTTATTATCATTACCTATTATCAGGACCGTATTTGGAGTTTCTGCTGCCCTAGGCACTGTCAGCAGTTGCGCCCACACCAATCGACGGCCCTGCCCCCACATTGCGCCCCCCATTGCCCCACCACCCGTCGCGCCCCCCCTGTCACGGACAATCCCCTCCTGTCACGGCCATTCCCCTCAAGTTTCATGTAGCTTCTCTCCCATCCTTGCAGCTTCTCCCCCCACATTACATGTAGCACATATAAAAGGTTTGTAGGTTTGTCCAACCACACTCCAGAGACATACTGATAGGATGTTTACATTGTGAGCCCCAATGGGGACAGTGTTGATGGTGTATGTAAAGTGCTGTGGAGTTCATAGTGTAATATAAATGCAAAAAATATTATTCTTAATATTATGTCACAATACAAGGATCTGAGGATCTTCTATTTCGAGGTCAGGGGCTCTCTGATGCCATGTTGCTGCCTGTCTCGCTGTCTTCCTCTTTTGACACTGCAGTGCGGTGGACAAGAGAGCATTAACTGGTTAATAACAAGAAGTATGGAGTGTGTACTAACTGAGCCATAAACCCTCCCCATACCATGAAGCATGGAGTGTGTACTAACTGAGCCATAAACCCTCCCCATACCATGAAGTATGGATAGTATAATGGTACCTCAACATGAGTGATACCGCATAAACCCTCCCCATACCATGAAGTATGGAGTATGTACTAACTGAGCCATAAACCCTCCCCACACCATGAAGTATGGAGTATGTACTAACTGAGCCATAAACCCTCCCCATACCATGAAGTATGGAGCATGTACTAACTGAGCCAAAAACCCTCCCCATACCATGAAGTATGGAGTATGTACTAACTGAGCCATAAACCCTCCCCATACCATGAAGTATGCAGTATGTACTAACTGAGCCATAAACCCTCCCCATACCATGAAGTATGGAGTGTGTACTAACTGAGCCATAAACCCTCCCCATACCATGAAGTATGGTGTATGTACTAACTGAGCCATAAACCTCCCCATACCATGTCCAGCAGACATTGTAGGATTACTATATGGATTTTATTATGAGGGTACGGTCACACTGGCGTGAAATTCGGACGAGGGCAATGTGTGATTTCATTGCATTGCAGTCGGATCAATGTTAATCGATGTCTGAGAGCAGATTGACAAGTGTTGGACGCTTTTTTCTCATCCAGATTCTGGGTGAGAAAACAGTTGCAACATGCTGCGACAGTCTGTGATTCACGCGTGAGACTCGCCAATGCAAGTCTATGGGTCCAACAAAATCAGGACCGCACACAGACCATTCGAGAGGCATCCATTTTTTTCACTGATACATTCTCATTCTGCAGCTGAGAACACTGTAAAATGTTACTGTAAATGATTATACAGTAATAGCTGCTGAGAAAAAAAACTGATGGCACACGGATGTGATCTGAGAATCTGTGAAAAATGTCGGACACTCACATAGCACTTGCTTGCCACACGGAGCAAAACACGGATGACTGTACCCAATTTGTTATATATTGACGGAGTCGGTGCATTTTCTACCGACTCTATCTCCAACTCTGCCAAAATGGGCTCTGACTCTGACTCCACAGCCCATGCTGCAGGTCTGTGGGCTGCCCCCCTCCCATTTGCATGCTGCAGCTCTATGGGCCAGGGCTGGCCCTCCCCTATATAGCATGCTACAGCAGGTCTGTGTGGGCCGCTCCCATCCCCACCACCATATGCAATGCTGCAGTGCCTGCTGCAGCCCAGGTCGGTGTGGGCCGCTCCCATTCCCACTACCATATGCAATGGTGCAGTGCCTGCTGCAGCCAGGTCTGTGTGCGGCGGCCGCCGTCATCCCTATCCCCATATTATATGGAGGTGGGGGGATGGGAGCGGCCCACACAGACCACTGGGCTTCAGCAGGCACTGCAGCATTGCATATGGTGGTGGGGATGGGAGCGGCCCACACAGACCTGGGCTGAAGCAGGCACTGCACCATTGCATATGGCCCATATGCAATGCTGCAGTGCCTGCTGCAGCCCAGGTCTGGGTTTCAGACCCCAGTGTGTCCCTCCCTGCTGCTGCCATCATGTCTGACCACCACAGACAGTCACCGTCAGACTCTTCGAGTCAGAGCACTCTGGGCTCAGCTCAGGCTGGCACTGCTGCCCGCTGGCTGTACTGTCTGACTGTGCACAGACAGCACAGTCACAGAACACAGTACCGACAGCAGCAGCTGCTGAGTCTGACTGAGCTTAGGCTGAGAGTCTTAACACTATGATCCTGCTGCCCGCCCCGCCGCCTGCCGCCAATCATGCTGCAGTGCAATCTGCAAACTGTCGGCAGCGGCAGCTCCTCAGTGTCATGCACCGGCATGGTGGCTCCACAATCAGACACAATTACCGGCGCTACCTGTTGCTGTGAACGCTGAGCTGCCGTCGGCGATGTGCTCAGCTGCCCAGGCCCCGCAGGAACTTGAAGTCTCCCTCTCCTCCTTGGCGGGCTCCTCCACCTCGACCCTTCGCAGCAGCAGATTGAGGTGATGAGGGTGGGCCGTGGGCGTGAGGTGGACCCGAGGGCGGAGGAAGGGCAGGGGCCACCCAGCCGGACGGAGACCGAAGGAAAAAACAATGAAAAAAATAAAATAAAAATGGTGAGGCGCCACCCTCCCTGAATTTCGGCGCCCTATGCATGTGCCTACAAGCGCCTAAGGGCAAATACAGCCCTGCCTATTAAAGCAGAGTGCTTCTACATGTTTGTTATACTGTTTTTTTCTGTGGTCTAGTTATTTGGAGCTTGTTGCCCTTGATCATGTCAAACTGCAAACTGCAACCCAGCCTGTTGGAGATTAGACTGCTGGAACCACTGCTATGATGGTATGAAAACACTTTGTGAGACCTTATGGATATCCCGAGCAGGTCCTAACAGATCAGGGATCAGAATTTAAGTCTGATTTATTCCAAGAACTGTGTGCACTCTATGGCTGCAAGAAACATTGCACAACTGCTCACCATCCTGAATGCAATGGACTGTGCAAAAGGATAAACAAAACTTTGATTGACACATTGAAGAATGTTCCATCTCAAGAAAGGAAAGAATGGCCTGAGTTACTCCAAGAAGAGTATAACAATATCACCCACTGCTCATTACGTCTTGATGAATGTACAGGGTTGCAGGTTCTGTGTCCACACCATTGCCGTGGGGTGCTCCGGTTAAGTGACAGCCGAGACCAGCTAGGAGCAATAATGCCTGCAATGCCACTGGCTGTTTAACACACTAAATGCCATGATCAATATCAATTGTAATAATTAGGAAGCTGGGAGAAGGGGATAGCTCCCTCTCCTGTCTCATCGGCACCCCGTGACATCAACATAAGGGCGTGGTGTAGCCATGGCAAATCGAGTTCGTCATGATGACCTCCGGGCCATCCAACTACGACAAGCCTTTTAAAGATCATGCCAGGAACATGGTCTAAGAGGCTTCTGTCACTGCATCACTGACAGGTGTAATGCATTGCCATGCTTCAGAGAATGCATTATATCAGTGATCAGAGTAAGGAATGTTCAATTCCCATAGAGGGACTAAGTCAAAAAGTCTTTATACCGCAACACGCAAGCCCCATAGACATTGTATGAGGCTTGCCGCAAGTGAACCGCAAGTGCGGCCGTTGTGCGGTAACCGCGGCAGTTGCGTTTTTTTTCACTGCAACTGCCGCGATCAGCGATTACCGCTGATGTGAAAGGGGCCTAAGTGTGTGATAGCAGCCATACATAAGAAAATAATATAAATGTGGTATGCAGTGATTGCACCGGCCTGAAGAATAAAGCATCTAATCACTTATACCGCACACTGAATGGAGTCTAAAGAGAAATAAAACCAATTCTCCACCTACTGCTGATTGTTTCATTCTTCCTCCCAGAGATAGCAGTAAAGCTTGGCTCACATTGATTCTGTCCTCTACACAAAGCACTTACACCAGGGTTTCCATCCTCTACACAAAGCACTTACACCAGGGTTTCCATCCTCTACACAAAGCACTTCACCAGGGTTTCCATCTAAATCGCTAAATATGTGATTCAGACAGAACCCCGAACAGGAAATTTCTTATACAGAGGCAGAGGAGGAGTCATTGTGATCTCTGTCTGGCTTATGATCCAGTGGTGTCTTTTTATAGGCAGATTTTTAGGTGTGCACAAAAGCACCGTTGTCCTCAGGTCTGTGCACCTCTGAAAAGCCGGTCACCACTACACAGAGGGCAAATGGATTAACATAACAAACGAGTAAAGGCTCCATTAAGCATAATCAAGAAATCTTTTATTAAAGTGACAAGGATTAAGAACAAGGAGGAGGGAATGTCACCCAAAATATACCGCCTAGAACTCTGGTATCACAACAGTGTTAGATGAATTGCTGCAATTATCAGAACCTCCTACAAAAATATCTATTACTGTATGTACCAACCAACTTACGTTCTGATGTTTTATAGCTAGATAAGGAATAGTGGACAAAAAGAGGGGGTTACATAGGATTTCAGTCAGGTACAGTACAGTCACACACAATAGAATACCTTCCAATAGGAGGAAAAGGTGTACCAGTATATAAGGCCAGAGTACCCTTCACTAAAGTGCCTAGTGCCTGTTGTAAATTGCCACTTGCCCATATAAAAGACTCAGAATCCACATTTCAAAGGTTAAGGTGCTACAAGATAAACTAGAGGATCACTGATAGGATTGCAGATATAGCATCCAGTGAGTTATATGTTACCTTGTCCATCACTGATAGGATTGCAGATATAGCATCCAGTGAGTTATATGTTACCTTGTCCATCACTGTTAGGGTACCTTTAAACGTGGCTACATTTCTAGGGTGGCTACAGGTAACTTACTGGTTGCAGTGAAATCATTGAGAGATTATTCCATTTGTACACAGCAACAAGATAGAACCTTGTCTCCATGATTTCACTGCAACCAGTAAGTTACCTGTAGCCACCCTAGAAATGTAGCCGTGTGTAAAGGTACCCATAGGATTGCAGATATAGCATCCAGTGAGTTAATGCACATTCTGATGTTTTAGCTAGATAAGGAATAGTGGACAAAAAGAGGGGGTAAGGAATATTGGACACTCTTCCTTATCTAGCGAAAACATCAGAACGTGCGTTGGTTGGTACATACAGTAATAGATATTTTTGTAGGAGGTTCTGATAATTGCAGCAATTCATCTAACACTGTTGTGATACCAGAGTTCTAGGCGGTATATTTTGGGTGACATTCCCTCCTCCTTGTTCTTAATCCTTGTCACTTTAATAAAAGATTTCTTGATTATGCTTAATGGAGCCTTTACTCGTTTGTTATGTTAATCTAATTAGCCTGGCAGCTCCTGGTGAGTGAGACATACCCTTATGTGGTGCCCCATTACCTTTTGGATAGGGTTAGCTGTGTTAAAGAGAGCAGATGGAGTCTAGAGGAACTTTAGCTGCCTCATTAGTGAATGGATCCTTTGGGGGTTTCATCTGAATCAGGTATTTAGCAGGAAACCCCAATGTAGGTGCTCAGCATAGACCACAGGATGATTGTGAACTTTGCCCAAAAATGTCAATATTCTGTCACGAGTCTGTGTCAGAATTGGCACCTGTGACTCGTTCTTGTATTCAGACTTCATATTAAATGTGTTTCTTTTCTTTGGAAGTGTAGGAGGAGTTAATGTCCATTTCTGTTGCTAGCTAGCTCCTTAGTTTTCTTCCCAGATTGGCTACTTTGTGATCACTCCCATCTCCTTTATATGGTCACATGATTCAGCATTCCTTGCTGGTGATTGAACTGCATTCCTGGCCTAGCTACCTGAGGTGAAGATGCTACTCTAGAGATGCTGACCGTTGTTTAGGAGTGTGACATGAAGCTGTTTTGTTGTTTCCCTGTCTGTCTTTCCTTCCTCTCTTGTTGTTATTAGTGCGGCGGTTTGGACTAGTGCTCCCACCGGCCAGCTCCCTATTGAGTGTTAAAATCAGCACCAAAAACTACAGGAAGAAGTTATTCCTGTAGTTTTTGGCCTATTTAAACTGGCTAACTCTAGAACGTATATTTCGGTGAACCTGTTAAAATCAGGACCAGCGAGGGACTAGATATCCTGTTCGATGATGGGGTGAAAGAACCCACATAGGGACGGTAGGGAGATCATGGCATGGCCACAGGTGAGTGCAGGAGGTCTCCTTTCCCCCATTCTCTAGGAGCAGGGCCCTCTGTTGAATGTCCCCCCCCCCCCTTCCCCGAGTGTTTCCTCTGTCTGTTGTTCTGTGTAGTGCACCAGACACTGTTGGTCCATGCGGCATTGTCATGCACGGCATCTGGAAGCTCCCTAGTCTGTGTGGTGATATATTCTCACTGCATCACTAGATGTAGTCACTGAGGGTTGCAGTTTTTGATATCTGGTCACTTATAAAGAGTTCTGATGTTCTGGCACCTCAGGGGTCTTTGCCGATGTGACATGACCATTCCACTAAAATCTGCATTTGTAGATGAATCTCCGTCCCTACTGACTGTGCACTGTGATATAAAGCAGTTTCTAACCACATATCGGATATTGGTGAACTCAGGAGAAATCACAGCAGATCACATGGACCGTCTCCTCTTCATGGCTCTTATCAAAATTAAAAATGTTTTAGTGGGAAAAAAATATTTTTTCATTCCTACAGCTGAATTGTTACAAAATTCTGTGACTCATCTGCGGGTTTAAAAGGCTCAGTACACCCCTAGATGAATGTCCCAAGAGGTGAACGTTACTAAATAGGGTGAAATGTAGGTGGTTTCTGCTGTTCTGGCGCTAGAGTGGCTCTTCTAATGTGAAATGGTGCTTGCAGTAGTCTATTCCTGCCAAATCTTACCTTGAATAGCGCCCATCACTTCTGAGCACTGCCATGTGCCCGAACAGTAGTTCTCCATTACATATGGGGGCATTTGTGTACTGAAACAAAAATATGCAACAAATTGTATGGTCCGCTTTTCTTTTTACCCTTCTGAAAATTAACAATTTGATGCTATAGCAGCATGAGTGTGGGAAAAATGAGGTGTTATATCTTCATGGCTCAACATTATAACATTGTGGGAAGCTGCTGAGGGCTCAAGATGCTCTTCACACCTCTAGATAAACTCCTTGGAGTTGGGCTCCCTTGTGGGGGTTTCCCCTGTTTAGGCACATTAGAAACTCTGTGTGTCATGGCTTCCACTATCTTCTCCAGCAAGTGGTGCGCCTTCCTTTCCAAGCCCTACTGTGCACCAAATAGTAGTGTTACACCACATCCGTGCTCAGGAGATATCGCACAACACAGACATTTTATCCTGTTATCATTGTGAAAAAGCGAAATTCAGGGTCAAAGCAACATTGTTGTGGGGAAAAGTAAACTTTCCGATTCTTTCTTCCACATTGCTTTAATTCCTATGAAGAACATGAAGGGTGAATGAACCTCTTGGATGTGGTTTTGAGCACTTTGAGGGGTGCGGTATTTAGGACGGTGTCACTCTGGGATATTTTCTGCCATTTACGCCCCTCAAAGTGACTTTAAATGTGATGTGATCCCTAAAAAAGTTATTTTACATTTTGTTGTAAAAATTAGAAATTGCTGATAAACTATCAACCGTCCCAACATCCGAACAAAGAACGTATGTTCACAAAATCGTGCTGATGTAAAGTGACGTGTGCGAAATGTTGTTTATTCATTATTTTACCAACAGAAAGACACAAGAAGTCTCTTTTCTGCTTACAAGTGAATGGATTTATTTGCAAAAACTGTCATCTCATAAATTGGTGCATTTGCAGAAAGATGCAGCGGGTACAAAAAGGCCCATATATATTTACAGCAGCACAATAAATACATTGGTATCACCACATGTCACAAATCCTATACATATCTCCTATGGTGCTGAAATTCACAGCCCTTTGTTAAAGTACATACATGGCCATAGTAATGTCACAATGGATATAAAGTATACAGATAGTATCACCAGTACATACTGAATATGAATAAGGTGGACAGCAATCAATTCATAACATGTCATACCAAAGTTGTGCCAAATAAAGTGCTGGTAGTGCCAGGAAAGGGAAAGGAAGCCCTTGTAGTGCGGTCCCCACATATGTATCGCGTGTTTAGTGGGTAGAGTCTGTAGATATGAATTCCCCTGTGTTCTGGATGATTTTGCAGCATAGGCACCTTTTCTTTCCACATTTACTGGTCCTTGCTTGTGTCCCATTTTTACCGGGTCTTTCTCTCTTAGTCTCCTTCTTGAGTCTGCTGGGTGCAATGATACTTTTGATGTTTGGGGCATGCTGCAAAATCATCCAGAACACAGGGGAATTCATATCTACAGACTCTGGAACACTATACCCAATAAAACAAGACATGAACTGTGGTACAGACTATGTAATTTACCTTATAGAGTGTCCCTGTAGGCTCCAATACGTGGGAAGGACCATACGACCATTACATGAAAGGGTTAATAAGCACAGATCCAATGTAAGGAAAGGTTTTAAGTTCCATGGCTTATCAGCTCATTTTGCAAAAGAACATAATAAAGACCCATCTTTGCTCAAACTAACTCCAATTGAACATATTCAACCTGATATACCAAACAGGTTTGAAGTACTAAAAAGAAAAGAAAAAGTTTGGATGTTTCAGCTCAACACATTAAAACCAAAAGGACTTAATATAGCTTCAGAACTGATATAAAGAAATCAGTGGGAATCACCAATCTTGTGTTTCCATTTATGGACTATGTGATTAAGCATTATTTTTGGATTTACTAAGTATTGTTTTATACATCTCACCATTGATCGTTGATTTTACACATGTTTCACAGTTTCACTAACACTGCTGTGCACTCATGACATTTCCACACCAATTTAATTATTATGACTATTCTTATTAATTTCTTCTTTAAGAGGAACACTAACAAAGTGCCTTTTTAAACTAATTTATTTAGCTACTTGATCAGGTTCATTTTTGTGTCATATTGTCGGGTCTAAATAGAGAATCACTTGAACACTGCCCTTCGGTGGCGGACAATTATACTGCACTTAGCACGATTGCATTAACTCATGTAGCACTAGCGACATCTAGTGACGGACAATTAGACTACACCTAGCACAGTTACATTGACACGCATAACACCAGCGACATCAGTGGTGTAAATTTGTACTGCGGCTCCTATACCCACCCTAACAACACTGCCATCTAGTGACTATTTTTACAAATGACATGATGTAAAATAAAATCACATAATATAAAATATATGAATTCACTCTAGATAGACACTTATACACAAATGTTTTTATGATTAATCTAATATAAATAATTCCACACAACAGAAAATAAAAAGTTTTTTATGCTTTTATAACAGGTTTTATTATACAGGTGTTTTCCCTGTACATAACTTATAATTTTTAATTTCACATCTAACTCTTGTTCACCCACATTTATATATATATTATGTACAAATGGATTAATTCAATATAAATAATTTCACACAACAACAACAAAAAGATTTTTCATGCCTTTATAACAGGTTTTATTATACTGGAATTTCTCTGTCCATAATTCATAATTTTTAATTTCACATCGAGCTCCTGTTTCAACCTCATTTTTACATATATAGTTCTACAAATATTCCAATATTATTATTTAGATATAATAACTAAACACATTTTGGAATCCTGTGCTTCTCCTTGTATCCAATCAATAGATGGGTTGATATACCTGAGAAAAAGAAAAGAATCAATAAGTGATATAGCCCGATTGATAAGACATGAGAGCCCCAAGCTGACCACACAGGTTCTAATACTGCCTAAGGTGCTAACAACATATTTATTTATTGAAGTGCTGTTTTTATTCGTATTTTAAGACAGATATTATGATCTTAACATTGTTTTGTTGTTTAATTATTGTGATTGTTTTTAGAATGATTAGAAAGATTTTTTATGTATGTGAAACTCTTACATGGGTTTTTGCGCCAAAATGAAAGGGTACACCCCCAAGAGTGACGTTTTTTTCGTCATTAACAGGGTCAACACCCACTACCACTCCCCTTTTTTACACACCCCCTTGTATATGATATATAAAGGTGGTTAGATAAGGTGTTTGTAATACCCTGAGGACGGTGCCAGGATTGGGCGCCGAAACGCGTCGGTTTTGAAGAATAAAGAAACTTTTACTTGGAACACTGTTTCCCGTGTGACTCCTTGGATGACGGGCAGCGCGGACTGTAGCACACCTATTGACCCCAAAACCCTATTTGGAGTATCTGTTACTATTGAGGATGGGGATCTGACAGTAGGACTGGCAAGCTCACTGGGAACAGGAATTGATTCTTCCTCTTCAGGCTCAACTTCCAGTTCTTCATGTCTTGGGACTTCTTGTGGTATGGGTTCTGGCGTTGGTTCTAACATTGGAGGGAAAGCAATCATGG
The DNA here is from genome assembly GCA_033576535.1 of Allobates femoralis. Taxonomy (NCBI): domain Eukaryota; kingdom Metazoa; phylum Chordata; class Amphibia; order Anura; family Aromobatidae; genus Allobates; species Allobates femoralis. The sequence goes on from JARQOC010000003.1 coordinate 334,581,784, forward strand.
GGACTACAACTGGTCTGTAGTCATTTGTCCATGTTTAGGGGAAATCTCCTAAGACGGTATGGAACACATCCTCTTCTTTCCTGATAGGTTGGACCTGTACGGGTAAGGTTACTTCTGATGTTTTCAGGTTTCAGGACACGGTTTGAGATGGTCTCTTGACACAACTGCTGACATTCTTCCTTCATCTTTGCTGATTAGACACTTTGGCATTGTCTAAATTTGATGGTAAGACTATATATGGGGTGGTTTCCCACTGATTATCCAATTTGTTGGTGCGTCTCTTTCTCTTGAAAACTTGCTCACCAGGTTGCAATGGGGTTGCTAGAGCATGTTGGTTAAAGGTTCTCTATTGTCTTTCTCTAGCATGCTGGAGACTTTTCTCTACGCACTCTTGTACTTGGCAATACTACTGTTGACGTAGGGTATCCCAATTGGATCCTTCAACTTCTGCATCTGGTTTCAGAATTCCCATATCTAAATCAATTGGCAGCTTACTGGGCCTAGTTCGCATAAGGTAGGCTGGGGTGCAGTTTGTAGAACTCACCAGGACATGGTTGTACAAGTCTACCAAGTCGGGTAATTTCTCTGGCCATTGATTTCTCTCTAACTCTGGTAAGGTTTTCAACAGGGCAATCACAATATGGTTCATCTTTTCGCATAAGCCATTGGTTTGGGCATGATAGGCTGTCGTGCGGATCTTCTTACAGCCGTACATGTTACAGAATTCCTGGAAAATCTCTGACTCGAAAGCTGGACATTGATCTGCAAGGACTTGTTCCGGGTAGCTATGAGATCTACAGAAATGTGTCTGAAATGCTCTTGCAGCTGTCTTTGCTGTCAGGTCCTTGACGGGTACCACCACTAAGAAGCGTGAGTAATGGTCCACGATGGTTAAGGCATAGACATAGCCTAAAGGGCTTGGTGACAACTTGACGTGGTCTAACGCAACTAACTCAAGTGGTTGCTTGGTTACTATGGACTGGAGTGAGGCTCTCTGTTGATCCTTCCGTCTGAGGTTGCACGGGCCACATTTTCTACACCAATCTTCAATTGATTTTCTCATGCCAACCCAGTAGAATCTCTCTCTTAAGAGCACTTCCAACTTCTTCCATCCAAAATGACCTGCACTGTCATGGTAGGCTTCTAAGACCATTTTGACGTCTCTCTTGGGTACAATAATCTGCCAGACCAACTCATATGTTTTAGGGTTGGTGTGCCTTCTGCAGAGCTTCCCTTGATATAGGAACAACTTGCTTCTTTCTTTCCAGAGTTGTTGGGTCTCAGCTGGAGCATTCTGATTAGGGTACGCACCTTGTTGTGTAAGCAGTTCTTTCACTAGCTTCACAGCTGGATCGCTATCCTGGGTGTCAGCCCATCCATGGTGCGCTAACGGGTTGAGATTTGCCTGCTGTTGTTTTTGGTAGATGCCGGGTTGATACTGTTCTACTTTAAAATGGTGAAAGGCCGGTAGCTCAATCTCTTCCAGCTCCTCCGATTCCTCTTCCACGTCTTTCAGGTGTGGCATCCGGGATAAGACATCTGCATTCCCGTTCTTGCGGCCTGCCCTATATTTGATGCCAAAATTGTAGTTAGACAGCCGGGCTATCCATTGGTGCTCCAATGCACCTAATTTTGCTGAATCCAGGTTGGTCAACGGGTTGTTATCATTGTAGATGGTAAATTCTGCAGCAAATTTGTAAGTAAAGATATATAATAAACAAGGTAGTTATTTTTTTCTTTTCGGTATTATAGATATAAGGACTACCACTTCCAGATAACATTAAAAGAATACATTTTATTGATTCTTTTTATAAAAAATGACTGGTCTAGTCTACAAAGTGTACAAAAGTGGAAACAAGGGGTGTGTATTTACAAATTCACTGAAGGAAAAAGCACATTTACAGTATGGATATACCTATTATGTCCCTAAATCAGTACGGCTACCTGACCATGGAGGTATAAACACCCTAATGTTCCAGGTGCCCGCACTCCGCGACGGCTTGCCCTATGATATCCCTAGATAGGTCATCACCATTATAACCAACATTTTATATATAGGGGTATCAAAATCCAAAGGATAATGACAGAATTGAATCCGGATCAGGATCAACTTAACTCAGATGTAACGTTAGAGTCCTCTGATACCACGGCAATCCAATGTGCGGTCAAATTTTTCCTTCAGTCGTGTCTTTAAAACAATGGAAAATCTCCATGATTTACTCGTCTTGGAGATGGAGGACTCTAACGTTACATCTGAGTTAAGTTGATCCTGATCTAGATTCAATTCTGTCATTAACCTTTGGATTTTGATACCCCTATATATAAAATGTTGGTTATAATGGTGATGACCTATCTAGGGATATCATAGGGCAAGCCGTCGCGAAGTGGGGGCACCCAGAACATTAGGGTGTTTATACCTCTACGGTCAGGTAGCCGTACAGATTTAGGGACAGAATAGGTACCGTATATACTCGTGTATAAGCCGACCCGTGTATAAGCCGACCCCCCTACTTTTGCCCCCAAAATCTGGGAAAAACTATTGACTCGTGTATAAGCCGAGGGTGGACCCCAGCACAGGTATACAGCCCCCAGCAGTGTGGTATACAGGCCCCCCCGATGGTATACAGGCCTCCCCAGTGGTAGTATACAGCCCCCAGCAGTGTGGTATACAGCAGCCTCCCCAGTGGTATATACAGGCCCCAGCAGTGTTACAGCAGCCTTCCCAGGGTATATACAGCAGCAGCCCCAGGGTATATACAGCAGCAGCCCCAGGGTATATACAGCAGCAGCCCCATGGTATATACAGCAGCAGCCCCAGGGTATATACAGCAGCAGCCCCAGGGTATATACAGCAGCAGCCCCAGGGTATATACAGCAGCAGCCCCATGGTATATACAGCAGCAGCCCCAGGATATATACAGCAGCAGCCCCATGGTATATACAGCAGCAGCCCCAGGGTATATACAGCAGCAGCCCCAGGGTATATAACAGCAGCACCCCAGGGTATATACAGCAGCAGCCCCATGGTATATACAGCAGCAGCCCCAGGGTATATACAGCAGCAGCCCATGGTACATACAGCAGCAGCCCCAGGGTACATACAGCAGCAGCCCCAGGGTACATACACAGCAGCCCCAGGTACATACAGCAGCAGCCCCATGGTACATACAGCAGCAGCCCCATGGTACATACAGCAGCAGCCCCAGGGTATATACAGCAGCAGCCCCAGGGTATATACAGCAGCAGCCCCAGGGTATATACAGCAGCAGCCCCATGGTATATACAGCAGCAGCCCCAGGGTATATACAGCAGCAGCCCCATGGTATATACAGCAGCAGCCCCATGGTATATACAGCAGCACCCCAGGGTATATACAGCAGCAGCCCCATGGTATATACAGCAGCAGCCCCAGGGTATATACAGCAGCAGCCCCATGGTACATACAGCAGCAGCCCCAGGGTACATACAGCAGCAGCCCCAGGGTATATACAGCAGCAGCCCCAGGGTATATACAGCAGCAGCCCGAGGTATACAGGCCCCCCCCATGCTCCGTAAACCTGTAAAGGAAGATGATTATACTTATCACTGTCCCGCTGCCGTACCCGCTCTGCATCGCGATCCTCCATCTGCATCGCGCTCCTCCATCTTCATTCACTGGCTTCCGACTTCCTGTGTTCTGCGCCGAATGACGTCATTGTCGGCGCCGACAGGAAGCCGGAAGATGGAGGAGCGCGATGCAGATGGAGGATCGCGATGCAGAGTGGGGACGGCACCGGGACAGTGATAAGTATAATCATCTTCCTTTACAGGTTTCCGGAGCATGGGGGGGCCTGTATACTGATGGGGGGCCTGTATACCTCTGGGGGGGGGGGCGCCCATGTAGTGACTCGCGTATAAGCCGAGGGGGTAACTTTTCAGCCCAATTTTTGGGCTGAAAAACTCGGCTTATACGCGAGTATATACCGTATGTCCATACTGTAAATGTGCTTTTTCCTTCAGTGAATTTGTAAATACACACCCCTTGTTTCCACTTTTGTACACTTTGCAGACTAGACCAGTCATTTTTTATAAAAAGAATCAATAAAATTTATTCTTTTAATGTTATCCGGAAGTGGTAGTCCTTATATATGTATAATACCGTAAATTCTGCAGCAGCCAGGTAGTGTTTCAAACACTAGGTTACAGTCCAAACTACTGCCAGTAGTTCTAACTTGAAGGAACTGTAATTCTCAGGGTTTCTTTCCATAGGCCGGAGTTTCTTGCTTGCAAAGGCAATAACTCTCTCTTTGCCTCCTTGCTTCTGTAACAGTACTGCTCCCAGTCCCACGTTGCTGGCATCCATGTACAGAATGAAGGGTTGATGGTAATCCGGATACGCCAGGATCTCTTCTCCTGTTAGCACCCACTTTAGCTTTTTGAAGGACTCTTCCCTCTCGTCACTCCACTGGAAAGGGGATTACGGGTTGAAGACCTTTTTGACTGTCCTACCAGGATGTCTTGTAGGGGAACTGCTAACTTTGTAAACCCTCTGATAAATCTACTATAATAGCCCACCAGTCCCAGGAATTGCCTCTCTTCTTTCACATTAGTGGGTCTTGGCCAATCCCTTATCACTGTGACTATCAGTATCCGGTGCTACTCCCTCTGAACTCACGACATGTCCTAGGTACTGCACCTTTAGCTTGAGGAGGTGGCACTTGGATGGTTTGATCTTCATGCTGTATCCGGACAAGGCTTCAAACACTTCTGCCAGGTCTTGTAGATGTTGTTCATATGTCTTGGAGTAGACTATGACGTCATCCAGATACAGGAGGACAGTTTCAAAGTTCTTATGTCCTAGGCAGCTCTCTATCAGGTGTTGGAAGGTATCGGGTGCGTTGCAGAGTCCAAACAGCATACAATTGAAGTCACAGGGCCCATCGGCGTAGTAAACGCTGTCTTCTCCTTGTCAGCCTCTGCCACAGGAACTTGCCAATACCCACTAGTCAGATCTAGGGTAGAAAAGTAGTTAGCAGATTTTAATGCGGCTAATGACTAATCAATCCTAGGTAACGGGTATGCATCCTTGTATGTAATGCGGTTGATCTGCCGGTAGTCTACGCACATTCTCATGGTCCCATACATTCTTTTTAACTAACACTAAAGGCGCTGCCCAGGGGTACAACTGTCTCTTATTACACCTGCAGTTTTCATCTCTTTGAGCATGTCTTTGGTGGTTTGGTAGTGAGCGGGTGGCAATGGTCTATACCTCTATTTTATAGGCCAATGATTACCTGTGGGTATAGTGTTCTCTATCCCTTTAATTTGCCCAAAGTCTAATGGGTGTTTGCTGAATATCTGCTCATATTCTTTTACTACCCGGTATACTCCATGCTTTTGATGGGGAGTTATAGAACTGGTACCCACGTGTAGCTTTTGGCACCAATTCTCCAGCTGTTCCCCTGAGCCATTGTCATCCGCCTGACTTGACGGGTTCAAGGGCTCGAAGGCTATGATGGCATTGTTATCAACCGTAAATAATTTAGCCATGGTAGCATACTTCGGTATGTGACCTCATCTTCCCCGCAATTTAGAAAACGTAATGGCACTCTTCCCTGGTGTACCTCAACTACTCCTCTGGCGATCAGTATAGTGGGCCTACTGTCTGAGTACACGGATTCTACTAGGGCTTGATAGTCTCGCCCTTTAATGCCTATTGCAGCTCTACTCCAGACCAACATTTCAGTTTTGGGAGGTATTACAATGGGTATCGGGTCACTTACCCTTACATTGCAAATTTCACCTCCTGATATTTCTACCTGTTGTTTCAGCATCAGGGCTTTTATTTCTTTTTGCAGGAGTCTGTTGCCCGGTTCTGGCAGTCTCGGCGATCTGCTGTAAGACAGTAATTAGCTCGGAAAAACAATTTTCAATTACATTAATTCCTAGCAACATTACTGGTTCACGTTCTCGCCGGTCAACATGTACAATAATAATACCCTGATTCTTCAATTCTACCTTCCCAAACTGGTCATTTCTCTGAACACAACATGTTTTATTATTTCACTATTGCTAGCCCATATGTTTAATGCAACATTAGATGGACCACTAATAATGTCTAAATCAGCCCAGTACGTCTTCTGGAGAACATGTGGAATTGATGTTATCTGGGACCCGGTATCCAATAAGGCGCTGAAGGGAATGCCATCCAACTTGATAGGGATGACTGGACGTCCTCCCACAAACTTGTCATACCAGGCTGCAGGACCTTGAGAGTTTATACCTGAGGAGCGGCCCGCCTTCCATGGGGATCCTCGTTTAAAGCACATTCCCGGGCAAAGTGACCTTATTCCTTGCAACGGCAGCAAATGGGCTGTCCTTCCAGCTGATAGCGGTCGCTGGGTCGTCCCTCCGTCACTTGGTACTTCCTGGGCCTCATCTACGGGACATCCTTTTTACTGGTCGCCAACTCAATCTTGGGTGCGGGCTTGGATCCACGCAGCTCCTTGATGATTTTAGCCATGGAAACAACAATGTCCGTCAGGGCATCTAGCTTTTGGTTGAGGGCCTCATTAGAGATAGGCTCTTTGCGGTCAGCAGCAGTCCCTAACATGGCAGATGTCACTGATGCTCCTGGCTGCAGAGGTGCTGCTGTAGGGCCTTGAATAGAGTTTATATCCCAGGGCTCCTCTATCTGCTGGAGGCGGATGGCTCTATCTTTTAGCTGGGCAAAAGTTATTTCGGGATTCTGGGTGGTCATCATGCTCAAATGTCCTCTGTGAGAAGGGGACAGGAGGCCCTCTATGAACTGATCTATCAGCATTTTATCAGCTCCTGGGGCTAAGGCAGGTTCTGCTAATTTGAATGCTTTGAGCACTTCCTGCAGATTCAAGGCATAGTCTCTTGCGCTCTCTTTAGGCTTATGTTGGCATTTGTTGGCATCCAAAGAACCTCATTTTAGCCCGTGTGTCAGCACTGGACTCAAATGCTGCTTTCAGTCCAGCCACGAGATACTCTACAGCAGAGGTCCCCAACTCCAGGCCTCAAGGCCCACCAACAGTGCAGGTTTTCCGGATCTCCTTAGTGTTGCACAGGGCTTGGCCTCAATACCTGTGCAGATGATCACATTAGCACCTGTGCAATACTAAGGATATCCTGAAAACCTGCACTGTTGGCGGGCCTTGAGGCCTGGAGTTGGGGACCTCTGCTCTACAGGGTCTTTGTCTGTGTCCGGCCAGAACGTAACTTCCCGCTGTGCATTGCCGGTTAACTGCCCAATAATCATACCGACATGCTGGGATTCTGTTAGGGGGTACATAACGTAGTACGCTTTGATTTTGGTAACAAAGTCATTGAGGGTATTGGGGTGAGTATTGTGGTAGCCCCATTGCTCCCGGAGTGTACGGCATCAGAAGCGGCATGATTGGTGCTGCTCCTTGCGCTGCAGCACCGCCGGGTGCTCCGCTGTTGTCCGGTCCCACAGCATCTCCTTGTTGCGACATCTTGCGCCCCCTTAGTTAATGTCGACCCTCCTGGTCTGAGATAATCCTGAGATAATGAATGTTGGGTTTTCATTGACTGTAAGCCATAATCATCAACATTAACATAATTAAACACTTGAAAAATCATTTTTTTGTAATGACTCTATATAATATACCATATTTTTCGCTTTATAAGACGCACTTTTGTTACCCCAAATTTTGGGGGAGAGTGGGGGTGCATGTTATAAAGCGAATCTAAAAAAAAAAATCTTACCGAGGGGGTATGTAAGTTGCGGTGGTGGAGTGGGGGGCCCGATGCAGTTTTCACTGGGCCACGGAGGTTGGGGGCCAAGGCAGGAGCTGCAGGGGTGTTGCGCCGTTGTCCGGTGGGCGCCGCCATTATTACCAAGCATGTATTGCCAGTCTGGTAATACGTGCTCTAGTGCCTAGAAATGGACGTGGATTTATATTTCAGGAGGGGGCACATAAACCAGGAAGGGGCATGGATACCAGGATGGGAGCATGGAAACCAGGATGGGAGCATGGAAACCATGGTGGGGGCATATATATCAGGAAGGGGCATGGATACCAGAATGGGGGCATGCAAACCAGGATAAGGGCATGGATACCAGGATGGGGGCATGATACCAGGAGGTGGAAGATATATATCAAGAGAGGGCACATATATCAGGATGGAGGCATAGATACCAGGAGGGAGACCATATATCAGGAGGGGGCATGGATACCAGGAGGGGGACCATATATCAGGAGGGGGCACATATACCAGAGTGAAGACAAATATACCAGGATGGGGGACATATAAACTGATTGTAAGACAGACACTGGCATTATAAGACAGACCCCATTTAACATTAAAAATTATTTTTTTGCTCTATTCCTTCACCAAATTTGGGGTGTGTCTTATAATCAGGTGCGTCTTATAAAGCGGAAAAATATGGTATGCGTTTCACTTTATGTATTGAATTACTGAAATAAATTAACTTTCTAATTTATTATGATGCACTTGTATATGGTAGCAAAACCCCTCTAGTCTTCATTCCAGGTACACTAATAGCTCGGCATTACAATGATTTGGTGATGGAACTAGTAGTACGGCCATTTCTACAGCATCCCAAGAACTGTTTTTCAAAATGACACCACCAGGCTATATATAGTTTGTGCAACTGTGAGCAGCCTTCCTGGCCTAAATGCGTTACAAAGATCTGCAGAGTCTTTGGATTTGGGTCCCATACAGCACATCTGAAATGCAATTTTTCAGCAATCGGAAAGGGGACCTGCCAGCAGCAGATCTTGATGATCTGAGTGCCCAATTGCATTCAGCGACGCAGAACGTTCCTCAGACAACCAATATTTGCCTTACTCATTGCAGTCAAGACCTGCCTGTAAATTAATAAATAAAATGTTTTAAAAAATGTTTCCATTTTGTCATCATTTGCATATTATTAGCATGTCTATCCAGCCTGTAATTTTCATATTTCCACAAGCTTTCCTTCTTAGAGTCGTAATTTCAATGTTGAAAGCGAAATCATTTTAGTTGGACAAAGTTAAACATTTTCTTTTTCTTCAATTTACATGGTGGGTGCTTAGAGAAAATGTAAACTTGACAGATCATCCGTGTCTTCTCTATGTTACTATGTATAGTTGCTGTACAAGTAATTGTGTTGCTATGGTAACTGGAATTCTTAATCTACTTTTGTTGACAAGTGAAACCAGTGTGCTTTAGTACTTGACACGTATTCTCAAGTACCAATTATATCTCAGCTATTTCTACCTTTTAACTGTACAAATCAAAAACAGGCGCATCAAATTAAGTAACAAAAGATTTACCACAGCTTCAAACGCAGTAACATTTAATATTGCTGAAGTGATAGTAGAAGTAAAAATAGAGTTGTGTAACGGACACTACACAGTAATTGTACTGGTCGGTAACGAGGAGCGAGCATTCCTTGGTACAATCATTGCCCAATTGTGCCTGTTCAATCAGACAGCTGATCAAACAACAAGGACTACATACTGTCTACATACTGCCTCATTTACATAAGAAAATTTAAATGTATAAATGCTTTTTTCCACCTTCAACATTACGCTATCAGCTCAGATAGGGATGCTTAGGATAGTACTATGAAGCTGCAGCTACAGACTGTGATAGCTGTGGATAAAGCAGTAGATCAGAGGTTTGTCCCAAAAGTCTTGGGAATTTCAAGACTTGTGGAGCAGCCACTTCCCCGCCTGGCCCTGAAGCCACCAAAGTCACCCAGTGGCCAGTCAGTGAGATGTATCGCCTCTTTCTATGATTACACATGCAGGTGTCAGTGGTGAAATGTACCTTGTTACACACTCAGTTTCTCAAGAAACGGGTGATGTTGTCTACGACATGCTGGTGTAGTGCAGACACAGCTTTCTTAGAGAAGTAATGTTGACTGTGCAATTGATACTGTGGGACTGCTACAGGCATCAGCTTTCAGAAACCATCTGTAGTCCACAGGAGGAAAAGCAGCATTTCCATGTCCAACAAAGTGGAGATGGCAAAGATCAAACTCTTAGATTTGGGATGTGTAGAAGGAAATGATCATTTACGTGACCACAACTGTGGGTCTCAGGGCTGTCTGCTGTGCTGAGAGAGGGTGAAATAGGGTGTACACAAGAAATTAGTGCAGGCAATAGAATAAAGCGATGTTTGGGTGAGCGCTGGATATGAAGACAGCTACACTTCAACAAGTATTTTACCTGTAAGTTTATTGTTCAAATCACACTAGGTCCTCTCCCACAACATGTTTCGACGCTCAGGGCGTCTTCCTCAAGTGGATCCACTTGAGAAAGACGCCCTGAGCGTCGAAACATGTTGTGGGAGAGGACCTAGTGTGATTTGAACAATAAACTTACAGGTAAAATACTTGTTGAAGTGTAGCTGTCTTCATATCCCAGCGCTCACCCAAACATCGCTTTATTCTATTGCCTGCATATCCATCTCCCTATGGGGAGAGCGGTGGAGCAGCTCCGGAAGAGAAGACAAATCTAACAGAGGAGAGGAAAACACGTGACGGATCACGTGCAATTACACAGGCGAATACCGAGGAAAAAGGGAAAGAAATCCACACCGTCCAGAGAGAGACCCCGTGCACTCACTACGTGAGCCCCCCTGTTGTGCGGACAGCACAACAGGAAAAGGTGAGTGTAACGGTGACTTAACAGAGGGTGGATATAAAACATAAAGCAGCGTGGCGCAACCAATTTCTATATCTCATTACAAGAAATTAGTGGACTGTAAGGGAGGTGCAGGCAGAGATGTCCTGCGGATTGACAAAGTAGTGTTCTCGGTGTTGGAGATCGATCAAAAACAGCAGATGTGTCCACTTATGTAAAGCAGAGGGGCCGTTACTTGACCCGAATGTAGCGAGTAAACAAGTGGAGATCCTGCAGCTGGATTCCTGTCGGACAACACTTGCCATGGGTAATGGAAGAGGACAAAGCAGCAGATGTAGTTCATGCAGTGGATGGTGTTCGGTAAGGCCCGCTAGGCAGTTTTAGTGCAGTACTTTTCCCAGAGTAAAGCATGGTGCTTGGCTATGTTGAAGTTCTTGCATGCAGTAGTCAAATTGTCGTTTTTTTTGCCTCTACTTAATTTTTTTGTACAAAGTTTGCAAATAATGTTAATTGGTTCATCTTTTTCGGTGTTAAAAAATGTCCAGGCTAGGCAATCCTTGCCACATCGGACAACTGCAGAGCGGCGACCACTGCTGTCCAGATCCAGAAATGTGGCTGATGATTCAGTGCTCATCATGTTTGCAGCCTTCAGTGTCTGGGTGGGAAGACACAACCTAACCTCCTCGTCTTCCTCCTCCTCTGCTGCGCTTCTCCAGCTGTGTGACTAGTCTGGGTTGATTCCAAGTGGAATCGTGAAAGTCATCCTCATCCTCTCTGTTGTTCCACTCCTTGTTATGAAAGTCACCCTCCTCCTCTTTCTGCCCTGAATACAATACTGTGCGGGTGCTCATCCTCCTCATCATCTCTATTCCTGGGATTAATGTCCAGTGACAAGGTTCAGGATTCTGCTGGGACCATACTTCCTTTGTCCCCAGATCCAACTCCAAAATATTTTAAGCATTGGTGCAAATGCTTTTCTCCTCTGGAGTATGCAAATTTCCTCTGGGCCTAAAGCTGTGCCCTCGACCTCTCTCTTAATGTTGCTACAGTTCATACAGAATCCACCCCACCTTCGTACTGTGCTGCCAGGGCTCTCCGCTATTAGTATTAGTAAAACCAGAGCTTTGGGATCAATTGGTATACAAGTTGTTTTCAGCGGGTATTTCACAGAATACTTAGAATAACAAAAAATTGGATCGAGAAAATTCAGGCCCATTATAATTATAGTATAAATCACACTCGTCTATAATAATAAAATCCTAAGGCAACTTCTGTCAGGATGTAACGGTATGCTACGTCACATCCTGCTAAAGTTGCGTCTACACCCACTCTGGGTGCCCCAATATGGCCGCCTGTTGCTGGGAGCGGGGCTTCTGAAGCCCCACTCCCTCCATCAGTACAAGCTTTGGCCCCACATACTGTACAAGGTGCGGCTGCCAACCGCCCCCGGCCCCCTCCGTTCTCACCCCTGCCTGGTGTTAGCAATGCTGAAGACTCCAGGAATAGACACTTCCTGGAGCGGGTCATGCGACAGCCTGTTTGACGTCACATCAGCCCGCCCTCTCACATGACCCGCTCCAGGCACAGTCTATTCCTGGAGTCTTCAGCATCACACCAGGCAAGGGTGAGAACGAAGGGGGAGGGGGGCGAGGCTGAGCCACAAGGGGACAGGCAGAGGGGACACAGAGGCATGGGGGACACAGACAAGGGGAGAAGGGAGGCACAGAGGGAAACAGAGGCACAGGAGGAGAGGAGAGGCACAGGGGGACACAGAAAGGGGGAGAGGAGAGACACAGGGGGAAACAGAGGCACAGGGGGACACAGACAAGGGGAGAGGAGAGGCACAGGGGGATAGGAGAGGCACAGGGGGACACTGACAGGGGGAGAGGAAAGGCACAGGGGGAAACAGAGGCATAGGGGTACACAGACACGGGAGGGAGAGGAAAAGCACAGGGGGACACAGACAAGGGGAGAGGAGAGGCACAGGGGGATAGGAGAGGCACAGGGGGACACAGACAGGGGGAGAGGAAAGGCACAGGGGAAAACAGAGTCATAGGGGGACACAGACAAGGGGAGAGGAGAGGCACAGGGGGATAGGAGAGGCACAAGGGGACACAGACAAAGGGGGAGAGGAGAGGACACAGAGGCACAGGGGGACACAGACACAGGGGGACAGGAGAGGCACAGGGGGACACAGAGGAGAGGCACAGGGGGATAGGAGAGGCACAGGGGGACACAGACAGGGGGAGAGGGAAGGCACAGGGGGAAACAGGCACAGGGGGACACAGACAAGGGAAGAGGCACAGGGGGATAGGAGAGGCACAGGGGGATAGGAAAGGCACAGGGAGACGCAGACAGGGGGAGAGGAGAGGCACAGAGGACACAAGCATGGGGGACACAGACACAGGGGGAGAGGAAAGGCACAGTGGGACACAGAAGCACAGGAGGACACAGAGGCACAGGGGACATAGACACAGGAGGAGAGGAGAGGCACAGGAGGAAACAGACACGGGGAGAGGAAAGACACAGGGGGACACAGAGGCACAGGGGGACACAGAGGCATGGGGGACACAGAGGCATGGGGGACACAGACAAGGGGAGAAGGGAGGCACAGAGGGAAACAGAGGCACAGGAGGAGAGGAGAGGCACAGGGGGACACAGAAAGGGGGAGAGGAGAGACACGGGGGAAACAGAGGCACAGGGGGACACAGACAAGGGGAGAGGAGAGGCACAGGGGGATAGGAGAGGCACAGGGGGACACTGACAGGGGGAGAGGAAAGGCACAGGGGGAAACAGAGGCATAGGGGTACACAGACACGGGCGGGAGAGGAAAAGCACAGGGGGACACAGACAAGGGGAGAGGAGAGGCACAGGGGACACAGACAGGGGGAGAGGAAAGGCACAGGGGAAAACAGAGTCATAGGGGGACACAGACAAGGGGAGAGGAGAGGCACAGGGGGATAGGAGAGGCACAAGGGGACACAGACACAGGGGAGAGGAGAGGACACAGAGGCACAGGGGGACAGGAGAGGCACAGGGGGACACAGAGGAGAGGCACAGGGGGATAGGAGAGGCACAGGGGGACACAGACAGGGGAGAGGGAAGGCACAGGGGGAAACAGGCACAGGGGGACACAGACAAGGGAAGAGGCACAGGGGGATAGGAGAGGCACAGGGGAATAGGAAAGGCACAGGGAGACACAGACGGGGAGAGGAGAGGCACAGAGGACACAAGCATAGGGGGACACAGGGGCACAGGGGGACACAGACACGGGGAGAGGAAAGGCACAGGGGGACACAGAGGCACAGGAGGACACAGAGGCACAGGGGGACATAGACAGGAGGAGAGGAGAGGCACAGGAGGAAACAGACACGGGGAGAGGAAAGACACAGGGGGACACAGAGGCACAGGGGGACACAGAGGCATGGGGACACAGAGGCATGGGGGACACAGAGGCACGGTGGGACAAGGGACACAGGAGGAGAGGAGAGGCACAGGGGGACACAGAGGCACAGGGGACACAGGGGGAGACAGACAGGGGGAGAGGGGAGGCACAGGGGGACACAGACACAGGAGGAGAGGAAAGGCACAGGGGGACACAGACACAGGGGGAGAGGAGAGGCACAGGGGACACAGACAAAGGGAGAGGAAAGGCACAGGGGGACACAGACACAGGGAGAGAGGAGAGGCACAGGGGGACACTGAGGCACATGGAGACACAGACGGGGGAGAGGAAAGGCACAGGGGACACAGAGGCACAGGGGGACACAGACACAGGAGGAGAGGAAAGGCACAGTGGACACAAAGGCACGGGGACACAAGCACGGGGGACACAGGAGGAGAGGAGAGGCTAAGGGGGACACAGAGGCATAGGGGGACACAAGCACAGGGGACACAGGGGCACAGGACACAGAGGCAGGCACAGAGGGGGACACACAGAGGCACAGGGGGACACAGAGACACACAGGGAAGGAGAGGAGAGGCACAGGGGGACAGAGAGGCACAAGGGAAGACAAAGAGGCACAGGGAGAGGAGAGGCACAGGGGGACCCAGAGGCACAGGTAGGCGCGCAAATTCAAAGTTCGAATTGCGCGCCAATAAGCAGGCCGGTGACAGCGGCATGTTAGCACCGCTGTCGCCGGGATACACGGATACCCGCCACCCCCGGTCTCACCTCCACGCTCCCCGGTCTTTTCTCTATCCTCTCCGGTCTCTCCTCACGTACCGGCGTTGTTGACGATGATCAGCCTTTCCGGTTCTCCTCCTCCCATCTCCGCAGCCACTGTCCTCCTCACCCCTTTCCTCTGTGCTGAGATCTGTCGCCGTCCAGTGGACCTGGAGCCCCGGGCAGATCTCCCGCAGCTCCTCCCCTCCTGCCGCAGACAGTTCCCCGAAGCAGGACACCAGGAGCAGCGCTGACCCTGGGACCACCCGAGCCGCCAGCTGCCGGGACACAACCAGCCCGAACCCGCGGGAGGCTCCAGAGATCACACACAAAACCTGCCCGAGACACATCGTCCGAGATCGTAGATGCTCTGGCTCCATCCTGCTCCCCCCGGCTCCATCCTGACCCCCCGCTCCATCCTGCCCCGCTCCTCAACTGCCCCCCCGCATCCATCCTGCCCCCCCACTCCGTCCTGCCCCTCGCCCGCATCCATCGTGTCCACCCCCCCGCTCCATCCTGCCCCCCGCATCCATCGTGTCCCACCCCCCCGGCTCCATCCTGCCCCCCCCCCACTCCCCCCGGCCCACCCCCCCCGCTCACCTGCCCCGCTCATCCTGCCCCCCCGGCTTCATCCTGCCCCCCGGCTTCACCTGTCCCCCTCGCTTCACCTGCCTCCCGCTCCTCTACTGCTACCCCCCGCTCCATCCTGCCCCGCTCGCTCCTTCTACCCTGCTCGCTCCATCCTGCTCCCCGCTCCATCTGCCCGCTCGCTCATGCGCTCAATCCTGCCCCCAGGCACCATGCTGCCCCGCTTGCTCCTTCTCCCCCCACACCATACTTCCCCCACCACCCCCGTCACCATCCTGCCCCCCCTGCATGTATATATATATATATATATATATATATATACATACATACAAACACAGTGTTGGCCAAAAATATTGACAGCCCTGCAATTCTGGCAGATAATACGCAGTTTCTTCCTGAAAATGATTGCAGCTTTCTCACATTGGGCCCTACATTATGCTGCAAAATTTGTTGGTAGTCTTCAGACTTCATAATGCCATGAACACGGTCAAGCAGTCCAGTGCCAGAGGCAGCAAAGCAACCCCAAAACATCAGGGAACCTCCGCCATGTTTGACTGTAGGGACCGTGTTCTTTTCTTTGAATGCCTCTTTTTTTCTCCTGTAAACTCTATGTTGACGCCTTTGCCCAAAAAGAGAGAACTTTCATCCAAAACGTTTTAGGCTTTCTCAGGTAAGTTTTGTCAAACTCCAGCCTGGCTTTTTTATGTCTCGGGTAAGAAGTGGGGTCTTCCTGGGTATCCTACCATACAGTCCCTTTTCATTCAGACGTCGACGGATAGTACAGGTTGACACTGTTGTACCCTTGGACTGCAGGGCAGCTTGAACTTGTTTGGATGTTAGTCAAGGTTCTTTATCCACCATCCGCACAATCTTGCGTTGAAATCTCTTGTCAATTTTTCTTTTCCGTCCACATCTAGGGAGATTAGCCTTGAGATTGCTCATGCTTCCTCACAATTTGGTTTCTCAAGTCCTCAGACAGTTCTTTGGTCTTCTTTCTTTTCTCCATGCTCAATGTGGTACACACAAGGACACAGGACAGAGGTTGAGTCAACTTTAATCCATGTCAACTGGTGCAAGTGTGACTTAGTTATTGCCAACACCTGTTAGGTGCCACAGGTAAGTTACAGGTGCTGTTAATTACACAAATTAGAGAAGCATCACATGATTTTTCTAACAGTTCCAATACTTTTGTCCACCCCCTTTTTTATATTTGGTGTGGAACTATATCCAATTTGGCTTTAGGACAATTCTTTTTGTGTTTTTTTCATTGAAGACACATTCCCCTTCCCGACCCTTGGCCCACCGTTTGGGCCATGAAAGTTGGTGCATTCCCGACCTATGGCCCAGGGTGTGGGCCATGACATGATCGGGCTCCTGCAGCCCGTGTGAGGAGGGTGACTCAGGTGTCACTGTAGCTAATGCAGTGAATTAACCCCCCTTTTCCCCCGTGGCTAAACTTGTTCTGATTGGCAGTTGAAATTCAGACTGCCAATCAGAGAGAGTAATCCCCTCCAGATCTGATTGGAGCTCTCCAATCAAATCTGGAGGGGCGGGATGGCAGGTGCCCTCTCCCTCCAGGGCACCCCCGGTCGCTTTCCTATTTCCCCCCCAACGGCGGTAACAGTCATCCGCCGGCAGTATGCCCGCCGGCGGTAAATGACTATCACCGCCTTCGCCTGTCAGCTTCCTCAGCCACCACCGTGCGATCACGAAGGGGGCTGATGAAGCTAACACCCCCATGCCCCGTATCCCCCCCCACTCCACCCCCACCCCTCTCCACCTACCAGCGGGTCCGCCGGTGCAGCCACCGTCCAGCTCCGGTGTGGGCCACTCCTCCTCTTCTGGGCTCCTCCTCCTGGATGAGGTAAGCATGTATGTATGAATGAATGAATGGATGCGTGGATGTCTATGCGTGCGTGGATCTCGTATCTCTGCGTGCGTGGATGTCTCTGCGTGCGTGGATGTGTCTGCGTGCGTGGATGTGTCTGCGTAGTGGATGTGTCTGCGTGCGTGGATGTGTTTGCGTGCGTGGATGTTTGCATGCGTGGAATGTCTGCGTGCGTGGATGTGTGTGCGGGATGTGTGTGCGTACGTGGATGGATGTGATGTGTGGTGTGTGGATGTGTGTGCGTCGTGGATGTGCATGTCTGGTGGTGATGTTGCGCGCGTGGATGTCTGCGCGCGTGATGTCAGCCGCTGGTCGCGTGGATGGATGGATGTGTGTGTGTATGATGGGTGCATGCGTGGATGATGGGTGCATGGGTGGGTGGATGGAGGCATAAATGGGTGCAACAAGGGATCAAGTGTCCTCTTGTTGTAGTCTCTGGGATCATAGTCATGGTGCACTGTATGACAGATCATTGCCATACAGTGCACCATAACGCTGACCCCAGAGGCTGTAGGAAGAGGACACTTGATCCCTTGCTGCAGTCTCTGGATTGAGCTGAGGTGATCGAGCATCGTGGGATCTTCGTTGTGGACTATGTCGGATCTTTACAATAAACATGGAGTCCGAATTTTGTTTGTGGTTTTTTTTCAAATAAAAAGATTTTTCTCTGTGTGGTGTATTTTTTTTGACAATTTACTAGAGATTCCTAATGGCCGGGTCTAACATTGGCCTGACATTATGAATCTCGGGCTTAGTGCCAGCTGCCAATAAAAAGCTGGCATTAACCCCTTTATTACCCAGTTTGCCACCGACACCAGGGCAACTGGAAGAGCCTGGGTACAGCGCCAGAAAATGGCACTTCAATGAATGCACCATTTTCTGGGGTGGCTGCAGGCTGCAATTCGCAGCATGGGGGGCCCAGAATCTTGGGCCTCTCCATGCTGAGGATTCCAGCCCCCAGCTGCCTAGTTGTACCTGGCTGGTCCAAAAATATGGCGGAGCCCCACATTTTTTTTTCAAGAATTAGTTCTAGAACTAAAAAAAAATGTGCTTTGCTGTATTTTTGGTTGCCAGCCAGGTACAACGAGGCAGCTGGGGGTTGCTGGCAGTCCGTAGCTGAAAAGTTGTACCTGGCTGGACCAAAAATATGGCGGAGCCCCACGTCATTTTTTTTTCTAGAATTAGTTTTAGAAATAAAAAAAATGGGCTTCGCTGTATTTTTGGTTGACAGCCAGGTACAACAAAGCAGCTGGGGGTTGCTGGCAGTCCGTAGCTGCCAAATTGTACCTGGCTGGACCAAAAATATGGCGGAGCCCCACGTCATTTTTTTTTCTAAAATCTGTTCTAGAAATATATAAAAAAAAAAAAAAAAAAAAAAGGCCTTCGCTGTATTTTTGGCTGCCAGCCAGGTACAACTTGTCAGCTGGAATACTCGGCGTGAAGAGACCCAAACGTGGGCCCCCACACTGCAAATTGCAACCCACGGCCACCCCAGAAAATAGCGCATTCATTAGAGGCGCCATTTTCTGGTGCTGTACCCCAACTCTACCAGTCACCCTTGTGCTGGTGGCACAGGGGTCCTCCATACGACATGGTGTCGGCTAACAATTTCAATGGAAAAATTAGCTCAAATTGTTAGTGGAAACCATATCGCGTATGGAGATCCCCTCCTTGTGTGCCTGAACACTGGAGCTCCCCGACAAGTGACCCCTTTTGGAAACTAGAACCCCCAAGGAACTTATATAGATGCATAGTGAGCACTTTGAACCCCCAGGTGCTTCACAAATTAATCCTAAAAATGAAAAAATAAATATTTTGTGGGGGAAAAAAAAATACTTTTTTATTTTTACAATCAATTTGTGAAGCACCTGGGGATCAAAGTGCTCACTGTGCATCTAGATATGTTCCTTGGGGGTCTAGTTTTCAAAATGGGGTCACTTGTGGGGGAGCTCCAATGTTTAGGCACATAGAGGCTCCCCATACGCGACATGGTGTCCACTAACAATTGGAATTGTTAGCGGACACCATGTCGCGTATGGAGAGACCCTGTGTGTCTAAACATTGGAGCTCCCCCACAAGTGACCCTATTTTGGAAACTATACACCCAAAGGAACATATCTAGATGCATAGTGAGCACTTTGAACCCCCAGGTGCTTCACAAATTGATCTGTAAAAATGAAAAAGTACTTTATTTTTTCCACAAAATATTTATTTTTTCATTTTTACGGATTAATTTGTGAAGCACCTGGGGGTTCAAAGTGCTCACCACCCACCTAGATAAATTCCTTGGGGGGTTTAGTTTCCAAAATGGGGTCAGTTGTGGGGGAGCTCCAATGTTTAGGCACACAGGGGCTCTACAAATGCGACATGGTGTTCGCTAACAATTTGAGCTGATTTTCCATTCAAATTGTTAGCGGACACCATGTCGCGTTTGGTGAGCCCCTGTGTGCCTAAACCTTGGAGCTCCCCCACAAGTGACCCCATTTTGGAAACTAGACCCCCCAGGGAACTTATCTAGATGGGTGGTGAGCATATTGAACCCCAGGTTCTTCACAAATTAATCCATGATAATGAAAAAAAATTTGTGTGGAAAAAAAAGTACTTTTTCATTTTTACAGATCAATTTGTGAAACACCTTGGGGTTCAAAGTGCTCACTATGCATCTAGATATGTTCCCTGGGGGTCTAGTTTCCAAAATGGGGTCACTTGTGGGGGAGCCCCAATGTTTAGGCACAGGGGCTCTCCAAATGCGACATGGTGTCCGCTAACAGTTTGAGCTGATTTTCCATTCAAATTGTTAGCGGACACCATGTCGCGTTTGGTGAGCCCCTGTGTGCCTAAACTTTGGAGCTCCCCGACAAGTGACCCCATTTTGGAAACTAGACCACCCAAGGAACGTATATAAATGCAAAAGGCGCATTTTGAACTCCCACTTGTTATTGGGCAATTTCTCCTGAGTACACACCGATACCTCATATGTGGTCATAAACCACTGTTTGGGCGCACGGCAGGGCTCAGAAGGGAAGGAGCACAATTTCACTTTTTGAATGGAAAATTAGCTCCAAAAGTCAAATTGCGCTCCCTCCCTTCTGAGCCCTGCCGTGCGCCCAAACAGTTATGACCACATATGAGGTATCGGTGTACTCAGGAGAAATTGCCCAATAAATTTTAGGGTCCATTTATTCCTGTTGCCCATTGCAACATTTTCAACATTTTTGCCATATTTTTGATTTTTTTCACAAATAAACGCAAAAATTATCGACCTAAATTTAATATTAACATGAAGCCCAATATGTCACGAAAAAACAATCTCAGAATCGCTAGGATCCATTGAAGCGTTCCAGAGTTATAACCTCATAAGGGTGCACTGGTCAGAATTGCAAAAAATGCCAAGGTCTTTAGGGTCAAAATAGGCAGGGTCCTGAAGGGGTTAAATGAAGATAATAATACCAAAGAATTTGTGATTGCAATCATTTTCAGGAAGAAACTGAGTATCTGACAGAATTGCAGGGGTGTCAATACTTTTGGCCAACACTGTGTGTATATATATATATATATATATATATATATATATATATATATATATATATATATATATATATATATATATATATATATATATAGTTCACTCACGTTGACTGAATAAGTTCTGTCAGTCACAGTATGTCAACTACATACATGTTATAGAATACCCGATGCGTTAGAATCGGGCCACCATCTAGTATAATATAATCATAGTCTTTATTTTCAAAAAACAAAGTTCTAAAAAAACATAACCAAATTTGCAAATTTGACAACAAAATTGTAAAATAAAGTACAGAAAAGATTGGTCTCAATGTTAGTTTATAGAGGTGATTCCCCCTGTGGAGAGAAAACAACCTGCACATATAAAAGTATAAATATATATGGGCTTACAAATATATAAATAGAAAAAGAGAGAGAAAAGCGCTCCCATAGGGAGAACCCACATGCACTTTGAAGGGGAAGGAAAGGTTGTGACAGGGGGGCTCTCACCTTTTCGGGTTGTGCCGCCTCCGCACAACCCCAGTATATTCTTAAAGGGAACCTGTCACCTGGATCTAAGCCCCTACACTATCACTACCTGTCCCTGCACCTTCCTAGCTGCTCCCTATCTATCCCTCTCTGAGCTAAATCCGCCCTATAAAACTGCAGAAAAATAACTTATAACTTACAGAAGTCCCTGAGGCTGAGGACTGAGAAGGCGGCGCCAGGCTCCATTCAGCCTCTCCTCCATGCAGCAGCACACGCCCAATGGGCGGCATTATTCTTACTTCATCACCGCCTCCTCCATTTGGAATCTGTGCTTTACACCTATCATGTTGTGGTGATGCGACCTCGATGTGTCCCCTGACTGAGACACAGCATATGGGAGATTGTATCTTCTGCTCGGTAGCAGCACACACAGGGTGAGCTGCTGCTGGAGGTGAGTGATGATTGAAATCACTGACTCCCAGGTGTGCGGGTGAATAGGAGATGATATGAGCTGCCCTGGGCTGTGGGGAGGGGGTGGAGGGTGTCAGGACAGCAGCAGGAGCTGCTGGGATTGTATGAGGTTCTACTCGGCTGTGCCCCGGTGTAACAGGCCAGACTAACCCCCCCGACCAGAATATACTCTGGGTAAAGTGGCCTAGGCCAGATTATACCCCTCCGTATACCACAGCAGCTGTAGATCAGGGCTCCAAGCAACACATGGGGGCCCGAGGCAGCACAAAGTGGCCCCAGGCAGCAGAAAGTGGCCCTACGCAACATACAGGGGCCCCAGGCAGTGCTAGGGCCCCAGGCAGTGCTAGGGGCCTCAGGCAGTGCTAGGGGCCCCAGGCAGTGCTAGGGGCCACAAGCTACACACAGGATCCCAGGCTACACACAGGGGCCCCATGCAGCATACAAGGACCCCAGGCAGTGCACGGGGCCCCAGGCAGTGCATGGGGCCCCAGGGAGTGCACGGGGCCCCAGGGAGTGCACGGGGCCCCAGGCAGTGCACAGGCCCCAGGCAGCACAAAGTGGCCCCAGGCAGCACAAAGTGGCCCCAGGCAACATCCAGGGGCCCCAGGCAGTACTAGGGGCCCCAGGCTACACACAGGGTCCCAGACTACATACAGGAGCCCCTTGCAGCACACAGGGGCCCCAGGCAACACAAAGTGGCCCCGGGTGGCCCACTGCCTGGGGCCCCTGTATATTGCCTGTGGTCACTTTGTGCTGCCTGGGGCCCCTGTGTGCTGCCTGGGGCCCTTGTATGCTGCATGGAGTCCTTGTGTGTAGCCTGGGATCCTGTGTGTAGCCTGGGGCCCCTGTATGTTGCCTGGGGCCACTTTGTGCTGCCTGGGGCCCTGTGCACTGCCTGGGGCCCTTGTATGCTGCATGGGGCCCCTGTGTGTAGCCTGGGATCCTGTGTGTAGCCTGGGGCCCCTGGTACTGCATGGGGCCCCTGTATGTTGCTTGGGGCCACTTTGTGCTGCCTGGGGCCCTGTGCACTGCCTGGGGCCCCGTGTACTGCCTGGGGCCCTTGTATGCTGGCTGGGGACCCTGTGTGTAGCCTGGGATCCTGTGTGTAGCCTGGGGCCCCTGTGTGCTGCCTCGGGCCCCCATGCACTGCCTGGGGCCCCTAGCACTGCCTGGGGCCCCTGTATGTTGCGTAGGGCCACATTCTGCTGCCTGGGGCCACCTTGTGCTGCCTCGGGCCCTCATGCATTGCTTGGGGCCCTGTGCACGGCTTGGGGCCCTGATCTACAGCTGCTGTGGTATACGGAGAGTTATAATCTGGCCTAGGCCTGTTTATACCCCGGGGTATATTCTGGGCTAGCCCAGTTTATACTTCGGGTATATTCTGGTCGGGGGGTTAGTCTGACCTGTTACATCGGAATCTGGAGGTCTGTGAATACCTGAACTGTGTGCTGTGTGAGTAAATACCCGAGTCACTGCCTTATGTCGTGCCGATCCTAACAGCTACCTTACAGTGTAAAGTGGGTGGGAGATTCCAAATGGAGGAGGCGGCGATGAAGAAAGAATAACGCCGCCCAGCGGGGCGTGCGCTGCTGCATGGAGGAGGGGCTGAATGGAGCCTGGCGCCGCCTTCTCAGTCCCCAGCCTCAGGGACTTCTGTAAGTTATAAGTTATTTTTCTGCAGTTTTATAGGGCGGATTTAGCTCAGAGAGGGATAGATAGGGAGCAGCTAGGAAGGTGCAGGGACAGGTAGTGATAGTGTAGGGGCTTAGATCCAGGTGACAGGTTCCCTTTAAGGCCACCTGGGCCGGAGGAGCCGTCCAAGGGCCAGCCGCCTGTCAGTCACGTGGTATCTGCAGTCACGATTTATCACCAATCACAGGTGTCGACGTTCCCACAGGTCCTGTGCTCCACAGGCAGTGAAGGATTTTCAGCAATGTGCCCCGCAGCTTCTGAATAACTCACACAGAGGTGAGATCCAACAGTTCAATTAAAGGTTATTCTATAGCGAGCGCAGGGGCACAGATAAGGCAGGTAGTTATGGATCAAGAATCCTCTTTATTCACCACAACATGTTTCCACGAAGGCTTATCGTCTTCCTCAGGTGGATCCACCTGAGGAAGACGATAAGCCTTCGTGGAAACATGTTGTGGTGAATAAAGAGGATTCTTGATCCATAACTACCTGCCTTATCTGTGCCCCTGCGCTCGCTATAGAATAACCTTTAATTGAAATATATAAATAGGGCACAGATGCAACACTTCCACTATTCATAATTATATATGGTGCAGCAAAAGTACAGGACAATTTCTTATTCATAGGTCAAATGATAATGACTAATATTGCTCTAGGACTAATCCCAATTAAGGCAAATAGAATAGTTCTGGCACACTATATATGAATAATGTTAGAGGAGATGTCAACTCATGCTATCGTGTTTTTTATTGTGGTACATAAAAGTTCAAACAGGCTTGCTCCACCCTGGAGCAAGCCTGTTTGAACTTTTATGTACCACAATGAAAAACGCGATAGCATGAGTTGACGTCTCCTCTAACATTATTCATATATAGTGTGCCAGAATTATTCTATTTATTGAAATGTTTTTTACCGTATATACTCGTGTATAAGCCGACTTTTTCAGCCCAAAAATTGGGCTGAAAAGTCCCCCCCTCGGCTTATACACGAGTCATATACTTTTGTTGAAAGTGCGGGCTGTGTCCGGGAGCAGGAGGAGGCAGGAGGAGGTGGGGGAAGGCTGTAATATGAGCGGCTCGTCACGTGTAGCCGCTAATAACTTATTCATGATATGCACTGCATCCCCCGCCCATCCGCGGGGGGAGCAGTGCATATCGAATTACAGGCTCCCCTTCACAGAATGGCGCCCCCCGCCACAGTAAGGCCTCACCATGCTGCCGCTGCTCACTGTACAATAAATACAGTGTTATTAGCTCTCACCCGCCGGCGGATTGCTCATGGCTCAGTGCATCCTCCCTGCGTGTCATGTGACCGGCCGATGACGTCATCGCGGTGAGCCCCGGTCACAGGACAAGCAGGAAGGAGGGAAGATGCACAGCCAGGAGCAATCCGCCGGCGAGTGAGAGCTAATAACACTATTTATTGTACAGTTAGCAGCTGCAGCATGGGGAAGGGGGGGCGATACTGTGAGGGGGGGCGCCATACTGTGAGGGGGAGCCTGTATACACTGTGCTGGGAGCGGTATACAATGTGCTGGGAGCTGTATACACTGTGCTGAGGGCTGTATACAATGTGCTGGGAGCTGTACACACTGTGCTAGGAGCTGTATACACTGTGCTGAGGGCTGTATACACTGTGCTGGGAGCTGTATACACTGTGCTGGGAGCTGTATACACTGTGCTGGGAGCTGTATACACTGTGCTGAGGGCTGTATGCCTGTGCTGAGGGCTGTATACACTGTGCTGAGGGCTGTATACCTGTGCTGAGGTCTGTATACCTGTGCCGAGAGCTGTATACCACACTGCTGGGGGCTGTATACCTGTGCTGAGGGCTGTATACCACACTGCTGGGGGCTGTATACCTGTGCCGAGGGCTGTATACCACACTGCTGGGGGCTGTATACCTGTGCTGAGGCTGTATACCACACTGCTGGGGGCTGTATACCTGTGCTGAAGGCTGTATACCACAATGCTGGGGGCTGTATACCTGTGCTGAAGGCTGTATACCACACTGCTGAGGACTGTATAGCTGTGCTGGAGTCCACCCTCGGCTTATACACGAGTCAATAAGTTTTCACAGTTTTTGGGGGCAAAAGTAGGGGGGTCGGCTTATACACGGGTCGGCTTATACACGAGTCTATACGGTAATTTTTTTCTGAGCACGTGAACAGTGGTTGAGCCAAACCCTTTTCTATATCAATTAATCCCAATTATGGCACACATCCTTGACTCCCATAGACGGCCTGCTATCACCTAAACTACAACAAAAGGAATTTCCACTTTGCCCATACTTAATATGGCTTACCCATGTGTTGTATCAGATAAAGTGTGAGTGCTTCTCGGCGTAGGATGAGCCCCTACATGTTTCGCAATGGATTCCTCAGGGGGCGCTCTCTGCAATCAGGCAGTATTGAAATTAAAATGCCTTGGAGATGTGAGTCACACATCTGAAGAGTTGTGGAGAGATAAGTGGTCCAAGTTTCAGTAATGGCTGTCTCCACTAAGACTGGAGACAGGAAGGCTGTGTGCGATGACAGTGCAAACTTGGTGACGACCCTTTGCTGGGGCAAACTTACACACATGCCTTGCATTGCTCACATCCTCAACCTGATTGTCCGGCAATACCTACACCACTATCCCATCCTGGATGAGCTGCTGCACAAGGTGCGGTCACTGTGTGCTCACTTCCACTGTTCTCATTGACTAGCATAATTTTAGAGGTCCTGAACAGGGACACAAGCATGCTGGAGTATCAACAATAGCTAGTAGGCAATCAATCTTAGGACTGGTTTTCCCCAACATATAAGTGAAGGACACAATACGCATCGCTGAACTTCACTTCAACGCGGGGGACTCGAGTCATCAGCATAGAAACATTGTCAGCAGCAGTTTAACTGTTAGAAGCATTTTCTGGGACTCCTTTGACCAATTTTTTGAACCAGCCTGTCCACTGGCAGAACTTAGTACAACCCTGACACATAGTGAACGACTGGAGAGGATTGTGCAGGAGTATGTAGAGCTCAATATCCATGCCATCGGTGGGAGTTGAACCTTTTTCACATTTTGGGCTTCAAAAATGGAGAAGTGGCCTGAGCTTTCCAATCACACCTTGCAGGTTTTGTCATGCCCGGCAGCCAGTGTTCTCTCAGAACACGTCTTCAGCACTGCTGGTGGTGTCATGGTGGATAAGCTGTCCCCTGAAAGTGTAGACCGCCTAACTTTCATCAACATGAACAAGTCATGATCCTCCAAGGAATTTTCCACCCCAGTGGCAAACTGGGCAGAGTAGGTGATGTCGTACTTTTCAGCGTGCTGCACTCATCTCGCTATTATACAATATTTTATTCTGGGACAATTAATGCCACTTTGGTGCTTTCTGACTGAGTATGACGCCTACGTGTGCCACTCATCTCCCTGCTAGTAATCAATATTTAACTTTGAAATACTAGGTCAGGCCCTGTTCCAGACCCTGTGACATGCAAGCAGGCTGCACCATTATACAATTTTTATTTTGGGTCAATTGATGCCACTTTAGTAGTATCTGGCCCTATTATTGGGGTTTCTTTGTTGTGTTTTGTGAATTTAGCAGGGCTCTCTGAGCACCATGCCTACATCTGTCAATCATCTCCCTGTTCCTGATTAATGTTGAAGCTTTAAATACTGGGACAGCCCTTATCCCATGCATCCATAATGCACAATGAAAGTTTTAACTCTGGGGAATAGATGGTACTTTTCCTTTGAAGGTTTTGTCTAGGTCCTTGATTTTGCCCCTCAGTCATTTCAATGGGGTTCGGAAGTTTGGCGAATTGTTCGCCGATGTATTTGCCGAACATATACCTGAACTTTAAAAGGTTTGCTCATTTCTACTCCTGATACCTGGAAGGAGACAGCACAATACCCAAGTACCTAAAGTCCTTAGATTCTCCTGGCTACCAAAGGGTCTCACCTTCCATCAAACTTTCCATCTCAAGAGGATTGCAAACTCTTCACTTAATCTTTCAACACCCTAAATCCATTTGACTATTGAATATACAAGGACCGGCTCCCGGAATGGAGGATCTCCAATTGCTATTTCCAAGTTTTCCTAATCTCAACTTTTCCTTTCCAAGGCGGACACCCACATTAGGATGGTTTCACACCAGCATTTTTTTTTTAATCCGACAGAAGTCTGGTTTGTGAGCAAAACCCGGATTTAGCAGAGATCTAACTTATAATGGAGTGTGGTTGCATTTAGTTTCATCCTGATATGGTGAACATCTTTTTTTTATCAAGTTCTGAAGATGCACAATGCTATGTTTTTTGGGATTGATATAAAAATGTATCCGACCGGATCTCGCCTGACTTATAATGTATAATTTTTATGATTGGGCTTGGCTCACAGACCAAATTCTCGTGCACATAGAAAATTATTATACAGTATATAGATGAACTCTGGCACAGAAAAGAGTACAAAGTCCAAAGTTGCTTCTCAGGTTTTGTTTTCATTGCATGAGACAAAAAAAGATAGTCCTGTGATGTTATAAATGACATTTCAGATCAGATGAGCCATCTTTAGAACATCAACTGTCTGTCGTAAAGCCGTAATGTGCATGATGGAAGGCGATCGAATTATGCTAACCGTGATGTCTCAAAACTTCTGCAATACCAATGTGTTTGGGTATAATGACCAAAGAATAACTAGCATCAATGATGGTCATAGTAAGGCTACTTTCACACCGGCAAATTTTGGAGTCCCTGGGCATACCCAGGAAAACCCTGCATGCCCACGGATTCCTACATATCAGTTTTCAGCCCCACTGTCTTTCAATGGGGATGGAAAACACTTCAGTGGGCATCCTGATGTCACAGTTTTGCACATGGATCCGCGGCAAAACAGTTCTCATGGAGACCAAAAATGTTTCATCATATGTTTTTGGTCTCCATGATACGTGTTTGGTATCCAAGAGGATACGCGGCACCACGTGAAAAATAAGAACGAGTGCCTGTGGGCCTGTAAAGCCATGGATAGTATGAATCCCGGCCAATTTGTACTTCCAGGCTATGACGCAAGAACTGTGCATGCACAGTTTATGCGCATGACGCAGTTTTTAATGACAGCCCCCTAGGGGGCATGTTATTATGGATACTATGGATCCATGAAAAGAAGGCAAGCATGCTTCTTGCGGCATCCAGTTGGCCTGTTGTGTGGGAAACTGGGCATACAGGAAAATCCTGCATGCTTATGGATTCAAAATTTGCCAGTGTGAAAGCAACCTAAGAGGTAAACCATGAACTGGTGAAGATGAAGCCTGGGTATAAGCTGTGAGTAGCATTATCTCGGCTTTACAACAGACAGTTGATGGCTAAGGATGTCTCATCTGAGCCGAAACATCATTTATATTTATAACATCACTGGACTATCATTTTTTTGTCTCATTCAATAAATCCAAAATCTGAGAAGTGACATTGGACTTTATTCTGTGTGCCAGAGTTCTTCTATGGTACTACTTTATAATTTATGTCAATGGGTGCCAGATCCATTTTTTTCCGGATGCTGCTGGATGCAAAAAAAAAAACAGGAAAACTACTCCCCAGCAGCCATTTCTGGAAAGGTATAGATGTGTATGCTTGCTGCATGTGCATCAATTGCCTATGAGAACTCTTGTCCATCCTGCTGCTGTGGTCTTTAGAACTGCCAAGCTTGAATGTAAGTACTGTATATACTCGTGTATAAGCCGAACCGTGTATAAGCCGACCCCCCTACTTTTGCCCCCAAAACCTGGGAAAACCTATTGACTCGTGTATAAACCGAGGGTGGACCCCAGCACAGGTACACAGCCCCCAGCAGTGTGGTATACAGGCCCCCCCAGTGGTAGTATACAGCAGCCTCCCCAGTGGTATATACAGGTCCCAGCAGTATATACAGCAGCCCCAGTGGTATACAGCAGCCTCCCCAGTGGTATATACAGGCCCCAGCAGTATTACAGCAGCCTCCCCAGTGGTATATACAGGCCCCAGTGGTATATACAGGTCCCAGTGGTATATACAGGCGCTGCCGCACACCTGTAAAGTAATACATCATTATACTTATCCCTGTCGCTGTCGCCGCCGCGGCTCTGGCACCGTGCTCCTCTGGGTCTACATGCTTCTTCCTGCATCCTCCTCCGGCGGGCGCAGGCAATGACGTCATTGTCTGCGCACCGGAAGAAGAAGCATGAAGACCCGGAGGAGCGCGGTGTCAGAGCAGCGGCGGCGACCGTGACAGGGATTAGTATAATGACATATTACTTTACAGGTGTGCGGCAGCAAGGGGGGCCCTGTATACTGATGGGGGGGGGGGGCGGCCTGTATACTGTATACACCTATGACTCGTGTATAAGCCGAGGGGGGGACTTTTCAGCACATTTTCTGTGCTGAAAAACTCAGCTTATACACGAGTATATACAGTATATCCCCAAACACATGGCCATTACTGCTATAATCAGTCTGTCTACCTAATCTTCATTATTTTTGCTTTTACAATTCAAGTCTGCTATGGTCTATCTACTTGCCGCGTCATTCTGCCTGTTGTGATCTTCTGCCTGCCGTAGTCCATTGCCAAGCTTAATTGTAAGAATACCCCCAAACCCATGGCCGTTACTGCTTCCCTGTGTATCTGTATCTCTAATTTTTTTTATTTGCTTTTACAGTGCGTGTGTGTTCGGGTGCATGGTGAGTATCCAATGTTGCGGCTGCACCTTAGCGACTATACACTTGCTGTTACTCTTTGTGTACGTGTGGTGTGTATACATGTCCCCGTGCATGGTGAATATTCCATGTTGGGCCCCACCTTAGTGACTATATGCTGGTATATGCTGGTAGTCTTTGGAGCTGTCATTAAGCCCCTCTAATTCACAACTGTCAACTGGTAACTGTCACTTTTTCCCCATTATGTAGATAGAGGCAAAATTGTTTGGTGAATTGGAACGCGTGGGGTTGAAATTTCACCTCTCAACATAGCCTATGATGCTGTCGGGGTCCAGACGTGTGACTGTGCAAAATTTTGTGGCTGTAGCTGGCAGCTGTCAATTTTCCACCCACACTTTTCCTTTCACTTTTTCTCCATTATGTATATAGGGGCAAAATTGTTTGGTGAATTGGAACGCGCGGGGTTAAAATTTCGCCTCACAACATAGCCTATGACGCTCTTGGAGTCCAGACGTGTGATACCTTTATATGATTTTTTTTTTTATATTTAAAATATATCACATCACATAATTTCATATGTAGATCATTAATATCTATATTTTGGGAACTAAATTTTTTGCATGGGACTAGTGCTGTGTTATTAAATCCATTTTACTATTCATACAATGCAGTATTCTACTGTAGTTTGTAAGGTAAAATTCCACTTACTTTCTCTGGCTAAGATTTTATTATAAGTATTTTAAAGGGATCCTGTCACCCCCAAACCACCTCCTAAGCTATTAAAAGCTGTCCCTAGAGCATATTCACACTCATCCTACACTCCTTTTAGCTCCTAAATGCATATATTGAAATTGAATATAAACGTTATAAAAGTACCTCATTACTGATGTTAATGAGTGACTATGGTATTCATAGTCACCCAGCCAGGCAGTCCCTCTTCATAATATCACGCCTCAATAGGCGTGATCTTCATCATACATTCAAATGCGCGCCTCCCTGCGCGCCTCCCCGCTCTCCTATTCCGGACCGCTGCTGTGTCATACAGCCCCCACACAGCAGCGGTCTGTGATATTATGAAGAGGGACAGCCTGGCTGGGTGACTATGAATACCATAGTCACTCATTAACATCAGTAATGAGGTACTTTTATAACGTTTATATTCAGTTTCAATATATGCATTTAGGAACTAAAAGGAGTGTAGGGTAAGTGTTACTATGCTCTGGGACAACTTTTAATAGCTTAGGAGGTGGTTTGGGGGTGACAGGATCCCTTTAAATCATCATTGTTGACATTGGCAAAATGTCAGGATACCACTGATGACCCTGCAGGTGGAAGATTAGTCGCATCAGAGAGATGTTTCCTCATTCCCACTTTTAGAAAAATTGTGGTACACCAGACATATTGTAATTTATAATCCTCACAATTAGATGAATGACATTTTCAGTGTTACAGTTGATGAAGTCAGTAATGGTATAATCTTTGTTGTTATGTCTAGAAGAATTTTTTGTCTTTTTTAGCATAACTGCAGCATTTGCATACATTTGCTTCACATTTGAAAAAACCCGTGGTGCTCATCCAGGTTTTCCGATTTGCTTTGTTATCCGTAACAGTCTCATCCACAGACTGGGTGAGCGTTAATCACTCAGTGTGGTCGATCTTTTTGATACAAACTGTAAAGTGTTTGTATCTAAGATATGTTTAAGATTAGGTCTTGATGCAATATTGGCATGTATCTTCATATGATGTCTACAATTTTGTTATATTGTGGATTGTAATTATTGCTATAGACAATTCTGTTATTATCTATATTTTTATTGTTAGATCTTAAACAGTGATTAATTAGAAAGTTTTTTTTTTATCAATTTTGTCCACAATGTTTTTCGCTCTATTTAAGATACTTTTTTTTGTACCCCCTGTTTTAATGTCACATACCTTATTACTTTCTGCATTATAGATATCTTTATTTGAGCTGTTCCCATTGGTGCAGATGAGTTCCCCTACTCATATACTTTTGATGACATGTGGTGGGGGTGTGATGAAGATGTGTTTAATATGCTGTTGCAATCGGTGGGCTTACGATATGGATTGTCAATTGTTTCATTAGTCTCACCACCTGTTAGGGTTATGTCTAAAAATTT
Organism: Allobates femoralis; assembly: GCA_033576535.1. Taxonomy (NCBI): domain Eukaryota; kingdom Metazoa; phylum Chordata; class Amphibia; order Anura; family Aromobatidae; genus Allobates; species Allobates femoralis. The sequence continues at coordinate 334,614,009 of JARQOC010000003.1, forward strand.
TATTGATTTTTTCTGATACTTGTATGTTAATCTAAGGTTGTAATTGTTGTTATTGAGATATTGTATAAATAGGGGTATATCCTCAGTTGACCCTCGCCACATGAACATCAGATCGTCCATGTATCTTCCCATCCAAACAATATGATTTATGTAAGGATTGGAATACACAGACTTAATTCTCCTCCCATGTGGCCATGACAATGCCTGCTCTAGGTGGTAAAAATTTTGCCCACATGCACATACTGCTGGTTTGCAAAAAATATCGGTTTCACGAGTGCAATAGTTGTGACACAGTAAATATTTAACTGCACTGCATAGAATTCTTTAAGATCTGCGGAGTAAGCACTATATTTATCCATATAAGCTTGCAAGCAGCGTAAGGCTACATTGTGAGGGATAGATGGATATAAACCAATTACATCGCATGAAAGCCATGTAAAATTTCTCCTTCCATTTGAGATTTTCTGGCATTGACACTGCTGCTTTGGTGTAACGCAGGTAACTTAGTGTGATGGATACTAAAGGTTGTAAGTGAGCATTCACCCATTTTCCCAGTGTTTCGCTTAAGGACCCTATGCCTGCCATTTTGGGTTGCATTAGGGGTGGAAAAACGTTTTTATGAATTTTAGGTAAAGAATGATATATGGGAGCTATAAGGTAATCATTAAATCACCTGTCTGCTGTTCCCTTGTTTAGAACGCATTTTGACAAACCCTCTTGTAACAAGTTTTTTGGCTCTTCATTGAATTAAGATTTTTTTGTTGGATTGTTTATTAACTCCATATATACTTCTCAATTTTCCAGGTCTTATAGGGTCAAGATTTTATAAACCCTTGTTTAGAACCACGATCACACCCCCTTTGTCAGAATTTTTGATGAGTAGGTCGGAATTATTTTTAATTTAAAGCAAAGCCTTTTTTTTCCTTTGGGTTAAGTTACCCGCCACTGTACTTCTGGTGGCATCGTTTAGATTGAGTCATTCTTTTTCAATAAGATCCTGAAAATGATCCAGGATTTATGCTCTAGAACTGAGAGGATAGTAATCCCTGTTGGACCTCAGGCAAGTTGTTACATTTGTTGAGGTTTTAAAACTGCTGAGATGGCGTAATTCCACTAACATTTTCTGTTCCTCAAAAGTGAGCAGCAAGGAGTCAGTATTATTACAATGTTCCATGCTATGAAAATGTCCCTCCTTTGGTGTCGAATCCGCCTCAGAATTTTTATAATGGCACTTGAGAGTTAGATTCCTGGCAAAACGGTTTACATCAAGAATAATTTGGTATCGAGTGTCCCACTACAGGGAACCCGATGGTTAGGACTCAGTCGATTGAAAGACCTCAAGTATCATCCCACCATAGGGGCCACGTTGGCATGGTGTGAGAACCCACTGGCCGTCATCCCTGAAAATAGCAATGGATGTCTTTAATCTCTTTACAACAATTTCTGGCTTATACATCAACTGGGAGAAATCTTCGATCATGTAGGTTGGATGGACTCCTGAAAATACCTCGAGGCTATCCGGACACTTAAATGTATTCTCAGAGTTTAAATACTTGGGGATACATATCGGGCAAAATGTACCAGATTATGAATGTCTAAATCTTACCCCGCTATTTGCCAAATTCCATCAAAGAGTAAAGGATTGATGCAAGCTGCCATTGAGCATGGCAGAGCAAACTTAACAAAAATGGTCCTCATGCCACAAGTCTATATATCCTCTATAATGTGCCCGTCTGGATTCCAAAATGAATCTTCTACCAGTTCAATAAAGTAATGAAGTATTTAGGGAGCTTATTTGGAAGAGGAGTGTCCCTAGAATTTGATTGGAGGCATTACGTAGATCAAAAGAGAGGGGGGGTTGGGCGGTCACTGATCTGTTTCTCTACTATCTCTCGGCACAACTGCAGCATTTTCGAGGATGGGGGGGGAAGATGATACCACTCTGCGAGGTTCCTCGGGACATATGTGTCACACTTCCGGGGGAAGGCGTCCAAAGAGGTCTATGAGAGGATAAATCTGGGGAGAAGATGAGGATGTCATCCAAATATACCACTGCACATGTGTATAACAGATCACAGAAGATGTCATTGACGAACTCCTGGAACACTGCGGGGGCGTTACACAACCCGTATGGCATGACCAAATACTCATAATGGCAGTCCCTGGTGTTGAAAGCCGTCTTGCATTCGTTCCCGACACATATGCGAACCAAGTTGTAGGCTCCTCATAGGTCCAATTTCGTGAAGATGCGAGCCTCTTTGAGCCTTTCAAAGAGCTCTGGAATCAGCGGCATGGGGTATTTGTTCTTGACGGTGATCGCATTCAATCCCCTGTAATCTATACAGGGTCGAAGGGTGCCCTCCTTCTTCTTCACAAAGAAAAACCCGGCGCCAGCAGGGGACGTGGACTTTCAGATGAATCCAGTAGCCAAATTGTCTGTGATATACTCAGACATGGCTTGAGACACGGCTGGGGACAACGGGTAGATCCGTCCCCTGGGGGTGTAGCACCGGAAACCATGTCTATAGGGCAATCATATGACCGATGAGGATTTCTGCCTGTCTTGTCGAAGACGTCCGCGTACTGCCAATAGGCCGCCGGTAAACCAGGAAGAACAGAATCCGGTTGCGGGGAACAAGGTGGCAAAACGGACTGCAGGCATCTCTTTTGGCAGAGAGGGCCCCACCGCAGCACGTCCCCAGAGCGCCAGTCCAGGGCAGGTTCATGAGTCCGGAGACAGGGAAGCCCGAGGAGCAGGGCATGGGAGAGACCGGGCAGGACATAGAAGGCAATTCTTTCATGGTGTAGAGCACCTCCACCTCTTCCGTGACCTCGGTGATGACCTCCTGCAGCAGTCTGCCATCCACCGACGCAATGACGCGAGGAGTCACCAGGAGTATTACGAGGATTCCAAGCCGCGTCACCGCCTCTTGGGAAATGAAGTTTCCTGCTGCCCCGGAATCCACGTAGGCTAGCTCAGAGAAGCGTCTTTGCGGACATATCACCAGCACGGGCAGGATGAGGGTTGAGAGGCACCGCTCTCGCCTAGGATGGCCTCCCTTACTTGACCTAGGCGGAGGAGGTTTCCTGGTTTTTCAGGACAATACCGGTGCTGATGGGATGCATCCCCACAGTACAGGTATAGGCCGTGAGCCAGCCATTCCTCTTCAAGATGTAGGGAAGTATAGGTGTACAACAGTCCGCGCTGCCAGGGTCCACTTACTTCAAAGAACACACGAGTAGGTGATGTTCAAAACAGGTTTCTTTTATTGCCTCCGACGCGTTTCGGTGCCCACCTATACTTCCCTACATCTTGATGTGATTCCACGTGTGAGTGGTCGGTGGAGATCCAGCAGCAGCCATCAGGACTATTACTACTATACGCCTTCATACCAGTTGTGGGTCTCACAACTGACATAGGTGAGTGAATTCCTTATACACCACCTCTACATTCAGTGTCTAAGTGATAGGGCACTATTGCGCCTTTTGTTCCCCTTCCCTTTCTTTTATTGATACAGCCATTCCTCTTGGCATTGTTCTGCTATCCTGACCCAATCCACCTGCATAGGTTTGGAAAAAGGGGCGGCGTCAGACATCACGGTCCATGGACTCAGTGAACTGCATTCAGAGGGAAGCAGTTGGACGGATCTCGTCTCCTTGACTGATTCACGGGAGCGTTCCTGAAAACGCAAATCGATGCGAGTGGCTAGCGAAATCATGTCCTCCAGCTCTGCTGGGATATCCCGACCCGCAAGTTCGTTCTTTATCCTGCCCGACAGACCACGCCAGAAAGCCCCAGTCAGCACCTCGTTATTCCATCTCAGCTTGGAGAAGTTGGTGAAGCGTATGGCATACTGCCCAATGGTGAGGATCCCTTGACGGAGGTTGAAGAGGGATTCTGTATTAGATGCGACCCAGCTGGCTTCATCAAAGACCTTATGGAATGTCTCCAGAAAGGTCGACAAGTGAGAAACCGCAGAGTCATCACGCTCCCATAGAGGGTTAACCCACACCAAGGCCTCGCCCTCCGGGTGGGACACCACAAAGACCACCCTGGCCTGATCAGTGGGGTACTGCTGTGGCATCAGTTCAAAGTGTAGACGACACTGGTTGAGGAAGCCGTGGCACATCTTAGGGTCACCACTGTATCTAGGTGGTTTTCCAAGGCTTGCCGGAGGGTTCGGAGAGCCTTCCGGAGATCGGTCATGGGCTGCGGCTTCTGCCGAGGCTGCAGACTGCAGGGAGACCAAATGATCATCCACCAAAGACATATAAGACAGCATGTGAGACTGCGTGTCACACTGCACGGACAGCTCCTGTTGTAGGCTCGCCAGCTGAGCGGTGGATGCTTGGTCGGAAGTCTGAAGAGAGGCTAACTGGTTATCCATGGATGGAAGGAAAGCCATAATACGGTTCTGAGCTTCCTGAAGACAAGCCAGCTCCTTTTGTGCTGAGAACGTGGTACCAGTGGGGTCCATGCCCTGATTATTCTATCACGCTTCCAGAGGAAGGTGTCCTAGAGTGAACCCACTGGGCCGTGGTACCAAACTCCCCTGGGTGAGCTGGTCCTAGTTTAGTCAACCCCTATATAGGGATTGTCAGGGGCAAGCCCAGGAGGGTCTAAATACCAAAGTTGCTAGTACCAGGGAGGCGGCTCGTAGGGTTAGCCTATACTACGGTAAGGCCACACAGGGAAGGAGGCACCAGAGCCTGGGTACAGGAGAGCAGGAATGGGTTCTACCAGAGGAGAACACAAGGAAGGCCTGCCTAACAGCCAGAGGCTGACTAACAGCCAGAGAAGCAGAAGCTTACTAACTCAATAATCAGGCACCTCCCAGCAGTGGAGGACGAACAGCTATTGGTCAAGGCGAGTGTCAGGTTGAGCCATGCCGGCCCCTAGATTCACAGGGGAGGAGGGCGGCCGCACCTAGTGCACCACTGATTAAATTCATGACTGTGCTGATGTGTGAGCCAGGTGGTCAGCAGACCGGAAGGGACCCGGCGATGGCTCCGAGACACAGCATCTCTGGACGCCGGATGCTCGATCAGTAGAGGAGCAGAGGATGCAGACCCAGGAGAGGTAAGCTGGGGAGCGGTGCCAGGGACCTAACAATATGGTTGCACGTGTAATAGGAAACAATTTGCTGGCACAGTCGTTGGACTCGGGGCGGTTCCGTCACGGTTCGACCCTCAATATTCCGACAATGAAATGTATGGATAAGGTCTGGAATACAGCCAAAGACCTGCTTGGTATACATGGGGTCATGAGACATGCCCTGCTCTGAAGAAACTCGACCTGCACAGAGCTCAATAAAATGTAGGGCTTTGAACTGTGGGAGAGGAGAGGTCTCAAATTAATTTCGCAACTTTACTTGGATGGGTGTTTCGATCATTTGAGAATCTTGAACAGACATTTTCCATTCCCAATGCTAGATTTTTTCAATGTTTACAGCTCCGACATGCCTGTGAATCACAACATCGACTTACTCCACTCAGTACGAGCGCTAAAACCCCACTGTTAGAATAGTGATGGGAGGAAGATCAAGAGGCATTATATCTATGGTGTATGCAGAGATGTCGGAAAAAAGGGTTGGAGGGTGGCGGATTTGTAAGCTTTGAAGACTAAATGGCAGGCTGACATGGGAGACTTCACTGAAGGATATATTACAACGAAGGTATCAGTGAGGCGCAGAGTGTCCCATCTATTTCTACTTCACCGTGTATATAGAACCACTGTACACCTGTTGAGAATAGGTTATGCTAGAGAGGCTGCTTGTTGGACATGTGGTATGCCTAATGCAGACTTGAATCACCTTACCTGGAACTGTCCCCGTTTGCGAAGATTCTGGGGAGACGTGGCAGATTTGCTTATCAGTATTTATCAATGTCAAATGAGATTGTATATTAAAATGGCCCTTCTCGGGCAGGTGGCAAGTTTGCCTCTTCCGGAGGAACACCAATTGACAGTATCACGTATACTGTATCAGGCCGGTAAGAAAGTAGCGGCTCACTGGAGGGGACCCTCGGTACCTACAATCACAGAGGTCGTTAACGCAGTTAATAATACTATTGATATGGAAAAGTATGTATACCAAATGCAGCAGACAACTAAGAAGTGGGAGGATATCTGGGCACCCTGGCTAGATACTTCCGGGTTGGCACCTCCTACACTAACATGGATGAGAGTACTGGGTAGGACATAATGAGGTCCTTCAATGTATGAATGACTGAACATACAGTAGGTGGGTTTGCTAATAAGGGGATTATCCTGGATGATATTTATAATAACATGATAAGTATTCAGCACTATATTTTGGTGAATATTATTGAAGATGTGGCTCTTGAGGTTACACTGAGGACCTAAGATTCAGAACTGGCACTGCATATATTAGGAAACTGCTCTGCATTCTGGTCATCTGTAATTGGGAGCTGTAGCTGTTTAGGAGCTGAATACATCGAGAAAGAGAGAGAGAGACTCCTGTTGGGTGGGGTGGGTGGGTGTGAATGAGGGAAATTTTATGGGCTTAGTTACTCTTTGTACTGTTTATGTAACATACTATTCGGGAATCATCCTGTATTTGACTACATGTCTTTTTGGACTTAAGAATTGCTGATAATTGATCCGTCTGAAGCGGAATAACAGGATGCTTCACTTCCCAATAAATAAAGCATGCAGACATAAGTCGGACGAATCAATTATTCTGAGTGCCAGCATGGGGGCCATATACAATGATGAGGGCCATATACTTGTGATGGGCGCCATATACAATGATGGGGGTCATATACAGTGATGAGGTCCATATACAATGATGGGGGCCATATACCAGAGATGGGGGGCCATATACAGTAATGAGAAAGTATATACCAGTGATGGGGGCATATACCAGTGATTGGGGCTATATGCAATGAAGGGGGCATATATTGTGATAAGGGGCTATATACGATGGGGGCCATATATCAGTGATGGGTTTGCTATATACCAGTGATGGGGGCGCTATATACCAGTGATGGGAGTGCTGTATACCAGTGATGGAGGGTGCTATATACCAGTGATGGAGTTGCTAAAGACCCGTTATGAGGGGCTATATACCAGTGATGAGGGGTTATATGCCAGGATGGGGGGATGCTGCATTTCCCAACCAAGGCTTATACTCAAGGCAATAAGTTTTCCCAGTTTTTTGGGGTAAAATAAGGGGGCTCGGCTTATACTAGAATATATATGGTAAGCGTTTCACTTTATGTTTTGAATTACTGAAATAAATTAACTTTTTGATAATATTCTAATTCATTGAGATGCACTTGTGTATATGTGGTATTATGGTGTCGAGAAAAAGTTTATCTATAAAAAAAATAGAACACTAGTTAACCTGATTCATAAACTAATAAATGCAAAAAAAATTCAAACAGCTCAATACTGCAAAAAATGCTGAAAGAAAAGAAGCGATCACATTGTCATATCTATCCAAGAATCGTCTTAAAAAGTCTCTTCCTGCAAATAATATCCCCTGACACTGCTACATTGATCTAAAAATAAAAATGTTACGGATTTAAAAAAATAGCTTTTCTGCCACTAGGAGGTGACACTAAGTAGACATAAAAGTTAAGCTCTCCTTCCTGCAGTATACACCCGTACGTAGGCATAGTTATTCAGTTTAGTACTAAAGCAGTAGGAGAGCACGTTAACGTAATAAGGTACAAAGAGCGTAAGGCAAGTTTCTGTACAGACTATTGACAATTGAGAGGGCGGGTGCTGTGTCCCCCAATGATGAGCTAGGAAAAAAGGATTTTACGGTGAGTACACAAAAATCCCTGTTTCTCCTTCGCATCACTGGGGAACACAGGACCATGGGACATCCTAAAGCAGTCCCTGGGTGGGAAATAGTTGAACAGTGGTCGAGCATCATGCACCAGCTGCTTACAGATGGGGACTGCCGCTTGCAAAATTTTTCTGCCTATGCTTGCATCCGCAGAGGCCTGGGTGTGAATGTTGTAGTGTTTGGTGAAGGTATGCAGGCTGGACCAGGATGCGGCCTTGCAAACCTGAGTTGCCGAGGCCTGGTGACGAATGGCCCATGAGGCACCCACTTGATCGAGTTGAGTGAGCCTTGATCCCTGTTGGAATTGGCATGCCTTTGATACGGTAGGACTCTTGGATTGCACATCTTGCCAATGCGGACTTCCATCTTGCCAATGTGGACTTAGACGCAGGTCGTCTAGGTAAGGGAGGACAACCACTGACCACAAGTGGAGGATGGTCATGACGGCCACCATGACCTTTGTTAAGACTCTGGGTGCAATTGCCAAGCCGAAGGGCAGGGCGATGAATTGGAAGTGGTGTTTTTGAACGGCGAACGGCAGGTATTTTTGGTGGGGAGGGAAAACAGGGATGTGGAGGTAAGCGTCCTGTATGTCGATGGTTGCTAGGAACTCTGCTTTCTCCATAGATGCTATTACTGAGCGAAGGGATTCCATCTTGATTTGTCGGACCTTTACAAACTTGTTGAGAAGTTTGAGGTCTAGGATGGGGCGTACTGTTCCGTCTTTTTTCGGAACGACGAACAGGTTTGAGTAGTAACCTTTGAACTGTTTGGTCTTTGGTACTGGTGTTATGACCCCGGTTTTGATTAGTGAATTGATGGCCTCGAAAAACGGTTGAGCGTTTGTTTTTGGGGGCCGTGAGAGGAAAATACGATTTGCGGGCCGGAATGAGAATTCTATTTTGTAGCCTGAGGACACCATTTCTCTGACCCAATTTTCAAAGTTCATATTAAAATGATTGTATTTATGCCATGCTGAATTGAAATTACTGACATGTGTTTATCAAAAGTTCAATAAAAAAGTATTTGATTTAAAAAAAAAAAAAAAGGTGACCTCCTTAGTAGGGGAGGTTTATGAGGGATCTTTCTAATGCGGAGTCCGTGTGCCAGCCTCTGAGCCATAGAGTTCGACGCATGGAAATCACATTTTCTGCTGACAACGCGGAACAGTTGGCTGTGTCTATGGACCGTTGCGAACGAGGAAGAGAGGGCTGCTCCTGAGGCTTCAAAGACCGAGTGAGCTAGATTATCTAATTGGCGGTCGTTGGAGTCTTTCATAGACGAGCTTTCGGAGAGTGTAAGTAAGGTTTTGTTAGCTAGGCGCGACACTGGGGAGGTCAACGGCTGGCGACTCAGACCATTGTTTATGATGCTCAAAACAAGTCCCCTTTTCTTTATAATTGCTTTCCTTCTAACAGATCACATAAACCTTGTTCTGGTATGAACCTTGTCCGCAGGGGGAATTATTAGTCCTTATGTTCCATGTAACTAACCTCAAAAGAGGATTAAGGAGGTGTTGTTAGGGTTACTCAGCTATAGCAATTTGAGAATGGATGGTAAGAACTATTAACCCCATAAGATCAGGTACCTAAGGGTGCCTTCACATTGCAGTCAGGTCCGGTCCGGGGCTGTCAGGGGTGACAGCCCCGGACCGGATTTTGGCCCCATAGTAGCCTATGGGGCCAGATGGAGCTGGATGGCAGCTATCTGCCATCCGGCTTTCATCTCGCCGGCAGAATCCGGGAGAAGTGGGATTTTTCTCCCGGATACAAAAACATTGCTTGCAACGTTTTTGTGTCCGGGGAGACCAACCTCCCCATCATTGGTTTCTCGCAAATTCCACCGGATTCCCCCGGATCCTTCCGGGGAATCCGGCGCTCCCTTAACCAAAAAGCTGCGGCTGTACGCCGCTGTTATAATTCAGGACAGCGGCTAGCTCCCCACGAGCCGCGGTCCTGAATAATCAGCAGCGGCAGCTGCGGCAGGCTGCACACCGGACCGGAGGGCATATTAGCCCTCCGGTTCTGTGTGCTGATCCGGTCCGAGGCTGTCAGGTGCACCCCTGACAGCCCCGGACCGGACCTGACTGCAGTGTGAAGGCACCCTTATAGGTCTAGATGAAGGATCTGTATAAAGTTAACACTAGATGCTGAATATAAGTAATTACTGAGAGCCATAACATAGTCTCCTTGAGGATTTTTGACGGGGGAGTGGGACATAATAAATTTTAGTCCTTTCTGGGTTGAATATAATTAGACTCCCAGGATAATTTGGGTAAAGAGGGCTAAAAGGTAAAGCTTGTATCACCTGTGTATATACAGATAAACCCCTGTTAGTGTTAGTTTGTACACTTACATATATGTTAATGCTTACAAGTATTTTTGCATTTAATGTATGAAGGTCAATGGATGTAATACTATGAAAAAAGTATGTATTTGGTCAGCTTCTGTTGCGTTTCCCCAGAGGGAATGCTCTAAATGTTTTTAATATTTTTTATTGAGATTTATTAATAAAGGATAATGGAATTAAATTATTCTGATTAAGAATCTTTCCTGAGAAAGGGGGAAAAAAGTACCCGATCTTGTTTTATGCATTCTTTATGATGGTCTGACGCGAAGGGGTATTTGGCTTCAATGGCCTTACAATCTGCGAAGCGCTTGTCTGGCTGGTCCCAGTGTCGTCGATTATATCCTTAAAATCCTCGTGGTTAGAGAAGACTCAACGAGAGCGTTTTGCCTTTGTAAATGAGACTGTGCTCTCTGGATTGGTGACGTGGTCATCATTCACATTTAGTGTCTTAATAGCCTCGATGAGGCTGTTAACCAATGCTTGGGTGTCCGTGGTCTCACTTTCGTGGGACACATCTGGCTCTGATTGAATCAATCTCCGAAGGGGAAACTGACTGGTGGTTGGGTGAATGGGAGCGAGACGTATCACTATTGGTGACATAGTGGGAGAGACGTCCCTGGGATGGACTGGTAGGAGTCTGTCTTCTGGTTGCCAGGGTGGCCGTAGACTGGGGATGTTCCCTGCTGGAGTGGGAACGGTCATGTTTGTTGTCACTGGCTGTGTGAGAACCAGGACGTGAATGCAAAATTTGGACAATTGATTCTATCTGTTGCGACAGTGCCAGGCCCTATGGAGGGATGTCAGACGTACTGGGTGCTGCATCAGTGGTACTCTCAGTGGGGCATTCAGGTTCGCAATCTTTGCAAAATTGCGAAGTGTGTTTGTGTGGGAGCGCAGTCTGGCAGTTGGTGCATGATGCCTTGCCATAGTGTACCAGACTACAGTTTAAAGTGGTACTGCAGTGTACTAAGCAGATTGCTATGAAGGCAAAAGAGCAGACACTGAACAGGGGGTGGTAGTCTGCAGGGAGGGGGTTCTCCTATTGGAGCTTACAACGGATCCTGTGTCCCCTTTGTCGTGCAGTCTGGTGAGGTGCTGAGATGCTTTCCCTTCAGAGGCACCGGAAGAAAGGACTGTGGAGTGGATATGCTTTGAGGTAGTGTGTGGGCTTTGTGGGGCCCCCCTTGTTGGAAGAGGGGGAGCAAGGGGAGGGCCAGGTAGCTAGTGTAGGCTTGTGTATTAACATTGGGGTGCAGCTGTGCTGCACATACAAGTCTTTTGTCTTAATTTTTGCGCTGATCTGGGGGCCTGCTTTGTGGGCGTGCCCATGTTGTGTGGGCTGCGCATTGATTGGCTGGCTGTCGGGGGGGCGTGTCTGATATCGGCCCCTGTGCCCCGCATCACAGCGGGGGCAATGTCATGTAGCCATGAGCAACATGACCAGCGGCCAATCGTGGCTAGGCATGACTGGGCATGTCATCGCGTACGCCCCCAATGACGCGAGGCGGTGATGCGATGTGCGGCCAATCACAGCTGGGGTGGGCGGTGCTAAGTCGCAGGCCCCGATTGGGGCCGCAGGCCGCTCCCGGGAGCAGCGCCGGGTGCCTGTGGTACCGGTGGGCAGTGGCAGTTTTGGTAGGTGCTTCGACCCCATTCCCTGAACGCGTACCCCAAACTTACCGGCAGTGCGCGTCCCGGCTAGGGGCCGCCGTGGCTGGAGGGGGGATAATGATGGTGCCCCAAGGCTGCAAGGGCTGCTGCTGCCCCGGATCCCTTGGGGATGGATGGGTGCACGGTGGCTGGGCATGCTGGTGGCCTCAATCACCTGCTCCTTTGTTGGAGGAGGTGAGAGGTGCTGCACGTGTGCTCCTTGCGGACCCCTGTCCTTCAGGGGGATGCTATGGGTATGCACGGTGGCTGTCTGCGGGGTCTGGGGTAGGGAGAGAGGAGTCCTTTATGGAGATCCATCACCCCTCCAAGGGGGGTGTGCGCTGCCTTGGGATTCCCCATGCTCTAAGGAGAGCGGCGCCTTTGGCGTAAAGTAAAAATAAGAATTAAAGGTTAAAATAAATTACATAAATTAACTAAGGGTAGATGTGGTCTGAGTTACAGATCACATGTGCCTCCTTGCGACACTAAGCAAAAACTGAATAACTACACCTACATACGGGTGTATACTGCAGGAAGGAGTGCTTAACTTTTATCTCTACTTAGTGTCACCTCCTAATGGCAGAAAAGCATAAACCTACGCTCCTGTGTCCCCCAATGATGCGAAGGAGAAAAAATTTTTTTACACCACTAAAATCATAAAAGAAACTGGACAAGTTTGGCATCATCATAATTATAACAATGAGAATTATACTGCAGGGTCCATTTTTACCATACAATGTACATTTTAAAAACAATTTTCCAACTTTTGAACTTTTGCTGTTCGCTTTAAATGGGGGGAGGAGGGGAGATGTGAGTTTTGTTTACAGTTAAGCTGTGCTAATTGTTCTATGGTCTGATTGAGGACTCATATGCGTGAAACATGGAGGGTTAATATTGATATGTAAATATAAGTATATGTACTCCCTAACTAGCCTAATATATGCAACAGTTCACGCTCCATTGATGGGGCCTAGATATCTATACATACATACCGTGTTTCCCCGAAAGTAAGGCCCTGTCTTACATTCTTTTGGGGGCCAAAAGTGGCCCCCGGCCTTACTTTCGGGGGGGGCCTTACATTGGGTGCCCCAGCAGTGTGGCCTACAGGCCCCCTCCTGCTGGGGCACTGCGGGAGCGGGTCGCACGTCACGTGCGCCCGCTCATTACATATGCACTGCATCCCCCTGTCAATCAGCGACAGGGGAGCAGTGCATTATACAGTATATATGGGCCCCCTATTGCTGGCACACTCCCCCCTGTTATGAGGCCCCCACCGCTGCTGCTGCTGAAGAGATCTTACCCTCCAGGGTCTTCTTGCAGCAGCCAGCGGCGCGTCCATCCGTCTTCTGTACTCGCTCGGCGGTCTCCGGATCATGTGACCGGCCCGTCGCAGTCGCGATGACGTCATGCGCTGCGACGGGTCACATGATCCGGGAGACCGCCGAGCGAGTACAGAAGACGGATGGACGCGCCGCTGGCTGCTGCAAGAAGACCCTGGAGGGTAAGATCTCTTCAGCAGCAGCAGCGGTGGGGGCCTCATAACAGGGGGGAGTGTGCCAGCAATAGGGGGCCCATATATACTGTATAATGCACTGCTCCCCCTGTCGCTGATTGACAGGGGGAGCAGTGCATATGTAATGAGCGGGCGCACGTGACGTGCGACCCGCTCCCGCTCCCCCCCCCTCCGCTAGCGGCCTTATATTGGCCCCCCCGATTGTAAGGCCTTATAATCGGGGGAGGCCTTACATTGGCAGGCCCCCCCTTTACCCCCAGGCGGCCTTACAATCGGGGGGGCCTTACTATCGGGGAAACACGGTACCTTCCACTATTAAGGTCCTTATTAGTAATTGTCCAGGAGGGCTTATGGCATTTGTATTTTTTGTGTTATGTTGGCTGCGGGGGCCGAGCTGGTTGCTCGGTGTCCGACCATTTCCGACCTTAGGGCATGTCATTGACACACTTGTTCAGAGATTTCTCTGACTCATTAAGTTTATGATGAACCTGGTGGCTTAGAGCCTCCTGGTTCCTCAGACAGACTACTGTTCTCTGTCTGATCAAGTTTCTAATTTCTTCTTTTTTACATACTTTTCCTCTTCTCTACTTAATCTCTACCTCTTTTTTCCCTTAACGCTCTCTCTTTCCCTTTCATTTTCCCTCCCCCCATCCACCTCTGTTTGTCCTGGTATCAACAGTGGGACAGGAGCTGGGGTTCTGATGGCAAATCTGCAGCTCTGTTCCCTGAATGTCAGGGGATTTAATGTCCCAGAAAATCGTTCGAAAGTGTTATATCATATGCACAAGAAGCGGGTAGATGTTCTCCTGCTTTAGGAGACGCACTTTAAGTCGGATAAAATCCCTGCTCTTGGTCATACATATTACACTCAATGGTTCCATGCTAGTAATCCAGAGACCAAGTCTAAGGGGGTTAGCATAGCATTACATAAAAATCTACAGACTCAGGTTTTGGCCTCTAGGGAGGACCCAAACGCCAGATTCTTGTTTGTCAAGATTAGAATTATTAATGACACGTTTACCATAGCTAATTTTTACCTGCCTAATCAGGATCAGGCTTGGACATGTAGACATTACCTTCGCGATCTCGCTGCATTTGCAGAGGGATATGTGATAGCGGGGGGTGACTATAATATGGTGTTGGACTGTGCCATGGATTCCTCCTCGAGCGGGTCGTCGGTGCCCCCTTCGCAACTGGAGAGCCTGAAACGCGTGTTGACAGACCTACGACTGGTAGATGACTGGCGGATCATGCACCCCACGGACAGAGACTACACCTATTTTTCCACAGTCCACAATTCCCATAGTCGGATTATTTTTTGGTGAGTCATGGTCTTTTGTCTTTTGACCTACAGACAAAAATTGATGTAACAATCTGGTCGGACCATGCTCTGGTGATGCTGTCTCTGCGGCTACCGGGCTCGTCCAGGGGAAAGTGGACCTGGTCCCTGAACCCTGGATTGTTGAGCGATCCTTCTTGTCTGCAGGCGGTACGGAAGGCAATTACAGAATTCCTTGACATACATGAAACCAACTCTACGGCCCTCCCCTTTCAGTGGGAGGCATTGAAGGGAGTTATCAGAGGGGGTTCTCATTCAGCAGGGGCCCAACTAAAGAGGAACAGGGCTGCATCTATCACTGAACTATTGTCTCAAGTGCAGACCCTAGAGACAGCTCACAAGAGAACGAGAGATGTGCAGACGATGGCTGACCTATTGCAGGCTAGGAGTAGATTGAGGGCTCTAGTTGACACTACTCTGGCAAGACAACGAGATCTCTTCCATAGATATTTATATGAATACTCTGATAAGCCGGGTAGAGCATTGGCGAGATTTTTACATCCTCGTTCACCTACTACATATATCCCTACCATAAAGTCGAGGTCGGGGGCGGCGGTCCACTCTCCTATAGAAATAGCAGACTCCTTTAGGCTGTATTATGACTCGCTGTATAATCTTAAGGGCCCGCTTGCGGATATGTCCGCAGAGGAGTTCCGTGCGAGGGTGGAGGGGTATGTTCATGACACGCCGCTCCCCCCTATTTCAGAGACTGAGGTTGAAGCTATGGAGAGTCCTATGTCAGAAATAGAAATCACGGAGAGCATTAAGTCACTGGTGAGCGGTAAGAGCCCAGGACCGGATGGTTTCTCGGCCAATTTTTACAAAATTTTTGCTGATTCCCTGTCACCCTTTTTAGTTAAATGATTTAATTCTATCTCAGCGACATGTCCCTTTGCTCCTCAGATGTTGATGGCCACAATTGTGGTTATTCCCAAACCGGACAAAGACCCCGGCATGTGTGCTAATTATCGACCCATCTCCCTCATTAACGTCGATGTGAAAATTTACGCAAAGATCATAGCGAACAGGCTGGGCCCAGCTCTCACCAAGGTCATACACAATGACCAGGTGGGATTCGTGCAGCGTAGGGAGGCTAAAGATAACACGGTGAAAACCTCGCTCCTTGCTTCATGTATGCGCACAAGGGTTCCAGCCTGTTTGTTATCCATTGACGCGGAGAAGGTGTTTGATCGCCTGGGCTGGCCTTTCCTGAGAGCTTCTTTAGCACAGTTGGGGTTGAGGACTGGACTGCTTGATAAGATTTTTGCTTTGTACCAGGGCCCCACAGCACGACTTAAAATAAATGGCATTTTTTCGACACCCATCGCTATACACAATGGCACCAGACAGGGTTGTCCTCTATCCCCTTTACTTTACGCCATTGCCATGGAGTACTTAGCAGTGGCACTCTGCGGATCACTGGATATGATGATAGGGATGGTCAGCATAACTTTAAGTTATCATCATAAGCGGATGATCTGCTTCTATATGTTACCAATCCACTCATAGCTTTCCCGATGCTCATTAGGGAATTTCTGAAGTTTGGGGACATCTCGAATTTCAAGGTTAATTACTCAAAAACAGAGGTACTCAATATATCCCTGTCTGGTGACCTAGTGTCGCGACTCCAGGCGTCCTCTTTTAAGTGGAAATCCTCTGCAATAAAATATCTGGGTGTACTGATTCCCACAGAGTTGAGTGACATCTATGAGCTAAATTATGTTCCGCTTTTGAGGAGGACGATACTGGACTTGGCGAAGTATGACAAACCTCGACTTTCATGGTTTGGACGCATGAGTGTCATTAAAATGGACGTCCTACCTCGGTTTTTATATCTTTTCCAAACTGCCCCGAAAAATATCCCCGCTAATTTTTTCAGACGTCTACAATCGGCGGTTAACAGCTTTATTTGGGGAGCAAGAGACCGCGGATCAGTATATCTATTTTAACTAGACCTAAGAGTAAGGGGGGGGCGGGCCTCCCCGATTTAAAAAAATATTATCATGCGATCTTGCTTTCTAGGCTAGTGGACTGGAGATAAACAATGGGTAACCCTGGAGGGTCTCCTTTCTCCTGTGTCTCTGTATTGGCTCCCCTGGCTTGAAAAGACCTTGCGTCCCTCTGTGACGGAATGGGTCCCACTCACCCAGACAGTTATAAGACATTGGGACAAGATTAACTGCAAACTGAAGTTGACCTCCAGACCGGGTAGACTAAGTCCTTTGTTTGACAATCCCACATTCCCCCCCTGCGATGACTAGATCGTCCTTTCTATGTTGGTCGGCACGTGTCCGGGTATGCCTGGGACAGGTTGCGGACAGACTGGCAAGGCTCGCTGGTGTGGAGGGGCTCCAGGGCCGGACCGGGGGGGGTCGTTCTCATGGATGGAGTTCCCCAGATCCGAGATTATCTCTCAGGGATTTCCTTGGGGGTTCCGACACCGTTTGAGTTGATGATGCTTTCATCTGAGGGCCCGTCCCGTGTGGTCTCCATGCTCTATGTCCTGGTCCTGTCTGGGTTGGCTTCCGACCCTCTTGGAGTCATGGAGGCTTGGGAGAGAGACCTGCACATCACCTTATCTGAGACTGATCCGTCAAAAAATTTTTGTACTCCCCCACAAAATGACGGTCTCATGTGCTGCTCAGGAACGGAACTATAAAATTTTAACACGCTGGTACCATTGCCCCATTTTCCTACACAGGCTCGACCCTGGAGTGTCAGACGCTTGTTGGAGATGTGGGATAGAGAGGGGCTCTATGTTCCATATCTGGTGGTCGTGCGGTCTCCTCCAACCCTTCTGGGGTCAGGTGTTTGAGGCCTTTCACCTGATGTCTGGGATTTATCATGTGCCTTCCCCCCAGATTGCCCTCCTGTCTCTGGTTCCTGCTGCTGTGTCCTCTGCAAAAAGAGGAATTTTGAGGTTTTGTTTACTGGCAGCTAGGGCTGTCATTCCCAGAAACTGGAGGTCTACGGAGGTCCCCACCATGCTGAAATGGATAGCTGAGATGAATAAACTGATTCGCATAGAGTCTTTGATGGCCGATGATCATGGCACCGGATCAGACGGGGGCAGTATATTGGGATGTGTGGCATTCTTTTAAGGAGAGCCCGGAGTTTGCAGATTGGTTGTTACGATCCTCTCTTCCTTCTTGAGCTAGATTAACCAGGTTTCTTCTTCCCTGCCACCCCCTCCCCCTTTTTTTTTTCTCCATCCCTTCTTCCCTTCTGTTCCCTCTTCATGTCTTCTTTCATTAGCTTTCCCCTTCTTTTTTCTCTTTTTTCTTTCATGGTCTGCAGGGATGACAGAGATGTTTAGATGGCTACGGAATAGCGAGAACTGGCTTACACTTCGCTTCAAGCTTCATTTTGATGGGAAGCTCCATCTTGATGTGATGTAATTGGTGAATTATATTTATCAGGGCCTTTTGAAACGGCTGCCGGGGTCTCGGCCTTGGCAATGGAAAGTGTTTTCTGTCATACCCCAGACTATGTACGAATGTGTAATTGTTTATATCTGAATTGTTACCTTTTTTTTTTCTTATGACCTTTTGAAAATGAATAGATACATTTATTTTTTTTTTTTCCAATAAATTTTTATTGAAGGTTTTTAATAAACAGCATGAAACAGTCAACCACCGGCACGTAGGCAGGCAGAGGACAAAAACAAATAAAGTACAATACTGTTCGGGCTCAGGCTCCGATAACAAAGGACAAACACAAGATCAAAGAAGGGAACTGAAGGACAGAGTTAAATGGATAAGAAAGGGGTTGTAGAGTAGAATGGGAGTGGTAGAGAGGGGAAAGAGAAAGGGAGTTAAGGAGGGGGGGGGAGTTTGGTTATTCGGCGGTGTAGCAAAAACTGCGTGTTGGAGAGGGGTCGAGGCGGCCCTACTTTCCTATAGAGGGATAGGAGGAGCAGGGCCGGCTCCAGGTTTCTGTGGGCCCCGGGCGAAAAGGTCTCAGTGGGCCCCCTTTAAGTACATATCGCGGACTATATATATATATATATATATATATATATATATATATATATACTAGCTGTGAGCCCGATGCAAATGCATCGGGATTCTAGAACGTGGCAATATTATTTGCATTAATAGCATTATTATTACCATTAATAGCATAATTATTAGCATTAACAGCATTATTATTAGCATTAATAGCATTATTAACAGCAATAATAGTACTATTAATAGTATTATTAGTATTAATAGCATTATTACCATAAATAGCAGTAATAATAGCGTTAATAGCATTATTATGAGGAGTAATAGCATTATTAGCATTAATAAAATTATTAGTAGCATTAATAGAATTAAAAATAGCATTAATAGCATTATTAATAGGATTAATAGCATGATTATTAGAATTAATAGCATTAATATTAGCATGAATAGCATTAATAGCATTATTAATAACATTAATACCATTATTAATAGCATTAATAGCCTAAATAATAGAATTAATAGCATAAATAATCGCATTAATAGCATGAGTATTAGCATAAAGAGCATTAATAGCAATATTCTTAGCATTAATAGCATTTTGAATAGCATAAATAGCATGATTATTAGCCTTAATAGCATTATTAATAGCGTTAATATGATTATTATTAGCATTAATAGTAGCATTAATAGCATAATTATTAGCAATTAATAGCATTATTATTAGCAGTAATAGCATTATTATTAGCATTAATAGCATTATTAATAGCATTAATAGCATTAATAATACAATTAATAGCATTAATATTAGCATTAATAGCATTAATAGTATTATTAATAACATGAATAACATTATTAATAGCATTAATAGCATAAATAATAGAATTAATAGCATAAATAATTGCATTAATAGCATTACTATTAGCATAAAGAGCATTAATAGCAATATTATTAGCATTAATAGCATTTTGAATAGCATAAATAGCATGATTATTAGCCTTAATAGCATTATTAATAGCGTTAATATGATTATTAGCATAATTAGTATTAATATTAGCATTAATAGCATAATTATTAGCATTAATAGCATTAATAATAGCATTAATAGCAACATTATTTGCATTAATAGCATTATTATTACCATTAATAGCATAATTATTAGCATTAATAGCATAATTATTAGCATTAATAGCATTAATAATAGCATTAATAGCAATATTATTTGCATTAATAGCATTATTATTACCATTAATAGCATAATTATTAGCATTAATAGCATAATTATTAGCATTAATAGCATTAATAGCAACATTATTTGCATTAATAGCATTATTATTACCATTAATAGCATAATTATTAGCATTAATAGCATAATTATTAGCATTAATAGCATTAATAATAGCATTAATAGCAATATTATTTGCATTAATAGCATTATTATTACCATTAATAGCATAATTATTAGCATTAATAGCATAAATATTAGCATTAATAGCATAATTATTAGCATTAATAGCATTAATAATAGCATTAATAGCAATATTATTTGCATTAATAGCATTATTATTACCATTAATAGCATAATTATTAGCATTAATAGCATAATTATTAGCATTAATAGCATTAATAATAGCATTAATAGCAATATTATTTGCATTAATAGCATTAATATTACAAAAATAGCATAATTATTAGCATTAATAGCATTATTATTAGCATTAATAGCATTAATAATAGAATTAATAGCAATATTATTTGCATTAATAGCATTATTATTACCATTAATAGCATAATTATTAGCATTAATAGCATAATTATTAGCATTAATAGCATTAATAATAGAATTAATAGCAATATTATTTGCATTAATAGCATTATTATTACCATTAATACCATAATTATTAGCATTAATAGCATAATATTAGCATTAATAGCATAATTATTAGCATTAATAGCATTAATAATAGCATTAATAGCAATATTATTTGCATTAATAGCATTATTATTACCATTAATAGCATAATTATTAGCATTAATAGCATAATTATTAGCATTAATAACATTAATAATAGCATTAATAGCAATATAATTTGCATTAATAGCATTAATATTACCATTAATAGGATAATTATTAGCATTAATAGCATTAATTATTAGCATTAATAGCATTAATAATAGAATAGCAATATTATTTGCATTATTAGCATTATTATTACCATTAATAGCATAATTATTAGCATTAATAGCATAATTATTAGCATTAATAGCATTAATAATAGAATTAATAGCAAAATTATTTTCATTAATAGCATTATTATTACCATTAATACCATAATTATTAGCATTAATAGCATAATTATTAGCATTAATAACATAAATATTAGCATAATTATTAGCATTAATAGCATTATTATTAGCATTAATAGCATAATTATTAGCATTAATAGCATTATTATTAGCAGTAATATCATTATTATTAGCATTTTTTTTTTATTCTTATTTTTTATGTTATTATGTATAATTTTTATTATTTTTTTTTTATTATTTTTTAATTATTTTTTAATTATTTTTTAATATTATTTAATTATTTTTTTATTATAAAATGTATTAGTTATTTTAAGTGAGCCTGAGGCTGAGACACAGTTCTCCTTCAGGTCGCTGAAAGGGCTCATCTTATTAGCATTTTTTTTTTTTTTTTTATTATTTTTTATTGAATTACTTATTATTTTTATTAATTTTTTTATTATTTTTAATTATTTTTTTTATATTTTAAATTTATTATTTATTTTAAGTGAGCCTGAGGCTGAGACACAGTTCTCCTTCAGGTCCGCTGAAAGGGCTCATCTTATTAGCATTTATTTATTTTTTTTATTATTATTTTTTATTGAATTATTTATTATTTTTTATTAATTTTTTTATTATTTTTTAATTATTTTTTAATTATTTTTTTTATTATTAAATTTAATTATTATTTTAAGTGAGCCTGAGGCTGAGACACAGTTCTCCTTCAGGTCCGCTGAAAGGGCTCATCTTATTAGCATTTTTTTTTTTTATTATTATTATTATTTGTTATTGAATTATTTATTATTTTTTATTAATTTTTTTATTATTTTTTAATTATTTTTTAATTATTTTTTTTATTATTAAATTTATTATTTATTTTAAGTGAGCCTGAGGCTGAGGCACAGTTCTCCTTCAGGTCCGCTGAAAGGGCTCATCTTATTAGCATTTATTTATTTTTTTTATTATTATTTTTTATTGAATTATTTATTATTTTTTATTAATTTTTTATTATTTTTTTATTATTTTTTTTTATTATTAAATTTATTATTTATTTTAAGTGAGCCTGAGGCTGAGACACAGTTCTCCTTCAGGTCCGCTCAAAGGGCTCATCTTATTAGCATTTTTTTTTTTTTTATTATTATTATTTTTTATTGAATTATTTATTATTTTTTATTAATTTTTTTTATTATTTTTAATTATTTTTTAATTATTTTTTTTATTATTAAATGTATTATTTATTTTAAGTGAGCCTGAGGCTGAGACACAGTTCTCCTTCAGGTCCGCTGAAAGGGCTCATCTTATTAGCATTTATTTATTTTTTTTATTATTATTTTTTATTGAATTATTTATTATTTTTTATTAATTTTTTTATTATTTTTTAATTATTTTTTAATTATTTTTTTTATTATTAAATGTATTATTTATTTTAAGTGAGCCTGAGACACAGTTCTCTTTCAGGTCCGCTGAAAGGGTTCATGTTATTAGCATGTATTTTTTTTGTTATTATTATTTTTTATTTAATTATTTATTATTTTTATTTATTTTTTATTATTTTTTAATTATTTTTTAATTGTTATTTTTATTGTTAAATTTATTTGTTGAGGCGCTCTTCTGATTGGTCGCTGTGTACTGCCCTCAGCCAATCAGAAGAGCCCGTCATTTCCCATTGACATACATTAGCGGTGTGTCGGCGATTTTATGGCCGGCCACCTGGTTCTATTTGTCGGCCCTAAAATCGCGGACACACCGCTAATGCATGTCTATGGGCAGTCAGCCCGATTTCTGATTGGTCGCTCTCTGCTGACGCCGACCAATCAGAATTCGAGCTCACCGCCCATAGACATGCATTAGCGGTGTGTCCGCGATTTTAGGGCCGACAAATAGAACCAGGTGGGCGGCCATAAAATCGCCGACACATCGCTAATGTATGTCAATGGGAAATGACGGGCTCTTCTGATTGGCTGAGGGCAGTAGACAGCGACCAATCAGAAGAGCGGCTCACATGTCATTGAGATAGAATGGCGGATTTTTCGTCCATTCTATCTTAATGAGAAGTGAAGAGGACGTCGTAGCTGGAAGTTGGCGGAAAGAAGAGAGAAGACTGGCGGGGCCGGAGGAAGAGGACGCCTGGCTGGACGGAGGAGTTGTGGATCGGACGGACGATCAGATGACTAAGAAGACATGTAAGTGATCGACGGGGGCGTTAGGTTAGGGGACGGCGGGGACTTCGGGTGTAGGGCCTTAGGTGTTAGCGACAGCGGCGGGGGTAAGCGGCGGGAGCTTAGGAGGCGGCGGGGCTTAGGGGATAGGGGCTTAGGTGCGGCGGGGCTTAGGGGGTAGGGGCTTAGGTGCGGCGGGTCGGGCTTAGGTGCGGCGGGGCTTAGGGGGTAGTGGGTTTAGGTGCGGCGGGGCTTTTAGGTGCGGCGGGGCTTAGGGGATAGGGGCTTAGGTGCGGTGGGGCTTAGGGGGTAGGGGCTTAGGTGCGGCGGGGCTTAGGGGGTAGGGGCTTAGGTGCGGCGGGGCTTTTAGGTGCATCGGGGCTTAGGGGGTAGGGCATTAGGTGCGGCGGGGCTTAGGGGGTAGGGGCTTAGGTGCGGCGGGGCTTAGGGGGTAGGGGCTTAGGTGCGGCGGTTAGGGGTAGGTAGGCTTGCGGCGGGTGGGTCTGGCGCGGGTGGTCTGGGCGGTGGGTAGGCTTAGTGCGGCGGCTTTTAGTGCACGGCGGGCTTAGGGGTGGTAGTGCGGGGCGAGTCGGGGGCTTGGGTAGGGGTAGGTGCGGGCGGGTAGGGGCGTTTAGTGCGGCGGTTAGGGGGTGGGCTAGGTGCGGCTTTTAGTTGCGGGGGGTTAGGGGGTAGGGCTTAGGTGCGCGGGGCTTAGGGGGTAGGGGGTGTGGCGGCGGGGCTTAGGGGGGGTTAGGGGGGCGGGGCTTAGGGGTAGGGGTGGGGCTTAGGTGGGGCTGGGGGTGGGTTTAGGGCGGGGGGCTTAGGTGCGGCGGGGGTTAGGGGGGTAGGGGATTAGGTGGGCGGGGCTTAGGGGGTAGGGGCTTAGGTGCGGCGGGTCGGGGTTAGGTGCGGCGGGGGGGTTAGGGGCGGGGGAGGGGTTAGGGGGGCTTAGGTGCGGCGGGGCTTAGGGGGGGGGCTTTAGTGCGTGGGGCTTAGGGGGTAGGGGCTTAGGTGCGGCGGGGCTTAGGGGGAGGGGCTTAGTGCGGGCTTTTAGGGTAGGGGCTTAGGTCGGCGGGCTAGGGGTAGGGGCTTAGTCGCGGGTCGGCTTAGTGCGCGGGCTTAGGGGAGGGCTTAGGTGCGGGGGCTTAGGGGGGGGCTTAGGGGGTGGGCTTGGTGCGGCGGGCTTAGGGGTAGGGCTAGGCGGGGGGTTTTAGTGCGGGGGGTTAGGGGTAGGGGTTAGTGCGGCGGGTTGTGGCTTAGGTGCGCGGCTTAGGGGGTAGGGTTAGGTGCGGCGGGCTTTTAGGTGGGGTGGCTTAGGGGGGGGCTTAGGGGGGTAGGGGCTTAGGTGCGGCGGTGGGGCTTAGGTGCGGGTCGGGGCTTAGGGGGAGGGGCTTAGGTGCGGGGGGGCTTAGGTGCGGCGGGCTTAGGGGGTAGGGGTTAGGTGCGGCGGGTGGGGCTTAGGTGCGCGGGGCTTAGGGGGTAGGGGTTAGGTGCGGCGGGGCTTAGGGGGTAGGGGCTTAGGTGCGGCGGTGGCTTTTAGGTGCGGCGTGGCTTAGGGGTAGGGGATTAGGTGCGGCGGGGCTTAGGTGGGGGGGCTTAGGGGTGGGCTTAGTGCGGCGTGGCTTAGGGGTAGGGTTAGGGCGGCGGGTCGGGCTTAGGTGCGGCGGGGCTTAGGGGGTAGGGGCTTAGGTGCGGCGTGGCTTTAGGTGCGGCGTGCTTAGGGGTAGGGGCTTAGGTGCGGCGGTTGGGGGGTAGGGGCTTAGGTGCGGGGGGCTTTAGGTGCGGCGGGCTTAGGGGTAGGGGCTTAGGTGCGGCGGGGCTTGTGGGGTCATGGGGTAGGTGCGGCGGCAGGGCGGGGCTTAGGTGCGGCGGGGCTTGGGGTGGGGCTTGTGCGGCGGGCTTTTAGGTGCGGCGGGGCTTAGGGGGTAGGGCTTAGGTGCGGGGCTTAGGGGCGGGCTTAGAGGGTAGGGACTTAGGGGGCGAGTTAGGGGTAGGGGCTTAGGTGCGGGTGGCTGTGCGGACATTGTGGGGTGGCTGTGCGGACATGGGGTGGCTGTGCGGACATTGGATGGTGGGGTGGTTTTGTTGCGGGGTGGCTGTGCGGACATGGGGGTGGCTGTGCGGACATGGGGGTGGCTGTGCGGACATGGGGGGGGGCTGTGCGGACATGGGGGGCTGTGCGGACATGGGGGCTGTGCGGACATTGTTGGGGGTGGTTTGTTGCGGGGTGGCTGTGCGGACATGGGGGGGCTGTGCGGACATTGTTGGGGGTGGTTTTGTTGCGGGTGCTGTGCGGACATGGGGGTGGCTGTTCGGACATGGGGGGCTGTGCGGACATTGTTGGGGGTGTTTTGTTGCGGGGTGGCTGTGCGGACAGGGGGTGGCTGTGCGGACATGGGGGGCTGGCGGACATTGTTGGGGTGGTTTTGTTGCGGGGTGGCTGTGCGGACATGGGGTGGCTGTTCGGACATGGGGGGGCTGTGCGGACATTGTTGGGGTGGTTTTGTTGCGGGGTGGCTGTGCGGACATGGGGGTGGCTGTGCGGACATGGGGGGGACTGTGCGGACATTGTTGGGGGTGGTTTTGTTGCGGGGTGGCTGTGCGGACATGGGGGTGGCTGTGCAGCGACTCGCAATGGCCTCGCGGCCATTGCTCGCGCAGGCTAACGACTCGCATCCACATGGCCACGCCGGAAGTAGCGCCCAGAGGGGCGCTTTTCCGATTCGTGATTATAATAATATATGATATATATATATATATTGCCGCACACTTACCGCAAGCCCCATAGACAATGCATGGGGCTTGCCGCAAACGTGCAGCAAGCCACTAGACGGAAAATGCGGCAGATGCGGTTTTTTTTTTTACCGCAACTGCCACATTTTAAAAAAACTCCTATGTGAAGGCAGCCTTACAGGAACAGTGACTGCTGAAACCAGCAAGAGCTGTTTCTGACAGTGAGCATATTACACGTTGTTAGGAGCGGGCTAAAATGCGATTGCGTTCCCTTGCGCTTTTTAAAAATACCCTTCAAATGCAAAATGTTATTATTCCAAATGTAATGTATATACACAAGCATTCTCAAGCACACAAATGATGCAAGCAGCTCAATGGAGCCGCACTGCCATATGGTGGCACCGCAGCCAAGCGGAGTGTCTGGCCGTCCGGATCTCTCTTTCTCCTCACCTTCTTCTTGCCGCTCCGGTCTCCTCCGGTCGCTCTGCACATATCAGCACAGTGATGACATTGTGCCCCTCCATGCTGAGCTGCAGAATGCAGACAGCGGCAGAAGAGACTCTGGAGAAGAATGCTGCTGGCAAAGGTGGCTGGGACTATAGGAGTGGAATCCGCGGGGGGCTACCACTGGTACACATACTTCGTACACACGCGGCTCTGCTTCGTAACCTCGTACGCACCCGGCTCTGCTCCGTACACCTCGTACGCACGCGGCTCTGCTCTACCTGTACCAGCGCTCGCTCGTACACCTGTACGCACGCGGCTCTGCTCCGTACACCTTGTACGCACGCGGCTCTGCTCCGTACACCTCGTACCACACAGGCTCTGCTCCGTACACCTCGTACACACAAGGCTCTGCTCCGTACACCTCATACCACACTGGCTCTGCTCCGTACACCTAGTACCCACTCGGATCCGCTCCATACACCTCGTACACACACGGCTCCGCTCCATGCACCTAGTACACACTCGCCTCTGCTACATTCACACTGTAAATCCCTCCTGACCCCACACATACCTTCACCTAATTGCTCACCTATACACACTCGCCTCTGCTACATTCACACTGTAAATCCCTCCTGACCCCACACATAACCTTCACCTAATTGCCATACACCTATTACACACTCACCTCTGCTACATTCACACTGTAAATGCCTCCTGACCACACACAAACTTCACCTTATTTGAGCATCATTCATGGTGGCCAGCAGAGTCCTGGATACACTGAGGAGCTGATCATGAGACCCCTGACTTCTCCCCATCCATTGACATCATCACAGGTCCTGTCAGCCTGAGCCCAGAGTGTGCAGCTCTGTTGGCTCCCGTCCCGTGGAGGGGGGAAGAGGGAGACCTCCGGTGCTGCAGGAGCCTGAAAATGACCCCCCAGCTGCCCCCTGGATATGGCCCTGGCTGTGGGGGCAGTGCTCAGGGGCCCCTGAGGCTAGGGTCACACTTGCATTGTGACCCTAGCCTTATGCAAGTATTGTATGTTGCAGCGCATAGCGTTTAATGCTATGCGCTGGAGGCAGCCCATAGAAACCCGACGTTTACCTTGACAACCACTGGTTGTCAATGTAAACATCGGGTTTCTATGGGCTCAGTTGCTGGCAGCGCACAGCGTTAAACGCTCTGCGCTGCAGCAGACAATACTTGCGTCAGGCTAGGGCCACAACACAAGTGTGACCCTGGCCCTCAGGGGCCCGGTGGGCCCCCTCCAAGCAGTCGGGCCCCGGCACTTGCCCGGGTACGCCGGGTGCTGACACCGGCCCTGAGGAGGAGGCTTGCATCTCGGGAGGGAGTGGGGCTGCCTGTGGATAAGTCGACCATACATCCCATCTACGCAAAACCGAGACCCTGGTGGGCCTGTCCAGCGCAAGGGAGTACTCGATGAAATATCCAGTTTATTTTCTGTACTACCTCTGAAAAGGTAGGGGTGAGATGGTCTCTCCAGTGAGCCGCTAGGCAAAGACGGGCTGCTATCAGGATATACGAAACAACACGTCTAATGGGAGTTGGGTATTCATCTATACCCAGATTCAGGACCGCCAATTGGGGGGGAGGTCACCGCTGAGACCTGTTATTGTCCGTACCAGGGCGGATATTGATTTCCAGTAAAGACGGATTTTCGGGCAGGTCCACCACATGTGCGAAAGTGTCCCAGTCTCTCCGCATTGACGCCAACAGAGGGGGAAAGTCCCCGGTCGAAGTGCGAGACCCGGAGTGGAGGAAGATACCACCGAAGGTGGATCTTCTTCAAGTTCTCCACGTGGTTCACACACCTAGTGGACCTTGCCACTTCGGAGGAGGCACGGTGCCAATCCTCCACTTGAGAAGTAAAGGCAAGATCCCTCTCCCATATTCGCATGTAGGGGAGCTTCCGGACGGTCCCCTCCAGCACCAAGGCTCTATAAATTAAAGACAGACCTTTAAGTCTAGGGGCCTCTGACAGGACAAATTTTAGGAAAGAAGGTCTATCTTGGGGGGGATAGGGCCAGGAACAGCCCGATTGCCCCGAAGGAGGCGCTCCAACTGGTAGAACTGGAGGAACGCAGAGCGGCAGACCGGAAGAGAGTCACAAAGGGACTCAAAAGTGGGCACCAGCCACCTTGGAGAAGATCTCCTAGGCACGCCACTCCCACATCCCTCCAGACACGGACATTAATTGCCGGGAGAAGGATCTTTAAGGCACTAAAACAAATGTCCTCTGGGGGAGCATCGTCCAGGAACGGGGGAGAGCACTCAACAAGATAGGAGAGTCTGGACCGAGTCCTGCGGAGCGCCCCGACCACTTGGGCGGAGAGTCTCCGCCGCCAGATAGTCCCGCAAGAGGAGCCCCCCAGGAGATCGGACTCAATCGTGTGCCAGCACAAGTGAGGGGGAGCTCGCCACCAGGCCCGCGCCTCCTCTAATATCATCACTCTATGATAGGCAGAGACACTAGGAAGACCCATCCCCCCGGCGTGGAGCGGGAGGTACATGATCTCTCGAGATATCCGCAGGGTCTTATTACCCCAGATAAAGGAGTTAATCACTGATTGCAATTTAGACAGAAGATCTTTAGGAGCCTTTAGGGGAACACAGCGAAAGTGTATATAATTTTTGGAGCATTAACATTTTAAGAGCGTGTAGTCTTGCAATCCAAGACATGGATGCTCGGCTATAGGAGGCAGCATCTTTAGAGATTTTGGAACAGAGATCATTATAATTGAGGCGGATCATGAGAGCCGTGTTTGAAGGAAGTGTAATACCCAAATACGTAATTCCCTCCTGTGCCCACTTGAAGGGGAGGGTCTTAGAAAGCTGCGCAATCTCTGACTTTGGGATATTGATGGGGAGGATTTCCGATTTAGAAGCATTTAATTTGTAATAGGAGACAGAGGCGTAACTTTCCAGTATGTTTACTACCGCTGGGAGGGAAACCCCAGCGTCTGGGCACGTGATAAGGACATCGTCAGCGTACAGGCCGATGGAGTGCTCCTCTCTTCCAACCAGGATGCCCCTTACCTCGGGAGAGGAACGGATCCTCTCAGCTAGAGTTCAATCGCCAGAGCAAATATGACCGGCGAGCGGGGGCAACCCTGGCGGGTGCCATTTGTGATCCGGAAGGCAGGTGAAAGGAAACAAGAGGCAAGAACCCTAGCATTGGGATTCGAGTAGAGGGAGAGGATGGCCGAGAGAAAGGGGCCCAAAAGGCCAAATCTCCGAAGAACAGCTTCCAAATACCCCCAGTGTACCCTGTCAAATGCCTTCTCCGCATCTAGAGACAGGAATACACCGGGGGCTCCCCTCCGCTCCAGGGTCCGAATCAGATCAATCGCCCTCCTAGTCCCATCTTTCGCCTGCCTGCCGGCCACAAACCCCACCTGATCCGGATTAATCAAACCCGGAACCACCTCCATCAGCCTGGCCGCGAGGATCCGTGCGTATATCTTGAGGTCACAGTTTAAAAGAGAGATGGGGCGGTAGTTTTCTGGGAGGTCAGGAGGTTTTCCGGCTTTAGGAATGGTAACAATCGTGGCTTGGAGATGAGAGGGGGCGATCCGACCCGTCTCCCGCCACTGATGGAAGGTCCGCAAGAGGAAAGGGGCTAATGTATCCGCAAAGGAACGCAGATACTCATTTGGCAAGCCATCTGGTCCCGGGGCCGAATGTGCTTTAGCCGCTCTGATTGCCCCCAGTACCTCGGACAGAGTGAAGCAGCCATTCAACCGCTCCATGTCAGCCGAGGAACAGAGGGGAGATCCAAGCCCTCAAGGAAGCGCTCAATCAGGGCAGGAGTAGGCTGGGGGGTGGAAGGGTCATCCGCTAGATTATACAGTTTAGAATAAAACTGTTGGAAGGTTGCAGCAATTCCATCTGGACTCCTGATCACTGTACCCGAGTGGGTTTTCATTTTCTCAATTGTGGAACGGACTTCCCTCTTCTTCAAACGCCTAGCCAGAAGGGCCCCCGCTTTATCCCCAGATTCATAGAAAGCCGTTCTGGATGAGCGTAAGAGTTTCTCGTGGCAGGAGAGAAGAAGAGCACGAAGTCTGAGCCTCGTGGATGTCAGCTGCTCGGTTATTTGAGGGGAGGGGGCGCATTTATTTACGTCCTCCAGGCTCCGGAGTTGGAAGAG
The DNA here is from genome assembly GCA_033576535.1 of Allobates femoralis. Lineage (NCBI taxonomy): Eukaryota > Metazoa > Chordata > Amphibia > Anura > Aromobatidae > Allobates > Allobates femoralis. The sequence continues at coordinate 334,644,417 of JARQOC010000003.1, forward strand.
AAGAAGTTCTCTCTCCTTTTCTCTGGCCTTTTTTCGTCTTGCGGATTTCTGGATAAAGACCCCCCGGACAAAGGCCTTATGGGCCGCCCAGAGGGTCTCCTCCGAAACCATTCCATTATCATTGAGTTGAAAAAACTCAACTAGCTGAGCGTTCACCTCCTCCACAAGGCCTGGTTCCGCCAGAAGAGATCTATCGAGTGACCATGATTTCGGGGGGGAGAGACGAGTCTCCAGAGCAATCTCGAGGGACACCGGGGCGTGATCAGACCAGGTGATCAGTCCCACCACCGCACAGGCACAGGCCGAGATAGTTTTATCATCCACCAGAAAGTAATCAATTCTGGAGTACGATCTGTGCCTGTGCGAGAAGAAGGAGTAATCCCTCTCAGTGGTGTGGAGGTAACGCCACGGGTCGTGCATATGAGCCTCCCGTATGACTTGGGATGCCTCCTTGGGCCTCCCCGGTGCCCCTCCAGAGCAGTCCAGAGACCGGTCAGGGACCAGATTTAGGTCTCCACAAACAACCTTAAAGCCAGGGGTAGGAGAAGCCACCTTGTCCAGGATAGTCCGGAGGAACCGCACCTGGCCCTCGTTAGGGGCATAGGCCGACACCAGGGTCATTGCCCGTCCTCCCACCACACAAGACAGAATTAGAAATCTGCCCGCAGGGTCTACCAGAGTATTAACTAGCGTAAAATCTACAGAGTGCTTGACCAGTATGCAGACGCCCGCCTTCTTTGTAGAAGCATTAGCAAAGTACCTCGTCGGGAATAGGCGGTGATGAATTCTATGGTTATCCTCCTGTAGGAGATGCGTCTCCTGAAGGCAGAGAATATCCGCCTTCATTTTGAGAGCGTCCCTCCAGAGAAGCGAGCATTTAAAGGGGGAATTAAGCCCCCTAACATTATAAGAGACAATTTTCATAGTGGCTTACTAACGTCTATAAACCATTTATCTAGAAATATTATGATGCACCGCCGTACAGGGAGGGGAATGGGGAAGGTTGAGGGGGGAAAAAAGGAGGAAAAAGATAGATAGAAAAAGCGGGGGAAGAGACAAAGGCAACGGGAAGAGAAAACAACATACCGTAAATGTAAACAAGCATTTAAGCACAGGCCCACTAGGGACCCCTCCGTCGAATAGGGGCTGAGGTTCGCAGGCAGTAAAAAGGAACCTGCTGTCCAGCCCAGAAAGACAAGCAGCACCTCACTTGAGCCCAAAGAGGGGCGCATGTCCGGGCTGGAACACAATTCTCTCCAACGGAGAAAGAGAGAATAGTTATGAGAGAGTCTCCCTTAGAGGGCCCGGTAGTGGCCGAGGAACGGGGACTGAATAGAAGAGTTCCAGAGATCCATACAGTCAACTTATCTTTTTCAACGTATCTTCTTCAACGCTGGAGGGGAAGACGAGGGATGTCCCTCCGACCGAGGTGTACGCTGACGATCCTGGTCCGCCAGTGGTGAGCCCTCCGCTGTCTCAACAAGCCTCCATTGACGCAAAGCTCTGCTTAACTGCGTAGGGGAGATGAAGAGTGGTTGGTCCCTTTATAGCGAAATTTAATCCGGACAGGTGTCCCCCAGGAGTATGCGATGCCCCTGTCTCTCAGGATCTTGCAGTGGGGCGCAAACTCCCGCCGGCGAGCAAGCGTCCCTGGAGAGAGATCCGGAAAAGCTGCTATGTGCATAGGGGAGAGATGCCGCATTCCTCATGGTGCGCATGATATTGTCTCTAGTAGATACTGATGTGAAGAGAACAAGAATGTCTCTAGGCAGGGAGGGGTGTAAATGCGTCGGTTTAGGGAGGCGGAAGGCTCTATTAATGGAGGATTGTGGGTTTGGGAGGTCTGGCAGCAGGACCTGGAGAAATTGTAAAATCGTCTCACCTAGATCCTCCTCCGCTCCACGTTCAGGGAAGCCTCTAAAAGGAGGTTGGCCGCTCTGGACTTGTCATCCAGGTCACAGATCTTTAGTTGGAGCTGTTTCACATCTCCCGCCATTGTGGTGTAGTCATCCGCCAGCTCATTGTGAGCTGAGGCGTACTCCGCCATTTTTTCCTCAAGATGGTGGGTCGTTCTCCAAGGGCTGTCAGGTCCTCCCTCAACTCTCCCACTATGGTGCGGATGTCGTCCCAGATGGATTTCCTCAGGGTGCCCATTACCGCGGTCAGGAAGGATCGGGTGACCAGAGCGTCCCCCTCAGCTCCAGGGGCCTCCCCTCCGCACCCCTAGGTGTGCGAGGGGCCTTGGGGGAAGCGGCCTGTGTGGAGCGAGGAGACGAGGGCGCCATGTTGGGAGACGCCTGGGCCCGCTCTGGCGGGAAAAAGTCCGTCACCTTAGGGGTATCTCCTCTCCGGCGGGACGATGTTCTGGGCATCGCCGGGGCTGTAGGGGGGCTCAGGAGACAAACCGCTGCAAAAAATTCGGGCTGCTGAGGCTGGAAATGCCGCTTGTCCTCGGTTCACAGCCGGGAGCTCAGGGAAGTGCGACCGGCGCCATTAGCTTCCAAGCCACCAATAGATACATTTATTGGAAAAAAGGGGATTTTTGTGTACTCACCGTAAAATCCTTTTCTCTTAGCCTCTAATTGGGGGACACAGACCATGGGGTGTTATGCTGCTGTCCACTAGGAGGCGACACTAGGCAGAATCTTCAAAAGAGTTAAGTGGCTCCTCCTCTGTAGCATACACCCCTGGAACAGGAAACGCTTCTCCAGTTTTGTGCTAAAGTAGTAGGAGAGTTAACAGAATTCAACAGATAATGACAGTAAAACAAGGCCTGCAACCACGCAGGCAAACCGTGTAAACGGATATAACTAACAAGATAATAATAATGTAACAGGGCCTGAGACTGACCAGGCACGTGTGTAAACCGGTAAGAGTTAGCATAGCAATATTAGTACAACAAGGCCTGAAACTAAGCAGGCATATTCGTAAACCGTGAAGAGTGAACGGAGCAATAATTGTATAACAAGGCCTGTCGACAAACAGGCTGACGGTACTACAAGGCCTGTGACTAAACAGGCACAAGATTAAACATTTAACAGAGTGATAATAGTCAAACATGTGTAAATATGTTAACTATGCAACAGCTGAGAAGCAATGTAATAACTGTAGAAAAAGCCCACAAGGGAAATAGGGTGGGTGCTGTGTCCCCCAATTAGAGGCTAAGAGAAAAGGATTTTACGGTGAGTACACAAAAATCCCCTTTTCTCCTTCGCCTCATTGGGGGACACAGACCTTGGGACGTCCTAAAGCAGTCCCTGGGTGGGAAAAAACAATGGAACCAGTAACACTGCGCATGGTCAGTGAAAACTATACACCGACAGACGGGTTGCTGCCACTAGGAGGGTGTGTCCACTCAGACCTGCCATTGCCGAATACTGAGTGCAATTACTGTAGTGGCTTAATCATGTGTGTAGGCTGTCCGTTTGGCTGTCTACACTCTTGTTGCGCTGACACCTGGCGCTGAACGGCCCAGGAGGCCCCCCCAGCCGTAGCAGGATGTGCCGGGACACTGCCGAGAGATGAGTGTTTTGACGGTATAAGCATCTTGGATGGTTAGACTAATCCACCTGGTTAAAGGAGCCTTAGAGGTTGACGTGGCTTTATGCCTGCCCTTTGGCAAAAAGAAGAAAAGAATCCCGCCCCTTGAAAGGCGCTGCATTAGATATCTACATGCGTAGGGCCCTAACAAGGTCCCGCATATGTAGGACCTTCACGACTGGATCGAGTTGTACGCAGTGATGACAGAGAGATGTCTTAGAAGTATACGGTCTTAGAAGAAGGATGGGACCAGTCTTAGGGTAATCATGTCCAGGTGGAAAAACCAGAAAAGATGGTTTACATGAAAGCGCTGTAAGTACTGATAGCTTTGCAAAGAAAAATAATTGTCACCGAAAACTACCGCTGTGTGGATGAGAATGCGAAGGATAATATCCTGAAGAGGTTCAAAAGGTGAGTCTTGCAGGGCCGTGAGGACGATGTGTAGGTCTCATGGAATAAGTCCTGTTGTCTGGAGACTTTAATGGCAGATCCTTTGAAGGAAGGATTTTCGGAGAAGTCTGGTGGCAAGACACCCTTGGAAGCAGGTGAAACGGCTGAAACCTGGTGTGTGAGAGACCCTAAAGACAGAACTGAGTCTAGGTCTGAGAGAAAGAAACGAAGAGTCCTTGGTATAAAGTAGGGTCAGGGAGAATGACCACTAGAGGTGTTCCAAGGAAGAAGAAAAGGAAAACCATTACACATGTGTGATGGTATATAGTCGATAAGACTGGGTTTCTTGCTGTGACCATGGTCGCTACAACATCCTGGAAAGAAAGACCTTTGGGTTAAATTCCAGGTCTGAAGGACTACGCTATTAATTTCAAAGTTGAGGAGTTTTAAGGGAAAACTGGCTCTGAGTGAGCAGGTCTGGACTGTGTCAGTGGTCCTGGAACTGCTGTTATGAGGTGGACGAACCTGCGTCCAAGCGCGTTTGGCCAGTCCGAGACCACAAGGATGATATGGCGACATTATAGGTTGACATTCCGCACTATCCTGGTAATGGGGAAGGAATATAGAGGCGACGGCTACAGGTCCAGTCTTGTACTAGTGCGTCTGTCCTGTTGACTGTGGGTCCTATGGCCTGGTCAGGAATATGGAACATTGGCTTGATGGCGAAACGCCGTCGGGTCCCAGTCTGTAGTTTCCAGGAGCTGGTAGCCTGACGGAGGACATGTGGAGGAAGGGACAGATTCTATTAATCCATCTCTTGGCGGGATAGGGAAAAAACCACTTCCCCGATGTGTACGTGTGGTATGAGAACAGCTGACAGTACAGTGTTCAAGGGTTCCGCCCGGTGAAGTATGTGGCGGAACTTCTGACATCGCTTGGAAATTGCGGGTACACCCTGGTGGTTGACACGTGCCACGGCTTTGGCATTGTCTGGTTGCGTCCTGGCATTTCCGACTGTCAGACGAAGGCTGAATGATTTCAGAGCTATAACTACCGCCCGAATCTTTGTAGATTGAGGGGCATCTTGGGATGTAGGCGAAACTGCGGCCACGTGTACTGTGATGGATCACAGCATGTTCTCGTGTTAACCCTGAGTACAGAGAATTGAAAAGGACAGAGATACAGATAAGCCAATGGAACTGGTTGCCACTATCCTATAGCTGAGACTCTATAAGTGATGGTGCAGCCCGTGGCTATCAGGAGTACGTAGCGGAGCTGGGACTCTTGAAGTGTGCGTGCTGTGCTGCAGCGTGTGCCTTGTAATTGTAGAAGACATGTGCAGGGTAATCCGCCAACCGAGTCTTGTGAACGAGTCCAGTGAAAGTGACACTGTGTTTGCAGTCTCTGAAAAAAAACATGCATTGAGGAATAAGGGTATGTGCAGACTGGCCGGCGGGTTGGTCGGCGGCGGCTGGGCGGACCCGCCAGGAAGCTCCGGAGCCGTCCACCGGCATCCTGGCGGGTATGTGCGGCGGTATGTGCGGCGGGTGCCGGGCGGGTGCATAGCGGGTTAGCGGCGGCGGTTCTGCAGCGGCTGGAAGCAGTACATGATTCTGCTTGCAGCCGCTGCAGAACCGGACGGATTATAGAACATGCTCATTCTTTGCTAACCCGCTGGGAACCCAGCGGGTTAGCAACGGATGAGCATGTGTAAACCGCCGGTGTGTGGACACCGGGTGTCGGTTTACATAGGTTTCAATGTTAATCCAAACGCCGGTTTGGATTAACATAAATTTACATGAAATTTATGTAAACCGACCGGCGGTTTACACACCTAATCCGACCCTAACCCGGCCAGTGTGCACATACCCTAAGTCGTCCGAGATGGGAGGCTGCTGGAATGTAGCATAGATTTGGCCCACCTCAGGCTGGGAAAAACTTGTATTCTCCTTTGACTGTTGAGTCGATAAGGGACTGTGTGGAAGAAGGTGCGGGCCACAGCCAAACAGGTTGTTGGAGGGACCATCCTTTGGGTTCATGCGGTCGGGAGTCTGCGAGGTCCAGCTTCGAAGCAGGCTGTGCAGAGTGGTTGCGCATGTTATCTTAACCTAAGAACCTACTATAGGTGCAGTGAGGAGATTGGCAGCTGAGCCCGTGCTCCGCGTTCTGCGACCCAGAATTTCGTTGTTTTTTTTTGTAGTCTGGGGAGGGAGGCCGGTTAGGCCTTGTGCAGTCGCAACTTCAACCCGGGTCCCCAAGCGTGGGGAATCGAGGAGGAGTGTGGCATATAGCATCTCTGCTACAGCCCAGAGCCCCCGACAGTGGAGGGTTGAAAGGGGGGTATGGTATGACTTACCCATGCACTTGCGGATAGCGGTGTTTCAGCCTGTGTCTTGTGAGACATGGCTGTGATCACGGTCATCAGAACTCCAGCTGTGGGGTCTGGAGAGGATTGGCGGACAGACTGGGACGCCTTATAATTGTCAGGTAATTGCAGGGTACATCACCTTTGACTGGGCTCTCCAACTATGGGGTTCCCACCACAATCTAGGAGTGCCAGCTGTGTGGAGGCCCCGGAAGGGGGGAGTTGGACGAACCTTTTGAGACGTTCGATAACAACTGAGCTCCGCTAACGTTGGGAGGGTGGAGGGAAAAGACATGTCGTGTCTCCTTTATTAGCTCCTCCTGGGGTAAAACCATAAGGTGGCCGTAGTACCAACAGGTACCTGCATCTGGCACGGTGGGGAGAAACATAACCCGTTCGGTAGAGACCTTGTCTGTACCACTCCAGGGATCCGGGATGAGTATGGCATCGGGAATCAGGGACGTTCATTATTTATTTATTTCTTATTACGCAGGAAAAAACCAGTGCTGAACCAGATGGCGTGTTTGACTGCCCTGCGTAGTATGACGGTGTGCCTCGCACGGTGTGTAGAGGGATGAGGGCGAACTGCCACAGGGAACATCCCTGCCGTTTATTCTTCATTTGCCATTGGAGACTGCTGCACAGCTAAACTGTACTGATTTTTTTTTTTTATTTTTTTTACGAGAGTTGACTATAATGGCTGCGGAGTTATTGCCCTTGGGGAATGATCCCTAATCCCTATCACCTCCTTCTGGGAGGATAGAGGCAAAAGGATAACGCAGCGGTGGCAAGAAAGGAGTCCATTGGCTCTGCCACCCCAGTGTGCGCTCCGGTAGGCATTTCGCCTGTCATTGCGTCCCCACATGCCACGCTAGGTGACTGCAGGCTGCTGGCACCCTAGTGTGTGCTCTAGCAGACCTTCCACCTGGCATTGTGCTCCCTGAAGTGCAAGCCCTGTCACAGTGCCCCCACATGCGCTCGAGCTGCGGTGACAAGGTGTCTGCGGGCTGCTGGCACTCTAGTGTGTGCTGTAGCAGACCATATGCCTGGCACTGTGCCCCCTGAAGTGAAAACCTTGCGGACAAGCAGGTGTCTGCAGGCTCTGCACCTAGTGTGTGTGCCTAGCACACACCACTGCGCCTGGCCCCGTTAGTAACTCTGCTTCCTTTTAGGCTGGTCAATCCTGTGGGCAGCCTGTGCCTCCACCTATGGATGGAGCGCTGTCTGCCGCTGCTATACAGCCCCCTGACGAAGGTTGCGAAATGGCCATCGGGGTGTGTGGCTCCTGTTGATAAGCACCTTTTTGGTGAAAACCCTCCACTGTTGCAATACTATGTACTATTTTCTGCAGCACCTGCCATGTTATATTCAGCTGTAGTGATTTCATGCTTGTTCCTATATTAACTTTGGACAACAATGTATCACATTTGAACATTGCAAGCTGTGCTTATGTAATACAAATGCAATAACTCTTTATCACACTAAATTGAGTGTTTATGATTATGGTGACTTTGTATTTGATATGGATACCTTCCTGTACCTAATAAGTCCTAATGCAACAAATATATAATAAGCACTTGCACTTTATTAATTCTGGTCTATAGGTCACTAGAATTTATATATATAACTTTGTAGCTTACTGACAATTAAAAACCATTGTGAGTTGTATATGGACTTTTTTTGGGGCAGTAATTTCCATTTATATGTCAGTTTCTGCGGTGTTATTATTTGCTATGAGTTGTTTACATGCATCAGTACTTATAACAGGAGCTTCCCTTTTGGGTTGTCTGTCCTCCATTGTGCATATCCTCTCCTTGTTTATCTCTATTTAATAAATTTTTATATACAGATGCATGTCGCTTGATTTTTGGTTTTCACTCTAGTGTGTGCTGTAGCAGACCATATGCCTGGCACTGTGCCCCCTGAAGTGAAAACCTTGCGGACAAGCAGGTGTCTGCAGGCTCTGCACCTAGTGTGTGTGCCTAGCAACACACCACTGCGCCTGGCAGTGTGCCCCCCGTTAGTAACTCTGCTTCCTTTTAGGCTGGTCAATCCTGTGGGCAGCCTGTGCCTCCACCTATGGAGCGCTGTCTGCCGCTGCTATATAGCGGCATCAGCGCTGAGAGAATGGCGGCGGGCGAGGAGAAGGGGGGCGGAGCCGCAAAAGAGCGCGCCAAGTAATGTGAAAGGCGCCCTTTCTGTAGCCCGTCCCGCCTCCTGTGCTGACACCGTTGAGGGTCTGACGTCAGGCGGAGGCGGGGGAAAGACCTATGATGTGCGGCTAGGCCGAAGACGGGGCCTCGCGTGAATGGCGGGCCCGGGGACGGCGGAGGTCTGCAGCCGGGAGCTGCGGAGACCCCGCCAGACACAGCGATTGCTCCACCTGGAGGCTGCGCGCACAACAGCTAGGTGAGGGCCCCTTTGTAAGTGCAAGGTATTGTGGTTGCTGAGGGTCTGGTGCTGAATGTCTCATCACAAGTGTCCGCAACAGTGTTGGACGTGTAGGCTGTGCCTGCTGTCCAACCTGTGTTTCATCAGGAGCATGCAGCAGAGTTGTGCTTATGAAGTGTGCCGCAGCATTGGGATGTGCTGCGGCATTTGGGGGAAGCACCAGTTGAGCTGGCTCATCTGGATGTGCTGCAGCATTGAGATGTGCTGCAGCATTGAGATGTGCTGCAGCATTTCTTGGGAAGCATGTTGCAGCTTATTTTTGTCTCCACGCAGCAGTGCTGGTTATGGGGTACCCCTTGCGGTGTGCTGCAATGATTTGCAGTGCAGCTATGTGCCGCTGCGCGCCATACCTTGCGGCGTGTCGACCTAAGAGCCCCAAAGGGGAAATTAGGGAGGGATGCTGCGTCCACCTTCAGAGGACACTTGTCTGCTGTAACCCAGCACCCCAACCCTGGGGAGCTGAGGAGAAGGTCGTCTATGCCAGTTTTCTATTCCATCTGTCTTGCTGCTTGCGGTGGGGACATGGAGCATTGCTGCGACCCAGAGCCCCAACTGTGGGGACTGGGGAGGAATGCGGGCCTCAGAACTGGCAAGTCTGGAAATCACTTTAACCCTGCACCTCCAACAGTGGAGAGCCGAGAAAGGAATAGCCCTTAGCAGACAAAATAGCTCGACCCAGAGTTCCAACTGTGGGGTCTGGGAGGTATCTGTGGTCGACATGTCCCTTCAAAAAATAAAAATGCAGCTTCAAAAAGTAAAAATAATGGAGAGAAAATAAGAATGTGTGCCTCCTTTCAGACACTAAGCAAAAACTGGAGAAGCACTTCCTGTTCCAGGGGTGTATGCTACAGAGGAGGAGCCACTTTACTCTTTTGCAGATTCTGCCTAGTGTCGCCTCCTAGTGGACAGCAGCATAACACCCCATGGTCTGTGTCCCCCAATGAGGCGAAGGAGAAAAAACAAAACAATTTTCCTGCTATCATGGCTTTTCCATTTTCCGATCTCGGGTGTATGGGAAGGGAAATCTGCAAGAATACTAAATAGTGAAGGAAAGGGAAAAGGGGAGACCGCTCTTCTGCCTGATTTCAACTGGATTCCTGCACTCGGTGTGGAGGTTTGGCCACCGCCCAGTAGATTAGGCTAATGATTAAAGGGATCCTGTCACCCCCAAAACACCTCAAAACCTATTAAAAGCTGTCCCTACAGCATAGTAACACTTACCCTACACTCCTTTTACCTCCTAAAAGCACCAAGTGAAATAGGAGAAAAATGTTATTATAGTACCTCATTATGGATGATAATGAGTGACTATGCTATTCATAGTCACTCATCCAGGCTCTCCCACTGCATGATATCACGCCTCCATAGGCGTGATCTTGGAATCTGATTAAAATGCGCGCCTCCCCGCCGCTCTCCTGTGTCTCGGCCGGCCTGTAGTGGGGCTCGGTGACGCGATACGCGTCATTTCCGGCGCCGGGTGACGTATACACCCGCGCCGCTCTGTTAGCTTCAAAACGCGCACTGCGCATGCGCGTGCGCAGTGCGCGTTTTGAAGCTAACAGAGCGGCGCGGGTGTATACGTCACCCGGCGCCAGAAATGACGCGTATCGCGTCACCGAGCCCCACTACAGGTCGGCGAGACACAGGAGAGCGGCGGGGAGGCGCGCATTTTAATCAGATTCCAAGATCACGCCTATGGAGGCGTGATATCATGCAGTGGGAGAGCCTGGATGAGTGACTATGAATAGCATAGTCACTCATTATCATCCATAATGAGGTACTATAATAACATTTTTCTCCTATTTCATTTGGTGCTTTTAGGAGGTAAAAGGAGTGTAGGGTAAGTGTTACTATGCTGTAGGGACAGCTTTTAATAGGTTTTGAGGTGTTTTGGGGGTGACAGGATCCCTTTAAGTTAGGGGTGCCTTCTGAAACGCGTCTAGCGCCCGCTAGTACGCCGAAAATGTTTTTACATTTTAATACTTAAAATAAAGGATTGCTAAAGAAAGAAGACTAGCACAGGTGTTTCTTCCTTTCAAATTATCTGCAAGAATACTGCACATTGTAACAAAGGTAGCCAAAAAACTTATATTGCGAGAATGGCTGAGTAAATAAAATCCCAGTATTGCTGATGTGATACAAGAATTGAAGACGACCATGCAGATTGAGAAACTTGAGGCAGAGAGAAACAAAGACCTTCACACAGAAAACGTTTTCAATTCATGGAAAATAATTTATTACCTCAGTGTTGTCTCCAGATGAGCTGAAAGGAATGGTACTACCATTTAAAAATTCAAACTGGTATCTCCTAGAAGATTTGCAGGGGACTAAAGATATAGACACGCCATAATGAATATGTATCGAGATAATCAATAGAATGATGGCACAAAGAATATGATGGGGATTCCTTTTCGTATCACAGACCTTTAGCCAAGCTGATGTTTTATATAGACGTTAATGTGATGTTTGTATATCTTGACATGCTGTCTTGTTGTTTTGAAGATAACTGTATCAGCTGTGGTTATGTAACATGTTTGAACTTGTATTAATTTTGAAAAATTTTTTAAAAATGATTTTGGAAAAAAAACAAATTTTCAAATAAAGTCAGAATTGCATTTTTTTACCCCCAATTTCACCACACTTTTTTTTCCCTAACTAATATATAATCACCAATAATTGTTGTCACAGACTTCCGGGTCTTATATCGATATCCCACAATGCACCACGGTGCCATTTTGGGATAGCGACACAGGCTCCAGGAGAAAGTGACACTGGCGCCACCGCTACAGTCAGGAGATCAGCGGCGCTAACCGCCAGTCACCTCCCGCTCTTTGGAGCACGCCGCCGAAGCAGCCGGGAGATGAGCGTCGCGCGTGGCGCTCATTTCTCGGCTGCACGGAGCAGAAGTGCCCCGACCGCCATATTGGAACACCCAAGTTACATGTATTCCTATATGGCGACCAGGATTCAAATTCCCGGCCAAAGCCGGGATCACGCGCCAATGAGCGGAGCTGGATTCAAATCTCCCGCCAAGGCATGAGGGACTTGCCTGATTGTTCGCTGCTGACTGCACGGCGACTAATCAGCGAGGCACAATTTAAGTCACGCATCGAGATTGGCACGTGATTAAAATCGCCTCAAGAATTCCGGTTCCGGCGCTGCGGAGATGACAGCCTGAGGGAACAGCTCCCGGGACCGCGCCGACCATCCGCCTCAATCCTACCGAGAGAGCAAGCATCCAGCTCCCATTCACGCTGGCGGCGACTCCCCGTGGTGCAGGGACCCTGGACAGGTATGTCCTGAGGAGCTCGGGGAAGGACGCGGCCGAAATCCATAGAGCCGAGGCGCGAGGCGGGAAGCCGGGAAACATGGCGGCGGAAGCAAGGGGCCGCGCTCTACTACTAAAATTTCCAACCGGCCGTAGCCGCAGCTGCTCAGGAGCGGGAAGAGAGAGGACTGCGGTGGTGACAGATGAAGGAGAGCGGGCGGATGAACCGACTCCAAGAGAAAAGAGTAAGTCCCTTGTGTGCGGAGTTTGGGGGATGGAGGAGAAGGAGACAGGAGCTCAGGGGGATCTCATGGAGGAGAACCCTGAAACAATAGCTGCAGCCTCACTACACCTGGTCAATGTAGGGACGATAGACGTGCGGGCACTGGCAAGAGAAGTGGCCCCATTCATCTCAGCCGATCTGAAATCACTCATCAGAGAGGCTATAACGGACGCTGTGGCAGGCATCCATCAGACAAATATACAGCAGGGGAGAGACTGCTGGAAGCGGAGCACAGATTATCAGAAGCTGAGGACAGAATATTACATCTAGAGAGTCACATAGCTTCCCTCCAGAAACATTCAGCTTATTCTGAGGAGAAACTGGACGATTTAGAGAACCGCTCAAGGAGGAATAACCTGAGAATGGTGGGGCTACCTGAGTCTATTGCAGCTGATCTATTAGACACCATTTGGGAGGAAGAATTACCGAAAGCCCTGGGATATCACACCCAATGCAAGGTTGAAAGATCACATAGGGTAGGCCCCCCAAAAGACTCCAAAGATGGTCCACGGCAAGTTATTGCACGTTTCTTAAACTTTAAGGATAAAGAGAAATTACTTAAAGAATATAAATCCAAAAAGCTCCCACTGATAATTAAAGGACACAAAGTCCGACTGTATGAGGACTATTCGGCTGAATTAGCCCGCAAGAGAAAGTCGTTTAGCCCGGCATGTTCATTGCTATATCAGAAAAATTTCAGATTCCAACTAGCATACCCTGCCATACTGAGGTTCAGAGACTGGAATGGAGACACAAAGTCTTTCTCGAACGGCAAAGTAGCACTACATTATCTACAACAGGGACCCACAGAGTCAGCGAAAGACCAGCGAACAACGGAAGACGCAAGGTCCTCGATATCACAGTCTCAGCAGCCCTATGCAGCTGTTATACCAGACTCCAGATGCGATCGAGCTACGTCAGAAGACAATGGCCCATGGTCAAGAGTCCAACACAAAAAAAAGGATCGAAACAACAACAGCAGCAGCCTCAACGAGAGGCCCAAACAAAAGAACTACCATGTGACGCCAGCTAAAGGGCCAAAGGAAAAGCCTACATATCTAAGAGGAAGATGATGGGTCTCAAGCACCATGCATCCGGTTGAATGCCCTCCATGACTATCTCTGGCTTTACTCCTGCACATGTTCTCCCTTCTCCCCATGTTCCCCCGGATTCCCCTCCCCATAAGTCCCTCCCTTATTTCTCGAAGTGGGTTACTAATATGATCCCTAGTGTACAGGTTGGTAAATGTTTGAATATGTCTCGAAATCATAATCTCACATCACCTTTTCCACAAACAACTACACAGAAGCCAACCATAGAGATAGGGGTTAACAATGGCCCCGCACAGCAACATAATAATTGGGAATGATACGTCTGGTGACCTGGAACGTAAAAGGATTGAGATCCCCTAATAAACGGTTCATGGTATTAAGGCATCTAAAAAGACTACATGCCGACATAGTCCTTACTACAGGAAACTCACTTGCTTACACATGAGTTACACTATATCCAGAAGTTGTGGGTGGGGTCGGCTTGGATATCGGGAGCTCAAAACAGAAAAGCAGGAGTCCTGATCCTAGTTAATAAGCACCTGGCATGTTCGTTAATATCTGTCTCCCAGGATCAAGAGGGAAGGCTCCTACATGTACCGTAGTATTAAGGATACGTGAACAACAGTTCAGTATTTATAATATTTATGCGCCAAATGGATCACGTACTCAGTTTTTTGGAGCGCTCCACTCGAAGATACTGGGTGACAAAGAGTCCAACATCATTATAGGTGGGGATTTTAATGAAGTAATGAGGGAAGCTGTAGACAGACAAAGAATTGCTACAGGGGAAACAGAGAATTCGGTGGGAAACAGGGGCCAAGAGACATTGGCAAACATGACAAAATCACTGAGTCTGGCTGATGTGTGGCGTGTCCTCCACCCACAAGATATCGAATTCTCACACTTCTCTCATCCTCACTCCTCGGGGTTGCGCATTGACATGTTTTTGGCAAATGCCCAATCGATGCGAATCATAGAGGAAGCAGTGATAGAGAATATGGTTATATCGGACCATAGCCCGATACGTATCAACTTATTGGATTCACAACCCAAAGGCTCAGATATACTATGGAGGTTTCCCTCACACATGGCCTCTAACGGTGATTTTAAAATTAAACTCAAAGAATGGTGGTCTAAGTTCTCCATAGACAATGATATACATAAAGAAGACCATAAATTGTTCTGGGGGGCAGGAAAGGCTGTGATAAGGGGACAAATTATAGCCCATACGCTGACGCAAAAAAAAAAAATCGGAGAAAAGTTCATTATGGCTAGTGAAAAGGTGGGAGATAAATACAGGATATTTCGCCATACCCATGACCCTTTAGATAAACAACATTGGGTGGAGGCTAAAAAGGAATACGACCATTGGGCAGAACAGAGGGAAATCCTAATACGGGGACAATTGGATGTTGACCGTAATAAATTTGGGGATAAAGCGGGTCGTTTAATGGCTAGGCTAGCCAAAGGTAGGAGTCATTCGGACCCAATTATGGCTCTCAAGCAGAAAGGAGGTGTCATTACTACTAACCCGAAAGAAATAAATTCAATATTCGAGAAGTTTTATTGCCATCTATATAGCACAGAGGTTGACCAGATTCAGGGAGCGGAAGACTGGCTTGCGAGGGTGCCACTCGACTCAGTTTCTGAGACAGACCTGGCAACATTGAATGGGCCTGTAATGGAGGCGGAGGTTGACATGGCCATTCTCCACCTGGGAAATGGCAAAGCACCAGGCCCTGATGGATTCTCTGGTGAATTCTGCAAACTTCTACGTGAGGAATTAACCCCGCTACTGACCAAAATGTTCAACGCCATGACTGAGGGAGACCTCATTCCAGATGACTCTAATGTAGCCTACATTAAACTATTACCTAAGGGGGACAGGGATAGAGAAGATCCAGCAAATTACAGACCCATCTCACTAATAAACCTTGATATTAAAATCTTGTCAAAGATTATGGCGGACAGGCGGGCCCGGATTCTTCCCGATCTTATACAAAAACAACAAACGGGGTTCGTTAAGGGCAGGTCAGCTGTGACTAACGTCCGGAAAGCCCTTGTGGTTATGGACGTGGTGAGGAGCGGGACAGATGGGGGGGAGCAGCCCAGCCATGGTCACTCTCGATGCAGAAAAGGCCTTCGATAATGTGAGGTGGCCATGGCTGGGTCTGGTCCTAGATCAAATAAAAATACAGGGGAGATTTCGTCGGTTCTTACAGACTCTTTATGCTAACCCGACAGCAAGGGTACACACGCCAGGATTTTTATCACCTAAATTTCCTCTACAAAAAGGAACCAGGCAGGGCTGCCCACTATCCCTGCTCCTGTTTAATTTGGCTTTGGAACCGCTAACAAGGTTCATTAACAACCATAGCTCCTTTAAAGGCATCATGGTGGGACAGGCAGAAGTGAAATCTGCTATGTTCGCAGATGATATAATTCTCTTTATGGACAATCCTGTTAGTGAATTGCCGGCCTTAGTCACAGACTTAGAGACGTTTGGAGAATTCTCGGGATTCAAACTGAACAGGAAGAAATGTGAGATTCTGAGAATAAAAGGGGGAGTGATATGAGTGAACCTCTAAGAGCCCTGGGAATTCCCATGGCCCGCTCCTATATCAGATATCTGGGACTCTTATTGGGTAGAACTCCGGGCCAAGTATATTCGCTCAATTATATGCCACTCTTCAATAAGATAGAACAAGAACTGAAGAGATGGGCTGGATTGCCCCTGTCTCTATTGGGACGTTGTCATTTGTTGAGAATGGTGAGTTTTGCACGACTTCTCTACCCATGCAGACCTTACCCTTACTTCTAAAACACTCTGACATCCAAAGACTAAACAAGGCTTTTTCAACCTTTATTTGGAGGGGAAAAAAGCCAAGATTACGTTTGGGAATGCAGGCAATGGAATTAAACGATGTTTAGGTGAGCGCTGGGATATGAAGACAGCTACACTTCAACAAGTATTTTACCTGTAAGTTTATTGTTCAAATCACACTAGGTCCTCTCCCACAACATGTTTCGACGCTCAGGGCGTCTTCCTCAAGTGGATATCAGACCTTACATTTGGTATCCTTATAAATCCTCCATTAACCAATCCCTTGCTTTTAGGTTTAAAATAGCTTTTTTTTTTTTTTTTTTTTAACTCTTTCCCTATCCAAATGTCTAAATGGCTATATAAGCAGTTCTATTTAATGCACAATACGAGCCCTTTTTATTCTATTGCACAACTGCCCGTTCTTTTGTGACAAAAACATAACTATTCATCCAGGAATACATTAAAAATTCAAGATAGTAAAAACACCACAATATTATTAAACAAAATCCACCTATTAGATACACATAATTATTACACTTAAAAAATTCACATGAAAATTACATATAAAAACTTCATCTAAAAATTTCATATAAAAAAATTACATATAAAAAATACATATACAAATTATTAAAACATCATGAAATCTATACAAATGATCTAATCTTAAAAGATGACTTCTGCAAATGGTAATTATGGGTTTATATATTATTCTCTATTGAGAGATTAAGGCCCTCCGGTGCCAATGTACCCATTTTAAAAATCCAATACATTTCTTTCTTATTTAATTTCTCAATCCTATCATGTACTTCCTCACTTATTTGTTCTAGGATTATTAATTTAAGACTGGTGGGATCCCTTTCATGTATCTGATGATAGTGTCTTGAGATGCTGTGATTTAAATACCCCTTTCTGATATTTGATCTGTGCTTATTCAGCCTAGCCTGCATTGTCTGGATCGTTCTACCTATATATTGGAGTTTGCAGGGACACTCCAACATATATATTACAAATTGTGATCTACAATCCATTCTCTGTTTAATTGGGAACGATTCTTCAGTTGTATTGGATGTGAACTTATTACATCCATGTACAATGCTATTGCAACATTCACATCGTCGTGAGTTGTATTTATAGCACCCATTTTTTATTTTTTCATTGGTCTTTGTTTGTTGTTCTTTACTCCCAATGTTCATATTTTTTATTTTGTTCGGGGCTATTAAGGCCTGGAGGGTTCTCCCTCTTCTAAAAATAATCTCTGGTTTTTCTGTTATAATTTTTGAGAGGATAGGATCCCCCTTTAAAATAAACCAGTATTTACCTAAAATTGTGTAAATTTCCCTATATGATTGGTTGAAAGTTGTTACTAGATTACACCTATAATTTACAATATCGTTCTCCCCTTCTTTCATTTTTCTTTCTTTCTTTAATTCCATTTGCTTAATTATCTCACTCTGTGTGCGGTTTTTACTTCTATTATAAGCATCCGCTAGGAGTCTGCTCGGGTTATCCTCTCTAAACCTTCTCTTTAGTATAGAGGCTTCTTGTTTGAAATTAGTCTCATTTGTACAGTTTTTTCTGATTCTGAGGTACTGTCCATAAGGTATATTTTTAATCCAGGTGGGCAGGTGGCTACTATTAAACTCCAGATAACTATTTACATCCACATTTTTGAAAAAAGTGGATGTGGTTATCTCTCCCTCCTCATTGATGGTAATCATGAGGTCCAGGAACTGTATATTTTTGTCTGAGATATTCATAGTGAAAAAAAGTCCCCAGTTATTTAGGTTTAATGAATTCACAAATTCTGTTGCTTCCTCCCTGGTACCAGTCCAAATAATTATTAAGTCATCAATAAAACGTTTAAAAAATTTTATGTGTTTTTTACCCAAACTAGACTGTGCGATGGACCGAGACTCGAACGCCCCCATATATAATCCAGCATAACTGGGGGCGAATCTCGTGCCCATCACACAGCCTTTAATCTGTTTAAACAGTTTATCCTCAAAAGAAAACACATTATTTTCTAAAATAAATTCAATTCCAGCACCAATAAATTCTTTCTGATTCACCAGGATCTTTTTATCCTGTCTTAAAAATGATTGATGACCCCTATACCTTTTTGATGCGGGATATTTGAATAGAGGGACCTGACATCTAAAGTGATAAGTAGGGAACCTTTTAATTGGGGGAGTTTTGTTATTAAGCTGATCAAATGTGAGGAATCCTTAAGATATGAGTCTAATTTTAAATTATATTGCTGTAAAAATAAATCCACATAATGGGAAAGGTTACTGGTCATGCTCTCAATCCTTGAAATAATTGGGCGCCCTGGTGGATCTGTTTTATGCTTATGGATTTTTGGCAAAAAATAAAAATGGGGGACTTTATATTTATTTATATTCAGAAATCTAAATTCTTTTTTGTTTAAAATTCCTTCCGCCCTAGCTTCTATTATCAGAAGTTTATATTTTATAAATAATTCCTCCAATGGGCTTTTATCCAGTTTTATGTAGAATTCTTTGTCCTCCAACATCCTAATACTCCTATTTATATACCATTCCCGATCCATTATGACCGTCCCTCCCCCTTTGTCAGCTTTTTTAACTATTATATTTTTATTTTCCCTTATTTTATTTAGAGCCAATCTTTCCCTAAAAGTTAAATTATCCTTCTGTTTACTGTTTTCAAAACTGCGTATTTCTTTAAGTGCCAGTTGTTGGAAAGTCTCAAGGTGAGGTCCTTTAAAATATGTAGGGTAGAAATTACTTCTTATTTTAGGATCTATATGTGAATATTTATCCTCCTTTAGTATATCTAATTCTATATTCTCTTTTTCTTTTATTTTGGCACAATTCCTTCCTTTTATTTTTTCCATTTGGAAATATCTTTTTAGCCATTTAGACATTTAGATAGGGAAAGAGTTAAAAAAAAAAAAAAAAAAAAGCTATTTTAAACCTAAAAGCAAGGGATTGGTTAATGGAGGATTTATAAGGATATCAAATGTAAGGTCTGATATCCACTTGAGGAAGACGCCCTGAGCGTCGAAACATGTTGTGGGAGAGGACCTAGTGTGATTTGAACAATAAACTTACAGGTAAAATACTTGTTGAAGTGTAGCTGTCTTCATATCCCAGCGCTCACCCAAACATCGTTTAATTCCATTGCCTGCATTTCCATCTCCCTATGGGGAGAGCGGTGGAGCAGCTCCGAAGAGAAGACAAATCTAACAGAGGAGAGGAAAACAAGTGAAGGATCACGTGCAATTACACAGGCGGACACCGAGGAAAAAGGGAAAGAAATCCACACCGTCCAGAGAGAGACCCCGTGCACTCACTACGTGAGCCCCCCTGTTGTGCGGACAGCACAACAGGAAAAGGTGAGTGTAACGGTGACTTAACAGAGGGTGGATATAAAACATAAAGCAGCGTGGCGCAACCAATTTCTATATCTCATTACAAGATTACGTTTGGGGACACTGATGTTACCTAAAGATAGAGGAGGAACAAATTTCCCTGATATACGAGGTTACAACTTGGCCTGCATAATGAGGCATGCAGTGGAATGGATAAATCATACAGAAAGATACTCAGATAGACAACTAGAGATGGCTTTCTGTGACCCATGGGATAGATGTTCATTGCTGCACACACCATTGTCGAACATACCGAAACATATCAAACACTCAGTTACCTTTAGAGACACAATCATAACCTCGAAAGCAGTGAGAAAATGTAGATTATCCTGGAGAATGTCCAAGTATCTCAATCCGTGGGCCTATTCTAACTTCGAGATAGGAAGAAGCAATAAGTTATTTGAGCAATGGAAAAGGAAGGGGGTAAGACGGATGGGAGATCTGATTCACTTGACAGATAGACGATGGTTGATGTGCCAAGAGATCACGGAAAAGTTCAACATTGAAGGCCCACAGGTACTTCAGTACTTACAATTAAAGCACCAGATAATGCAACTACTCATTGATGTCTCTAAGGAGTCCACGTCTAACTCATGTGACAAATTAATTAATTTAGACATTTTCCAATTGAGCATATCTGTGATATATAGAGGGCTAAGGAGATTTTAGTTCCGGAAGGATCAGATCGTATCTTCACTAAATGGAGTAGATTTTTACCTCTGAAGATGTGGTAGATGGTGAGGAGACACATAGTGAACGAACAATGGAGGGATTCCCATTTTCGCATTATTCATTAACTTGTTTTGGTTTTAATTTTCCTCAGTCCACGAGTAATCCAAATAGGCTGACCTGTTGCCCTAAATGTCAACAAGATAGAACTGACATGATTCATGGAATCTGGAGCTGTGCTAAAGTGCAGGAATTCTGGCTAATGATCAAGAATATGATCACTGAAATGTGTGATAACACGGTGGAGTTGACGCCTATGAACTACATACTCCAGAACCTTGACTCATTTCATAGTCAGAATTCGGGGTATCATTTGGCACATGTTCTAATCTTGCTAGCTAAAAGATTGCTACTCTCTTACTGGCTACGAGCTGATTTACCTGGAAAATCGGATGTCTTAAGGGGTTTGTCCACGGCGATGGACATTGATAGAAGGGAAATTTTAAGAGACAAGGAATGCATGATGGGTACCTTTATGAAAAAATGGAGAAGATATATAGAGTCACGGGAAACAGACGAAGAAATTCAACAAATCATGAATCCATTCAGGGGGACTTCTTGGTACCTCTTAGAGGATATTAATCATTCCTTGGGAAAGCTGGGAAATTAGAGAATGGGTAAACAGGGATGTGATAGGTGGTAATTTCGAGATAAAATATTGAAAGTTTAGCATCAACCTGCCTTAATGTACACTTGGAAAGAAAGATCATTAATGAACATTACTGTCCACTTCACCGTTTTAATGTTTTGAAATTTGTTTTGATGTATGTTATCGGTTTGCTGATATATGTTTTGGAAAATGTGTTTGTTATGTGAACCATACATGATGTACTCCAGCTACAGGACAATAATCCTATTCAATGTTTCTAAACGATGTATGTTATGTGGTGTTAATTCTTTAATAAAAATGATATTTCAAAAAAAAAAAAAAAAAATCGCCTCGGCAGGAGATTTGAATCCCGCTCCGTTCAGCCAATGAGCGGAGCGGGATTAAAATCTCCCGCAAAGGCGCGAGGTGCCTGGCTGATTGGTCGCTGTGCGGTCAGCGGCGAACAATCAGCGGGGCGGCGCGGTATTGGCGGGAGATGTAAATCTGCCCGCCTATACCGCTCAGCTGATCGAGAGTCGGGTAGCGCGCAACCAATCAGCTGAGGTCAGGTTTAAATCTCCCAATACCGCGCTTTTTCAGCGGTATTAGTGGGAGATTTAAAGCTGGCTCAGTGGTTAGCACTGTATGGTGGCTCAGTGGTTAGCATGGTATATGGTGACTCAGTGGTTAGCACTGTATGGTGGCTCAGTGATTAGCACTGTGTGGTGGCTCAGTGGTTAGCACTGTATATGGTAGCTCAGTGGTTAGCACTGTATATGGTGGCTCAGTGGTTAGCACTGTGTGGTGGCTCAGTGGTTAGCACTGTATATGGTGGCTCAGTGGTTAGCACTGTATATGGTGGCTCAGTGGTTAGCACTGTATATGGTGGCTCAGTGGTTAGCACTGTATATGGTGGATCAGTACTTAGCACTATATATGGTGGCTCAGTGGTTAGAACTGTGTGGTGGCTCAGTGGTTAGCATTGTGTGGTGGCTAAGTGGTTAGCACTGTGTGGTGGCTCAGTGGTTAGCAATGTATATGGTGGCTCAGTGGTTAGCACTGTATATGGTGGCTCAGTGGTTAGCACTGTATATGGTGGCTCAGTGTTAGCGCTGTGTGGTGCTTCAGTGGTTATCACTGTGTGGTGGCTCAGTGGTTAGCACTGTGTGGTGGCTCAGTGGTTAGCAATGTATATGGTGGCTCAGTGGTTAGCACTGTATATGGTGGCTCAGTGGTTAGCACTGTATATGGTGGCTCAGTGGTTAGCGCTGTGTGGTGCTTCAGTGGTTATCGCTGTGTGGTGGCTCAGTGGTTATCGCTGTGTGGTGGCTCAGTGGTTAGCACTGTGTGGTGGCTCAGTGGTTAGCACTGTGTGGTGGCTCAGTGGTTAGCACTGTGTGGTGGCTCAGTGGTTAGCACTGTGTGGTGGCTCAGTGGTTAGCACTGTAGGGTGGCTCAGTGGTTAGCACTGTAGGGTGGCTCAGTGGTTAGCACTGTAGGGTGGCTCAGTGGTTAGCACTGTAGGGTGGCTCAGTGGTTAGCACTGTAGGGTGGCTCAGTGGTTAGCACTGTAGGGTGGCTCAGTGGTTAGCACTGTAGGGTGGCTCAGTGGTTAGCACTGTAGGGTGGCTCAGTGGTTAGCACTGTAGGGTGGCTCAGTGGTTAGCACTGTAGGGTGGCTCAGTGGTTAGCACTGTAGGGTGGCTCAGTGGTTAGCACTGTAGGGTGGCTCAGTGGTTAGCACTGTAGGGTGGCTCAGTGGTTAGCACTGTAGGGTGGCTCAGTGGTTAGCACTGTAGGGTGGCTCAGTGGTTAGCACTGTAGGGTGGCTCAGTGGTTAGAACTGTGTGGTGGCTCAGTGGTTAGCACTGTGTGGTGGCTAAGTGGTTAGCACTGTGTGGTAGCTCAGTGGTTAGCAATGTATATGGTGGCTCAGTGGTTAGCACTGTATATGGTGGCTCAGTGGTTAGCACTGTATATGGTGGCTCAGTGTTAGCGCTGTGTGGTGCTTCAGTGGTTATCACTGTGTGGTGGCTCAGTGGTTAGCACTGTGTGGTGGCTCAGTGGTTAGCACTGTGTGGTGGCTCAGTGGTTAGCAATGTATATGGTGGCTCAGTGGTTAGCACTGTATATGGTGGCTCAGTGGTTAGCACTGTATATGGTGGCTCAGTGGTTAGCGCTGTGTGGTGCTTCAGTGGTTATCGCTGTGTGGTGGCTCAGTGGTTAGCACTGTGTGGTGGCTCAGTGGTTAGCACTGTGTGGTGGCTCAGTGCTTAGCACTGTGTGGTGGCTCAGTGGTTAGCACTGTGTGGTGGCTCAGTGGTTAGCACTGTGTGGTGGCTCAGTGGTTAGCACTGTGTGGTGGCTCAGTGGTTAGCACTGTGTGGTGGCTCAGTGGTTAGCACTGTGTGGTGGCTCAGTGGTTAGCACTGTGTGGTGGCTCAGTGGTTAGCACTGTGTGGTGGCTCAGTGGTTAGCACTGTAGGGTGGCTCAGTGGTTAGCACTGTAGGGTGGCTCAGTGGTTAGCACTGTGGGGTGGCTCAGTGGTTAGCACTGTAGGGTGGCTCAGTGGTTAGCACTGTAGGGTGGCTCAGTGGTTAGCACTGTAGGGTGGCTCAGTGGTTAGCACTGTAGGGTGGCTCAGTGGTTAGCACTGTAGGGTGGCTCAGTGGTTAGCACTGTAGGGTGGCTCAGTGCTTTGCACTGTAGGGTGGCTCAGTGGTTAGCACTGTAGGGTGGCTCAGTGCTTAGCACTGTATGGTGGCTCAGTGGTTAGCACTGTGTGGTGGCTCAGTGGTTAGCACTGTGTAGTGGCTCAGTGGTTAGCACTGTGTCGTGGCTCAGTGGTTAGCACTGTATATGGTGGCTCAGTGGTTAGCACTGTATATAGTAGCTCAGTGGATAGCACTGTATTCGGTGGCTCAGTGGTTAGCACTGTATTCGGTGGCTCAGTGGTTAGCACTGTGTGGTGGCCCAGTGGTTAGCACTGTGTGGTGGCCCAGTGGTTAGCACTGTGTGGTGGCTCAGTGGTTAGCACTGGATATGGTGGTTCAGTGGGTAGCACTGGATATGGTGGCTCAGTGGTTAGCACTGTAGGGTGGCTAAGTGGTTAGCACTGTAGGGTGGCTAAGTGGTTAGCACTGTATGGTGGCTCAGTGGTTAGTACTTCATGGTGGCTTAGTGGTTAGCACTGTATATGGGGGCTCAGTGGTTAGCACTGTATATGGTGGCTCAGTGGTTAGCACTGTATATAGTGGCTCAGTGGTTAGCACTGTATATGGTGGCTCAGTGGTTAGCACTGTATATGGTGGCTCAGTGGTTAGCACTGTATACGGTGGCTCAGTGGTGAGCATTGTATGGTGGCTCAGTGATGGGAGGCAGGCACACGAGAGGCAAAAGGCACAGAGGAGGCAGGGGACATGGGAGGGAAAAGGCACAGGGGAGGCAGAGGCACAGGGGGAAACAGTCATAGGGAGAGAGCGCACACAGGAAGAGACAGCGCACACAGGGGCTGAGAGCACACAGAACGGAGAGAAAGGCACAAGTAAACAGAGCGCACAGGGGAAACGACAGCACAGAGAGGAGAGAGAGCGCAAGGGGACACAGGCACAGAGACTGCCCTCGCGATGCAATTGCATCAAGCCTATTTCTAGTGTGTTAATAAATGGCACTATTCAAAAGTAAACTCGGCCCGCAAAAAGCAAGCCCTCATACATCTATGTGGACAGAAAATTAAAGTTATGGCTCTTGGAAGAAGAGGAGGATTAAAGTTTAAGAAAAAAAAATAAAGACAGAAAGGGGTTAAAAAACAAAATACCGTATATACTCGTGTATAAGCCGACCCGTGTATAAGCCGACCCCCTACTTTTGCCCCCAAAATCTGGGAAAACCTATTGACTCGTGTATAAGCCGAGGGTGGACCCCAGCACAGGTATACAGCCCCCAGCAGTGTGGTATACAGCAGCCTCCCCAGTGGTATATACAGCCCCAGTGGTAGTATCCAGCAGCCCCAGAGGTATATACAGCCCCAGCGGCAGTATCCAGCAGCCCCAGAAGTATATACAGCCCCAGTGGTAGTATCCAGTAGCCCCAGAGGTATATACAGCCCCAGTGGTAGTATACAGTAGCCATAGAGGTATATACAGCCCCAGTGGTAGTATCCAGTAGCCCCAGAGGTATATACAGCCCCAGTGGTAGTATCCAGCAGCCCCACAGGTATATACAGCCCCAGTGGTAGTATCCAGTAGCCCCAGAGGGGCTAGCCAATCACAGCGCGGCCTGCTCTGACATCACTGGCCGGGGCGGAGAGAAGAAGCAAGATGGCAGCCCCCATGATGGAACCGAAGGAGGAGGAACCAGGAGGAACCACAAGGCCCAGCAGACCGGGAACGGAGCACGGAGGACACCGGAAAGCACTGCAGAACGGGGGACAAGGTAAGAGATACTGCGCAGCGCCCCCCCACCCCCCGCGCCCCCTCCCACCATAGGATTACCGTATTGACCCGTGTATAAGCCGAGGGGGACTTTTCAGCCCATTTTTTGGGCTGAAAAACTCGGCTTATACACGAGTATATACGGTAGTTTGTAACTTTCATTTACCGTATATACTCGCGCATAAGCCGAGTTTTTCAGCCCAAAAAATTGGGCTGAAAAGTCCCCCCCTCGGCTTATACGCGAGTCACTGTATACTGTATACAGTGTATACAGTATACAGGCCGCCCGCCCCCATCAGTATACAGGGCCCTCCCCTTGTGCAGCAATCCTGTAAAGGAAGAGATTATTATACTTATCCCTGTCGCTGTCCCGCTGCCGCTGTCCCGCCGCCGCTATCGCGCTCCTCCGGTTTCATCCGGCTTCCTCCGGTGGGAGCAGGCAATCACATCATTGTCTGCGCGCCAGAGGAGGAAGCCGGAAGACGCTGGATGAAGCCGGAGGAGCGCGATACTACCTCTGGGGCTGCTGTATACTACCACTGGGGCTGCTGTATATACCTCTGGGGCTGCTGTATACTACCACTGGGGCTGCTGCTGTATATACCACTGGGGCTGCTGCTGTATGCTACCACTGGGGCTGCTGTATATACCTCTGGGGCTGCTGTATACTACCACTGGGGCTGCTGCTGTATATACCACTGGGGATGCTGCTGTATGCTACCACTGGGGCTGCTGTAATACTACCACTGGGGCTGCTGCTGTATATACCACTGGGGCTGCTGCTGTATACTACCACTGGGGAGGCTGCTGTATACCACACTGCTGGGGGCTGTATACCTGTGCTGGGGTCCACCCTCGGCTTATACACGAGTCAATAGGTTTTCCCAGGTTTTGGGGGCAAAAGTAGGGGGTCGGCTTATACACGAGTATATACGGTACTAAAAATGCTAAATTGCTGCTCAATTTTAACACTAACATCGTAACAAAGAAATGGCTGTCCACCTACACTGACTTCCCAATCAAGGATAGCACTAATTCGAGAAGAATCCAAGATCACACTGGAGGAGCAATAGAGATCCAAAGATCAGGTGGGGAGAATCTGTCCACAGGACCACTATTAGTCATGCATTTAACAAATCTGGCCTTAATGGAAGTATGGAAAGAATAAAGCCATTTTTTAAAGCAACCCATAAAAAGACCTGTTTACAGCTTGCAAAAAGCCATGCAGATGACACAGCTAGCATGTAGAAATAGGTGTTCTGGTCAGATGAGGCAAAGTAAAACCTTTTAGAAAACGAACTCTGCATGTCATCCTGAAAACGCTATCCATATTGTCACACATAGTGGTGGCAGCATCATGATGTGAGGATGTTTTTTTTCAGGAGGATAGGGAACCTAGTCAGACTTGATGGGAAGGTGGATGGAGCTAAAAACAGGGCAATCATCGAGTAAAACCTGTTAAGGTCCCATTACGAGATAGTGAACGATATCGCTCAAATGTCACGGGTTTGGAGTCGTTCAAACAAAATCGTTAGGACATCGTTGCGTGTTACACCGAGATACAACTACGATAAATCGTTGATCACAAATTTGAGAACATGTTCTCAAATCAGATGATTCTCGATCAGCCAACCTGCTCTGCATCATTGTGTGCGACACCGCGATAACGACGTCGTTAACAACTTCCCCTATTCACAACAGTGAACAATTATCGTTTGCTAGCCTGTGCAAACAATAGCTGCTCGCCACATCGTTGGTGCGTCTTGCACGATATCTAGACGTGTGACATCTCACCAACGATGTTAAAAAAAGTCCAAATGACCGCGCTCCCGTGAGATTGTTGGTGATATCTTAACGACATTGAAGCGTGTAATGGTACCTTTAGAGACAGCAAAAGACTTGAGACTTGGGCGTAAGTTCACCTTACAGCAGGACAATGACCCTAAACATACTGCCAGAGCTACAATGGAATGGTTTAGATCAAAGCACATTCATGTGTGTGAATGGCCTGGTCACAGGCCAGACCTAAATCCCACTGAAAATCTGTGGCAAGACTTGAAAATAGTTGTTTACAGATGCTCTCCATCTCACTCAGCTAGAGTCATTTTGCAAAAACAATAGGTAAACATATCAGCTTCTAGATGTGCAAAGCTGCTAGAGACATACCCCAAAATACTTACATCAGTAATTTCAGAGAAAAGTGGTCCTACAAAGTAATGAGTCAGAGGGGGTTGCATACAAATGCACATCACAATTTTTATATTTATATATTTTTTTAAATATTTAGAAAATCATGTACAATATTCTACACAATTCAACACTACTTAGTGTTGGAATATCACATAAAATCCCAATAACATACATTTAAAGTTGTGTGTATAATTCGAAAAAGTTCACGGAGTGTGAATACTTTTTCAAGGCACTATACAGAAAAACACAAAGCATACTGACCTAAATTTACCGTTAATAAAAAGTACAATGTGTCACAAAAAAACAAAAACATATCCTAACTCTTAGGATCACTAGGATATGTTGAAGCATTTCAGACTTATTAGAGATATGTCAGATTTGAAAAATTTGTTTTGGTCACTAAACCCAAAATTGGCTTCTAGGGAAAAGGGTTAATTTACATACAAGTTTTAAGTTCTTGTTATATAACATTATATGAAATGCTGACACTTTTTTCATAAACATAAAAAATAAAAAAGACTTCCAGATTTTCTTAACTTTTCTTTATTTAAACATATTTTTGAAAAAATTCTAATGCATATTGTTATTATTTTGATAGAAAAAAATTATATTTATAACATATTAGTTGTGGTACATGGTGGCCGAGAGCCAAGATTTTCTTTACAAAGGGGAAATCAAACCAAGTATGACCTTTTGACATGCTTTAAATATACATAAGCATATCACAGTGGTGGAGTTAAAGAGAATCAGCAGTATTAGAAAACTGCTACATCTTATCTGATGAGATATCTTAGTTAGACTGAAGTCACACTGGGTGAGAGACATGCGAGATACTCGTGCCAGTCTTGCATGCCTCACTCGGCACGGCTGCTGCCTGTCCAGACGAGAGTGTAGCTGCTTGTATTTCTATGCAACTGCACACTCCCGTCCAGAGAATCGTCGATCGTGCTGGGTGAGGCACACAAGTATCTTGGCATGTCTCTCGCCCAGTGTGACTCCAGAACTCTCTGACAACATTCTCCTCAAATCTTTGTCTAGAATGATTTTTAGTTCTGGAAATGTCGGAGTTGTGCTGAAGAATTGTAGTTGCTCTATAATTTTGAAATTGGAAGTGTTCAAAATCAATGAAGTCTTTTTCATATTTCTATCATGTTAGAGGACCGATTTTGGATTGATGTCCCCTTTAAATTACGGTTAATAGAATCAAGATGGTATGAACACAAAACGTAACACCGTGCAGTACTATTCTCGGTTATAAGAACATAACGCAACGCTGCACATCAAGATGATAGACATGTGAACAAATTCACATAATAAGGCTTTCATTCTCAAGTGAAAATAAACCAGGGCCCATAATATACAAAATATAAATGTATTATATCTGAAGATATATTAATATAAAACCACTAAATTCAGCCAAAAAGTCCTTTTTTTCCTGTTTTGTTTCTTTTAACAGTAGATGACCTTGCAGTTTCCTTTGACTCTTTAAACCATTCAGGCAATTTTCTTTTAGGTGTCTGCAATTAGGAATAAAATAGAACCAATTATATAGCTGAAATGACAAATGAAGAATTATCTTAATCATTTAAAGGTGATAAATATCTGGTCACTTTTTATTATTGTAGTTCTGCCCATTGTTTATTGGTTTTGGTCATCTTCTACTTTGGTTAAAATCTTTAAATTTTATTATTAATATATTATATACCCACACACATGGGCACACACAGTATATATTTAGATAGCATTTTTCCACACCTTCCTAAATGTTTTGCACAGTGCTGTTTGTAAGTCTGGGTATGCATACAGCAGGTGAAATAAGTATTGAAGATGTCACCAATTTTCTAAGTAAATACAGCTCTGGAAAAAATTAAGAGACCACTGCAAAATTTTGAGTTTCTCTGATTTTTCTCTTTATAGGTATATTTTTCAGTAAAATGTACATTGTTGTTTTATTCTATAAACTACTGACAACATGTCTCCGAAATTCAAAGCTAAAAAAATGTGCATTTATTTGCAGCAAATGAGAAATCGTCAAAATAATAAAAAAGAAACAGTGCTTTCAGACCTCAAATAATGTAAAGAAAAGAAGCTCCTATTCATTTAGGAAAAACAATACTAATGTTTTAACTCAGGAAGAGTTCAGAAATCATTATTTGGAGGAATAACCATGATTTTTAATCACAGCTTTCATGTGTCTTGGCATGCTTTCCACCAGTCTTTCACACTGCTTTGGGTGACCTTATGCCACTCCTGGCACACAAATGTAAGCAGTTCTTCTTTGTTTGATGGCTTGTGACTATCCATCTTCCTCTTGATTACATTCCAGAGGTTTTCAATGGGGTTCAAGTCTGGAGATTGGGCTGGCCATGACAGAGTCTTGTTGTGGTGCTCCTTCATCCACACATTGATTTACCTAGCTGTGTGGCATGGGGCATTATCCTGCTGGAAAAAAAACAGTCCTCAGAGTTGGTGAACATTGCCTGAGCAGAAAGAAGCGTTTTTCAAGGATAACCTTGTATGCGGCTTGATTCATATGTCCTTCGCAAAGATTAACTTGCCTAATTGCGGCTTGCAGAATCATCCCCAGATCATCACCGATTCTCCACCAAATTTCACAGTGGGTGTAAGACACTGTGGCTTGTACGTCACTCCAGGTTTCTGTCTAACCAATAGAAGACCAGGTATTGGGCAAAGCTGAAAATTAGACTCCAGTCCTCTATGGTCCAATTCATTTGGTCTTTAGCAAACTTCAGCCTGGCTCTTCTTTGCTTCTTATTGATGAAAAGCTTTTTTTCTAGCTTTACATGACTTGAGACAGTCACAAGACATCAAGCAATGAAGAACTGCTTAACTTTTTGTGCCAGAAGTGGCATACGGTCGCCCAAAAGCAGTGTGAAAGACTGGTAGAAAGCATGCCAAAATGCATGAAAGCTGGGATTAAAAGTTCTGGTTATTCTACCAAATATTGTTTTCTAAACTTGTACTGAGTTAAAGCATGAGTATTGTTGTTTCTAAATGAATAAGAACTTGTTTTGTTTGCATTATTATAACCCTACAAAGAGAAATATCAGAGAAACAGAAAATTTTGCAGTGGTCTCTTAATTTTTTCCGGAGCTGTATATTTCTAAAGGTGCTTTTCACATTAATTTTTCACCACATGTCAGTAGCAACCCAACCAATCCATACAGGTAAATAAATCAAAGGGTCTTTGATCAAACGTAAATCTTTAGTTTGAAAAAGAAAGAAATGGTATAATGTAGTTTACATTACATAAAACTTTATTATTTTTTTTTTGGTAAATCAGTTTTTATTGGTATATATAGGTATAATAACAGTACAAGTGACAGAGCCATTGTAATAGACCATAACATCATCTGCTTATGTCACAATCAGTACAGAAGGAAATAAAAATAGTAAGAATGCTGCAGCTACAGCAGAACTATACGGGTCCCAAAACATCCCATATATTCGGAACTCCAGCATAGTAATAGACTTCAAACTTAGGATCCATCTAACCAAAAGACCATCCCTGCAGGCGACAGATAAACGCCTCATGACAAAGCAAGGGAGGATACAGAGATAAGAAGGACAAAGACAATAAAAAAGGAAAGATAAAGAGAGGAAATAAAGAGAAGAAATAAGATGTGGACTGGTGAGGAACCCAAACAGCATCAGGTAAAGAAAAGGGCTACTCCCACATAGGGGATCAACAAGACTCAGAGAGCCAGGCCTTCAGCCCAGGAGATTCACGGAACAGAATCCAAGGAGGCCAAGTGTTACAGTGTCTGTCTAAGGAATGTGAGTCCAGTACAGAAAAAATGATCAGCTCCTCCATTCTGCACAACATATTCAATTCTGTTACCAGCTCATGACGTGTCAGGCAGATTGAGGTCTTCCAATGTCACGTGATCAGATGTCTCACTGCCGTCAAGAAGTGTCTCAGCATGCTTTTTTTTAAACCTGGACAGGGACATATGTGTGCAGTTTAAGAGAGCCAGCTCCGGGGTAAACGACTCACCCTCCGGGGCAACCCTCTGATGCAAATCGGCAACTGCTCTCCAAAAAGTATTTATGGGCGGACAACTCCACTAAGTATGTAAGTAAGATCCCTCCTCTCCACAGTTCCTCCAGCATGAGTCTGGAACTGCTGGATAGATTCTATTGAGGTCAGCAGGGCACCTGTACCATTGCGCCACCACCCTATAATTACGATCCTGTGCATCGGCTAAGATGGAGGCTTTATTGGTAAAAACATAGATATTCTCCCATTCCTCTGGTGTGAATGTCCTCCCCAACTCTAGCTCCCACCTGCGGACAAAGGGAAGGGTCAAGGGCCGAGTCTCTGATGAGTCACAGAACCATTTATAAAGAGTTGAGACTGCATGATCTAAAGGTTCGCCTCCCCTGCATCTCTGCTCGAATATAGTCAGTGGGCGGTATACTTGCTCGTGTGTAAGGGATTTAACAAAGCTCACCAGTCTAGCATGTAGCAACCAAGAGTCAGGCGGGGGATCCCGACCCCGAAACAATTCAGGAAGGGGTTTTATCCCTGTAGAGGTCAAATATTCCGATAAATGGGATAGGAGTCTCTCGGGATGTTCAGAAACGAGGCCCTACCTGCTTCCACTGAGAACTGTGGATTCCCGTATATGGGGGTCAACGGGCCCGGTATAGACGTAGGTTTAAGCGCGCGTTGCGGCGATGCAGAAAGAGGTGCAGTTGAGAGGTTATGAATGGGACATCTCTAATACCTCCCAGGCTTGACCTCCACAGTATAGCCAGGGGTGGGTCATCTACAGACAGGGACTCCGCCTCTACCCAACGCTTTTTTCTCTCACTCTCGAACAAGTTTAGGATGCAACTCCCCAAACTAGTCGAGTGGTACATATGAAGATCTGGTAAGCTCAAACCACCCCTGTCTAATGGTCTACAAAGGGTGCGGTATGAAATTCTAGGTCTATTGTGGGACCATATGAACCTTAACAGCTTGGATTTTAGCCTGGAGAAAAAGTAATATAATATGCGTGGGAGAAGATTCATACCCACCGCATGAATTCTACCAAGCCAAGAAAGGGTCAATTTAGTCCACTTAGTCAGATCTCTCTCCAAGCGGATCATCAAAGGGACAAAGTTAGTTTTAAAGAGGTCAGCGGTATCACGGGTCAGCTGCATTCCTAAGTAAGGTAGAGAGTCTTCAGACCACTTAAAGGAGTAATCTATAAAACATTATTTAGAGACTCAAGACGTTTTGAGTGAGTAAGTGAATGTCTGTGCCAGATGGATCATCGAAGGTACCGACCTGATGGATTTGACCCCATCAAACAAGACTATTAGACATGGAATATAGTCTGCTTGAAATTTGTTTTTAATTTGTTGCATACTATATTTATTTTTACGTGGTTTTGTTTATTGGGGGGATACACTACATTAGGTGGTGATTTAGTTTTTGATTATTGATTTTTTCATCTACTTTTATTATGATCCAATAAATTAGTAATTTTAAGAGTTATTCCCTATTTTTTGCAATTATTAAAAACAAATTATAACATTAGGGGAAAAAAATTAAACATGAATACTTTACTTTTTTTTTTTTTTTTTTAATTGGGGGCGTGGCACCTTCCCTTTAAGGACTTTGCTGCCCAGCAGACTTAAAATGAATATTTCAACTGGCTTCAAACTATAAAGCATAAATACATTCAATACTTCCAATTTTGGCACATTAAGGGGAACCTGTCATGTGAAAAAACGCCATTAGCCTGCAGATATGGGTTTAAAAGTGTTTGCATAGCCATTCCGCAGTAGAGGAGGCTGTCAGTCAGTGTGGGGGGTGCAGTTAAAGCCACCGCTTTCGATACACAGAGCGATGACTGAACCCACACCCATGCCACCCTGGTGACTGAAACCTGAATGCTGTTGGGAACAATAAAGTAATTTCACCCTGGCAGCAGGGTTTAATGTGGAGGCAATGGGCAATTTCCAAATACCATTAAACTGCAAACTTTGTCCATTCATTCTTCCTTCATTATAAAGTTTTCCCGTGACTTTTTCTGAAAAACAACCCCACACCATAATTCCACCTCTAGACTTGGTATGGTGTTTTTGGTGTTGATATGCAGTGCCTTTTCAAACATGATGTGTATTATGACACCCAAAGAGATCACTTTTGCTTTCATCTGACCAGACTATATTCTCCCCTATTTTACAGGCTTGTCTAAAATGTTGTAGAGCAAACTTGAAATGTGCTTGAACATGTTTTTTGTTCCACAATGGAGTCTTGCGTGCGGAGAATGAATACAGATTATGGAGGTTGAGTGAACTACGTCTTGTTTTCTTTGAAATAATTATACCTGCGGATTCCAGGTTTTTTTGTAGCTCTCCACAGGTTGCTCTTGGCAATTTTTCTGATAATTCTTTTTAGTCCGCAATCTGAAATCTAGCAGGGAGCACCTGACAAGGCCAGTTTATTGTGAATATATGAGTTTTTTCCACTTCTGGATTATAGCTTCAACAATCTCTGGTACCTTCAAGTATTTTAAAATTACTTCTGTATCCAATGCCATCAGTATGTTGTGCAACAATAAGGATGCAAAGTTCTTGCAATAGCTCACTGGTTTTACCCATCATGAGATGTTTCTTTGTAAATACTTAAGTCCAAACAAATTGAGAAAAGTATTCTAGGAGTGATACCTCTATTGGCTAACCAGAGAAATTATATTTGTAAGTTTTCAGAGCTTACATGGCCCCTTTATCAGACAATACTACAAATGAATTACTGAGACACTTAAATAGGTATACAGCAGGACATGAGCTGATGCGAAGTAGAGATGGACTAAGGCAGAGGTCCCCAACTCCAGGCCTCAAGGGCCTCCAACATTGCAGGTTTTCAGGATTTCCTTAGTATTGCACAGGTGCTAATGTGATCATCTGCACAGGTAATGATTCCAACCCCTGTGCAATACTAAGGAAATCCTGAAAACCTGCACTGTTGGCGGCTCTTGAGGCCTGGATTTGGGGACCTCTGGGCTAAGGAAATTAAATTAAGGTCTTTGTTACTGATGCAGATGAGGTGGAAGTGGTCTTTAACAGATCTGAAGACCTTCTTGTGGAGGTGTGAACTGTGTCCATGTAATGACTCATGAATCCAGGTGTAAAATTGAGTCCAATTTTTAGAGATTGGAACATTCCTATGAGTTTAAATTCCTAGATTTTTCTTTCTCTATCATTTTTAATATTCAATATTAGAACTTTTAAGTCTGCCATGTTGTGTTCAGGTCTAGAGAAGTGTATTCCTAGAGGCGTGTCCAACTCATTTTTTTATTTTAGGTTTTTGTAGATTTATCTTTGTAAGTTTTGCTTTGTTTCACCAATATATGTTCCTTTAGTGCACCTTGTACAAATGGATCTGAAAAATCTAATGAAGAAACTGGCACAGCTGAACAGCGACATCTTCTTTTTATCCAGATGCAAGAAGGAAAACTTGATCCCTAAAGGTCTAATGATAAGGAACCCAACTCATTTTACCTACAATACACATTTTTCACAGAAACTTTGCTACAGATCATCTGAGAGACTGCGTAATCATCTCATTGGATTTTTCTACAACGAAAAGAGAAACATTCAAAAAGAAAAAATCTCTACAGGACAGAATACAAGGACCTGGTTCATGTCTAACCAAGGAGACATTACAGGATTTTTACAACAAATTACAATACCATCTAATCATCAACAAGAAAAAGAAACTCAACAGACTCAGGAGGAAAGCAGGCCTCGATGTAGCAGAAGTTAAAGGGATCCTGTCACCCCAAAATACCTCAAAAGCTATTAAAAGCTGTCCCTAGAGTAAATTACTCCAAGACAGAGGTAATGAATCTTACTTTATCGGATGCCTTGGTCCATCAGCTTCGGTCTTCCTTCTCTTTTCGATGGGTTGACAGAGGCTTGAGGTACTTAGGCATCACTATACCCAAAGACCCTAAGGATCTTTATACCCTTAACTACGCCCCACTTTTACAAGCTACATTATGCGACCTGAAAAGACTCTGTGGCACACAGCTATCCTGGTTTGGACGCATTAATGTTATCAAGATGGATATCCTGCCTAAATTTTTGTATCTATTCCAAACTGCTCCCACTGATATCCCACCACAGTTCTTTCGTCAGTTAAATAATGCTATATGTAAATTTATTTGGGGAGCCAGGAGACCTCGGATTCGCTTTTCGACCCTGACTGAGCCAAAGCGAAGGGGCGGGGCGGGTCTTCCTGACTTCCAGCGCTACTATCATGCGACGCTTTTGTCGAGGCTCTTAGACTGGAGATTCAATTCAAATAGTAAACAATGGGTGACAATTGAGAATTTGGCTTCGCCCACCTCGCTGCGCTGGGTGCCATGGTTGCGAGAGCATAATCGCCCTCCAGACACAATGTTCCTCCCTCTCACACAAGTGGTGCTGAACTTTTGGGATGTGTGGCGGAGTAGAGTCTGTGACATTGCCTACCCATCAATTTTAGGTCCCCTCTTCAATAACCCAGACTTTCCCCCGACAGTTGGGAGATCGACCTTCTTGAAATGGAATGCGGACACTGACCCTGACATGTTTCAGGTCAAGGAATGGCTAAAGGGGGAGATGATTATGGGGGGCGGAGGGTTGGGACCGGGGTCCTGGTTGGAGATTTCCCAGCTGAGAACATTCATCCGATCCCTAAGTAGGGGGGCCCCTTCGAGATTTGAGTCACTACTGCTCTTGCCCGACGCCCCTGCTCACGCTATTTCTCTCCTGTATGCGGTGATAGGAGAGGTCGGGCCGCCCTTTGTCCCTCGATTCTTTACTGCATGGCAGACGGACTTGGGAACTACCTTCACTGAATCCGAACGAACCAAAATTTGCTTGTTGACCCACAAGATGTCGATATCCTGAAGCTTTCAGGAGACAAATTATAAAATCTTGACTAGGTGGTGTAGGTGCCCCACTCTGCTGCACACAATGTTCCCTTCGGTTTCAGATCTGTGCTGGAGGTGCGGAGAGGAGCCTGGGACTATGCTTCACATCTGGTGGCGTTGTAGGCTCATCCAGGCTTATTGGCATTCAATCTTCTCGGCATGTGAGTCTATCACTGGCACTCGCTACCCCACACTTCCTCAGATCGCACTCCTGTCCCTCATTCCGGAACCGCTCGCCTTGGTCAAACGCAGTCTTTTTTCCGCTTTTGCCTTATGGCGGCGAGGGTTCTAATACCGAGACATTGGAAGTCCACAGTTATCCCCTCTCTCGGAGAATGGGTAATTGAGATGGACAGATTATGCCGTATGGAGGGCCTGATGGCACGAGACCATGAAACCTGGGAGAAGCACCAGAGACTGTGGACTCCTTGGTAGCTTTACCGCGACGGTTCTCCCTTATCATAAAATGATTTCTACGAGCCTCTTGGTTGTATTCTGGTGGGTGCGGTGGACTCCCCCCCCCCCCCCCCCCCCCTTCCACTCCCTCCCCCTTCTCCCTTTTTCTCTTCACTTCTCTTTTCTCTCTTCTCTTTGCTATTCTCACACTTCTACTCTCTCTTCTTCTATCATTCTCTACTTAAATCTTTAGATGGTTTTAAAGCTTTTTCGCTCGCCTTTTGTTGCTTGAAAGGAGTAACAGCAACCCGTGTCTATATGTATGCGATTAACACACTTGATGTTATTATTGGAATTCTGCTGATAATTGTCAGTTTACTTTGTTATGATAAAAAACTTGAATAAAGAAATTTTCTGAAAGAAAAAAAAAAAAGCTGTCCCTAGAGCATAGTGACACTTACCCTACACTCCTTTTAGCTCCTAAATGCAGCAAGTGAAAATGAAGATAAATGTTATTACACTACCTCATTAGGGATGATAATTAGTGACTATGGTATTCATAGTCACCCTGGCAGGCTGTCCCTCTTCATATCACGCCTCAATAGGCGTGATCTTCAAATCACATTAAAATGCGCGCCTCCCCGCTCTCCTATGGCAGCCTGGACCGCTGCATTGTGCGGCTGTATGACGCGAATTGCGTCATTTCTGGCGCCGGGTAACGTATGTACACCCGCACCGCTGTTAGCTTCAAGACCCGCACTGCGCATGCGCATGTGCAGTGCGCGTTTTGAAGCTAACAGAGCGGCGCGGGTGTACATACCGTCACCCGGCGCCGGAAATGACGTGATTCGCGTCACCCAGCCCCACTACAGGCCGGCCGACACAGCACAGAGCGGGAGGCGCGCATTTGAATCTGATTTGAAGATCACGCCTATTGAGGCGTGATATCATGAAGAGGGACAGCCTGCCAGGGTGACTATGAATACCATAGTCACTAATTATCATCCCTAATGAGGTAGTGTAATAACATTTATCTTCATTTTCACTTGCTGCATTTAGGAGCTAAAAGGAGTGTAGGGTAAGTGTTACTATGCTCTAGGGACAGCTTTTAATAGCTTTTGAGGTATTTTGGGGGTGACAGGATCCCTTTAAGGCTGCTTTCACACAGCGATTTTCTTGGATCCGTGGCTGTCCGTTTTAAAATGGACAGCCAAGGATCCGATTTGGCCCCCATGTTATCCTATGAGCACAAATCGAATCGGATTTGCACTTAATGGCATCCAATTTTTGTCAGATCCGATTCTGTTAAATTTTTTCTGGCGCCCAGAATCGCAGACTGCTGCGATTTTGGGTGCATCGGACAGAATCGGACAGGATCGGATGCAACATGATCCGTGGCAAATAACATGAGGTCCTATGTAATCGTACCGTGGAAAAATTGGATCGTTAGCGGATCCAATTGTGGCATGCGCGATTCCGACCGAGACCTTCCACAAACATCCCACAGTTGGACATTTAACATAGATCCGATGAAAAAACACTTCAAATCGGATGCAATAGAATGCCATCGGTCCAACTTTTTATCGGATCAGTTTGATGGATCCGATATTAAATCGGACCGATGGCATCTGATTTGAAGCGTCCATGACTGTCCGTCGAGTCCTTCAAAATCAAGGATCCCGACAAATGCACAAAAAACGCTGCGTGAAAGCAGCCTAAGCCAAATTTACACGATAATTTTATTACATCATCATCTGTTGTAAACCTCTTACAGTATGGGCCAAACATGGCAGAAATGAAGTTCTATCAAAGGGACGAACATTCTGCCCCACTAAACAACTTGACACTGCTCATTTCTGTAGTGATATTGAGGAATTCTTCCGCAGATTAAGGCTAAAAGAATTCTTCCGTGACCACACAGACAATACATCACAAATCAATGTGAAAGACACACCAAAAAAGAAAAAGAGGACAAATTAATTAGACTCCACAACCTTGGCACAACCAAACTCTAGACCACTACATAGACTGTTTCTGTAAAAAAGTAAAATCTGACATTTTGGACAAACGCCTCAAAGTACCAAACAATATTAGCATGGAGGAAAGAAAAGCCATAAAAATCCTTAAAATCTAAAAACAATATCATCATTAAACCAGCAGATAAAGGAGGGGCTATAGTAATTATGAATATGTTGGATTACATCCAGGAAGCACACAGGCAACCCTTGGGCAAAAAATAGT
Organism: Allobates femoralis; assembly: GCA_033576535.1. NCBI lineage: Eukaryota > Metazoa > Chordata > Amphibia > Anura > Aromobatidae > Allobates > Allobates femoralis. The sequence continues at coordinate 334,683,520 of JARQOC010000003.1, forward strand.
ACACCTCCCTTCAGGAAGATCCCACCAACAAATACAAAGAGGAATTAACAAAGATCATCAATGGGCTCGACTCCATGTCATCCTCCCTACTGGACCTAATACCAGACAACCCCCAAAGAGGTACCTTCTACATGTTACCTAAAATACATAAAGAAGATAATCCAGGGAGACCCATCACCTCTGGTATTGGGACATTAACCAAGAATATCTCTGGCTGGGTGGAGAACATTCTAAAACACTTGGTAAGGCAAACAGCCAGCTACATCCAGGACACCACAGACATTCTCTGCAAATTGTCAGCCCTGTGTCCACTTCCAGTGAATACAATATTAGCCACCATGGATGTAGAGTTTCTTTTCTCTAACATTCCTCACAAAGATGGGATTGCTGCATGCAATTTCCTCCAAAAAAACAATCAGGCCACAGAACCAGCCCTGCAATTCATAAGGTTTTTGCTCCACCACAACTATTTTTCCTTTGGGGACAATATATACCAACAGTATAATGGCAGTGCCATGTGAAGCAAAATGTCACCACAGTATGCCAACCTGTTTATGGCTAAACTAGAGTAAGATTTTTGGGTATCTTGCACTATCAAACCTCTAGCATACTTCCGCTATATTGACAACCTACTAATAATCTGTTCAGGCTCAAAGGATGATCTGCTTACCTTCCACAGCAACTTCCACCCAACAATCAAGCTCACCCTCAACTTTTTAAAGTCACAACCATATATATCAAAGACAATACTGTACAAACGTCTATTTACCATAAACCCACAGGACATCCGGCACACCTGGGATAAAATAGCTTTCATCCAAGACACAAAAAAATCAATCTACAGTCAAGCTCTGAAGTACATTCGGATCTGTTCAGACAATGATGACAGAAAACAACACCTACTTTCACTGAGGAAAAAATTCTACAAGAAGGGTATCATTCACTAGTAATAAACAGATCCACAGAGCCACAAGGATCCCAAGAAGCAGCTCCCTAGATTACAAACAGAAGGAGGACAAAAACAGGTTGCCTTATGTGGTCACATACAATCCTCACATAAATATCCTAAGGAACATTGGCACTGATCTTCAGCCCATATTCCACAAAGACCACAGACTGAAAGCAATATTCCCAGAACTGCCACTGCTCTCCTACAAACAGCCCACCAACTTAAGGAATCTCCTTGTCAGAAGTGTCCTCACATCACCATCACAGATGGGCACATTCCCCCATAACAGCAAGAAATGCAAGACTTGTATCCACATATCACCAACTGATACTGTCCCTATATTCGAAACAAACCAGGACTATAAGATCATGGCCTATTTTTCCATGTACATCCTCCAATGTGGTGTACATGATACAATGTACAAGTGCACTAAAGGGACATATAGATTGGTGAAACAAAGCAAAAATGACAAACAAGGATGAATCTACATAGACGGAATACAAAATGAGCTGGACACACCTCTAGGAATACACTTTTCTAGACCTGGACACAACATGGCAGACTTAAATGTTCTAATATTGAAAAGTCACTTTAAAAATGATAGAGAAAGAAAAATCTGGGAATTTAAACTAATAAGAATGTTCCAATATCTAAAAATGAGACTCAATTTGACACCTGGATTCATGAGTTATTACATGGACACAGTTCACACCTCTACAAGCAGGTCTTCAGATCTGTATTAGTAACAAAGATCTTAATTTAATTTTCTTAGCCTATCTCTACTTAGCATCACCTCACGTCCTGTCAAAAAGCATCTAATTGTGTCATCAACATTTTGAAACCCAATGAAAAGTGAATGATGGGGTAGCACAATTGTGTGATCCACCAATCACATTCTAATATGGAACTAATGTATATAGGAAGAGACCAGAAAGCATGTATAGGAGACCGGGACCAAGGAAATAATATAAAAAATCTCGGTAAGAGCAATCAAAATCTTTATTGTGAAAAAGTACAAAAAATCAAACAAGACATTTAAAAACAATTAAAAAGTGGACCATGTCACCATGAACAAAGGCTAAGGCCCTGTAGTAAACCTCTCAATTAATGAACAATTGTTATTAGATCATTACCCATTAAATATAGACAATAAAAGAAACTTCAGTTTAAGAGACAATGCAAAATTCCCTAAGCATGAGATACGATGTGATGCTGGTGTTTACTCTCACAGGCATAGGTATTCGCTGAAGGAGTCAGGGGGGAGGAGGAATACTCCAGTTTCGACGGACCTAGCTCGCTTTGAGAGTGCCAAAACGGTGGATGGTCAGGAGGAGAGACTTGTTCGGGACGTTTTGGTGGGGAGGAAAAGGGGGGGGGGGGGGGAGAACAGCGTACAAAGGAAACGAAGGATTATGTGTGGTTTGCTTTTTATACTCAATATGGGGGGGAGGTTAAGTTGATATGTTGGAATGTGAGGGGTCTGTCCGATAGGGCTAAACGGGCGACACTGATTAAATACATGCTGGACCAAAAGCCATCTGTAATATGTCTTTTAGAGACGCACCTTACCACTGAAACAGTGGAAGTTCTTGATAGACGATGGATACAGAAAGCATATCATTCGACTTTTTCAACCTATGCTAGAGGGGTCTATGTATTGATTCACAGGTCTGCTCAATACAAGGAGGTGGAGACGTATATAGATGCTGAAGGTCAATATGTTGTGGTGTTGTGTAGGTTGGGAGGAAGACTGCTGCGTATTGCCGCCATATATATACCACCGCCATACTCTAGTATTAAGCTTAGAGAAGTGAGAGAGTTCTCGGTGAGATGGGGGACTATACCATTACTGGTGATTGGGGATTTTAATAATGTCCCAGATGCTTACTGGGATAGGTACAAGCGATTACAGGGGGTGCAGGCAGTACTATAACGTTTGTTTGGCTCTTTAGTCCATGAATTGGGGCTGATTGATATGTGGAGGACGAGGAACCCTGAGAGGGCTTGTTTTTCATGTTACTCGTCATCTCATGATACCCTGTCGGTATTGATCTGGCTTTGGGGAATGAGTTCATGGATGCAGGGGGTTAAAGAAGTGGAATATTTAACTAGAGTACTTTCAGACCATAGTCCAATTCTCGTCTCATTCGTGGACTCGATCACACGGGAGGGTGTAGTACGAGAGTGGAAATTACACCCGGAATGGTTATTTAATATAGACATGGATCGTATCTCCCGGGAAGTTGTGGAATACTTTGCTTTCAATACGAGTAGTACTGATCCTTTAATAGTATGGGACGCTATGAAGGCCTACCTTAGAGGTTTGCTATTCCGGGATATATGTAGATGTAAGTCACGCAATAGGAGGGAGGAAATAGACTGTTTGGAAACTCTGAGATGGAGGGAATCGGAGATGGTATTGCAATGCACGCCAGCCACTAAACGAAATATGAGATTGGCCCAGGAAAAGATGAACCGTGTATTAATGGAGAAAGCGGCAAGGAGATGGCTTTCAAACGGGGAAACTTTTTGAGGAAGGTGAAAAAGTGGGACATTTACTATCAGTAGTGGCAGCAGCTCAAAGGCAGAAAACCCATTTGTGCGTAGTCTTCGTTCTAATACTGGTGCCTTGGTCACTGGGAGTGAAGATATCTTGAGGACATTTGCTGACTTTTATACAGAACTATATTCTTCAAGAAGGGGGTTACAGATGCGAGATTTGGGTAATTTCTTGGGAGCAGTGACACTTCCCAGACTTACAATAGAGGAAAGGGATAAACTGGATGCCCCTGTTACAGTGGAAGAATTGAGTAGGGCACTGCATGGTATGGCTAATGGGAAGGCTCCGGGTGCGGATGGTTTGCCGGTGGAAATATACAAACAATTGGAGGAGGTATTACTGCCTGACTTGTTGCGGGTCTTTGAGGAGGCTAGGGAGCGGGGTTTCTGCCAGCTTCTATGAGAGAAGCAATAATAATTGTAATTCCCAAAGAGGATAAAGATCTAACATTACCTGACACGTATAGGCCCATATCGCTGTTAAAGTCGGATGTAAAGATTCTAGCCAAAGTACTTGCAAATCGGCTCACGGAAGTGATTTCCAATTTAATTCATCCGGACCAGTCGGGCTTTATGCCTAATAGGTCCACAGAGACGAATATAAGACGTCTATATCTGAATTTGCAGCTGCCCGCGGACAACTCTGGAAAGAGAGTGATTGCCTCACTGGATGCGCATAAAGTGTTTGATAGCGTGGAGTGGGAGTATCCATGGGCTGTTTTGCAGCGTTTGGGCTTTGGCTCCCAATTCATATCATGGGTGAAACTATTATATGCCCAACCTTCAGCTAAGATTAGAGTTAATGGTATGTTATCACCAAATGTGGTATTACACAGGGATGACTAGACAGGGTTGCCCGCTCTCACCTCTACTTTTTGCCCTGGCAGTTGAGCCGTTAGCGGCCACTATTTGGCAAGACAAGGAAGTTCGGGGATTTAGGTATGGGGCTCTGGAAGAAAAGATTTCACTCTGTGCGGATGACATTTTATTGTTTTTAAGGGACCTGGGGCCCTCATTGGACCATGCCATGCGGATAATTGACAGATTTGGGAGGCTCTCTGGACTATCTATTAACTGTACGAAATCAAATCTATTTGGGGTAGATGAAGGGGTAACTTGGTCAGGCAGCGGGGAGGGGGCTGGTCGGCTGCGTGTTGTGGGCCAGTTTAGATACTTGGGCATTCAGGTCTCCCTCCCAATAACGGAGTATCTTAACTTCAATTTAACACCACTAATGAAACAACTGAAAACTATTAACGGCCTGGAATAAGCTGCGCCTTTCAGTAGTGGGAAAGATCAATCTTATTAAAATGGTGCTGATGGCCAGGGTGCTCCATGTGGTTCACAACGTCCAAGTATGGATCCCCCAGGGTCATTTTAAAGGGGTTAATAACTTATTCAGAGACCTGATTTGGGGTAAGAAGCAACCGAGACTTAAACTAGAGATTTTGCAGAGACCAAAAGATGACGGCGGACTAGCCTTGCCAAATCTGGGAATATATTTTTTGGCAGCTCAGTCAGCACTTACGGGGCTGGGTGGATCAGGACATGGTGGCTCCGATCCAGGGATTATTGGGGACATATCGAATAAGTCTCCTTTGGTGTTGAGATTGGAGGATGGTTAATTTCGCCGATTAGGGAGGTTGTATCCCACCCTAGATCTTGTGAGTAGGGTCTGGACCAAGATTAAACAGATGAGAGGGGTTACCACGGTAACTAAATATACAACAATATGGGAGAACAGTAACCTGCCGGAGATTGGTAAGATAGGTACATTAGTGGAATGGGAACGAAAAGGTATCATATACATGTCTCAAGTCAGCAGGGACTGAAACCCTTCACGCAGTTGAGAGAAGAGTTTGGATTGTCTCCCTCTGAGTAGTACCACTACGAACAACTGAAACATGCCGTTTCGGCGCAAAATGCGAAGGAAAGCCTGTCATTACATCTAGAGGGTTGAGAATGCGCACATAGGGTCTTATCCTTTATAGGCAGGTAAATGTGAAAAAATCAGATTTGCTCACCTGGTCAGGTTGTGTAGCACACAACCAGCGTAATCGCTCGAACAATGCAGCTGCTGCAGGGACTGTACTTCCACGAGGTGCGGTGCTGTGATCAGGTATTTTGTGATCCTCCCTATTTACTGACGTCACTGTAATTATCTCTTTGGCGCCTTTTCTGTGATGAATACAAATCTGTCCAGTGTACTCTTGATGTTCCCTGAGGAAGGAGCTCGGTACGTGGCTCCGAAACGCGTTGGAAATAAACCTCTACTATCAGTACTCAGACGTCCCAGTGTCGTTGGTGTATTTTCCTCTCTGGCAGCAGCGCGGACATTAAGGTACTTCGTCCAAAATACCTGATCACAGCCTGTCATTACAGGCAGACTTAGTTTTAGATTATGTTTGCGGTGGTGGCCTCTCGAGGGGAGTCATCTCCAGTACATATAAAGACCTATTGCATTCCTTTCTACTCTAACACCCGATTAGAACCAAAACTAAGTGGGAAGGAGAAGTGGGACAGATTACTGATGAGGTTTGGGAAAGTGTGTTGGAGGGAGTGCCCCAGCTGTCTGTGAGTGAACCGGCCAGGTTGTCCCACCTGTATGTAATACATAGGGTGTATAGATCCCCGATACTGTTATTCAGGATGGGTCTAAGGGCTGACTCTGAGTATCCACGATGCCTGAGAGAAGAGGCGGGCATTTTTCACATGATGTGGTCATGCCCCAGACTTTCCGCCTTTTGGATCACAGTTCTCAACAGGATAGAGGGCGCCCATAGTTGTGTTATACCCAGGGAACCACTGGTTTGTTTATTGGGCTACGTAGAAAAAATAGTGATTGACAATGCATTTAAAACTGTTTTGGCTAAATTGTTATATGTGGCGCGTAAATTGATCGCCAGACGTTGGATACAGCAAGACCCGCCGACTAGAGGGGAGTTTATCTCTTGTGTTAACCAAGTGGTCAGACTAGAAAGAGGAGTCTATAGCAAGAGAGGGAGAATCCAACTATTTGAGAAGATATCGTCACCATGGTTACAGTATGGCTAAATTGAGTAGTTATACAGGGAGTGGCATTGGTCCTCTCAGCCTATAGCGGTTCATTGTTTGAAGATGTATGTAAATGCACATACAGTTAGGGCCAGAAATATTTGGACAGTGACACAAGTTTTGTTATTTTAGCTGTTTACAAAAACATGTTCAGAAATACAATTATATATATAATATGGGCTGAAAGTGCACACTCCCAGCTGCAATATGAGAGTTTCCACATCCAAATCGGAGAAAGGGTTTAGGAATCATAGCTCTGTAATGCATAGCCTCCTCTTTTTCATGGGACCAAAAGTAATTGGACAATGGACTCTAAGGGCTGCAATTAACTCTGAAGGCGTCTCCCTCGTTAACCTGTAATCAATGAAGTAGTTAAAAGGTCAGGGGTGGATTCCAGGTGTGTGGTTTTGCATTTGGAAGCTGTTGCTGTGACCAGACAACATGCGGTCAAAGGAACTCTCAATTGAGGTGAAGCAGAACATCCTGAGGCTGAAAAAAAAGAAAAAATCCATCAGAGAGATAGTAGATATGCTTGGAGTAGCAAAATCAACAGTTGGGTACATTCTGAGAAAAAAGGAATTGACTGGTGAGCTTGGGAACTCAAAAAGCCTGGGCGTCCACGGATGACAAAAGTGGTGGATGATCGCCGCATACTTTATTTGGTGAAGAAGAACCGTTCACAACATCAACTGAAGTCCAGAACACTCTCAGTGAAGTAGGTGTATCTGTCTCTAAGTCAACAGTAAAGAGAAGACTCCATGACAGTAAATACAAAGGGTTCACATCTAGATGCAAACCATTCATCAATTCCAAAAATAGACAGGTCAGAGTTAAATTTGCTGAAAAACACCTCAAGAAGCCAGCTCAGTTCTGGAAAAGCATTCTATGGACAGATGAGACAAAGATCAACCTGTACCAGAATGATGGGAAGAAAAAAGTTTGGAGAAGAAAGGGAACGGCACATGATCCAAGGCACACCACATCCTCTGTAAAACATGGTGGAGGCAACGTGATGGCATGGGCATGCATGGCTTTCAATGGCACTGGGTCACTTGTGTTTATTGATGACATAACAGCAGACAAGAGTAGCCGGATGAATTCTGAAGTGTACCGGGATATACTTTCAGCCCAGATTCAGCCAAATGCTGCAAAGTTGATTGGACGGCGCTTCATAGTACAGATGGACAATGACCCCAAGCATACAGCCAAAGCTACCCAGGAGTTCATGAGTGCAAAAAAGTGGAACATTCTGCAATGGCCAAGTCAATCACCAGATCTTAACCCAATTGAGCATGCATTTCACTTGCTCAAATCCAGACTTAAGACGGAAAGACCCACAAACAAGCAAGACCTGAAGGCTGCGGCTGTAAAGGCCTGGCAAAGCATTAAGAAGGAGGAAACCCAGCATTTGGTGATGTCCATGGGTTCCAGACTTAAGGCAGTGATTGCCTCCAAAGGATTCGCAAACAAAATATTGAAAATAAAAATATTTTGTTTGGGTTATGTTTATTTGTCCAATTACTTTTGACCTCCTAAAATGTGGAGTGTTTGTAAAGAAATGTGTACAATTCCTACATTTTCTATCAGATATTTTTGTTCAACCCTTCAAATTAAACGTTACAATCTGCACTTACAATCTGTTGTAGAGGTTTCATTTCAAATCCAATATGGTGGCATGCAGAGCCCAACTCGCGAAAATTGTGTCACTGTCCAAATATTTCTGGCCCTAACTGTATGGTGTAATTATATGTTCCATGCTATAAGGTTGTGGGAATGTACGCTGTTTGGGAGGGGGTGGGATTGTGGGTACTATTTTGATTGAAATACTTTATAATGCGAATATACTGAATGTGTTGTGTATACAAATTTTAATTTTGAATAAAAATGTATCTGATTTAAAAAAGAAAAATTCCCTAAGCATGCTAGACAATGAGTATACAATCACACAAAGAGCAGAGTGTAGCAATTGGTCAAGAAAAAATAAATACCCATTGCAATAAATCCTTGGGATGATATGCTGGCAACACAAAGACCCAGATTCTAAACTGTGCGTTTCTACTGGCGTATGATACAAGATAGTGACCTATGTCAGGAAGTAGTGGTGTGCTGGCACAGTAGAAAAAAAATGGTAGAAATGGCTACCTGGAATGATTTGCTGACGGCATAGTAACCAAGGTGCTGGGCAATTTATTCTGCTGACCAAAAGAGCATATTAACTTATGACAGGGAATAAGTTATGTAACTGTCAGAAACCCTATATGCGGACGCCGGGTTGCAAACTGTCAGCAATTTACCAACCTTCTCAACTCCATATAGCATTGACTACATGGACATAGTCAACATCATGAAAAATAATGTTCCCATCTTGTACCAAGATCCCGTATTAAGAGAAATCTTGTCTAGAAGTTGGCGTCCGGTAGCAAAAAGGACCAGAAGTTTGGGTAACACCTTATCGCCAAGCTTATACATCAGTAACAAATCCACGGCCACTTGGCTCAGACATAATGGAAATTTTAAATGTGGCAGTTTAAGGTATAAACTTTGCGCACACATAGAGGTATCCTCTTCCTTTTGCAATAACATAACTGGTCAAACATTTCTTTCCAAAATGTACATTAATTGCAATACCACACATGTGGTTTATTTGGCCACTTCTATGGACTGTAATAAATCATATGTGGGATGTACAACTAGAACCCTAAAGAAGAGGATTTCCAAGCATGTGTCCGCAGCTGCCTCCACCTCCCTAAGACAAAGCATGTCTGGCTTAACAAAGCATTTTCGGGATGTACATAAGGGAGATGGCTCTTCTTTGAGGGTACAGGGTAGAGAGAGTGATGAGACCGACACGAGGAGGAAGTTGGGAACGTAAGTTACATGATCGGGAGAAGTTGTGGATTCTCAGTTTGGATGTTAGGAGCCCTCAAGGTTTAAATCTTAAAAATGATCTTATGCACTTTTATTGAGGTTGTTTTATAATGGCTGCTAGGATCACCTTTCCGTGGGGTTGGGTCGCACATATATTTCATTAAGGTTGAATTTTTCCTAAGATGAATGATCCCCTTGTGGGTTAAAGGTCCATATACTCACGCACCTGGGCATGGTTCCACATGCACATATACACATATAATATAATAATAATAAAGAATGGATGGGAAAAGGAAGGGAAGGAAAAAAAGAAAAGAACATTTTTTTTTTTTTAATTCATGATCTTCAACAGCGGTGCCAGCCGCAATCTGTGAGCCTGGGGACCCGGAGGAACACTATGTGAGGCGAGCGGCTTTTGCTATCCCCTTGTGGGATAATATACTCACGCACCCGGGCACGGTTCCACATGCACATATACACATATAATATTAATAAAAAAGTAAAAAATAAATAAATAATGTTCTTTTTTGTGTGTGTGTGTGTGTGTGTGTGTGTGTGTGTGTGTCTCATGATAAAACATGGTTCCGGGAGCTTGAATAATTGTTATCATCTGCTGGAAGCTTGAAATAAGATATGACATCTCTATCTGGGACACAACCTTGCTTGAAGGGTCAGCCTGGGTATCATTTGGGACCACTGCTAGCTGGGTTTCTTCATCCTTTCCCCCCCCCTTTTCTCTCCTTTTTTTGGGTTTGTCCTCATATATTTTTTCACTATGTATAAGAGCATTTTATATTGATATCAATACTATATATATATGCATATGATGAGGAATGTTATGTATTTTACTCCTTTCATTTCATGGTCCTAAAAACGAATATGTGCAATCAATGGGATGTGTAAGCATTTCAACATATATGTAACTGGAATTGGAAGGATATAGGAGCATAGAGGAAAGTTTGATTTCCATTTCCTTATTGTGTGTGAAGGAGTTAACTTGGCACATGACAGTTATTGACTAATTAGTTAAGAAGTTTGTCTTTATATGTTGTGGTGTTTGTACATTGTAATACAGTTGCCGAGGAGGAAGGACGTAGTCCGAAATGCGTCCGGCATTGTATATGCTTTTAATCTTTCAATAAAGCAGATTTCTATCTTATGAACAATTGGCTCCGGATCTTCTAATTCATGATCTTCAACAGTGGCGCCAGCCGCAATCTGTGAGGCTGGGAAACCGGAGGAACATTATGTGAGGTGAGCGGCTTCCCTTCAACCTCACCCTCACTCAGGAATTTTACAGTAACAAAGAGGATTCCGAACCCAACTGGGCTGAAGGAAAAGGGATCCTGACAACCAAGAAAAGGCCAAACTGGACACCTGCAACTGAACGCAACTCCCATTTGGATAAATATATAGACACTTTCAGACATTTGTAAAATCCACTATCTTAGATACACACAAAAGTCAACATCATCAATGCCTAGGAGAAAAGGGCCATACAGTCTTTAAAAACCAACAAAGAAATCATCATTAAACCTGCAGACAAGGGTAGTGCAATATTCACGATGAACAAATCCGACTACATGAAGGAAGCAAATAGACAACGAACGGACACACTACTACAAGAAATTGGAGTCTGACCCCACACAGGACTATCACAAGGAATTAAACAAGCTGGTCTCTTGTCTACCTGACATATCCTTAAGAGCTGATGACCTAATACCAGAAAGTCCAAAAACAGGCACATTGTATATGCTTCCCAAAATTCTCAAATCAAGAAATCCAGGAAGACCAATCACTTCTTGTGTGGGCACCCTCACCGAACAAACTTCAGGACGGGTAGAGGGTGTTCTCAAACCCCCTGGTAAAAGAGATACACAGCTACATTCAGGACACAACTGACCTATTGAATAAACTCTTAGCAATAGGTCCTCTACCAGAAGCAACCATCCTCGCCACCATGGATGTGGAATCTCTGTACAGCAACATCCCACACCAGGATGGATTAAATGTCTGAAAAACCGGAAACACAGGGATTGATGCAGATTCTGTGGTAAACCTTACAAAATACATCCTCACACATAACTATTTTACATTTGACAACTTATATTTACAAGAGACTGGCACAGCAATGGGAAGCAAAATGGCACCACAATAAGCAAATCTTTTCATGACCAAGCTTGAAGGTGACTTTTTATCCTCTTGTCCTATCAGGCCTCTGGCCTATTACTGTTATATCGATGACATTTCAATCATCTGTAGAGAGTTGAGCAACAGCTGAAGATGTTCTATGAACACTTTAATCAGTTTCATCCCACCATCAATTTAACACTTAACTACTCCTGCACTGAAATCAGCTTTCTGGACACCATCATTAAGTTACGGAACAATGAAATAAAGATATCCCTGTACCGGAAGCCAATTGACCGTCCAACATATCTCCTATGGGACAGTTTTCATCCAAAACACATAAAAAATTCTATTGTGTACAGCCAGGCCATCAGATACAATCAGATATGTTCCAACCCTACAGAGACAGACAATCACCTTGGGGACCTCATAAAGACCTTCTAGAACCAGGGCCACCATTCAAGAGCATTTGAAACCAGATTACAAGAGCCACCAGAATATCAAGGAATCATCTGCTACATTACAAAACTAGAGAAGAAAACAACCTCTTGTAGTCCCCTACAATCCAAGTCTGGAGGTACTAAGAGGATCTGCAAGGAAACTGAAAACACTCCTACAAAAGATGCCGGACTAAAATCAATATTTCTGGATCCCCCACTCTTGTGTTTTAGACAACATCCGAATCTAAAAATCATCATTGTCAGAAGCGTCCTGTTCTCTCCAGCAGCTACAGGAACCTTTCCCTTCATCCAGAACAGGTGCAAAACCTATCCATTTATAATGACAACGGACAAGATAAAGATTCCCAGGGCAGATCAAGACTACAGGATCGCAGGTAACTTCAGCTGCACCACAAGCAATGTGGTGTATTTAATTATATATACTAAATGTCCAAAAGGTGGCATGTACATAGTAGAGATAGGACTACAATTCAGAACGAGAATGAATTCTCATCGCCTCACAATAAAAGAAAGGCGTATGGACCTACCTGTAGCAAAGCATTTTTGCAGCTCTGACCACAGTGTAACAGACACGAGTCTGCTCATTTTAAAAAGTAACTTCATATCTCAGAAAGAGAGAAGTATTTGTGAATACAAATTGATAACGACCTTTGACACATTCAAAACAGGATTAAATGTCTCGCATGGATTCATGCATTTTTACATACCGTATATACTCGTGTATAAGCCGACCCGTGTATAAGCCGACCCCCCTACTTTTGCCCCCAAAACTTGGGAAAAACCTATTGACTCGTGTATAAGCCGAGGGTGGACCCCAGCACACGTATACAGTCCCCCCCAGTGGTATACAGCAGCCTCCCCAGTGGTAGTATACAGCAGTCTCCCCCTGTGGTAGTATACAGCAGTCTCCCCCTGTGGTAGTATACAGCAGTCTCCCCCTGTGGTAGTATACAGCAGTCTCCCCCTGTGGCAGTATACAGCAGCCCCAGTGGTAGTATACAGCAGCCTCCCCAGTGGTAGTATACAGCAGTCTCCCCCTGTGGCAGTATACAGCAGTCTCCCCCTGTGGCAGTATACAGCAGGCTCCCCCTGTGGCAGTACACAGCAGGCTCCCCCTGTGGCAGTATACAGCAGCCTCCCCAGTGGTAGTATACAGCAGTCTCCCCCTGTGGTAGTATACAGCAGTCTCCCCCTGTGGTAGTATACAGCAGTCTCCCCCTGTGGTAGTATACAGCAGTCTCCCCCTGTGGTAGTATACAGCAGTCTCCCCCTGTGGCAGTATACAGCAGCCCCAGTGGTAGTATACAGCAGCCTCCCCAGTGGTAGTATACAGCAGTCTCCCCCTGTGGCAGTATACAGCAGTCTCCCCCTGTGGCAGTATACAGCAGGCTCCCCCTGTGGCAGTACACAGCAGGCTCCCCCTGTGGCAGTATACAGCAGGCTCCCCCTGTGGCAGTATACAGCAGGCTCCCCCTGTGGCAGTATACAGCAGGCTCCCCCTGTGGCAGTATACAGCAGGCTCCCCCTGTGGCAGTATACAGCAGGCTCCCCCTGTGGCAGTATACAGCAGGCTCCCCCTGTGGCAGTATACAGCAGGCTCCCCCTGTGGCAGTATACAGCAGGCTCCCCCTGTGGCAGTATACAGCAGGCTCCCCCTGTGGCAGTATACAGCAGGCTCCCCCTGTGGCAGTATACAGCAGGCTCCCCCTGTGGCAGTATACAGCAGGCTCCCCCTGTGGCAGTATACAGCAGTCTCCCCCTGTGGCAGTATACAGCAGTCTCCCCCTGTGGCAGTATACAGCAGTCTCCCCCTGTGGCAGTATACAGCAGGCTCCCCCTGTGGCAGTATACAGCAGGCTCCCCCTGTGGCAGTATACAGCAGGCTCCCCCTGTGGCAGTATACAGCAGGCTCCCCCTGTGGCAGTATACAGCAGCCTCCCCAGTGGTAGTATACAGCAGGCTCCCCCTGTGGCAGTATACAGCAGGCTCCCCCTGTGGCAGTATACAGCAGGCTCCCCTGTGGCAGTATACAGCAGTGCCCCCCCCTGTGCTATATACAGCCCCCCCCATCCCCGTTGCTGCCGCACACCTGTAAAATGAAGATATTTCATACTTATCCTCCTGCTGCCGCCGCGCGCATCCCCCGCTCTCCTTCTTGCTTGCACCCGGCGTCCATCCATATGACCGCGCACAAGTAATGACGTCATTACTTGTGCGCGGTCACGTGGATGGACGCCGGGTGCAACCAAGAAGGAGAGCGGGGGATGCGCGCGGCGACAGCAGGAGGATAAGTATGAAAGATCTTCATTTTACAGGTGTGCGGCAGCAACGGGGATGGGGGGGGGCTGTATATAGCACAGGGGGGGGGCACTGCTGTATACTGCCACAGGGGGGGGGCGGAGGAGCGCTGACAGTGCAATGTAATATGCACGGCTCCCCCTGTCGCTGATGGACAGGGGGATGCAGTGCATATTGCATTGCACTAATGAGCGGGGGCACGTGACTGCCCGCTCAGTGTACAGCCTCCCCCACCTCCTTCAGCCCCGGACACCGGCCCCACACACTGACAGCCGTCACTGACTCGTGTATAAGCCGAGGGGGGCACTTTTCAGCACAATTTCTGTGCTGAAAAACTCGGCTTATACACGAGTATATACGGTAAATTGAAAAGGGATTTGGGGACATCACATCTTTGAACAGACCCCAGTTAGAAGACAATTAACTTTTGACACTTCTTACGTGAACTGTTATCACTACCTTTTTAATCCCCCCATCCCTATTTTTGAACTAACCATTAATCAATGGACTATAAAAATGTTTCTTCCTGTTAGCTAGGATTTCACTTTCCCAGCTGCTTCTTCCTCCTCCCCACTGCTCACTACATGCCTCACATTACCTGTGTTATGTATTGCAATTTCCCCACCCTGCATTTGTATATATTTACGTATATATACGTGTGTTTCTCCAGAAGCTGTATCATGAAGCCTAATAAAGAGGCCATTGTGTCTCAAAAGCTTGCTTTGCTTACCATCTTTTCAGTTAGCCATTAAAAGGTGTCAACCACTGAGGACTCTCAGATTCTAATATTTCTCATGTCCTGCTGTAATACCTATTTAAATGTCTCCGTATTTCATTTGTAGTATTGTCTGAGGAGGGGCCATGTGAGGTCTGAAAGCATACAAATATAATTTTTCTGGTTAACCAATAAAGGTATCACTCCCAGAATACATTTCTCAAATTTTTTGGGACTTCAGTATTTACATCGATTTTTCTGGTTAATACGGTACCACAATATTATTTTGTATTGTACTTTGTGAGATGTTTCTTGTGTGGCATTTTGGTAATGAGACACCTTTTTATAGGTCATCAGTTTAACTAGCTGATACTATTTTTCTCTAAGTGACCCCCACAAAGCTCTGGTCTAAACATCATCAGGTCTGTGTGGGACTGTTTACAACAACCTTCTTCTTGAGATCCTGCAAAACCTGTGGCAAGAATACCTAGAAGAAGTCATGCTGTTGTGGCAGCAAACGGAGGTCACACCAAATATTGGTTTGTTTTTGTCATTTGTTCTTTCACTTTGCATTTTGTTAATTGAGAAAAATGAAGAATTCTTCTTCCTTTTTAGCATTACTTGCACCAGCATAAAGATCATGCACTGCACTTTGTAAACACACATACACACTTATCTTGTGCACTAATACACTTTGTTTCCATTATTTAATTTCCCTAACAAGATTATTTAAAATAGGTCTTCATAATCCAGAAATCCAAATATACAACTTGTATAGAAATAGCGGATCTGAGGACAACTCATTAATAATTCAACTAGGTAATAATTGGAAATTATTTGGTGAATTGTTTAATCATATTTAAGTTGTTTTCAGGCCTGACAGTGGATGGATTTCTAGGAGCAAAACTGCCAATCTAATTTTCATGCATAAGAATATGTAAAGAATGTAGTATGGGCACTGGAGCTGGTAATATTATCCTCTTGACTGGCCACAAATACTGCACTAAAGAAAATAAGCAGTGTGTCCCACGCCAAACAGTTTGAATTCATCTTCCCAAAATATATCTAAAAATTTGTTGTTGTGCGATATTCCAAGAACAACAGTTTCATACGGGTAATAGAAATCACTGTATTCAAGGACCTATGCATTAAGTGTCTAAAGCAAGGGTGCACAACCTTTTTTGTCCAAGGGCCACATTGTCATACTGAACCTCAACTCAGGGTAGGTAGATATTGTCTTGCAGAACTCCACCAATACTTTCACAGGCTTTCTGACCAAGATTTAGAAATAGTTTCTGCCATGAATTCCACATAAAAAAAAAACATGTCAAATACTGTTTGAATAAGTTTCTTACTCATTTTAATGGGAAAACTCATGATGCACAGAGTGCTGTTTTTGCAACACTATATTTAGTAATTTCCCAGTAAAACCACTATGAAGTATATTCAAAGAGTATTTGAAGCATTTTTCTGTGGGTTTGCAATAAAATCCACTTCTGAATGCTTGTACAAAACAGTGTTAATAGGTTCTAAAAATGAAGAGGTGATGAATGCCCTTGGCTCTCTCAATAAGACATGAGTTTTGTACCTACTGTCTAATGTTTTATAATTCCCATAAACTATAATGGAGATAGCCTCAGGGATGGAAGGCCACCTGTCTGATTTACATACTGCTTTCTGGAGTGCAGAATGGGTGACGAGACCCTATTTCCAGATGTATTAGGCATCCAGAAGTCTACATAGAGCACCATTACTACATGCCAATCCCTGTTTCTCAGCTTCCAGCCTCTACTCTTCCGTGCCGCTGTCCACATATAGTTATTTCGTCAGACAAGCATTTTTCTATCTATATGGCTACGGCTCACACAGAATAGCATAGCAGATAACGTGGCTCTGCGGTTGTGCACCCCTCATCTACACAAAGCAAAATGGACTGCTCACCTGACTTTTTTTTTGGCATGGTGCATATTTGCTTTCTTAAAAAGTTAGATGGCAGCTAGAGTGCCATCCACAGTGCATTTTATTAGTTTTAATGTCACATACCTGAACTTGAGATTCTGAGAATAATTCCTCGGTGTCTTCATCAAGCACCTTCTGATTCCATGACGCAAGTTGGATAGGAGCTACAACAGATGTAGAATCTTTCTGAACACATGATTTGGTCTCTTTGTTTGCTTTCTAAATGACAAAACAAGGCATATAAAATTCACAACATTGTCAAAGCAATCAGTGTAGTAATAAATCTGTGTTTAATATTGGAAATATATTACATGGAAAGGGAACATTGGATATATGCGCTAACAAAAATAAACTGGTGGTTTCACTTGCTGTGCTTTTAAGACGTACTTGAAGCTAGGAGTAAAAAATGTAAGTGTGTTAAAGGGGGTCCAAAGCTTCAAGATGAAAAGAGTTAAAAGGGGTTATTCGGTGTTTAGCCAAAAGTCTGCACAATTTCAAATCGCACTTTCAACATTCTCCGGTGTCTGCTGAGAGAGGAGATGGTTATTTGACCACAAGAAAGCAATATGAATACTTTGGGGCACATTTTGACTAGATGTGTATGGCCTCACTCGCTGTTAGTATTCAGAAGTCTGCAGTTACAGAGTACGTAAAGACTGAGCAAAAACACAATGGACAACCCCCTTAACCTTGTTGTGACATTGGACGTAATGGGTACGTCCAAGAAACTTTTGCGTTCAGGACTTGTGCCGCACCACTCCTGGCAGCTTAACCCCATAAATGTTGCAATCAATAGTGATCACGAGATATCGCACTCCTCTCCCAAGTGATCAAATCCCCGTGACGCGATCACAGGGACTCGATTGCTGCAATGGTGACCCAAGGTTGTTGCCATGACAATCCCCGAATCACCTGACTACGGAAAGCCTTGTGCACCAGGCTAGATGTATGATGAGCGAGGCAAAGTGTCAAAGCTGCGAGCAGCTCTGACACATATAATGCACTACAGTGCTGATGCATTTTAGTGGATTATAAGAGTGGTCGGGTCGTTGCTGAGGAGCGTGGAATGTTTTTGTAAAAATAATACGGATGGCAGAAGAGTGCTGTATTTGTGTTTTTGGTTCCCCAAATAAATGATCTTACACGGTATGGTGTATTATTTACTACTTACTTAGAGGTTGATAATGGCCGGATTTAACATTGGCCCGACATTTTGAAAGTCTGGCTGCGTTCCAGCTGACCATACATAGCTGGCATTAACCCCATATTACACAGTCTGGCAGTACCACAGGGCAGCTGGAAAAATCAGATACAGCACTAGAAAATTGTGCTTCTAATGTGAGATTTCCTGGGGTGGCTGTAGGCTGAAATTTGAAGCAGGGTGGTGAGGGGGGCCCAAAATGGTACCAATAAAAACTCCATCTAATCCAGTAAAACACAAACCCATACATGATTCTGTCAGCAGAAAAATAAAAAAATTGCAGGCTTCAAAATTTAGTGATAAAAAAAAACATTATTCTGTAAAAAAAAGCATTTTTTTAGCATGATAGTAGCCAAACCTTAAAAAAATACTATATAAATCTGGAATCACTGTGATCGTGCCGAACTAGTGAATAAAGCCACCTAATCACTTATACTGCAAGGTGAATGGTGTAAAAATAGTATTAATGCTAATTCTTCAACTGATGTTGATTTGTATATTATGCTTCACAAAGATCACAGTACGGAGCAGCTCACATTTATATTGTGCTCTATGCTGAGCGCTCACACCAGCGATTACATGTAAATCTCTGAAATAACAAAGGAAAATTCACTGTAATAAGGCGGTGGTGGTCACTTTGAACTTCCATCTGACCTGTGATCTTGCTGTGTCCATCTTTTTATGCAGCTTTTTAAGGTGTGAGCAAGAGTGCAGTTAACCAGTTTTGAGCACCGTTGAAAAGAAGGACACCGCTGAACAGAAGCCAAACCAAGTTCAGAGTAACTCAGCTGCCTCAGTAATGAATGGATCCATTAGGGTACCTTTATACGCCACAACTGCGGGAGACAATTTTGACGGCGATATGTCGCCCTGGAATTATCGCTGTCAAATTGCCTCCCAATTGCGCCGTGTAATTTGGGAACTTGGCGGTGATATGTCGCCTCGCTCCGGTCGCCTAATTTCAGAGCAGTGCTCTGAAATCAGGCGACCGGAGCGAGGCGACATATCGCCTCCAAATTCCCAAATTACACGGCGCAATTGGGAGGCAATTTGACAGCGAAACTTCCAGGGCAACATATCGCCGTCAAAAATGTCTCCCGGGGTTGTGGTGTATAAAAGGTACCCTTAGGGGCTTTACCTGAATCACATATTTCTGAGATATAGCTGGAAACTCGAATGTAAGTGCTCAGCATAGAGCACAAGATAAATGTAGACTGATCCAAAATGTCCTGTACCCAAATCGCCACCAATAGCATTCAACTCATCCCATAAAAATATAACAAGGTCATCATTTGTTAGCGGACATGGTTAATGATTCCAGCCAATTTTGAGTTTGAATGGCGCTCCTTCCCTTCCGACCCCTGCTATGCACCCAAACAAGGCTTTTCTGCCACATATGATGTATCAGTCTACTCAGGGGAAATTGCACAACAAATTTTGAGGTCCATTTCCTCCTGTTTTCCTAGTAAAAATAAAAACATTTCAGCTGAAAAAACATTTTGTGGAGAAAATGTGATTTTTTTTATTTTCACGGCCAAACTGTGAAGCACCTGGGGGTTCACAGTGCTCACCATAAATCTGGAAAAGTTCTTTGAGGGATATAGTGTCCAAAATGGGGTCACTTGTGTGGTGTTTTCACTGTTTAGGCACATCAGGGGCTCTCCAAATGCAACGTGGCATCAGCTAAGTATTCCAGCCAATTTCCCGCTTGAAAAGTCAAATGACGCTGCCTCCCGTCCGAGCCCTGTCGTGCACACAAACAGTAATTTTCCACCACATATGGGGTATCCGCATACTCGGGAGAAATTGCACATCAAATTTTGAGGTACATTTTCTCCTGTTTCTCTTGTAAGAAAGCAAAATTTGGTGCTAAAGTAAAAAATTTTAGGAATAAAGTAAAATGTTGATTCTTTCCTTCCATATTGCTTGAGTTCCTGTGAAGTACCTGAAGGGTTAATAAACTTCTTAAATGTGGTTTTGAGTACCTTGGGGGTGCAGTTTTTAGTATGGTGTTACTTTTGGATATTTCTGTCATGCAGATCCCTCAAAGTCACTTCAAATATGAGGTGGTCACTAAAAAAGGGGATTTCTACATTTTGATGGAAATATGAGAAATTGCTTTGAACCCTTCTAAATTCTTAACAAAAAATAGAATAGTTTCCAAATCTGTGCTGATGTAAAGTAAACATGTGGGAAATGTTATTTATTAACTATTTTGTGTGATGTAATGGTGCCGTCACATGCATCAATTTGAAGAACGATATTGTTAGCGATCACATGCACACGTGATCGCTAACAATATCGTTCAGATCGCTGGTGAGCTGTCACACAGGCAGACTCACCAGCGATCAATGGACCAGAGACATTGTGGAAACGATTTAAATATCGTTTCCACGATGTCTTGCTCCCAATGCCAGGCTGCAGTAAGCAGGAGCAGGATGGTCTCCAAGGTACACTGCGGGTAACTAGGCAGTGAAGTATACCCGAAGTATACTTTGGTTACCAGCCTTCTCCGCTCACCGGCTGGTATCCAAGGTACACAGCGGGTAACTAGGGTCCCAGCGCTTGCAGAGAGGTGCTGGGAGCTGGCTTTATCGGTCATCTCTCGATGTAACACGCAGCGATGCTGCGTGTCCACTGGGCGACCATCAATAGATTTGAGGTCCTGTCCTCAAATCAAACAATGAACAATCAGCCGACTGATCATTCGTTGTTTGTAGTGTCACAAGCAACGATGTCGTTTCGACATCGTTCAAGCGTCACAGAACACGTGACTTTTGAACGATATTGGCAACGATATCATTACGTGTGACGGTACCTTAACTCTCTGGTTTAACGGTATAAAAATTACAAATTTGAAAATTGCGAACTTTGCAACAAATTTCAGTTTTTTTTTCACAAGACACCAAAAATATCATTCTAAACTTACCACTAACGAGGTCCTATATGTCACAAAAAAACAATCTAAGAATCTCTGTGACCTGTTGAAGTGTTCCAGAGTTATTACCTAATAAAGTGACACTGGTCAGAATTGCAAAAAATGGCACGGTCATTAAGGTGCAAACCATACTCTGTGGTAAAGAGGTTAACCTGTATAGTTGATGCCAAAGCATGCAGAGGTAAAAATTGAGCAAGCTAATCTAAAGCACTACTATTTAGGGCTTAACTTAGTACTCATCATATTTCTATTGACATTTTTACATACAATTTAAGGAGCAAACAGGGGTGAACCAGGGGGTAAGGGGATAAATAAGGGAAATTAGGGTATGGGGTGTATTAAACAAGGAGGAAAAAACACAAGAAACAGTTCAAAATAAGTCATATGAGGTCTTAACTCAGGATCCAGTCAGTCATAGTGTATTTTATTAGCTTTAATGTCAAATACCTGTACTTGAGATTCTGAGAATAATTCATCGGTGTCTTCATCAAGCACCTTCTGATTCCATGATGCAAGTTGCATCGGAGCTACAATAGATGTAGCATCTTCCTGAACACTTGATTTGGTCTCTTTGGTTGGTTTCTAAATGACAAAACAAGACATATACAACTAAAAACATGGTCAAAGCAATCAGTGTAGTAATGATTGTTTTTAACATCGGAAATATATTACTCTATCCTCTATTAATCATTACCATGTCTTTAACTGCACTGTTTGTGTTTCTATGTGCCATCACCACCAACTTGTATCACCCCATCCCCCCTCCAGCACCACTCATCCACATCAGCCCCTCTCTCCTGCCCTACCCCATGTACAGCACCCATGCCATCTTCAGTTTACTGAAGATTCTCAGCCCACCATATTCTAACATTTGTCATAATAAACCAAGTCCAAAATCTACAAACTATCTGCTCTTCCTCTTTTTGCTGCTGCTCCTCTCACGTGATATCTCCCCCAACCCTGGTCCGCCCTCCAACCTCAACTCCTCTCCCACCACACATAGAAACCCCACTAACCTCATTACCATCACTTGCACTCCTTCATCCCCCTCTTTTAACTGCGCTCTCTGGAATCCACGATCTGCATGCAACAAACTTCCTTTCATTCACAATTACTTCCTTACCAACTCTCTAAACCTGCTGGCCCTCACAGAAACCTGGATCCAGGATTCAGACACTGCTTCCCCGGCTGCTATTTCTCACGGCGGTCTACACTTCTCTCACTCCCCTAGACCTGGGAACAGACGTGGCGGTGGAGTTGGCCTCCTCCTGTCCCCACAATGTACTTTCCAGGTCATTCCTCCAGCCCCATCACTCTCATTCCTTCTTTTGAGGTCCATACCATTAGGCTATTCCATCCCCTCCACCTCAAAGTAGCAGTGGTATACCGCCCCCCAGGGTCACCCACCCAGTTCCTCGACCATTTCTCCACTTGGCTCCCGCATTGCATGTCCTCAGATTTACCAACCCTCATTCTGGGAGACTTTAACATTCCCATAAACAGCCCCATCTCCCCATCTGCATCCCAGCTCCTATCTCTAACTACCTCTCTTGGCCTATCACAGCTCTCAACCTCTGAGACGCACGAAAACGGTAACACCCTTGATCTGGTCTTTACCCGGCTCTGCTCATCCTCCCCCTTGGATAACTCACCTCTACTCTCTGACCACAACATTCTCTCCTTCTCACTCACTAACCCTCGGCCAACACAGCCCAATCCTACCTATCACACATCCAGAAATCTACAGGCCATTAACCCTCAAGCACTCACAGACTCCCTCATCTCATCTCTGTCCCCAATCTCTTCAATCTCCTGTCCAGATCAGGCAGTAAATCACTACAATGACTCTCTCAGAAGCTCCCTGGACCAAGTAGCACCCCTCACCCTCAGAACCTCCAAACAGAGAACAAAACAGCCCTGGCTCACACCACAAACTCGATTCCTCCAGCGATGCTCTAGGAGTGCTGAACGTCTATGGAGGAAAACTCGATCACCAAGAGACTTTATCCACTATAAATTCATGCTAAAAACCTACAACTCTGCCCTTCACCTTGCCAAACAGACCTACTTCACCACCCTGGTCTGCTCACTATCCAACAATCCAAAAATACTCTTTGACACCTTTCACTCTCTCCTCAGTCCTAAAGTGCAGGCCCCCATCACTGACCTCTGTGCTGATGACTTGGCTTCCTACTTCATGGAGAAAATAGACAACAACCGCCAGGAAATCAGCTCTCAGCCTCCAAGCGCTGCCACCCCCATTCTTCCTCACATCTCCTCTGGTTCACTCTCCACATTCGACCCAGTCACAGAAGAAGAAGTCTCCAGGCTCCTTTCTTCCTCTCGTCCCACCACATGCACTACTGACCCCATTCCCTCACACCTGCTCCAATCCCTCTCTCCAGTCGTCACCACTCATCTAACCAAAATCTTCAATCTCTCCCTCTCTTCTGGCATCTTCCCCTCCTCCTTCAAACACTCGATCATTACTCCATTATTAAAGAAAACCACTCTCGACCCAACCTGCACAAATAACTACAGACCAGTCTCCAATCTCCCCTTCATCTCTAAACTCTTGGAGCGCCTGGTCTATTCCCGCCTCACCCGTTACCTCTCCGCTCACTCTCTTCTAGATCCATTACAGTCTGGTTTCCGCCCCCTTCACTCTACAGAAACTGCCCTAATCAAAGTGACCAATGACCTTCTGACAGCAAAACGTAATGGTAACCACTCTCTGCTTATTCTCCTTGATCTCTCTGCAGCTTTTGACACTGTTGACCATCACCTCCTACTCTCTATGCTGCATTCCATTGGCATAAAGGACACTGCTCTCTCCTGGCTTTCCTCTTATCTTTCTGACCGCTCTTTCAGTGTATCTTTTGCTGGCTCTACTTCTTCCCCTCTTCCTCTCACTATTGGGGTCCCTCAAGGTTCAGTCCTTGGCCCTCTCCTTTTCTCTCTCTACACGGCCCCGATTGGACAGACCATCAGTAGATTTGGCTTTCAGTACCATCTTTATGCTGATGACACACAACTATACACTTCAGCCCCTGACCTTACTCCTGCGATATTAAGGAACACCAATGACTGTCTAGCTGCAGTTTCCAATATCATGTCCACTCTCTATTTGAAACTAAACCTTTCCAAAACTGAACTTCTTCTGCTCCCCCCATCCACTAACCTTCCTAAATCGGACATCTCTCTCTCAGTCTGCGGCACCACGATAACGCCTAGGCAACAGGCTCGTTGTCTGGGTGTTATGTTTGACACCGATCTCTCCTTCTCCTCCCACACACAATGTCTCGTCCGCTCCTGTCGCTTACACCTGAAGAATATCTCTAGAGTCCGCCCCTTTCTCACCCTGGAAACAACAAAAACCCTCACCGTGGCCCTAATCCATTCCCGCTTTGACTATTGCAATTCTCTATTAAGCGGCCTCCCCCTCACCAGACTTTCTCCTCTCCAGTCCATCTTTAATGCAGCAGCCAGGATCACCCATCTGGCCAATCGTTACTCAGATGCCTCTGCTCTGTGCCAGTCATTGCACTGGCTGCCCGTATACTACAGGATCAAATTAAAATAGCTTGTTCTCACCCACAAAGCTCTTCACAGTGCAGCACCCCCCTACCTCTCCTCCCTCATCTCTGTCTATCACCCCGCCCGCTCTCTACGTTCCTCAAATGACCTTCGACTAACATCCGTACTAATCCGATCCTCCCACTCCTGGCTCCAAGACTTCTCCAGAGCTGCACCAAAACTCTGGAATGCTTTACCCCAAGAAATCAGGACTATCCACAACTTGCATGGCTTCAGACGATCCCTAAAAACGCATCTTTTTAAGGCGGCCTATCATACTCCCTAATAGAAGTCCATTGTACTGTAGACAGTGAATGGGCTATCCCTCTGGACATTACTCTTCTACAAACTCCACCAAACCAAAAAGGTCTACACAGATTGTCCAATGACCATCCATGTAAGCTTAGTCCTATGCCCCACTTCCTCAAGATGCCTGGACCATCAGTGCAATAAGCCTCTGTACCTTGTGCAACCCCTATCCCGTTGTAGATTGTAAGCTCTTTTGAGCAGGGTCACCTTCATTTCTTGCTTTATTTATTGTATTTTTTTTACATTGATTCTATGCCTATTGTTTTGTATCCAATTATTGTACTTTATTTGTTCTCTACTCTAATTACTTACTGTATATTTTCTGTACTCTAGCCTTACATTGTAAAGCGCTGCGGAATATGTTGGCGCTATATAAATAAAGCTTTATTATTATTATTATTATTATATTACATGGACAGGAAACATTGAGTATAAACAAGGATAAATTGGAGGGTTCACTTCCTGTGCTTTAAAACATACCTCACAGCCAAAAGTAACTTGACATTAGAGTAAAAAGAGAAAGAGTGTCAAAGGAGGCCCAAGGCTTCAAGATGAGAAGCGTTAAAAGGGGTTATTTGTTCACTTACCAAAAGTCTGCACATTCTCAAATCCTCACAGAGCATGTGCTGTGCCCTGTCAGCATTCTCCAGTGTCTGCTGCGAGAGGAGCCGATTATTTGACCTCAAGGATGCGATATGAATACTTTCGGGAACATTCTGACAAGTTGTATACAGCCTCACTCAATTCACTTAGGCTGCTTCCACATTGCGATTTTTTGGGATCCGTGGTGTCCGTTGTAAAACGAACAGCCATGGATCTGATTAGGCCCCCATGTATCCCTATGGTCAACGGATCGATATTGCCCTTAATGGAATCCGATTTGTGTCGGATCCGATTGTGACCAATTTTTTGCTGTACCCAAAATTGGATTCTGCTCTGATTTTGGGCACAGCTGACCAAATCAGACAGAATCGAATCTGATCCACGGCAAATAACATGGGGGCCTATGGAGCACAGGTCTGGGAAAACATCAGATCGTTTCCCGTACCCATTTTTAGTGTACTGAGCATGCTCAGTACCCTACAACTGCTCTTTACCGTCTACTTTCACTTCCACAATGTATATACATACATTGAAGAAGTGGAATTAATATGTATTTATTAAACTTTTTGCATCCGGAAAAACAAAAAAATACATAGCAAGTGAAAAACAAAATATGATGCACCTCCACACACAAAAGTTGAAATATCACAAAGTACAGAAGAGTAAAGGCTGCACTCCATAAACTACCACAGAACTATAAGCACAAAACAACTTTGGTCTTATGAAATTCCACATAGATTGATAGAAACAGGTTCCCCTACCATATTTTTTATTTTTAACATTTGCTTTTACTTAATTTCACTTCCGCAATGTATGTACAGTGCCTTGTGAAAGTATTCAGCCCCCTTGAATTTTTCAACCTTTTGCCACATATCAGGCTTCAAACATAAATATATACATTTTTTTTGTGAAGAATCAACAACAAGTGGGACACAATCGTGAAGTGGAACGAGATTTATTGGATATTTTAAATTTTTTTTAACAAATAAAAAGCTGAAAAGTGGGCCGTGCAATATTATTCGGCCCCCTTGCCACCTTTTGCTGCGATTACAGCTGCAAGTTGCTTGGGTATTACAGCTGCAGGTTGCTTGGGGTATGTCTCTATCAGTTTTGCACATCGAGAGACTGAAATTCTTGCCCATTCTTCCTTGCAAAACAGCTCGAGCTCAGTGAGGTTGGATGGAGAGCGTTTGTGAACAGCAGTTTTTAGCTCATTCCACCGATTCACGATTGGATTCAGGTCAGGACTTTGACTTGGCCATTCTAACACCTGGATATGTTTATTTTTGAACCATTCCATTGTAGATTTTGCTTTATGTTTGGGATCATTGTCTTGTTGGAAGATAAATCTCCGTCCCAGTCTCAGGTCTTTTGCAGACTCCAACAGGTTTTCTTCCAGAATGGTTAAAATTGATGGGAAGATGGCCGGAGCCCAATACAGGACCATCTTCCCTGTCCCTGCTGAAGAAAAGGAGGCCCAAACCATGATGCTGCCACCACCATGTTTGACAGAGGGATGGTGTTTTGAGGGTGATGAGCTGTGTTGCTTTTACGCCAAACATATCGTTTTACATTGTGGCCAAAAAGTTCGATTTTGGTTTCATCTGACCAGAGCACCTTATTCTACATGTTTGGTGTGTCTCCCAGGTGACTTATGGCAAACTTTAAACTAGACTTTTTATGGATATCTTTGAGAAATGGCTTTCTTCTTGCCAGTCTTCCATAAAGGCCAGATTTGTGCAGTGTATGACTGATTGTTGTCCTATGGACAGACTCTCCCACCTCAGCTGTAGATCTCTGCAGTTCATACAGAGTGATCATGGGCCCTTTGGCTGCATGTTTAGAGGGATGGCCAGGTCTTGGTAGAGTTGCAGTGGTCCGATACTCCTTCCATTTCTTTTTTTTTTTTTTTATAATTCTTTATTTTAGAAAAGTTTTGAATTTTCATAACATGGAAGAAAACACACATTACTTCTCAGTCAGTATATCCAAACAAATATCACGTAGATATGGTGGCCAAACCAGTTAGGCCCAAACTCAGCAAATACTATATATTTTTATGCGTCTACAGAGTAGACACTGCCTTAAAGTGTTAGGATCTACAACATAATGTTCCATTTAAAACCTTACATCAATATTCAATCTTCACAGTAGAAGTCATTGCTGCAACATCTTATATTGACAGTTGACCAAGTAAAAGGGAGAGAGGAAAACCAAAGAGAGAGGAAAAAGAACAGTAAGAGAGTAGTCATGAGGTGGGGTGGGGGGAGGAGGGGGAGGATGGGAAGGGAAGGGGAAAGGGATGGTGTCAGATTATGTGGAAAAGCAAAGCCTCTACGCAGGTGAAAAGGTGCGACCCCACTAGACCAGCCAAATTAATTGGCGAGTCCGCCAAGGAAGGGTTTTCTAACAGTCTCTATAAGTCTTATATAAAATCAGATTGTTGAAACATCATCCAGGAAAACCACGTATTACGGAAAGCTACATACGTGTCATGGATTGAGGAGGTCAAGTCCTCTAGGTGCATGAGGTCGTTCACCCTCTCCAACCACATTGACACGGAGGGGCATCTCTCCGTCTTCCAGAGCATTGGAACACACGATATAGCCGCCATAACTAAAAATCTCAACAATGAACGCTTATATTTACGAAGGGGCATCTGACAGTGATGTAACAAGAAAAGGGCCGGGCCCAGGTCAGCTGTACACTCTGTGACAATCCTGACGATCTTTGTCACTTCAGACCAAAACGGCCTAAGCTTCCTACACTCCCAAAATATGTGGAGTAGGTTACCGTCTGCCTCGCCACACCTCCAACAACCCGGATCAGTAGAAGGAAAAACCCTGTGTAATTGGGCAGGAACTCTATACCATCTTGTCAATATTTTATAATTCGCTTCCTGCAGTCTCGAGCATATTGATGTGGAGTGAGCTAAAGTAAATATATCAAATCTCTGGTCCATTGACAGCTCCAGACCTAGATCAGCTTCCCACTTAAGCATAAATTGGGGAACCGCAGGTCCGGGGGGGATATCAAACACGCGTAGATCCTCGACACCGCATGTCTACAGTCATCCGCATCTAGACACATAAGATGACATAAGATTTTGGATTCTCTTCCGCACCTCTCGTGTGGTTTCCCCTACATACAATTTAGGACGGTTACAAACTAAAACGTAAATAACGTTTTTGTATCGACAATTGGCATAAAATTTGGTCGAGATTTTACCAGGATGGATAGGAAAAACAAATGAGTCTGATGCAATCATGTAGAGACATATATTGCAGTTACCACAGGGAAAGGTACCAATTAATGTTTGGCCTCTCCCGAAAGCGATTGTGGGTCTTTTGAAATGACTAGAAGAAAGTCTTTCGCGTAAGTTTTTACATCTCTAGGCAATGAGTCGTGGTTTGTCAGGGATAAAT
The DNA here is from genome assembly GCA_033576535.1 of Allobates femoralis. NCBI lineage: Eukaryota > Metazoa > Chordata > Amphibia > Anura > Aromobatidae > Allobates > Allobates femoralis. The sequence continues at coordinate 334,712,565 of JARQOC010000003.1, forward strand.
TCTGCAATTTTTGGATCAGAAGTTAAAACGGCCCAATTCTTATTGAGCACCCCACGAATGTCCCCCCCCAATGGTTGTTATAGGTAGTAATGATGTTAAGACCCTTAAGTTCATTTTTTGGTTTAGATTGTAGCAAGTCCTGCCTGGTTTTTCCGGAGGCCGCCTGAAACGCCTGGGAAATAACTTTATGCGGGTATCCTCGATTTTTGAAACGTGTAGTAAGGTCCTGAGCTTCTGTAAGGAAAAGAGAATTGTCAGTGCAATTGCGCTTGATGCGCAAGAATTGGCCTTTAGGGATGGCTTTTTTGATGTGTTCAGGATGAAAACTTGAGAATTGAAGAACACTGTTAGTGGCTGTTTTTTTCCTAAAGAGTGCAGTGGAGATCTTGCCTTTATCTGAAATGATCTTTAAGTCAAAAAATTCGACTTCCTGTAGTGAACTTTTCCAAGTCAAACTGATGTTCCAAGGGTTCTGGTTAAGTCCATCAACAAACTCACGGCACTCATCCAGGGTACCTGACCAAAGAAACAAAATGTTGTCAATATAACGATACCAACCGATGAGCATCTCACGGAAAGCCGCCAGGGTGCGAATGTGGATGTTTTCCCACAATCCTAGAAAAAGGGTTGCATAGGATGGGGCACATTTCGCACCCATGGCGGTTCCGGACACATGTCGATAGTAAGAATGGTCGAAGATAAAGTAGTTATGCTCAAGTGCCATAGACAAAAGATCCAGAAGAAAGGATTTTTTTTTCTCCTTTTCATATAGGGCTAAATTACTACTACTTGCCCCTGTAAAAGAATAATACATCAATACAACCCACATTTTTTCCAAATTAACTAACATTTATTTCATCAGGTACCTGGTGGTCCAGTGTTAACAAGTTTAACTTCTCCATTATATATATACAATACCAAACAGGGACCCCATTGAGAAAGCCCAAAGCGAAACGCGTCTGGGGGCACCCGGTACTCTATCCCCATACAGGACATGGGTAAGTGTGGAGCTGTGGGAGGGTGATGTTTATTCTTGATAAGATCGATATGCAAATGTATGTATCCTATTCACATAGGGCTGATAATAACCAATACTCCCCCAGGGACGGATAAACTGCATGAGCCCTATATGGGAATACTCAACACCACTCTGCAGGATTCTCCCGAATGGGGGTTGTATTTTTACTACGTAGCCATCTTTATCCCTCAATGGAGGGGTGAACTGGATATGCACTGCATATATGAATTAAAACTGATCCAATGCCCACAAAAATTTGTCCACCGTCCCTTGTCCATGTAAAAAGGGATAACCAGCTACATGGAAATTTTAATGTCACGACGTCACTTTAATATCTTGATCTTCTTTGAAATAAACAAGTAAATGAAATATATGTATATCCTATGTAAAATTTGTGTTATAAAATGAATTATTTATATGTACAAACAATTGACTAAATAAATTCATGTTTGAAAATATGACACAATTGACTGTGATATATATAATTTAAAAAGGACCTGAAACCTCCCACTTTTTGTATGATTAAATTGATGTTTAATTTGTATAAATTCTCTCAATAGATACCAAAATCGTAAATTGAGACTAAAAAACTACTTTATGTTCCTTTTTATTATCCTGTCTGCGCTACTTTGATTTGCGCAGTACACTCTCTAATCAGTTTGCCTCCAATATGAGACTTGCGCTTTTCTGACATGCGCATTGTATCTTTTGACCGGCTGGTCTCGCGCATGCGCACTCATGCCTAACAATGGAAGTTGTTCCCTCGCTATGCGCGTCATCACTGACGCCCGCCCATAATTTCCGGACGCCAGATCATGACGCCGGCGGCGGTACCACCATTAAGCACTTCTTAAGGGCATCACTCCCGATTCGGTCCTGTGCTCTCCTACCCCTGACGAATCCGCCCTGCGGACGACGATACGCGTTTGGTGACGGGGCTCTAGCCCTCCATGGCATTTCTACCATCTGCACCGCAGGTTTACATCTGAACCGTGGGATTACCATTCCTTGCATGCTACTTGGTTACAGGTTGTACAATCATTTTTTTATTTCTCCACAGGTGAACTGCCAGTGGATTCTTAATAACTTTTTCAGCCACTGTTATGGCACTATCATATGGGTCACTTGGTTTCCCAGTTTTCTGTATCTAGGGCAAGCTGTTATCACAGCAATTTAGTGTGTAGGCTTTTCTCAGCTGCACTTTGTGTTCATGCCTAAATGGTTTTATATGGAACCATTTTGATCTATTGTTTAATCACGGCTTTAATGGTTTATTACCATCTTTATGGTTTGACAGGCATGTCCCTCCATGTTGACTGTAAACGGCTTAACAGCAATTGCTTGATTATTATCTTGATGTTATAAATATTCCATCTGGCTGCTTAGTTGTCTTTATACCTGTCATTATCAGCATTTTAGGCTTACAAGGTTGGATTTATCCCTTTTCTCAAGTTACCTTATATATAAGGTCCAAATTACCTGCCAACAAAGGTGGTTCATATAGGGATTTTTGTTCCATAATCCCTGATTCATTGCTAATTATTAATTTGTCATGGTTGGTTTATGTTTTGTGGTCTTCACCACTTTTTAATTGTTTTTTTTTTAAACCTGTGCTGAGATAATCTTATATATGTGTCCCTGCTGTGTACTGTGTACTGGACCATGTTTCTGTATGGTCAGACACTTCCCATTACACAGTACATAGCAGGGACACATATATAAGATTATCTCAGCACAGGAGATGTGGTATGATCAGACCATGTCCCTGTATGGTCAGACACATCCATTACACAGTACACAGCAGGGACACATATATAAGATTATCTCAGCACAGGAGATGTTGTATGATCAGACCATGTCCCTATACGGTCAGACACATCCATTACACAGTACACAGCAGGGACACATATATAAGATTATCTCAGCACAGTAGATGTGGTACGATCACACCATGTTTCTGTACGGTCAGACATATCCATTACACAGTACATTGCAGGTCTTTATGTTATAAGATTAGTTCAGCACAGAAACATTATGTTTTAAACACATCCAATTGAGAAAATTATTAATATTATTAGATCTATTGATTAAAATGAACTTTAAAATTAACCTTGTTTGTGGGAAAACCCCTTTATGTTGGTTATATACTTACGCCTTTCTTTTCAAACCATTTGTATTAATTACATTTAATTTGCTTAAAGACACTTATGCCTTCCAATATGGCTTGATTGACATCTCTCAGGACAAAACTTCAGGATAATGTACCCAAATCAGGTTGGGTGGGATTAGGGTATTACCATTTGGCATGTTTTTTTTTCTGTGTTGACGGCGTTCAGCCAATTTGCACATTGATTGAGCGGAGTTTTTTTGGTTTTTTTTTGTGTCAATTTCATCATAAATTTATATTCCCAGACTCTCCTGATTCTTTAAGATTTGAAATTAGCTTTAAAACCAGTATTTTCATATCCATGTATGTAGGGGAGATGGGCAACAACTCAGAACTAGAATGAACTCTCATCTCCACGCAATTAAAGAAAAAAGAACAGGTGTGTCTGTGCCTAAACATTTCTGTAGCACTGATCACTCCATAATGCACATGAAAATTCAAATTTTAAAAGGTGATTTAAAATTCCAAAGAATCAGGAGAGTCTGGGAATATAAATGTATGATGACCTTTGACACATCCAGAGCAAGAATGAATGTGTCACATGGCTTTGTCTTTCTACAGTTGAGGAATCTTCAAATCTTGAACCAATCATTAATCAAAGAATAATAAAACTATTGTGCCTCTTATCTCCGTATGCTGATATTTACTGTCCCAGCTGCTCTTCCCACTCCCAACACTGACCACTATGCTCTGCTTATTCAACCCTCCATTTGTACATGTGTGTTCAGAATTTGTATCATTAGTAAGCCAGATGAAGAGACTTTAGAGACTCGAAAGCTTGCTATTATTTACCATTTTTTCAGTTAGCCATTAAAAGTTATCAACCACTGAGGACTGTCAGATTCTAATATTTTTCTATCTACTAACTAACACAGTATAAACATTTTTTAACCTCACCATTTTTCACACATTTGACCTTTGTTCGGTTATTCTTTTTCATTGGTTGTAATTCTTATCTGATTAGTTTTGTTTTATATATATAATATATAATATATATAAATTTACTAGCTGTACTACCCGGCTACGCCCGGGTTAATAAATAACTGCTGTTAGCTATAACAAAATAGAATTTGAATATGTCATATTAATGACCTGTAAGAAAATAGAAGCTGAGCTGTGATTGGTTGCTATAGGCAGCCTAATAAATCTCCAGCCAACAGTAAACCCTCCCCACGGCCGGGCAGTATATGTTGCCTCACACATACACATAATAGACAGCTCATGTGACAGACATGTGCCTTAATTCCTTATATGGCACATGTGTTGCACATTGTCTGTTGCGTCAGTGGTCAGGACTTTCCAATGTGGTGGAAGGATTTTCCCTGCGTGAGAGAGTGTGGCCTGAGCCACTAGTGGAGAGACTGTCTGGTTGATGCAGGCAGGTGGAACTGTCTGTTGAATGACCTGGGATTTTTGTCCCATGACTTGAGTATGGCCAGTTGAAAAGGTCTGAGGTGCAGCTGAGCAAAGGGAACTGCTTCTATTGCTGCCACCATTCTGCCAAGTACCTTCATTGCAGTCCTGAAGGATTGAGCCTGTTGGTGGAGGAGTGTGCGAACTCCTAACCGGAGAGCTCGTGACTTGTCCTTGGGAAGTTTGACTAGAGCTGTTGACGTATTGAACTGCATACCTAAAAATACAAGGGATGGAGTTGCTACTGGAGTCAATTTGTGAAGGTTGACTAGCCAACCGAGCCTTCTCAAGACATCCACTGTGATGGAGACGCTTTGCTCGCAGTCTGTGAAAGTCGGAGCCTTGAGGAGTAGGTCGTCCAGGTATGGGATGACGACGACTCCCCTGGAGTGAAGGATAGTTATGACAGCCGCCATGACTTTTGTGAATACTCTGGGAGCCGTGGCTAAACTGAACGGGAGAGCCACGAATTGGTAATGGTCCTGGTTTATTTCAAAACTGAGGAACTTTGGTGGGTAGCTGCGATTGGAATATGCAGGTTGGCGTCTTTTATATCTATGGATGCAAGGTATTCCCCTTGCTCAATGGATGCAATGATGGAGCGGAGAGATTCCATGCGGAAATGTCTTACCCGGACATGCTTGTTCAGTAGCTTGAAGTCTAGAACTGGACGAACGGTACCTTCTTTCTTGGGGACTACAAATAGATTGGAGTGGAATCCCTGAAAACGCTCTTCTCGAGGTACGGGTACAATGACTCCGAAGTCGAGTAGAGACCTGACCGCTTGGAAAAAGGCTTGGGCTTTTCCTGGAGACTTTGGGGGGGGGGTATGGAAAAGAAAAAACGGTTGGGTGTTAGAGACTTCAGCTCTAATTTGTAGCCGGAAGACACCAGGTCTTGTATTTACTTGTCTCGTATGAGAGGTAGCCAGAGGTGCTGAAGACGCAAGCGGCCACCAACAAGTGGGGTGTCTTCCGGGAGGAGGGAGTCAGGAGGAAGAGAACCTGTGAGATCGTGATCCCTTGGGTTTGGACTGGCGAGATTGATGTTGTCATGATGAGCTACTTTTCTGGGACGACTGGGACCTGTCCTTGCGTCGGGACTTATTGTCTGTTGTCGTCGGCCTGGAAGTTGACAAGCCAAAGGAATTCCGAAAGGATCGGAATCTGGCTTGCTGGCGGCAGTTGAATGGCTTCCTGGCCTTATGCTGAGGGAGGGAAGTGCTTTTCCCCCCGTTGCATCAGAAATTAGCTTGTCCAGTTGTTCTCCAAACAGGCGTTCTCCAAGGTATGGTAGGCCTGTGAGTGACTTTTTTGAAGTCGTGTCTGCTTAAGATTCACGAAAACCAGAGTGCATGTCTAATGGTAATAGCATTGGCACATGCTGAAGCTGCGCTATTAGCTGACTCAAAGGCCGCATATATTATGTAGTTAGCTGCAGATACCGCCTGGGCTGCTTGGTCTGCTATGGCAAAATGAGTAGACCTTGTAATTGACTGGATCTGACCTGCCCATGCTGTGATAGCTTTTGCCACCCACACAGAAACAAATGTAGGAGCTAAAAAAGCTCCTGCAGCTTCAAAAATGGACATTGCCAGTAACTCCACTTGGCGGTCAGTGGCATCTTTAATAGAGGAGCTGTCGGGTAACAAGAGAAGGGTACGTGCAGCTAGTCTAGACACTGAGGATCCACTTTAGGTGATTCAGCCCAGTTGCGGACAACCTCCGGAGGGAACGGGTAGCGTGCCTCTAACAGTTTTTAGCTGTGAAAACACTTATCAGGTGTAGAGCGGTGTCTTTGGAGGATGTCCTGGAATTCAGGATGATCTGCAAAATATCTATGTGTTTTCTTTGGCCGCTTAAATTACACCTTGTTTGCTGGGGACTCAATTGGAGGGTCAGAGACCTCTAGGACTGGTTAATGGATGTAACTAGGTCTTCTACTAGAGCATCAGAGTCTGATGGCTCTAGATCCAAGGACGTGTCAAATTCCTGGTCAGAGCTGCGGTCAGAGTGCTCATCTGAGTCATGTGACTCCGGGTGGGTATGCCTGCTATGAGACCCTCTAGAGCTGTTGGAAGAGGCTGGAGAGAGGGACCTCTGAGACCTCTTACGTCCTGGGCCAGTAGGTTTAGATGTCATGTCACCTCTGCCAGCGTCCGAGGTCTCAGCCTGGGAGGACTGTGAGATCTGTGCTGCAGTGCAGGAGGTCGAGTGGCTCTGCATAGCCTAGAGCAGAGTTGAGGACAGTTTCTCAAAAGATTGAGATATAGACTGCGACATAAGGGTAGCCCATTCTGGCACTGCAGTCAGTGCAGTGGTGGGTGCCAGGGATATGGGGGCTCTGGCGTTGAGATCTACCGCTGGGAGCCATAAAACTTGGGGAAATTAGGGGGAACCCTTATTAAACCCCATTTGCTCCAGAGTCCGCAGTATCAGTTATGGCTCTGTGGGAGCAGGTAAACACCATTGCTGCTGCTGGGAGCTGCTGACATGCAGGAGCCCGGAGGGGCCTGTTCCTGGTGCTGCCTCTACCTAATGCCATTAGGGAGGAATCCTCCTCTCAACATCCAGATAGAGGTCCTGGGCAGCAGTAATGCTGTTCTCGACATCATGGATGGAGGATCAGGGGATATCTCGCCTTTAACCCAGTATCCGCGAGGGGGTATGGGGAAGGAGGACGGTATATGAATAGGAATCTCGACCTCAACCCTGCAACCCTACAGTCTGGGGTGGGGAGGGAGCATGCCGGAGGTCGTGCCGGACCCACTTTTATTCTGTATAAAAAAGGGTCTTGCAAAGAAAAAAATTTTGATGATTGGAGAGAGGAAAAAATGTGTGTGCCTCCTAAGACACCAAGCAAAAACTGGTGAGGCAGTGCCTGCCCTTTGGGTTTATACTGCAGAGGAGGATCCACTTTTCTCTCTTTCAGATCTACTTAGTGTCACCTCCTAGTGGACAGCAGCATAACACCCACGGTCCTGTGTCCCCCAATGAGGTGACAGAGAAACTTACTACGATGTTAATGACAAGTAACCAGTCTAATGATGTTACAGATCGGTTATAACTTAATAAAATACATGGCAGAACCAAGTTAATAAAATGATTCTATGCCAGCAAACAGGGTCTGAGTCAGACTTGGTGACCATTCAAAAATAGGACTAAATATGTAATGCTTGGAAAGGTACAGAAAAGTGGGAAATGCTCTAAAGTATTAATATAGAAAAAATGTTTATATTTGTAGGGAAATGGATGACCACAGCAGTTAATGGGCATTTGTTAGAGGTCATAACCTGTACTTATCCTGAGCAGGAGCTGAAAAAAACATGTGAGTGATTTTCCTGGGTACACACAGAGGTTGAAATTCCTCACTCCTCTGATGGCTTCAAAGGATGGAACAAATAGTCACTGGTGACAGGGTCTTACATTCCATATTTGCTGTGGTGAAGTGCCATAAACAAAGGGCATTTAAAATGTGATGTATTCATTGCTAAAATAGCCATGGTCCAGTCACAGACCTGGGATTAGAATATTAGAATGAAAGGCTGTCCTTGAAATTAAACCTCAAGGTTAAGCCTATAAAAAGGCTACACAAACAACAAAAACTTTTTCACAGCTGGGAGATCAGATGACGCTGATTGTGATCCATATTTCATTTCTCCACCCCCCAAGGATGCAGACAACAGACTGGAAAAGTTTAGGAATTTCTATAACTTTCTCCCTTTTTATTTTATAACTATTTTGTATATATGTATGTCCTTTTTATTTTTATCTTTTAGATCTCATTGTAAGCACTGTAACTTTTTATATTAAAGCTTAAAACTTTAATAAGTTTGACCCTTGTATGCTCTGAAAAATCCATAGCTTTAGAGTGTGTGATCTGATTGTTAGACATTAGTGTATTTCAGGGACTCATCGCCCCATATGTTTGATGAGTGGTGGCAGCGAGATGTGTAGCTGAGGGGGGTGTGGACTGTGCCGGAGTGTGATTTATGCTCGCTTTTCAGCCTAGTACAGGGGTTGAGTGTTGGACTGAGTCAAGGTACCGTCACACAGGGACATATCGCCGGCGATATTGCCGGGGATCGCGGGAGCGCGCATCCCTGACAACATCGCCGGTGAGATGTCACACTGAGCAACTTACCGGCGATGTCGCCGGCTAGTTGCCGCGGCTATCGCTCGCTGGGTTGCCCAGCAACCCAGCAAGCGATCACTCGCAATGTTGGATATAGGCGGAATCGCCCACAACATTGCAAGTGGCCGCGTTACACAGGGCGATCAGGCAGGATCGCCTGAGCAACATCGCCAGGTTTCCCAACATTGTTGGGAAACCTGGCGATGTGACTCAGGCGATTCATCGCCTGATTATCGCCCTGTCACACGAGGCAACTCGCCGGCGATGTCGCCGCAACCTGACCACGCCCCTCAGTTGCCGGCAACATCGCCGGCGATATTTCCCTGTGTGACGGTACCTTAAGAGATAAGTCCAGTCTTGCAGGCGCACACCAAGTCACAAGCTGAGAGGTGGGTACATGACAGTACCAATTTACTCAATTTCTGCAAGAATCCCATCTACATGCTTTGCACCACATTTATTGGTTTTTAGACACTTTGGCACCGCACTTTAAAATGGGGTATAGTGAAAAGGGACTTGGCATGGTTTACAATGGAAAAACATGCACCAAAATCGTGCCTTCATTTTGGTGCAAAATATTGAAGCAAAAGATAAGCCAATCAATATATGATATAGAGCTAGGCAAAAAGAGCTAACCTACCTAGCAAGGTACACCACATTTATCATACCATATGAGCCACTGAGATAAATTTGGCACATCCTCAGATTGCTTATGCTATTATTATTATTTATTTATATAGCACCATTGGTTCCATGGCGCTTTACATGTGTAAGGGCAGAACAAGGACAAGAACATAAATAATGACGAATAAATCATACAGGTACATTAGGGCAGAGATCCTGTCCACAAGGGCTCACAGTCTATAGGGGATGGGTGGGAGACAGTAGGAGGGGGAGAGGTGAGATGGTGAAGCGGATTAGGTCTCAGTGTGGGTTAAAGGCTTGAAGGAAGAAGTGGGTCTTCAGGTTTTCCTTGAAGGTTCCCAGGGTAGGGGCGTGTCTGATGTGGTGTGGAAGAGAGTTCCAAAGTATGGCGGATGCACGAGAGAAGTCTTGTATGCGGTTGTGGGAGGTGGAGATGCGGGGGGAGAAGAGAACGAGTTCTTGAGAGGAGCGCAGGTTGCATGAGGGGTGGTATCGGGAGACCAAGTCGGAGATGTATGAAGGGGACAGGTTGTGGATGGCCTTGTATGTCAGGGTTAGGGTTTTGAACTTAGATCTCTGGGAAGTAGGGAGCCAGTGAAGGGCTTGGCAGAGGGGGTAGACAGGGGAGTAACGGGGTGACAGGTGGATGAGTCAGGCAGCGGAATTGAGGATGATTTGGAGGGGTGCAGGTGAGGAAGCGGGGAGGCCGGTGAACAGGAGGTTGCAGTAGTCGAGGCGGGAGATAATGAGGGCGTGGACAAGCATTTTGGCAGTGTCATGGAAGGAGCGGATCCATGAGATGTTTTTAAGCTGGAGGTGGCAGGCGGTGGCGAGGGCCTGGGTGTGTGGCTTTAAGGAGAGGGCAGAGTCGAGAATTACCCTGAAGCATTTGGTGTGGGGGACGGGTGAGAGTGTGCAGTCGTTGACAGTGATGGTTAGGTCGGGTAGTGGGGAAGAGCGACTTGGGGGAAGATGATGAACTCTGTTTTATCCATGGTGAGTTTGAGGAAACGAGCGGAGAAGAAGGATGAGATGGCGGACAGGCAGTGTGGGATTTTGGATAGCACGGAGGTGAGGTCAGGGCCAGAGAGGTAGAGCTGGGTGTCGTCGGCGTAGAGGTGGTATTGGAGGCCGTGGAATTCGATGAGATGGCCTAGGCCGAGGGTGTAGATGTAGAAGAGTAAGGGTCCCAGGTCTGAGCCTTGGGGAACTCCAACAGATAGGGGGTAGGGTGAGGAGGAGGTGTGGGAGTGGGTGACGCTGAAGTTCCGGTCTGTTAGGTACGAGGAAATCCAGGAGAGGGCTAGGTCATGATGCCAAGGGATTCTAGAATTTGAAGCAGGAGGGAGTGGTCGACTGTGTCGAAGGCAGCAGAGAGGTCGATGGGGAGAAGGATGGAGTAGTGTCGCTGCTCTTGGCGGTCAGTAGGTCGTTGGTGACTTTGGTTAGGGCTGTTTCGGTGGAGTGGTGGGCTTGGAAACCGGACTGCAGGCGGTCAAAGAGGGAGCACAAGGAGAGATGGGAGGACAGTTCGGAGTAGACATGTTGCTCAAGCAGTTTTGAGGCGAAGGAGGAAAGATATGGGACAATAGTTGGAGACTGTTGCGGGGTCGAGGGAGGGTTTTTTGAGGATGGGTGTGATGAGGGCATGTTTGAAGGATGAGGGGAAGACGCCGGTGGTAAGTGATATGTTGAAGAGATGGGTTAGGCGGGGATAAGGACAGTGGTGAGGTTAGGGATGAGATGGGAGGGGAGAGGGTCGAGGGCACAAGTGGTGAGGCGTGATTGTGCTAGAAGGGAGGAGAGATGCATTTCAGTCATGGAGGGGAAGTTACTTTTGGTCGAGCGGAGTTGGGTGATAGAGAGGGAGGGCCGAGTGGATTGGGAATTGAAGCTTTCTCTGATTTTGTCGATCTTCTGTTTAAAGAAGCTGGCAAAGTCGTCGGCGGTGATGAGGGGAGAGGGTGTGGGGGAGACGGAGTAGAGCGTTAAAGGTTATGAAAAGTTGCTTGGGATTGTGAGAGAGGGAGCTAATGAGAGACGAAAAGAAAGCTTGTTTTGCGGTGGTCAATGCTGTCTTGAAGTCGATGAGGGACTGTTTGTACAAAGCGAGTTGCGTTGTGGAGTTGGATTTCTTCCATCTCCGTTCAGCTACTCTGGACGTCCGTTGAAGTTTTTTAGTGCTGGCGGTGAAGCCAGGGTTGTCTGTGTGCACGGGTTTTGTTGTTTTGTTGTATGAGAGAGGGGTGGCCTGGTCGAGTGCTGTGGCGAGAGTGGTGTTGTAGAGGGTGGCGTCAGCGTCATGAGAGGAGGCTAAGTCAGAGAGAGGGAGGAGAAACTCGGTGAGTGAGTGGAAGGTAATAAGCTTGAGGTTTCTTATGTTATCTAAATATTAGAGAGAATTAGTACAATTTTCTACACTATGTCTCTGAATTGGTTAAATGAGGGGGATTCTGTGCATGTGCCCACTATATGATGTCCGTAAAGTGTTAAAAAAAATGAGTTGCAGGATTACCACTTTAAGATTTAAGCAATAACAGCTTAAAAAGCTAACCTTTTTTTCAATCCAAGGATCACTCTTTTCCATAGTCGTTTTGGGCTGTGTGTCCCCGTGCTCCTGTAACTTGCCGCTTGCTTGCAAAGTCAGGCTTTTCGGTTGTTCATTGATTAGGCCGAGCGGTTTGTTTTCTAGCTCACCGTGTTGCTCTTTTCAAGCAGAGTGATCACCATCCTTATGAGGTATACATCAATATCTGGAGCCACCAACGACCTTATAGCTTGAAAACTTGATAGATCTGTTAATATAAAATTACTATTACAAAATCATATCTTGAACCAAAGGTGGAAAATTTACAAAACAAGTGCAAAGCAAAAAGTTGCGTTATTACTTTTTACATTTTATAGTGGTTTGCCACGGGCAGGGCGTGTATAGATAGATTTCTCTAAATTAAGTCATGGAGCCAAAATATCAGCCTATGAATACATCATCCCAGTGTTACTGCCGATGTCATGCTGATTGACAGCTGGATCCTGGTTGTCAATCAGCATGACATCGGTGGTCATGCCCTGTCATCTGAGCAGCTTCCCCCCAGCAGTATACACCCCCGACCAGAGGTAAATTGGTCAGTTAGTGTAAAAGTACTAGGACAAGCACTCTGAGATAAATACAGATTGGCCCAACATAAACACATCAGAAGGGCGGGTGCTGTGTCCCCCAAAGAAGGCTCCAAGAAAGTCTGTGGATGGGGATAGCGCACTATGTATGCGCTGTCTCAACCCACAAATGTAGAGGAGATACAGTGCTGCATGTGCGTCCCCTCAGGAAAGTATGTGCTCTCACCCCATCATTCCATGCAACCCCCTGCAAGTGTATGTGCCGCCCAGCAGCTTGTGTGCCCCCCAGCAGCCTATGTGCCCACCGAGCAACTTGCAACTTACATGCCTCTCCACCCCAGCAGCCTAAGTGCCCTAGCCCCAGCAGTGTATGCGCCCTCATCCCAGCCTATGTGTCCCAAGCAGCCTGTGTGTCCCCACCCCATCAGTGTATGTTCCCCCAACCCAGCAGTGTATGTGCCCCCCAGTGTGCAGATGCCCTCAACCTCTGCAGTAACAAATAGACCACCACGGTTCCCCAATGCTGTATTTGTCCAACCCTCCCCAGTGGCATTTACACCCCCAGGCCTTTCCCTAGTGCCGAACATGCCACCAAGCCTCCTCAGTGCTGTATTTACCCCCAACCCTCCCCAGTGCTGAATATTACCCCACTGTCCTCAGTGATGGTATATACCCGCAGCCCTCCCCAGTGATGACTATTCATCCACCTCCCCACTGATGATATATGCCCCCAGCCCTCCCCAGTGCTGTATTTCCCAAGGTTTCCCCAGTGCTGTATATGCCCCCAGCCCTCACCAGTGCTGTATTTGCCCCAGGTCTCCCTAGTGCTGAATATTTCCCCACCGGCCCCAGTGATGGTATATGCAGCCAGCCCTTCCCAGTGCTGAATATTCCACCACCTTCCCCAGTAATAGTATATGTCCCCAGGCATCCCCAGTGATTGTATATGACCCCACTGTCCCCCATCTCCAGTGCTATATCCTCCCATTCTCCCCAATGCCCCCCCTGTGTATATGCCCTCAGTCTCCTGTGTGATGTATATACAGCAGTTTTAGTGTCTTCTATGTGATATATATCATTTACAAAACTTATCCCAAAGAGTTGACTGCACTCCAGGCCAAAGCAAAATAGGAAAAGAGCTGTGAGAAGCAACAAGATCAATATCACCAAACATCACAGCTGCACCAAAGAGAAGCCGCTCCAGCCACCACAGTAGGGGTGAGTTACTTGACCAAATATAGCAGGGTAATTTTCAAGGTGATAATTTTATGCGGTCCCCTTAGTTAAAAATTTCCAAGTAGCCCTTGGCAGGAAAAAAGTTCCCCACTCATGCCCTATGGTCTCTGATATGGAGATCCTTCTGGAATGATAAAAAGGAAGGGTAAGAGGATGGCCCAGTGGGCTGCCTGGCAGAAAAAGGTCTACTAAAAAGACAGAGTGGACCAGAAGAGCCTCTTGTGATCCAGGAGCTGATGAAAATGGAGTACATCGTACTGGATATGAACCCGGACCCAAGAATAAATAGTGACCCCACGGCAAAGAAGTTCCATAGTCATGAAAACTTTCCAGAGATGGACATGGCTGAGAATACCTGCGATGACCATTTAGTTTATGGGGCAGTATCAAAGTTGTGAACCAAATGAGCAGAATTGCTCTATGTCGACCGATAGGAGATGGCTCTACTAGAAGAAAAACGGTAACAGAAGTTCCACATTTTAAGAAGGAAAGTAGATGGGGGTAACTGAAGGTCATGGTGTGAAGACGTTCAAGGCCGGAAGGAAGTATGGTCCAAAAAAGAATGGAAGGGAATCTGTTCACTTGTGTGGTCCTGGACCTAAAGAGAACAAGTTGCGAGAGGAATGAAGTGTTTCAGATGAATAGAGTAACCCTGCCAATGACCTGAGCTCTGGAATAGCCCAGTATGGTTGACTGAGCCAGAGGAAAGAGGAAACTATTAGTGGTTTTGAGGAGAAAAAATGTATCAAAAACTGCGAGTGGAAGCCGCATTCAGGCAAGGGGTCCCCCATGTGTGTGTGATGTTTCTACCCCTAAATACAGCCTTCTGAAAACGTGTCAGCCATCCTTGCTCTGCGCCTGGTGCGAAAATAAATGGTCCATTTCTTATCCAGGAGAGTTGGATGAGTGACATCCATTTTTTGCTCCGTTTTGCATCCAACTGCTATGCGAGTGTCCGACATTTCTCTCAGATCACATCCGTGTACAACCCTGTTTTTTTTTTTCTCAGCAGCTATTTACTGCATAATCATTTACAGGAACATTTTACAGTGTTCTCAAATGCAGAATGAATCAGTGAAAAAAAACGTTTCCGACTAGGATGGTCAGTGTGTGGTCCGTGATTTTGTCAGACCCATAGACTTGCATTGGTGAGTCCCGGGCGTGAATCGCATACTGTTGCAGCATGTTGCGATTTGTTTCTTGTCCGTTACCCAGATGAGAAAAAAGTGTCAGACACTTGTCAATGTGCTCTCGGACATAGAATAACATTGGTCCGACTGCAATGCGATAAAATCATGCATTGCAGTGGTTCGACTTTCACGCCAGTGTGTCCATACCATAAGGCTGCTCCTGGTCGCCCGTTCCAAATTTTTTCTAGCCACTTTTTTGTTCTATCTTCATCCATCCAGCCTTTAACATGTGCACGCACTGTAATGCGTGGTGGGAATTTGACCTTTCTTGGCAAGGTCTTTCTTTTAAAAATAAAGACAGGCTGCAGCTTGGTTCCATTTGCCAAACATGACAGAACGACTGTGAATATTTTTTTCTCATTTCCTGTGGTTCTGAGTAAAATAGTTTTGTCTACCAAACTTGCCAGTTCTGTTGCTTGGAAGATCAAAGGTCATAGGCATTTCATCCATATTTCCAATATCACCCAAATCATAGTTATGGATCTTTCTTTGCTTTATAATGAACGAATGGAATGACATCCTTTTTCCTCAAGGTCTTTTGGCAGCTTCTGGGACATCTTTGTTCTTTGCCGCAAACATAGAGCAAACCTATTCATGAAGCGGGTACCCCATCCTGCTGACGCAACAAAATTTTCAATGCCTGGTGCTTTTAATCTGTCCTCATTAGCCATTTGAAGTGAATTCCCATGCATGTTACCAGTAACCATTTTGATAACACTCCATAACCAATTTATGCAATTCAGTCTCTAGAGCATGAAGTTGTTAAACCACGTCAAGCTTTTTTTGTCTTTGGAATCTTTTCCAAGTCAGCTTTCATTTTCTGCCACGTCCTCACGTGTTTTTCGTCAACGCAAAATTCCTTACTTGCTATATTGTTATCGTTTTCTTCTGCTCTTGACACAACCTTAAGCTTGAAACTAACTTCGTATGACCTGCGTCTTTGTTTTGGTCCAGATGTAGAAGTACTGGGATCCATTTCTAACAGAATAAAAAAAAAGGCTTTGAAAAAGAATCCGTACCATTCTCAAAATGCGGTAAACCTACAACAAAAATACAGTAAACCTAGTTATAGTTCTTAAAAGAGATCAATTTACAGTAAAAACCATGGTGTTCAGGCAACTACCATACACATATATGGTAAACAAGTATGGTAAAAGCAATTGGCAATAGAATGCGTAGACTTCACGGTACCCCCCAAAAGAATTGCACTTTAAAAAAATGTTTGGATCACTAAGGGAGCCGACAGTAATTCAGGGTTTGGAAAGCTTGTAGGATAACAGTATGTGCACACGATCAGGGTTTGCAGTGTTTTGGACGAAGCATGTTACCGCTGCATCCAAAACGCTGTATTGTACAGTACAAGCACAGTGGATGGGATTTCTAGAAATCCCATGCCTACTGTGCTTTTCCCCTTCGTAGTGTTACCGTATTTCAGCTGTGATGCAGGTTGTCGTGCTTCCGCATCTCCGCAGCATGTTACAATTTATTGCTGATGAGTCAGATGCAATCTCTAGCAGGTGAATTCAGGAAGAACGTGCTCTGCACCCACCGCAGATCGTGAGTACAGGGCTGCTGCGGTCACCCTGTGTTCACCCGCAGTTACCTCATGTCCACTGCGTCCAGGGCGTAGTTCCTCGGCATCATAGCAACATATGGTACCGTAATGTTCCAGAATGTGATGATATGACTGTTTGCATAGAGCAACCTGTGTTAAGGGCTCATAATATACAAGCTGCGTTGTGTACGCACTGTGTTACTGCATGCGCTGTGTTACAGCATATATATGGGAAGTGCAAACACAACACCTGCAGTAACAGTGCATACGCAACGATTCAAGGGGCCCACACTATAGCGGTCATAAATATTTTTATTACAGTACCGTACTTGTTCATTTTTTAGCCTCTCTCACTGGGGGTATATATGGTAATAAAATTGACATACTTGTCTCTTCCCCTCAGCACCCACCCCATCCTATCAGCTGCTCTATTACCGGTATTCCTTTCCCTCAGTATTCCAGTATTTCATTAATACAAAAACCTCAATATTCCATAAAAATTACAGTACACAGGTACCTATCAATTGTCCAATAACTGTCCTACTGGACAATTGATTGGTACCTGTGTCTGTCTTTACATGGGGGGGATTTTATGATGTTTCGTGAAGGCCTTTTTTAATCATGCTCAATAAAGATACGGTATACTGTAATTTTTAAGAAATATTGGGGTTTTTGTATTAATGAGATAGTATGGTATTTATGGGACCCCTATGGCTTCACATCATCGTTTCTCAGCATTTCTGGCAGATCCAGCAGTGTTGCCTGATCTGCCGGTAGCTGGAACACTTGCGGCAAGACTGTGTTTAGCTTAATGCATTCCCTATGGGACTTGCGGACATGTGCAGCACTTGTGGCTAGCAGTGTTTTTTTCACTCATCGCTAGTGCCGCACATGTCCGAAAGTCCCATAGGGAATGATTGGGGCTTGCTGCTGTCTAGCTGCAAATAAGCTATTACACAGCAGATGGGCAAAGGTGCCGGATCTTCCGCGAAATGGCAGAAAATGCTGATTTGAAAGCAGCCAAAGGCACCTTTCACATCAGCGTTTCTGCCCGTTTGCAGATCCAGCAGCTTTGCCAAATCTGCTGTGTAATGGCTCATTTGCAGCAAGACTGCAGCAAGCCCCAATCATTCCCTATGGGACTTGTGGTCATGTGCAGAAGTGCAGTTTTGACGGATCCGGGAAATTACAGCACTTCCGGCAGTGCAAAAAAATGCTGCTAACAGCATATTTTTTTTTTTTACTTATTTTTTGTTGATTCACAGCAGATCCGGAAGCTTTGCTGCATCTGATGCAAACAGCTCACTTACAGCAAGACGGCAGCAAATCCCATTCATTCCCTATAGGACTTGTGGTCAGGTGTGGCAACTGCGGTTTTGCGGGATCCGGCACTTGCAGCAAGTAGCGATTTTTTGCAATGCCGGAAGTGCCGTATCTGCTGCACCTGACTACAAGTCCCATAGGGAATGAATGGGGCTTGGGGCTTGCTGCGTTCTTGACCAAATGAGCAGGTATGCGGCAGATGTGGCAAAGCTGCCGGATCTGCCGCTAAACAACAGAAAACGCTGGTGTGAAAGCAGCTTAAATTTACCTCAGTATTCATATTTCCCTCACCATCCAATAACTGTAATGATATCCCCTGCTCTATTATTATGGTACTTTCCCTCAGAATCCATCTTTCCCTTGCTCTATTCATCTTTCCATAAGCATCCAGTTAATCCTATAACCTACTCTATTATTCCTTTCCCTCACTATTCATCTTTCCATAAGCATCCAGCTAATCCTATAACCTGCTCTATTATTCCTTTCCCTCACTATTCATCTTTCCCTAAGCATCCAGCTAATCCTATAACCTGCTCTACTATTCTTTTCCCTCACTATTCATCTTTCCCTAAGCATCCAGCTAATTCTATAACCTGCTCTACTATTCCTTTCTCTCACTATTCATCTTTCCCTAAGCATATAGCTAATCCTGTAACCTGCTCTACTATTCCTTTCCCTTGCTATTCATCTTTCCCCTGCTATATTATGGTATACTTAATACTGTAACGGTGCCTCACCTCCTTCCTGTTTCACAGTGAAACTGTAATTAAAATCCCCTGTGGCCACACGGAGCATTAGGTCAGAGTCTGGCCGCAGGGGATTTCTTTCACTGTGGGCAGGAACACTGCGGCGGAGGGGTCAGGGTGCACGTGGAGGGATGCAGTGGAGGAATCCGGGCCAGCAGAACCTACAAGAGGATGGAGGGATCCGGGCCCCAAGATTTTGAAAAGGTGGCAAGAGGACAGAGGTAACCAGCGCGGGGATCCGGGCATGTGGACCAAGGCACAAGTTAATGAGCGGGTAGCAGAAGGACACCGGCGTGGGGTTATCTGGGAGCAAGTGCTGGCGTCTGGAGGACAGAGGGAAGCGGCGGGAGGGAGAAGGGGGTTTTGGGGTGGTGAGGGGCGATGTGGGAGCAAGCACACACCGGCAGGCAGGCTGCTGACTGACTTGAGTATAAGGCGAGGGGGACTTTTTCAGCCAAGAATGAGGGCTGAAAGAGTATGCTTATACTCTAGTATATACGGTATATTAAAAGATTCCTGTAATTTTATTCCATATCTTTAAGATGGTATCATAGTGGTTTAGAAAATGTTCAACACAGCTCTCTGATGCGTTTCCGATGCTAGCAGAGTCCTTAGTCATAGGTCTTTTATAGTCTATGACTTAGGACGCTGATAGTGTTAAAAAGCTGTGCTTAACATCTTTTAGACCACTATATTATCCTTTTAAAGATATGGAATAAAATTCAAGAAATCTTTTAGTACAGCTGGATGTGCTGCTTTATTCCTCCTTCCTGTTTTGCAAGTCAACTGCATGAGTGTCTTTGGAATCGCGCACTCCAGAGAAATTGCATGAGTTGCTGCTTGCAGATGGCAGTATGATTATGGGAATCACAAGCAAGGTGAGCTCTTAAGATTTTTCCTGCATTTTTATTCTACTTTTCTTCTGATTATTCCGACTCTTGGTTTTGGCTTACAAATACTGATGAAAAAACGTACAGTCGGAAGAATACAGTAATCAGTTTGTGCAAAAGAAAACACATTTTTTCAAAGTCTGACCTGAGTTGATGATTGGCCCTTTAATGATTTCAGTAATTTTCTTCTGTATAGCAGGTGTCAAGCCAGCTCGCTGCACATTGACGGGATAACCAGCTTTCAGTGCTTGCCATAAATGCATGCCAACAGCTGTCAAGCTTATACTTCGAGTATCAGCAATTTTTTGCTGAAAAGAAAAATACAAATAGTACACTTGAAATACAAAAGGTAATAAGCTCTTTATTGGTATGAATTTCATATTCAGCAGGATTGCTGTTTCAAGAGTATTCATAACCCAATAATTTTTCCACACTTTTCACGTTTATACCCACAAATGTAAATGTCTCTTGTTGAGATTGATATACAAATGCAAAGTAAAGGGAAATGGTATATGGCTTTCTAATATTTAAAAATAGAAATCTAAACATTTTGATTTTAAATTTTATTCAACCATTCCCCCCTTCCCCATGATACTTTGTAAACCATCTTCCATTGCAATTACTGCTGCAAATATCTTGGGATATGTCTTTACTAGCTTTGGAGATGCAGGAAAAAGGAGATTTTTGTGTACTCACCGTAAAATCCTTTTCTCTTAGCCTCTAATTGGGGGACACAGACCGTGGGTGTTATGCTGCTGTCCACTAGGAGGCGACACTAGGCAGAATCTGCAAAAGAGTTGTGGCTCCTCCTCTGCAGTTATACACCCCTGGAGCAGGAAGTGCTTCTCCAGTTTTGTGCTAAAGCAGTAGGAGAGTTAACATATAATGACAGTAAAACAGGGCCTGTAACCACACAGGCAACCCGATATAGCTACCAAGTTAATAACAGTGTAACAGGGCCTGAAATTAAACAGGCACGTGTGTAACCAGGTAAGAGTAAACAAAGTAATAGTAGTACAACAAGGCCTGTAACTAAGCAGGCCATGCATAAACCGTGAATAGTCAACGGATCAACAGTGGTATAACAAGGCCTGTAACCAAACAGGCTCACAGTACTACAAGGCCCGTGACCAAACAGGCACAAGTTTAAACATTCAACAGTTAACAAAGTGATAATAGGCGAACATGTGTAGACATGTTAACCATGTAACAGCTAAGAAGCTATGTAAGAACTGTAGAAAAGGCCCACAAGGGCAATAGGGTGGGTGCTGTGTCCCCCAATTAGAGGCTAAGAGAAAAGGATTTTACGGTGAGTACACAAAAATCTCCTTTTCTCCTTCGCCTCATTGGGGACACAGACCGTGGGACGTCCCAAAGCAGTCCTCGGGTGGGAAAAGCCATGGAACTAGTAATGCTGAACAGTTCAGCGAAGGACTCTGTACCTACAGGCAGTCTGCTGTTGCCTGGAGGACACGTCTACACAGACCCGCATCGGCCGAAGACTGATTGCGCACTGTAGTGGCTTTTAGACGTATGTGGTCTAGACCAGTCTAGCTGCCACACACAGTAAGTGTGCTAACATCTGGTGCCGGTAGGCCCAGAAGATCCCCACGGCTGCCAGTGAATGTGCCCTGACGAGCGAGAGGGGGGGGGATGGGTGTCACTAACTGTGTGGATCTACCGGACACACGTGGAACACAATCAATTAAGTACAAAAGAGAAAAGAACGTGTGTAGTTCCGGGATCAACCATGCTCAAACCAAGTAATAAACAAAAGGATCAGCTTTATTTATACAATAGGAAAGGGGTACATACAGAATAAAATCAATTAAAAAGTGTGGACAAACAACAGCAACTAACAGGACCACAGCTCAGCTGAATGCAAATAACACCACAGGATACCCTATCCAAATGAAATAAAGCACAGGTTGCAAAGTAACCGCTAAGTGACTATCAGAAAAAGGTATATCACAAAAGCAAAAATGGGAAATCCAAATAATGATATTTAGATAAGGTCACATATAGGATACAAATGAGAAAAGGTGGTAATAAGTGGACACGGGATGATACTGGAACAATGTTGCCAACATAAACAAAGCAATGTGACTCAATGTAAACAACAAGATAGTCACAAAATCAATAGATCAAAGATTAATTGGCCGAAAAATTGTTCCATTAAATGTCACCCTCAATGTGATGCACTGGTAATGTCTCAAATAAGCATGTGATATACGTAACACTACAAAAGGGTTAAAGTCAGGAAGCCCTTTGGAGATAACCAAGAAAGGTGTCCATAGACCTGTAAGGAGAAAAGATGGACACCTAAGAGAAGCGGTTACAAAAAATGAGAGCCAGAGGAAATCCTCTGAATACCTGTGCTGGCAGCTGGCTGCAGGCTGGAAAAACCAGACGGCCTACGCGTCTCACCGCTGGAAAGAACGGCTTCGTTAGGGGCTTGGAGCGAGTGTCAGAGCCCAAGGTCAGGACTAATGTAGTCCGATTCCTAATTGTATCCTGGCGTCACCTGTGCACTGATCGTGCTGACATCAGGAAGTGACGTTCCGGTGTCCGTCACATGTTACAGGTGAATCTATCACAGTGTAAAGGCTATGTTGCTAGGCAGCGTAACAGACGCCGCAGACATTGGTGTAATGGTTCCCGCCCACAAAGGGCGGAACTACATGGGCTGGTGACATAGCACCAAGCTCATGATAAGACCGGCCGGTCAAATTGACAGCGCATGCGTACAAGCAGACGCAACGCTGGTAGAAGGAGGGCACACATAGACAAGGGGAACTATTAGACATGAAAAAGATAGGAACTGGAGATACTATAAGGAGGAAAAAAAAAGGGAGTCTACAGAACAAGGATACTGTAGTTGTTTTGTTGCTTTCTAATTAGTTATCTATCCTTTATTGTTTGATAATGTTAATATGCAGGAATGTATTTATCATAAAAATATATATTCAAAAATATGCTAGTAGTACATATTCATTAAAGTATTACAAAAAAAAAAAAAATATATAAATGAATATTACTAACACAAATATGCAAGGTTAATTAGAAAAATATGCAATATTAACATGTAAGGATACTTATAGGCAGATTTAAGGGTCATAAATTCTGCCATACAAGAAATTGTTAGTAGACAGTATAAACCGACATTATAAGTAAAGAGACTAGTGACATTGTTCAGAGGGCACCTCATAATCAATGAGAGGCCCCCGTGAATGTCATAGAAAACAACGTTTGGTCATCCATGTTTTGCCTTTTCTTCGCATATCCAGATCTTTTTCTTATTGCAGTCGGTCCAATGTGAAGGTGTCTCCTGTGGAGAATGCCAATGGGAGTGATCCAGGAAAAGAAGAGGGGACAGTCCTCAAAGATTCCATTCAAGGGAAGATTTTCTTCTCAAATCAATGGTCTAGAACAAAGAATACATATAAAGATTGCAAAACAGCAAGAGACAAATTGGGTAAGTAATCAAAAACATAGCCAAAGGACAATAAAGTCCTGATTAGCCAGCTTTATAATACCCTTGAATAGGAGTTCTTCATTCAGGCCCAAAGGGGACATACTTTTGAGGTTAAAGATCCAACGGGATTCTTTTTGTAGAAGTTTGTCATGAATTGTTCCACCTCTGATAGAGCCATGTACCCTATCCACCATCATAATTTTCAAACTTCTAGGGGAACCATGGTGATAGTCCAGAAAGTGTCTGGCAACTGATGTAATGGGTTTCCCTTTTTCCAAATGGCTAGAAGCACAATTTATGTTAGAGATGTGGGATTGGGCACGTTTCCTCATCTCTTGTGATGTTTCCCCTACATAGAGCTTTGGACAGCTGCAAATCAATACATACACCAAGTTGCGAGAACGGCAATTGGCGTAGAATTTAGTTGTAATTGTGCCTGCATGAATAGTCAAATCCAAATGGTCAGAGGAGACCATATAGGGACATATTGAGCAACTGCCACAAGGAAAAGAACCTTTCAACCTAATGCCTCTGCCCAGTGATGTTACTGGTCTTGTGAAATGGCTGTTGGACAGAATGTCCCTCAAGTTTTTTGCCCTTTTGGCTACAATTCGCGGTTTGGTAGGAATAAATTGTTCGGCTTTAGGAATGCCAGACAAGATTGGCCAATTTTTGTTTAGAATTGAGTGAATATCCCTCCAGTGGTTGTTATATGTTGTGAAGATACTCAGTCCTTGCATTTCTTTTTTGTTTTTAGGTATAAGAAGATCCCTTCTATCTCTGGTGTTAGAGGTGGTAAAAGCCTTAGATATTATTTTTTGGGGATAGCCTCGGTCTTTGAACCGGGTGGTCAGGTTCCGAGCTTCTCTGTGAAAGGTGTCATCTTGTGAACAATTGCGCTTCAAATGTAGAAATTGGCCGTTGGGAATGGCATTACGTACATGTTGGGGATGGAAGCTGGTGTAGTGTAGCAAACTGTTGGTGGCAGTTTTTTTTCCTGTATAAAGCAGTTGAAACCTTACCTCCATCCAAGATGATTTTGAGATCCAAAAATTCGACCTCCTCTCTCGAGCTGTGCCATGTCAACAAGATGTTCCAAGGGTTGGAGTTAAGATCTTGGATAAAGGCATCCAATTCATCTACAGTCCCTGACCAAAAAAACAGAATATCGTCAATGTAACGGTACCATTTCAAAACCTTGGCAAGAAAGGTCGGATAGGTGCGAATGTGAAGATCTTCCCACCATCCTAAAAACAAATTAGCGTAGGATGGTGCACATTTCGCACCCATCGCAGTGCCTGAAATTTGTCGGTAAAATACTCGGTCAAACACAAAATAATTATTACCGAGTGCCATTGACAAAAGATCTAAAAGGAAAGAGTCATGAAGGCGACTGCCAGAGGTTTTTTGGTCCAGGAAGTAGGCCACTGCAGAAGTTCCAAGATCATGTCTGATACACGTATATAGCCCCTCTACATCCATGGTAACCATGAGCGAGTCCGCAGGGATCATCAGACCATCCACCTGTGCAATTAAGTGAGAGGAATCTCTTACAAATGATTTTAAAGATAGTACGAACGGTTGCAAGTAGAAATCGATATAAGAACAAGGTCTCTCAAACAAACCCCCAATCCCAGAGACAATAGGTCTTCCGGGAGGGTTGGAGATGGATTTGTGCACCTTGGGAAGGAAATAAAGAGTAGGAACCACTGGATTATCATTCAATAAAAACTCCTTCTCTTTTTTCGTCACAATGTTGAGACAAAAAGCTCTGTTAACTAGATCAAATAATTTGTTCTTAAAAATTAGTGTTGGGTCTGAAGGTAGTTTCTGGTAGTGGCTACAGTTGTTTAATTGTCTTGCTGCTTCCTTAAGATAGAGATCAGTAGGCCATATCACCACATTGCCCCCTTTATCCGCTTCTTTGATTACGAACATACTATTCTGTTGAAGATTAGCTAAAGCAGAATGCTCCTTTTTGTTCAGGTTATTTTGTTGGAAATTGTTAACTTTTAATGCTTGTATGTCTCTCATTGTGACCTCAAAGAAAGTCTGGATAGGTGGAAATAGAGAGAAAGGTGGTGTTGCCTGGGAAGGCAACCTTTTATTAAATGGGGAGACGGTAGATGTGAATCCAAATTTGCCTAATGCAGCAGGTAATCTACAAATTATTAATTTATCTGATTACCAACTTACAGATGTTGAAAAAACTGTACTATCTAGAGGTCTGTCGTTTTCTCCCATGCATACCCTTGACAAGTTTGAGTTGGTTAGAGACATCTACTTGTTTTGTAGACAATTTGTGTTCAAACTCCTATATCATCGTCCGTCGATCTTGGAGACCATCCCTATTCAAGACCGGGCACAATTTCAGGATCTACTCGAACTTATGGATGAAGGTATAGATATTGGCTTACAAACAAAAAAAACATTTAATAAAAGATTGCCTTCCCAGGCAACACCACCTTTCTCTCTATTTCCACCTATCCAGACTTTCTTTGAGGTCACAATGAGAGACATACAAGCATTAAAAGTTAACAATTTCCAACAAAATAACCTGAACAAAAAGGAGCATTCTGCTTTAGCTAATCTTCAACAGAATAGTATGTTCCTAATCAAAGAAGCGGATAAAGGGGCAATGTGGTGATATGGCCTACTGATCTCTATCTTAAGGAAGCAGCAAGACAATTAAACAACTGTAGCCACTACCAGAAACTACCTTCAGACCCAACACTAATTTTTAAGAACAAATTATTTGATCTAGTTAACAGAGCTTTTTCTCTCAACATTGTGACGAAAAAAGAGAAGGAGTTTTTATTGAATGATAATCCAGTGGTTCCTACTCTCTATTTCCTTCCCAAGGTGCACAAATCCATCTCCAACCCTCCCGGAAGACCTATTGTCTCTGGGATTGGGGGTTTGTTTGAGAGACCTTGTTCTTATATCGATTTCTACTTGCAACCGTTCGTACTATCTTTAAAATCATTTGTAAGAGATTCCTCTCACTTAATTGCACAGGTGGATGGTCTGATGATCCCTGCGGACTCGCTCATGGTTACCATGGATGTAGAGGGGCTATATACGTGTATCAGACATGATCTTGGAACTTCTGCAGTGGCCTACTTCCTGGACCAAAAAACCTCTGGCAGTCGCCTTCATGACTCTTTCCTTTTAGATCTTTTATCAATGGCACTCGGTAATAATTATTTTGTGTTTGACCGAGTATTTTACCGACAAATTTCAGGCACTGCGATGGGTGCGAAATGTGCACCATCCTACGCTAATTTGTTTTTAGGATGGTGGGAAGATCTTCACATTCGCACCCATCCGACCTTTCTTGCCAAGGTTTTGAAATGGTACCGTTACATTGACGATATTCTGTTTTTTTGGTCAGGGACTGTAGATGAATTGGATGCCTTTATCCAAGATCTTAACTCCAACCCTTGGAACATCTTGTTGACATGGCACAGCTCGAGAGAGGAGGTCGAATTTTTGGATCTCAAAATCATCTTGGATGGAGGTAAGGTTTCAACTGCTTTATACAGGAAAAAAACTGCCACCAACAGTTTGCTACACTATACCAGCTTCCATCCCCAACATGTACGTAATGCCATTCCTAACGGCCAATCTCTACGTTTGAAGCGCAATTGTTCACAAGATGACACCTTTCACAGAGAAGCTCGGAACCTGACCACCCGGTTCAAAGACCGAGGCTATCCCCAAAAAATAATATCTAAGGCTTTTACCACCTCTAACACCAGAGATAGAAGGGATCTTCTTATACCTAAAAACAAAAAAGAAATGCAGGGACTGAGTATCTTCACAACATATAACAACCACTGGAGGGATATTCACTCAATTCTAAACAAAAATTGGCCAATCTTGTCTGGCATTCCTAAAGCCGAACAATTTATTCCTACCAAACCGCGAATTGTAGCCAAAAGGGCAAAAAACTTGAGGGACATTCTGTCCAACAGCCATTTCACAAGACCAGTAACATCACTGGGCAGAGGCATTAGGTTGAAAGGTTCTTTTCCTTGTGGCAGTTGCTCAATATGTCCCTATATGGTCTCCTCTGACCATTTGGATTTGACTATTCATCCAGGCACAATTACAACTAAATTCTACGCCAATTGCCGTTCTCGCAACTTGGTGTATGTATTGATTTGCAGCTGTCCAAAGCTCTATGTAGGGGAAACATCACAAGAGATGAGGAAACGTGCCCAATCCCACATCTCTAACATAAATTGTGCTTCTAGCCATTTGGAAAAAGGGAAACCCATTACATCAGTTGCCAGACACTTTCTGGACTATCACCATGGTTCCCCTAGAAGTTTGAAAATTATGATGGTGGATAGGGTACATGGCTCTATCAGAGGTGGTACAATTCATGACAAACTTCTCCAAAAAGAATCCAGTTGGATCTTTAACCTCAAAAGTATGTCCCCTTTGGGCCTGAATGAAGAACTCCTATTCAAGGGGTATTATAAAGCTGGCTAATCAGGACTTTATTGTCCTTTGGCTATGTTTTTGATTACTTACCCAATTTGTCTCTTGCTGTTTTGCAATCTTTATATGGATTCTTTGTTCTAGACCATTGATTTGAGAAGAAAATCTTCCCTTGAATGGAATCTTTGAGGACTGTCCCCTCTTCTTTTCCTGGATCACTCCCATTGGCATTCTCCACAGGAGACACCTTCACATTGGACCGACTGCAATAAGAAAAAGATCTGGATATGCGAAGAAAAGGCAAAACATGGATGACCAAACGTTGTTTTCTATGACATTCACGGGGCCTCTCATTGATTATGAGGTGCCCTCTGAACAATGTCACTAGTCTCTTTACTTATAATGTCGGTTTATACTGTCTACTAACAATTTCTTGTATGGCAGATTTTATGACCCTTAAATCTGCCTATAAGTATCCTTACATGTTTTTTTTTTTTTTTTTGAAACATCATATTTATTCAATTTTCCACCAAAGTTTTCTTCCAACAAAAATAGTTTACATTCGGTATAATCATAATATACAAAATCAGAGCAAGACAATCATACAAAAATTAAACAAACATTAATATAGACATTTTTGCATGTCAAATCGGTGTATTTATCATATAACAAAAACCACAATGCTCCCAAATCTCCAAGTAATATCCAAGTGCCGCAAGGTATGGGCAAGGACCCCTCCAATACCACCTATTCAAGGCTTTGTGTCTTAATATCTAATACCGTTTATATTCCAGCGGTGGATGTACGAGACCTTGCCATCTTATAAATCTATCTGTAAGTGTGAGTCCCTATCTTTACTCCCCTATAACATATTTCTTATCCTACATCTAGTCGTCCCAAAGTCCCCCCTAATTCCTCCAGAAGGTACCATGAAGTGTCTTTAAGTGGGACCATGATATGACGTATCGCTTCCCTGAGGTCTTGGCTTCTATGAAGCTCCTCCATTTCTCCATGAAGGCCACCATCATCGCCTCCTTATCTCTTAGCACCTCTCGTCTATCTATTTCCAGCGCTCTGTCCAAGCCCATCACCATGTCAGACTCTCCCGGTAAATCCGGTCGTAGCCAGAAAAGGAGTAGCAGGCGTTTCGCTAACAGCATAAGGACATGGGCCAAACGCAAGGCCCCTCTGTGACTCCCAGGCGTCTCCAAGTCCTGGAATATCCATTTCGAGGGTTCCATAGCATAGTGATATTTACAGTAACTATAGAGCAGGGCATCTACCATGCTCCAGAATACTTGGACCTTAGGGCATTTCCATATACCATGTATCATATCAGTTTTTTCCCGCTGACATTTCGGGCAATTAAGTAGGCGATCTGGATTGGATACAGAACGCGGGAAGTTAAATCCGTATACCATCGCATGAATGATGCGGAAATGTGAATCTCTCCACTGTTCACTGGAAATATAGCGCCGTACTTTATCCCACCCTGTCAAAATACTGTCCTGCACTGAGTCATCCTCCAAATATCTCCTCCACACGGAGAACAATCGCGAGTCCCCACTCGGTGACAGAATGACCCTAAGTTCCCTATATATGGAAGAGATGCTCAGCTGGGAAGATTCCATGTTAATTAGTCTGTCACAAACGTTTGGGGACAGTTCCTTGGATACATCACGTAGTCGTGCCATGACGTGATTTTTTATTTGCATATATTGGAGACCCTGTGTCCCCCCCAGTCCAAAATTGCCCAGAATCTCCAACCCCGTCATCCAACGTCCTTCCGTCTTATGTAGCAGATCGCCCATCTTCAACACCCCCTTCCTTCTCCAGTCTCTGAATAGTGCGTTGTCACGTCCCATAGTAAAGTCAGGGAAGGCCCATGGATTAAGATGTTTAGAGACCCTCCAGGACAGGCCACATTTCTTCCTGACCGCCTTCCATGCCGCAATTGTGTCCTTGCAGACAACGGCTGACTTGATATGAGGCGGAATGCTTGCTAGGGATGAATGTAGGAGGGAACAACGGTCCCAAGGGGCACAGAATTCCACCTCAAGTGGGCCAGCAGAATATCTGTTAGCAGCTGTGATCCACTCTACTACGTGCCGCAGCAAACATGCCAGATTATAACCCCTCAAGTCAGGTAAGTTTGTACCCCCCTCAGCTCGCGGTAACATCAACGTACCCAGACGAAGTCTAGGTCTCTTTCTCTTCCACACGAACGTGGAGAATGCCTTATTAATCCTACATACGTCAACATGTTTCAACAGTAGGGGAATCGTTTGTAAAGGATAGAGAAGTCGGGCAAAACTTACCATCTTTACTAAATGACATCGACCCAACAGGGAAAGTGGAAGATTTGCCCACCTTTTCAGTTCCTGTTCAATTTTGTCAAAAAGTGGGGAGTAATTAAGGGTGCTACACAGGTGTCCTGCCTAACTGGATCCCTAGGTATTTGATGTGAGAGTTGGCCAACGGAATTCCCAATGCGTTCGCAGTTTCCCTTAAAGCTCCCCCCCCTCTAATACTCAGTATTTCGCATTTTCGTCTGTTTAAGGAAAACCCCGCAAAGATTCCAAATGACTCAATGCCCCTAATCAACATAGGCAGATCACTTTCCGGGTTATCCAAAAAGAGAACGATATCATCTGCGAACAGAGCAGATTTCACCTCGCAGCGTCCCACTTTAATTCCTGAAAATGGGCTAGCATTATTAATGTATCTCGCCAGGGGCTCCAGGGCTATATTAAACAATAGAGGCGATAGTGGGCACCCCTGCCGAGTCCCTTTCTGTAGCGGAAATTTCGGTGACAGGAAGCCCGGGGTGTGCACCCTCGCAGTAGGGTTAGAATAAAGATTAGAAATAAAGCTACGAAATCTGCCCTCTATGCCCATTCTATTCATAACCAGATCCAGCCATGGCCACCGGACATTATCAAACGCCTTTTCTGCGTCCAAGGTGACCATGGCCGGATCTTTCCCCTCCTGTCTGGCACTATTTCGCACCACGTCCAACACCAATAACGCCTTGCGGATGTTAGTCACTGCGGAACGCCCTTTAACAAACCCAGATTGGTGAGCCTCAATGAGTTCTGGGAGGACCTGGGCCAGCCTGTCTGCCATTATTTTAGATAGAAGTTTAAGGTCCACATTTACGAGAGATATAGGTCTGTAATTTGCCGGATTTTCTCTTTCTTTATCTCCTTTGGGCAACAATTTAATATAGGCCATATTCGTGTCGTCAGGTATAGGGTCACCCATGGTAAATCTATTAAACATCCCCGTCAGTGTTGGGGTCACCTCCTCTCTCAGGATTTTATAAAACTCCCCCGTATAACCGTCTGGGCCTGGTGCCTTATTAGTACCCAATTTCCTGATGGCTGAGTCGACCTCGGATTCCGATATGAGTTTGTTAAGAACGTCCAGATCTGCTTCCGAGATCGAGTCAAGGTGTATCTTTCGTAACCAATCTTCTCCTCTCGACATTTGTTCTCCCTGTACTCTGTAAAGCTTTCGGTAAAAGTCTCCCAGTACATTATTAATGTCTCTTGGGCTAGTAACCACTTCCCCACCCTGACGACGTAGTCCCATAATCGGATTAGGTAATCTGCGACCCCTAGCCAGGTTCGCCAGTAACTTCCCCGCCTTATCGCCAAATCTATTTAGATCCACGTCCAGCTGACCACGTATCATGATTTCCCTGGTCTCTGCCAATCTGTCAAAATCTTTCCTCGCCTCTGTCCATTTCTGTCTGTCGGACTGATTACATGTGAGGCGGAATGTCCTGTAAGCGTCTGTGACTTTCGCGCTGGCCACTGAGTACTGTTCTGTCAGCTTCTTCTTTTGTGTTAAAGTATGAGCAATAATTTGTCCTCTAACCACTGCCTTCCCCGCTCCCCAGAACAACGTATGGTCATCTTTGTGGGCCGTGTTATCTCTCGAGAACTCAAGCCACCATTCTTTAAGTCTGGTCCTAAAGTCTCCCAGTTTCGACAGATGTGAGGGAAAGCGCCACAGGATGTCCGATCCTTTAGGTTGAACATCAAGGATGTCCAAAGACACCGGACTGTGGTCTGAGATGACCATTGGCTCAATCTCTGCACCCTCTATGGATCGCAACATTTTCGTATTCACCAGGAACATATCTAATCGTGACCAAGACGAGTGGGGGTACGAGTAATGAGTATATTCCAACTCCTGTGGGTGTAGAGTTCGCCACACATCTGCCAAACCCAAAGACCTCACCATGTCAGCTAATGCTCCTCCCCGCCTAGGTGCTCCTATAAGACCGGAAGTCCCGTAGGTATCCCTCCTCCTATCCAAATCTTCAGTCATTACTTCGTTAAAGTCGCCTCCAATTATTATATTTGGTTCACTATCCTCCAACCACCTCGTCTGTAAATCTCTAAGGAACTGACCCCGCGGGCCGTTTGGAGCATAGATGTTATATAGACTTAACCGTTGAGCCTTTACTTCCAGGACTAAATGTAGTACCCTCCCCTCTTGGTCTCTAGATACCGATACCTCAGTATGAGCTAGATGTTTGTTAACTAGTATTAATACCCCAGCTTTACGGTCTTGTGCACCTGAAATCCATCCCGCTCCCACCCATTGCTTTTGCATGTAATGTAACTCATGTTGCCTAAGATGTGTCTCCTGTAAAAGGGCAATGTCCACCTTAAGTCTTTTCAGATGTCTAAGCACCATATGTCTCTTATTGGGGGACCTAAGCCCCTTAACATTCCAGGTTATTACTCTAACCATTTTTCATAACGTCATGAGGAGAAAAGTAGGCACCCAGCCCACCCCAGAGTCTCGGATTGACGACTAGATAGTATAGTACCCATTTCATGTGTTGGGAAATCAGAGCATCCAATGATACAGCACTATATACTTGGAGTAATAAACCTATTAGGAGCAACAACACAACCACAAAAAATAAACTGAAACAAACAACCCTCCCCTTATTAGTCATCACCCGACCACGTCGGGCACACGAGATGGGAACTTCAACAAACAAGTTTCCTCTCGGGAAAATGTCTTTCCTTAACCCCATGGCTTCCTTTTTTCTGTGCTGACGCGGCCCGCCCTGAGCCTTACGCCTGATATTCACATATACGGAACCATTCCAAGAAGGCCGTTGAATTGGTATATGTTGCCTTGGACATGTAAGCTTATACATACCCCCAACTTCAGATATAATATACATCCCTT
Source organism: Allobates femoralis (assembly GCA_033576535.1). Lineage (NCBI taxonomy): Eukaryota > Metazoa > Chordata > Amphibia > Anura > Aromobatidae > Allobates > Allobates femoralis. The sequence goes on from JARQOC010000003.1 coordinate 334,745,137, forward strand.
CCCATAAAGAAAAGAAAAGAGAAAGAGAAAGAAAAAAAAAAAAAAAAAAACAACACCAGTAGTAAGGGAGGCACATTAGGGCAATCAGACTATGGAGTGAACTTCTCATCATATGATATTCACGTAAAAAGAGAGATGAAGAGAGAGAAAGGTAGAGAAAAGAAAGGAAGGGGAGAAATGAAAGAAGAGGAAGAAAGTGGGACATATAAGAGAGCGAATGAGAGGGAGAAATTGCGAGGTGGAGGGGGGAAGGAGAGGGGGGAAATACCGGGGGGGGGGGGAAGAGGAGGATGTGGAAATAGAAGTGAGAGGCAAGAGAGTAATTGTGTGAATGTGGGGGGAATAGAGGAGGGGAAGGGAGTGTGTAGAAATATGTATATGAGAGGGATGAAAAGGGGATGAAGAGGTTTAAGTTCAAGATTGAGATTGAGTCGGTGAGAAAGTATATGGAGTACATATAGATGTACGGGAGTGAAGTGGGAACGTCATATGAGCGGAAACAAAAAAGCAGAGAGGGAGGATTGAAAATGGGAACCAACGCTTGCCAGTAGCTTTAGTAGACATGGCTATCCATTAGCATCGGTCTGTCCATGGATCCTCAGGGATAAGATGCCAAGATCATCATAGGGAAGTCACAACTTGTAAAGCAATCCTTCCTTGCTGTGTCACACGTCCGATGCGTTCCCAATCTCAGCTGAGTCCAGTATTGTCGCCGTGCATTGGTCTCTAGATGAGGCTTCCTCACTGGAGTGATGATTACGCCTGCGACGCTGTTGCGTTGTCCAATTTGCGTTGTCAGAGTAACTATCGCGTCCTCCAGGAACCATTTTCTCTGTAACAGCGTCAGCGTACGAGCGTTGTGTCTGGGATCTTGGGGAATTCCCGTTCTCTGGCGTGCGACGATGAAACCCAAAGGAAGCACGACCTTGAATAAATTGCATCGCTGCAGCACTGTCTGTAAATGATTTCAGGACACCTTTTGGATCCCGAAACCTGAGTATAGCCGGAAACGCTAGTTGGAAGCGCACGTTTTGTTTAAAAAGCAGGGAGCAGGCTGGACTGAACAGTTTCCTCTTACGTGCCACTGAAGCCGAAAAGTCTTCATATAACCTGACTCTGTGGCCACCCACTATCAATGGGAGCCTTCTGGACCTGTACTCCCTCAGTAGTGTTTCTTTGTCCTTGTAGTCCAGATATCTTGCAATAGCTTGTCTCGGGTTGTCTTGCGGGTCCCGTGGCGGGCCCACTCGGTGCGAGCGCTCAACTCTGCATTTATGTTGCATACCCAGCACCTTTGGCAGTTCCACTTCCCAGATAGCGTCCAGTTGACCAGGTGAGATGGATTCAGGTAGACCCACCAAACGCAGATTATTCCGGCGGGACCGGTTTTCCAAATCATCTAATTTGTCTTCCGAGTACACCGCCTGCTTTTGCAAGCCCGCCACCTGCTCTTCCAAGCGCAGAATTCTGTCTTCAGCTTCTCCCAATCTACGTTCTGCCTCTTGCAGCCGGTCCCCTTGAGCGGATACCGTGCGCTGTAGATCCTGAATCACTTCTGCTACAGCTTCCTTGACAGCCGCTTTCAGATCAGCCGCAAGGTATGGTGCGACCTCTTTAGCTAAGGATTGCACATCCACAGTGTGCATACAGGAGGCTGGGTCCCCCATTTCACCACCGGAGGTCCCCCCTCGTTGTCCGCCATTACTATTGTTATTCCTAGGCTGCGTCTCGCCCACTCCCGAAGCGGGAGACGATCCCCCGTTCAAACCTCTCGCCGGCGGATCTGGTCTGCTCCTGGCGGTACCTCCAGTCTGGCCTCCTCGCCCCCCGGAGGATTTGGCAGCACGGCTGTGTTCTTTCGTTTTGGCGGCGCTGGCTCGCACTTCCGCCGCCATCTTAAGCTGTGTCCCGCTCGGCCTCGTGATGCGCCGGGTGACAGTCTCCTCTCCGCCCGTACTCCTCAATATGTATCTGTCCAGAGTCCCTGTGGTACGGGGAGTGGACGCCAGCGTGGATATGGCCCGGATGGCTCCTTAAACCCGGTGATTGTGACGGATTGTCGGCTCAGGGACAGGAGCCCTCATTTCAGGCAGCCATCAGCACAGCGCCGGAACCGGAAGTGGGAGTTGATTCTTATGGGATTCTTATAACCCGTTAGTCTCTACTGAGTATACATGATGCTTCACATGACGTTATGTATCCGTAGTATCAGAGAAATAGAGGAATAAAGCACATGTGGAGATCCAGAAGATATAGCACTACAGGCCCCGGTGGCGTCTAGAACTGCAGGGGTTAACAATAGAACTGATAAGTCTGAATGCTGCAGGAGTTGTGAGGCAGTGATGCTGCAGTCCTACAAGTAAGGGTGGGGGTCAGTGAGGAGTAGGATCTTCTGTAGTGGGAGCAGATACCGACAGCACAACAGTGTTACCCAAATTGCAGCGGGTTACAGCAGATCAGGTGTCCCCACAAAGATAGTTTATGGTGCCAGCCACTAGAATATACTCTGAGATCAGAGAGACAGGGTCCTGTATGGGCCAAGGTGTTGTAGAGCCAGGAGATTGTAAGGGATGATGTTAGTCTCTTGCAAAAGTGCAATACCGAGCAGCCTTGAGGGAGCTTCTCTCCCCTCCACTCATCTAGGCACAGTCTATTTGGTCTTAGCTCCGTATCTCAGCCCTGTTGCTGCTCAATGTGTGGCCAAGACATCCTCTGAGTGGGAATGTTTCCTGATAGTACTTACACTGTGTTATGTGTGCCAGCGAGGGTTAACTTTCCTGAGTCACCATTATCTCTGCAGGAGCTGTCTTTCACTTACCACTCCAATGACTTCTAAAATAGCAGGTCCCGGCAAAGGCTCCTCACTGCTTCCTGGAGTGTCAGATATCAGCAGCCCAGCTCCTTTCTGTTTGTGTGAGCCAGTCTGTGGTTGCAGCTGCTGGAGGAGACACAGTGCAGAGTGTGCACCCGAGGACAGATAGAAAGTCTCTGTAGGAGCAGGTGGCAGAGCTCCTTGTGGCAGCACAGCTCTGTGAGGGGGAGGTCACACAGTCAGGCCAAAATGAGAGCTTGAGGTGGTAGACAGGTAAAAATAAGCCCAGCTTGGTGTGCTGGGATGAGGCAGCAGATGATTTAGGGATGAATGGAGGCCAAATAGCACCTCCAGAGCCGCGGATGCCTGTGATTGAGGATCAGGTAGCAGGAGCTTCTTCACATGCATCCTTCCTGGATCTCGGCCATCTTGGATCTCCCTTACATGTTAATATTGCATATTTTTCTAATTAACCTGCATATTTGTGTTAGTAATATTCCTTTATATTTTTTATTTTTTTTGTAATACTTTAATGAATATGTACTACTAGCATATTTTTGAATATATATTTTTATGATAAATAAATACATTCCTGCATATTAACATTATCAAACAATAAAGGATAGATAACTAATTAGAAAGCAACAAAACAACTACAGTATCCTTGTTCTGTAGACTCCCTTTTTTTTCCCTCCTTATAGTATCTCCAGTTCCTATCTTTTTCATGTCTAATAGTTCCCCTTGTCTATGTGTGCCCTCCTTCTACCAGCGTTGCGTCTGCTTGTACGCATGCGCTGTCAATTTGACCGGCCGGTCTTATCATGAGCTTGGTGCTATGTCACCAGCCCATGTAGTTCCGCCCTTTGTGGGCGGGAACCATTACACCAATGTCTGCGGCGTCTGTTATGCTGCCTAGCAACATAGCCTTTACACTGTGATAGATTCACCTGTAACATGTGACGGACACCGGAACGTCACTTCCTGATGTCAGCACGATCAGTGCACAGGTGACGCCAGGATACAATTAGGAATCGGACTACATTAGTCCTGACCTTGGGCTCTGACACTCGCTCCAAGCCCCTAACGAAGCCGTTCTTTCCAGCGGCGAGACGCGTAGGGCGTCTGGTTTTTCCAGCCTGCAGCCAGCTGCCAGCACAGGTATTCAGAGGATTTTCTCTGGCTCTCATTTTTTGTAACCGCTTCTCTTAGGTGTCCATCTTTTCTCCTTACAGGTCTATGGACACCTTTCTTGGTTATCTCCAAAGGGCTTCCTGACTTTAACCCTTTTGTAGTGTTACGTATATCACATGCTTATTTGAGACATTACCAGTGCATCACATTGAGGGTGACATTTAATGGAACAATTTTTCGGCCAATTAATCTTTGATCTATTGATTTTGTGACTATCTTGTTGTTTACATTGAGTCACATTGCTTTGTTTATGTTGGCAACATTGTTCCAGTATCATCCTGTGTCCACTTTTTACCACCTTTTCTCATTTGTATCCTATATGTGACCTTATCTAAATATCATTATTTGGATTTCCCATTTTTGCTTTTGTGATATACCTTTTTCTGATAGTCACTTAGCGGTTACTTTGCAACCTGTGCTTTATTTCATTTGGATAGGGTATCCTGTGGTGTTATTTGCATTCAGCTGAGCTGTGGTCCTGTTAGTTGCTGTTGTTTGTCCACACTTTTTAATTGATTTTATTCTGTATGTACCCCTTTCCTATTGTATAAATAAAGCTGATCCTTTTGTTTATTACTTGGTTTGAGCATGGTTGATCCCGGAACTACACACGTTCTTTTCTCTTTTGTACTTAATTGAATGTGCCCTGACAACGGCAGGAAGGTGCAGGTTGTCGCAGAGATAAGTGTCTTAGATGGTTGATCGAATTTACGTAACTAGAGTAGCCTGGAGGCTATGTCTTTATTTTTTGCCCTTTGAAAGAAGTAATAGAAAATCTCACTTTCTAAAAGGGGGTACTGTGTTGGACACACATTTATATATATAGGCCCTGAAGAGGTCCTTCATATGCAGCGCCTTCATGACCCGATGGCCTGGAAACGGGCGCCGTGGCGGCCAAGAGTTACTTTCATTTAGGCGAAAAAGGTATCTTGCCATTGGAAGAAAAGATGGAAGATAAGGAAGGGTGATTTACCTGAAAGCACTTCAAACTCCTCTACTTCTTGGAAAGAAGTAATTGCCACTAAAAAAAAAAAACACCCCTGCTTGTGGGAGCCTGTTAAGGGAGATACTCCCATGAAACTGAAATGTTTTGTTTTTTTTGTATAGTCTAGCCGTGAGGACAAGATTTAGGTCCCACGGGTGCAGTGGTACGTTGCATGGAGAAGATAATTAGCAGACCCCTCGATAGACGGATGTCCTGAGGTATGGTCGCTAAACGTTTCTGGAAGAGTGTGGAAGGGCTGAAAACCTGCCCCTTGAGAGAACCTAAAGACAGGCCTGAGTCTATGCCTGATTTAAGTAACCTGAGTATTCCTGATAGAGAATAAGGACAAGGAGAATGGGTAGCCATGCACCCAGCAACCCAAATAACGTTCTTCCATGTGCGACGGCATATGTTTGATGAGACTGGTTCCCTCACTCTGACCACGCTCAGTAAAAAATTCAAAGAAAACCCCATCTGGGTTAAGGTCCGGGTCTCAAATGCCACGCCATCAAATCGGAGATGAAAAAACTCGACGGTAGACCAGGTCTTGGCACAGTAGATCTGTACTGTCTGGTTGAACGGTTTGACAACCGCCATGGCACAGCTACGTTGAGTGGGATTTCGGAAGTGAATCCAGTCCTGAACTGGTGCGTGTGCTTCAAATAACTGTGGGTAAAGAAAAAACTGGCACCTTGGCCTTGAGGGGCGATACCATGAGGTCCACATCCGGGATTGTCTAATGCCGGTAGAATCGTGAAGCAACATGAGGGTGGGAGACCCATTCTCGAGAAAACCGTCCTTTGTGGCTGGCGGCTGAAGGAATCCCGAGTATAGTTGCCTACACCGGTACAAAAACCGCCTGAACGCACTGAAATCATGTATTCCATCCAGCTACGTGCCTGATGAATATCATCATGTCGGAGACTGCGGTTTCCGCCGCAGAAATTGACAACTGTCCCAGTCATGGCCAATTTAACTGTGTAGGGATGTACCAGGTATCTGAAGGCCGTCCGTGCTATGTCAATTTCCACGAATCTCCGGCAGAGTGCTGGACAGTCTCGAAACTGGGCGAGATCATGCGCCCTGTTGTCCTGTGATGAGTTATACATTCCCTATCCTGAGGGCTCGCGGTAGTAGTCAGAACCCTTCAGCATGTTGGAATGAAAAAAACGTCCCTGCAGGAGAGAGGGAGTGGGCAGAACCACCGGTGGTGAGGCCACCTGGTTAAACACGACAGGTGACAAACAGGTCCTGTCCAGTGAGTTAAGTTCTTGGTCCATGACTTAAGCGTGGAGAGAGAAGGCTGGTCGAGATCAGCTGAACAAGGGAACCTGCCTCTATTGCTGCCATCCTGTTGTCTACGCCCTGCCTGGCAGGGCCTAAGTACAGAGAAACCTGAAGGAAGGGGTGCGGACTCCCGGCCGCAGGCCACAATTCCTGTTCTGTGGAAGGTTGATCACTGATGTGATATATTGAACTGTTGGAACAATATCGGAATTGTGGAGGTTGGATAAGCCTCTTAACTCCTTGTAGTGTCTACCTTGTTGGGCACGCTGTGTTCCGCAGTCCGTGAGGATCGGTGCCCTGATAAGCCCTGGGTCCGGTACAGAAAGAAAACAACCCCGTTTGAGTAAAGGGTGGTCCTGACGTCCTCCCCGACTCTAGTGAGCAGTTATGACGATGTAGTCAACTTGAACGGGCATGCCACCTTTAGTAGTGTTCTCTTAAGATTGTCAAGCTGAGGAACCTGTGGCTAGGAATAGTAATAGGAATATGCCGGTAGGCATCCTGTATGTATGCACGCACGGATACTGCGCGATTCTTGAAGTTCATGTGGAGTGGTGATTTCATTCGGAAAAGTCTTATCCAGACATAAATGTTGGGTGGTTTTCGATTCAGCACGGATTGAGCTGTACCGTCCTGTGTGTGGGCCACCGATAGGCTGGACTAGAATCTTTAGAAAACGTTCCTCGCTTGATACTGGTACAGGGACTCCAGAAATGAGGATAAACTCCACTATGAGGAACTGCTAATGAATTACGAAGGGACCAGCATACGGTACCTACGGCGGATGCCATCCTGGTTTGTACTGTGGGAGGGAAAGCTAGTGCCTCCCCTGGCATCTGAGTTTAACCTGTTCAGCTGTTGTCCAAACAGGTGCCCGCAGAGATATGGAATACCTGCGAAGGACTCCTTAGAGATAGCGGCCATTTTTCCCTTTCCACAACCGGAGGGTACGTCTAATGGGAATGGCATTGGCGGCTGCAACTGCTGCGCAGTTAGCAGCATGTAGGGCTGCATGCATCAGGTAGAAAGTTATAGAAGCGAGTGGAGCAGTCTGGGCCGCCAGAGTAGGATCGGCGGACGAGACATTTATTTAGTGTGGTCAAATCACTAATGCCTTGAAAGCTTGCATGGCTTCAACAGAAGTGAATCCAGGTGCAAGAGAAGGCCTTGACGCTGTAAAAACTGATCTGGTCAGTTGGATAGCCAGACGGTCAGGCGCCTCTTCAGCCGAGAGGTTGTTAGACCAGGTGGATCGTAGCAATTCCGCACAGTTTTGCCAGAAGAGCTTGATGGCCTGCCTCGATCACCTACGGTTGGCTGGCCATGTACGGCGTCTGGAGACCAGGGCTCTCTCTGAGACTCTAGCCCCCCCGAAGGTTGCCGAGCTTTTCCTTAGGGAACTGCAGCAGGTAGTTCCCTGAGAGTTGCAGCAAGGAGGAAGCGCTGCTGCTTTCCCTGACGCTGGACTCCAGCTGCACGGCATGTGTCCTGAGGACTGCAGCGGGGGAGAGGCACTGCTGAGCCCGTTAGCAACATGGTAGCGACCTCTTGCTATGCTCTCATTTCATAGCTGCTGAGAGCCCCAGCGGTATGCTGTGGGTCCCGAACACTGCAGCAGGAGGAGAAAATGCTAACCTCCTGACCGTGGCCTTATCGGTACCGTACGGAGCTGCAGCGAGAGAAGCACGCTGATCCTCTGCTATGTGCGATAGGGAGGACGTGTGTGAAGCTGCTGTAGGGAATAGGACCAATGAACCTCTGGTTATCATGTGCAGCCGGGAGGAAATGCGTGGGGCTGCAGCAGGGAGGGAAGCCCTGCTTGGCTTCGCTGCCCCGTGTGCACTTTGTGAAAACTACAAGTTCATCCACGCAGTATCCCACTGAGCCACCTCATGTACTGGACTGTCCGCACTACTTGTGTGGGGGCTGCAGGGGAGTCTTTATTGATGTTACTGGGCTACTAGCTCTGTATTCGGGCTTGTTGCACTCTTTTTACCCCAGCACTCTGCAAAGGTGCTCCTGGCTCCGTATGAGGGCTTTATTGATCCCTCACAGCCCAGGTCCACTCCTGCCCTCAGTCACTCAATGGCCACCGCTGGATGCAGGTGGCCCTCCTTACACATAATGGCCATGGCTCATGCAGTCGGCCTCCATATACTGGCCGCCGCTGTATGACGCCATTATCTGTGGGGGAGGACATGGGGGGGGTGAGGGAGATGCCTGGCAAAATGCGCGCCAGAGAAGCCGTCCCGCCCCTGGATACCGCGATGAAGCTGCACAAGGAAAAGAGGCGGCAGCTTCGGCTAGGCCGAAGCCGTGGCCTCAAGTAAAAACAGATGCCGCAAATGACGGCAGGCCGGCGCGGATGTCCGGTCCGGGACCGGAACGGATCTGGACCCGGCCGGACCCCTGGGGCTGAGGCCACATGAGCGCTTGCCCAGCGCAGCCCGCCATCAGGGGCACCCATAGGACTGGGTCCCCTGGAAGTGCGGTCTAGAGTGGCAGCCCCCATCAGGAGAACCCAGTGGAACTGGGTCTCCTGGAGTCCAGACACTGTGCTGGCTCTGTAGGGAGCCCAGCAAACTGGTGCTCCTACTAACAGCATGGGCCCCCTGCCCATCAGGAGAAAGCAGCGAAGGCTGATCTCCTGGGGTGCCTGTCTGCCATAGATGCTGCAGCAGAATTGTATCCCCCATTAGGAGAACCCAGAGAAACCGGGTCTTTCAGATTCCAGGGTTCGGCTGAATTGCATCCCCCATTAGGGGCCGCAGGCAGAACTGGGGTATCCCTCAGAGACACTCAGCTAGGCTGAGGCTCCTGGAGTGAGCTGCAGCAGCTGCGGTACAGACATGCGAGTGCTGCGGCCTGTGTCCATCAGAAATCCGTATGTGGATTGTGCCAGTGCACCATGATATGCCCTACCTGCGCTGTCTCAACCTAAAAAGCCCCGAAGGGGTGATTAGGGAGGGATGCTTCCACCATCAGCGGGCTGCTGTGTAACCTCAACTTCAACCCAGGGTCTCCAACAGTGGGGAGCTGGGGAAGGGGGGGGGCCGTCGTCTCGACCTCAACCAGGCACCCCCAACAGTGGTGGGCCGAGGAGGGAGCGGCATGTTGGGGGAAAAAGTCGACCTCAACCAGGCACCCCCAACAGTGGAGGGCCGAGGAGGGACCATGCCGGGAGTCTCGTCAGAGACCCACTTTTCTTCTTCTTGAAATCAAAAAGTGAAAAAATTTTAGGACAATAAAATTTAGGTGTGCCTCCTATCGACACTAAGCAAAAACTGGAGAAGCACTTCCTGCTCCAGGGGTGTATAACTGCAGAGGAGGAGCCACAACTCTTTTGCAGATTCTGCCTAGTGTCGCCTCCTAGTGGACAGCAGCATAACACCCACGGTCTGTGTCCCCCAATGAGGCGAAGGAGAAAAATTGTGTGGAAAGATGGGGTGCAGTAGAGTCTTATCTGATAAGAACAGAGGGAATAAATGCCAAATAGTGCGGTAACCTTAGCTAACAACATAGAACGCGCTTAAACGTGTACAGCTGCTGCTGATGCAACGTACAGCAAGATACAGTGTTAATCCAGGAGAGTAGAAATAGGGATTGTTCTGTGCTGCTGTGGAGAGCTAATGCCAGGAAGAACCAAAAAACAAAGGGTTCAAAGTTTTTATTCAACGCATTTCGTAGTGAACCTCATTTCTTCATCAAGAAGTAACGCATTTAGCTTCTAAACGCGTTCAATAAAACCGCCCTGCACCCTTTCAGGTGGAGTTATATGATTTATGCATTTCTTTGACGCAACAATCTCTAATGTACGAATTATAAATATGAGAGACGGTCAGAGAATCCTAGGTATCTGGTAAACTGTCACACTCACCATTGACAAGCATTGTTCCTGGAACAAGGAGTAGGTAGTACGAGGAGACTCTGGGAGTGCAATACACGATGAGCTTTTGGAAACAGCCACAATTGTTGGTAACTTTGTAGAAGGAACATTAAGTGAATCAGCCTGAAAGTAAAGATGTATAAAGTTTATTGAAGAATCAGTGTTCACTGGACTGATCCATCGTTGAGTGGAATATTAATTTTAGTCAATATTGGTTTAAAGGGCACTATAAAGTTAAATCGACTGCCTAGAACTCTTGGAGGAATTATTCAGAACAAGAACGTATACTAAGCTGGATAACAGGAGACTGACAGTCATCATGAAAGTTGCCGGTAGTCTGCCTAGTAATAAATGTCATCTGAAATTATAGGAACAATGCATAGAAAAAAAAAATCATGAATATATAAATGTCTGATACCTTCAAGTGTTGGCGAGGCAGAATTCCTTCACAACCTCCACAAGGGGTGCAAGCATATTAGCCTTTGCCTCTGATACCCCATCAAGTTTTTTCATATTTTCAATTGTAGTTGGCCTGAAGATTTATGGAGAAATACTGAATGGCTAATCATAGCAAGTGTAATACAAATAATTTTTTTCTTTCATTTGTTTTTTTAAAGGCTTTTTTTGTGCATTTACCCAAGTCTGTCCTTACTATAATTATAAACATTTAGGGTAAAAACAACCAACCATTAGTCATGGTGTCAATAGGTGCTTCCAGTCTCAATATATTCCATAAAAAATGTCTTTACTGTAGTTACACTTCATCAATATTGAAAACTGGGGTGGGGAACCTTTGGCCTGTGCGCAGATGACATCTTATGCAGCCCGTGGGCAGGGTCCACAGTGCTGGGTGGCAGCTGAGTCTTGCTCGCTGCTGTTCCTTTAATATCCCAAGAGCATGCAGTGTGCTCTGCTGAATGCTGCTGTGTGCGCATTACATGAAGGATTACATGTTCAGGCTGGCTGTGAGGATGGACTTTGTGGGTGGGGTTAGTGCGCTATGCACTCCCATCCCACAGAGGAGTGGCTGCCAGAGCATCTACAGGGCTGTCTGTGCCCCCCAGATGTATTCCCCCTGGTAATGTCTGGGATCCCCAGTGATCTCTTAACCTCCGATGATCTCTGCGCCCACCAGCTATGTGCTTTCTCCCCGGTGATCTCTGTGCCTCATAGTACTATATACTTTCCAGTGATCTCTGCGCCTCTAAGCAATCTCTGTACCCCCTGGTGGTGTCTGTCACCCACTGCACTAGGTGCACCCCAGTGATGTAAATTTACCCAGTACTGTATGTGCCACCCCTCCCAGTGCTGCATATATCCCCAATGATGTATTTCCCCTCAGTACTGTATATCCACCTAATTATGTATATCCCCCAAGTGCTGTATATAAACCCCCCACAGCTGTATATAACCCCCCAGTGATGTATATACCTTCTAGTAATGTCTGTGCCCCAAGTGATATTTATACTCATGTTAGGTCTATGGTCCCCAGCCTCCCCAGTGATGTATATGCCCCAGCATCTCCTGTGAAGTCTATGTCCCGCCCATCCCTGCAGGAATGTATATGCCCCAGCGTCTTCTGTTATGCATATACTGTATCCCCCATGTCTCCAGTGATGCATAATCAGCAGTTCCAGTGTCTACTCTGTTGTATATACAGCAGTTTCAACGTTTCCCTATGTGATATATATTCAGCCGTCTCGGTGTCTCCAACGTGATGATTATTCAGCAATTTGTCTCCTATGTGATGTATATACTGCAGTCCCAGTGTCTCCTATATGTATATACAGCTGTCTCAGTGTCTATTTGATGTACATACAGCAGTCCCAGCGTCCCTTACGTGATGTATATACAGCAGTCTCACCGTCTCCTATATGATAGATATACATCAGTCCCAGCGTCCCCTATGTGATGTATATATAGCAGGTCCCAGTGTCGTATTTGTGATGCATATAATTTATAAACTTTTTATCACAAAAAGTTAACTGCGCTCCAGACCAACGCAAAAATGGAGAGGCAGCTGTGAGAAGCAACAAGATCAATATCACCTAACATGAAAGCCACACCATAGAGAAGATTTTCCAGCTGTCACATTAGGGGTGAGTTGATTGTTTGACTAATACAGCAGAGTCATTTTCAAGGTGATGATTCTGTGCAGCTCCCGAATGACTGTATAAATTTCCAAATGGCCCTTGGCAAGAAAAGGTTCCCCACCCCTGGTTTAAACTGTGCCATCATATATCAGAAGCATCTCAAAATAAATTCTGAAATTATTTGAAAAGCAATAAAACAATAAATAAAGTTACCTAATTTTTGCCATATCCACAAGCACCTTGTTTGTAGCTAATACAGCTGGTGGGATATCCTTCTCACTGGCAATTTTTTGCCTAGCTGACACCAGTTTGCCATACAGTGTTGTCTGCAAAAAGAAAAAATATTTTTGATCTTTTTTCTTGTTTCTCTTTTTTTTTCCTCCAAAGTTTGTCATTTAGACATCTAAAGGGACTGTCACACGAGGCGACAGCGACTGGTGGGGTGATATCGGCGCCAGTAGGACACGCCCCTGCATCGCCTAATAAATCGACAGTACCGTCGCCTCATGTGACGGTACCTTTAGGTTTTTCATGTACATAGGATCATTTTTTGCGTACATCAGTGTTTTGGGTCCAATTTTCATCAGTGTATCAGTTTTTACCAACAGTGTTTTATTAGTGATTTTCTCGTATTGAAAATAAAAATGAAAAGAATTGCAATTCTTCTCTTACCAATTACAAAGATAGAAATGGATTGCACATGGACGGCAATGTGTGCTACCAGTTTCTTACCATCCACAATAGTTTTGGGACATATGAATACCTCTACATATTATAACGGGTGTGCATTTTATCAGTGAAAAGCAAGAATACTACACGTCCATAATTTATGGACACCTCAATGACGCCTTACAGTTACTTCTTAAAAATTTTATACAACAGTAATCCCAATCAAGGGGCTAAAGTAGTCTAATATTCCATCCAGGTCACTTTATTGTTGAGCAAACTAAACACTGCCACAGACCAGAAAAACGTTAACCAAGTATATGAGAGGTATGTCACATTTGGTTAACTTATACATTCATATAAAGCTTATAATGGGTTTATGCAAAGTGTTGGGAAAAAAACATTTGAATCTCAAAATGCGTGTTATATTAAGAGGATTAAATGTTCATGTATATTTAACTTATGGACTAATGCAAATACGTTATGAAGAAATACAATATCAAAACATATATGACTGTTCAATTTAAGTTTGCTACAGATTAACAACTAGATCTAGCTGTTTGCTTAATGCTTTCTGAGAATAATAAATATCAATAATGGTTCTACAAGGTCATCAAACCTTGGGTTTCTAGAGTAAATACTCTAGTCAGTTTTTCTTTCATTATGTTTGTCTGAAACATTAATACTGATGCCCTATCTTTAGGATAGGTCATCAATCTTTTAATCGATTGTGGTTTATCAACTAGCACCCCAGCTGTTTTCGATGCCTGCAGATGTGCCAAGTTGAGGAACTACACAACATAGCTCGATCAACTGCATAGTTGCTGCTGCCAAGTACTGTACTTCCAGCTCTTATCAATTTGAAAATGTGGTGGATGTGCAGTAGCCGGCTGTAGACACTATTCTGCTTACAGAGCTGTGCAGCTCTGCAATGCACATCCGTTCGCTACCAGAACAGGGAACAGCTGAACAATAGGGGTGCTGGGTGTCAACACCCCCACGATCAGATATTGATGACATATCTTAACGATAACCCATCAATATAAAGTCCCAGACAACCCCTTTAAGGAAACCCTCTCATGAAGTTTTTTTTCCACTAAATCTGTGTATATGTAAAGTATTATGTAATGTGTATGTGTATTATAAATTAAAGAGGACCTGTCACCAAACCAGGCATGGTGATCTAATTACAGCACTGGATGCAGCATGTCTGCAGCATGCAGGCAAGGGGTCACCCAGCACTTGAGCAGCCTTGTACCCCGAGATAATACACTTAGAAAACTTACATGCTACAGCCACTAAGGAGGTGGCTAGGGGCTGCAGCCAAGGGCAGATTCACACCCCCTGCATGTGTAATCTTCCCACCGCTACCAATCATTCTCTCACTGTCTGCAGCAATTAAACAGAGGTTTTTTTTTTCTCTCCCGTTTAGCCCCGCCCCTCAGGGGGCGGGGCAAACGGACTTTCTGGGAGAGAAAAAAAAAAACTCTGTTTAAATGCTGCAGACAGCGAGAGAATGATTGGCAGCGGTGGGAAGATTACACAGGCAGGGGGTGTGAATCTGCCCTTGGCTGCAGCCCCTAGCCACCTCCTTAATGGCTGGAGCATGTAAGGTTTCTAAGTGTATTATCTCGGGGTACAGGGCTGCTCAAGTGCTGGGGGACCCCCTGTCTGCATGCTGCAGACATGCTGCATCCAGTGCTGTAATTAGATCACCATGCCTGGTTTGGTGACAGGTCCTCTTTAACCCCTTAAGGACCGAGTCACTTTGCACCTTAATGACCGGACCATTTTTTGTAATTCTGACCACTCTCCCTTTATGAGGTAATATCTCTGGAACGCTTCAACAGATCCTAGCGATTATGAGATTGTTTTTTCGTGACATATTGGGCTTCATGTTAGTATTAAATTTAGGTCGATAATTTTTGCGTTTATTTGTGAAAAAATAAAAAATTTGGGAAAAATTTTGAAAATTTAGCAATTTTCAAATTTTTAATTTTTATTCTGCTAAACCAGAGAGTTATGTGCCACAAAATAGTTAATAAATAACATGTCCCACATGTCTACTTCACATCAGCACAATTTTGGAAGAAAAAAAAAAATTTGGTAGGACGTTATAAGGGTTCAAAGTTCATCAGCAATTATTCATTTTTCCAGCAAAATTTACAAAACCAATTTTTTAGTGACCACATCACATTTGAAGTCCCTTTGAGGGGTGTACATGACAGAAAACACCCAAAAGTGACACCATTCCAAAAACTGCACCCCTCAAGCTACTCAAAACTATATTGAAGAAGATTATTAACCCTTCAGGTGCTTCACAGGAACTAAAATAATGTTGAAGGAAAAAATGGACCTTTTAATTTTTGTAACAAAAATGTTCTTTTAGCCTCAATTTTTTCATTTTCACATGGGCAACAGGATAAAATGCATCCTAAAATTTGTTGGGCAATTTCTCCTGAGTACACCGATGCCTCATATGTGGTCATAAACCACTGTTTGGGCGCACGGCAGGGCTCAGAAGGGAGGGAGCGCAATTTGAATTTTAGAGCCAATTTTCCGTTCAAAAAGTGAAATGGCGCTCCTTCACTTCTGAGCCCTGCCGTGCGCCCAAACAGTGGTTTATGACCACATATAAGGTATCGGTGTACTCAGGAGAAATTGCCCAACAAATTTTGGGATGTATTTTATCCCTTTGCCCATGTGAAACTGAAAAAATGTAGGCAAAAAGAATTTTTTTGTGAAAAAAAAGTGTTTTTTTAATTTTTACGAATGAATTTGTGAAGCATCTGGGGGTTCAAAGTGCTCACTATGCATCTAGATATAATCCTTTGGGGGTCTAGTTTCCAAAATGGGGTCACTTGTGGGGGAGCTCCAATGTGGAGACACACAGGGGCTCTCCATACGCGACATGGTGTCCGCTAACAATTGGAATTGTTAGCGGACACCTTGTAGGATATGAAGAGCCCCTATGTGCCTAAACATTGGAGCTCCCCCACAAGTGACCCCATTTTGGAAACTAGACCACCCAAGGAACGTATCTAGATGCATAGTGAGCACTTTGAACCCCCAGGTGCTTCACAAATTGATCCGTAAAAATGAAAAAAGAAACTTTTTGTGGAAAAAAACGTGCTTTTTCATTTTTATGGATGAATTTGTGAAGCATCTGGGAGTTCAAAGTGCTCACTATGCATCTAGATACGTTCCTTCGGGGGTCTAGTTTCCAAAATGGGGTCACTTGTGGGGGAGCTCCAATGTTCAGGCACACAGGGAGGGGCTCTCCATACCCGACATGGTTTCCGCTAACAATTGGAGCTAATTTTCTATTGAAATTGTTAGCGGACACTATGTCGCATATGGAGAACCCGTGTGCCACCAGCACAAGGGCAACTGGTAGAGTTGGGGTACAGCACCAGAAAATGCCGCCTCTAATGAATGCGCTATTTTCTTGGGTGGCTGTGGGTTGAAATTTGCAGCGTGGGGGACCCACAACATTTGAGTCTCTCAACGCTGAGGATTCCAGTCAGCCAGCTACCAAGTTGTACATGGCTGGCTACAAATACAGCGAAGGCTTTATTTTATTTCTAGAACTAATTCTAGAAAAAAAAATGACGTAGGGCTCCGCCATATTTTTGGTCCAGCCAGGTACAACTTGGCAGCTACAGACTGCCAGCAACCCCCAGCTGCCTCGCTGTACCTGGCTGCAACCAAAAATACAGCGAAGCCCATTTTTTTTTATTTCTAGAACTAATTCTAGAAAAAAAAATGACGTAGGGCTCCGCCATATTTTTGGTCCAGCCAGGTACAACTTGGCAGCTACAGACTGCCAGCAACCCCCAGCTGCCTCGTTGTACCTGGCTGCAACCAAAAATACAGCAAAGCCCATTTTTTTTTATTTCTAGAAGTAATTCTAGAAAAAAAAATGACGTAGGGCTCCGCCATATTTTTGGTCCAGCCAGGTACAACTTGGCAGCTACAGACTGCCAGCAACCCCCAGCTGCCTCGTTGTACCTGGCTGCAACCAAAAATACAGTGAAGCCCATTTTTTTTAATTTCTAGAACTAATTCTAGAAAAAAAAATGACGTAGGGCTCCGCCATACTTTTGGCCCAGCCAGGTACAACTAGGCAGCTGGGGGCTGGAATCCTCAGCATGGAAAGGCCCAAGCGTTCTGGGCCCCCCATGCTGCGAATTGCAGCCCGCAGCCGCTCCAGAAAATGGCGCATTCATTGAAGCGCCATTTTCTGGCGCTGTACCCATGCTCTTCCAGTTGCCCTGGTGCCGGTGGCAAACTGGGTAATAAAGGGGTTAATGCCAGCTTTTTATTGGCAGCTGGCACTAAGCCCGAGATTCATAATATAGGGCCAATGTTAGACCCGCCATTAGGAATCTCTGGTAAATAGTCAGAAAATACACACATAGAAAAATCTTTTTATTTGAAAAAAAAACACAAACAAAATTCGGACTCCATCTTTATTATGAAGATCCGACGTAGTCCACAACGAAGGTCCCACGACGCTCGATTGCCTCCGACGTAGTCCACAACGAAGGTCCCACGACGCTCGATCGCCTCTGCTCAATCCAGAGACTGCAGCAAGGGATCAAGTGTCCTCTTCCTACAGTCTCAGGGGTCAGAGTTATGGTGCACTGTATGACAATGATCAGTTATACAGTGCACCATGACTATGATCCCAGAGACTATAACAAGAGGACACTTGATCCCTTGTTGCACCCATCCATCCACCTATGCACCCATCATCCACGCACGCACATCCACGTACGCATATCCACGCATGCACACAACCACGCACGCACATCCACGCATGCACACATCCACGCACGCTGACATCCACGTACATCCACACACACATCCACGTACATCCACATCCACGTACGCACACATCCACGCACGCACATTCACACACGCACATCCACGTACGCACATCCACGCACGCACATCCACGTACGCACATCCACGTACGCACATCCACGTACGCACATCCACGTACGCACATCCACGCATGCACACAACCATGCACACACATCCACACATGCATATCCACGTACGCACATCCACGTATGCACATCCACGTACGCACATCCACGTGCTGACATCCACGCATGCACACAACCACGCACACACATCCACACACGCACATCCACGCACGCACACATCCATCCATCCATCCACCCATCCATCCACCCACCCATCCATCCATCCATCCATCCATTCATTCTTTCATTCATTCATACTTACCCAGCGATGAGGAGGAGGAGCCCCTGAGAAGAGGAGGAGCCACACTGCAGAGGAGGCCCGACGGTGCGGGCGGGTGCACCGAGCGTGCAGCCCGCCGGGAATCGGGATAGGTGAGCGGGGCTGGGGACTAGGGATCGGGGGCTGGGGACCGAGTCCCGGGGGCTGGGGACCAGCAGGGAGGAGGAGGGGGCCCTGCAGCTTTGCCGGTGGGCGCAGAAGCCCGCCGGCAAACAAACTGTGCAAGGTGGAGGGCGGGGATGGACGGGAGACAGGGGGGGCTGCACAGGGGACGGGGACAGGACACAGAGGGCTCAGGACACAGGGGGGGGGCTACAGGACACAGGGGGAGCTGGACACAGGGGGCGGGGACAGGACACAGGAGGGGCTGCACAGGGGACAGGGACCGCACACAGGAGGGGCTGCACAGGGGACGGGGACAGGACACAGGAGGGGCTGCACAGGGGACGGGGACAGGACACAGGGGGCTCAGGACACAGGGGGCTCAGGACACAGGGGGGGGGCTACAGGACACAGGGGGAGCTGGACACAGGGGGCGGGGACAGGACACAGGGGGAGCTGGAGCATCAGCTCATGGCCGGCGGCTGCGGTGCAACCCGCCCGCAGATAAGAGTGATTGCGGTGGGGGAGGGGGGTGAAGGGGTTAACAGGGGTGCCCACACCTCTGCCCCTAACCCTTGGCTTAAACAACAAAAAAGAAAAGTTGCGCCAAGCTGTATAATTAAGGCACGGGGTGGGTGGCTGCGTCCCCTGCTCACCTGGTCCTGTTGTGCCGACCGCACAACAGGTTGAAGAGCTGTGGGGAAGCCGATGGAGCTCACGCTGGCTTGGATCTTGATATGGTCCGAGTGGACCGCCGGTGTCCGGTGCACGTGACCAGGGAGGGAGAGCTTTGGTGTGACGTTTGCAGGATCCTGGGTGCTGGGCTGCTGCTGATCACGCTTCCCGCAGGGAAGAGAGTGTGTAGCCAAAAACAAGAAAGTGATGTAGTCAGCGCTCAAGCAACGCCAGGACACTGCTGTAGCAAGTATTACCTTTAGGCTTTATTCAATCAATATGTAGAACCAGTCTCCACAACGCGTTTCGACGCAGCAGGCGTCTTTATCAAGTGGCACCACTTGATAAAGACGCCTGCTGCGTCGAAACGCGTTGTGGAGACTGGTTCTACATATTGATTGAATAAAGCCTAAAGGTAATACTTGCTACAGCAGTGTCCTGGCGTTGCTTGAGCGCTGACTACATCACTTTCTTGTTTTTGGCTACCTAACCCTTGGCTGTCACTGACAGCTGTTAGATTTGAGCTGTCACTGTTCGTTTAGAAGCAGTGACAGTTCAAAGCCATGACGAGTATACTCGTCATGATGCGGGAACTGACATCTTTTCATGACGAGTATACTCGTCATTGGTCGTAAAGAGGTTAAGCAAGGGATTAATCAGTTATAATTAAGCAAACTTTAAAAACCTTTTATGACTAATTCAAACAAGTAAGGAACTCGTCAGACAGACCAACAATAGACAAATACAAACAGATAAGCCAATTCAATTGTCCAATCACCAGTACAGGAACACTGGTATTATTGTACAGGGCAAAGTAAACCCATAGTCAACCTTACCACGATAAATATTGCACTATGTCCAGATAAAGAAACCAATCATAAAAAAAGGATTGATCTCACCCAAGGGTCCAGGAGTCAGTCAGGCCTTGTAGGTAATGCAGCACATGGGTGATTGTCCAAGGAACGCAAACCCTACATCAAAATAACAAATACACTGACCCTCATAAATTTACTCCCACCCTTACAAGTGCAGTCCACATAGGTTAGATATGCTGACATATGAATGCAGCTCTATCTGTTCCTGTCTGTCATGATGGGATAAGGACTGTAGGGACATGAACAGGGTGCATGGTTAGGGAGCAGATGTGGACTGCCTTATCTCTTTGTATTTGTCTATTGTTGGTCTGTCTGAAGAGTTCCTTACTCATTTTTTTAGTGAATTACTAATAAAAGGTTTTTAAAGTTTGCTTAATTATAAATGTGTATGTGTAATATACTTACCTACCTCTGACTTTTCCAGTAACCAACCATTTTCTCAGTGATGTCACTTCTCTAAAGACTCTCCAGATCAATCTATGTGTGAGGAGGCAGTCTCTTTTACAGTGTGTAGACCAGGGGTCTCAAACTCAGCTGGGTGGGTGGGCCGCACATAGAAAAACATTTATAGCGGGGGGCCGAATCTCTTGTAGGTCTAAGGGCCCCTTTACACACGGCTACATTTGTAGCTTGTCACCAGGTAAGGGCCCTTTCACATCAGCGTTTTTCGTAATTCGCGGCAGATGCGGTGAAAAAAACGCATCTGCCGCGTTTGCCGCATAACCGTTCCACTTGCGGCGCGGTTGCGGTTTTTCCCATACAAAGTATAGGGGGACTTGCGGCAGATGCGGCAAGTGCGGTTTTGCACTTGCGGCAGGTGCGGCAGCGAAAAAAACCGCGGATGACCGCGGTTTTTTTCGCTGCTGCACCTGCCGCAAGTGCAAAACCGCACTTGCCGCATCTGCCGCAAGTCCCCCTATACTTTGTATGGGAAAAACCGCAACCGCGCCGCAAGTGGAACGGTTATGCGGCAAACGCAGCAGATGCGGTTTTTTCACCGCATCTGCCGCGAATTACGAAAAACGCTGATGTGAAAGGGCCCTAACTTACTGGTTGCAGTGAAATCATGGATACATGATTCCATTTGTACACAGCAACAAGATAGAACCATGTATCCATGATTTCACTGCAACCAGTAAGTTACCTGGTGACAAGCTACAAATGTAGCCGTGTGTAAAGGTACCCTTAGTGATATTTTTAGTAATACCAGAATTTTTTGCTCAATGTAGTAAAGTACAAATCCTGATCCCCTTCTTGTAGGAATGTCCTCATCCTGTAGTAATGTCCTTTTCTACTGATGTCCCCCATCCTGATCCCCTTTTCTAGTGATGTCCTCCATCCTGATCCCTTTTTCTAGTGATGACCCCCATCCTGATCCCCTTTTCTACTGATGTTCCCCATCCTGATCCCGATTTTTAGTGAATTCCCCCATCCTGATCCCCTTGTCTAGTGATGTCCCCATCCTGATCTCCTTTTGTAGTGATGTCCCCCATCCTGATCCCCTTTTGTAGTCATGTCCCGTTCCTGACCTCCTTTTCTAGTGATGTCCCCCATCCTGATCCCCTTTTTCTAGTGATGTCCCCATCCAAATCCCCTTTAGTAATGATGTTCCCCCATCCCAATCCCCTTTAACAGTGATGTCCCTCATCCCGGTTCCATTTTGTAGTGATGTCCCCATCCTGATCCCCTTTTCTAGTGATATCACCCATCCTGATCCCCTTTTCTAGTAATGTCCCCCATCCAGATCCCATTTAGTAGTGAAGTCCCCCATCCCGATCACCTTTAGTAGTGATGTCCTCCATCCTGTACCCCTTTTGTAGTGAGGTCCCGCATCCTGGTCCCCTTTTGTACTGATGTCCACTATCCTGATCCCCTTTTCTAGGTTATGTCCCCCATCCTGATCTACTTTTATAGTGATGCCCCCATCCTGTTTTACCTTCTTTTTACGCACTCACATACACACTCATTCACCCTCACACACACAACTCTTATACAAACTGTCATACACACTCATACACACACTGAAACTCACGCACACCTCACACACACTTTCTTATACACATATCCTCACTCACATACTCACACCCTCACACACACCCTCTCACTTTGAGGATGCATTGCTCCAGTGCAGGGGGCCGCCGTGGTCCCCGCTGTGCTATGACCTCCTCCAGCTGCCGCTCAGACAAGCTCTGTTGCTCAGCAAGATCAATGCAATCTGCCAGCCAAAGGCCGCAAGTGGCGTCATATTGCGCCATCAGCTGTTGGCATCTCATTGGCTGGCAGCTTGCATTGATCTTGCTGAGTGGAAGAGCTTGTTAGTGCCGCGGACAGATGTCATCACACAGTGAGGACTGCAGCGGCCTCCTGCACTGGGGCGATGCATCATTAAGTTGTCCAAGGTGCCGCAGGCCGCATAGTGTATCCCCATGGGCCGCATGAGGCCCTCGGGCCGCGTGTTTGAGACCCCTTGTGTAGACCTATGGAGCCTCATTATGACACCTTCAAGTAACACAGAGCGCAATGTGACCTACATAGCATGCAGAGTATTGAAGTCACTCAAAAGAGAACCAGAACGGCACAGAATCCTGGAAAAGGTGGGGTAGGGGAGTATATCGCAATATTCACACTACACTACACTACATACAATATACACAGATTAAGTGAAAAAAATAATTGGAGGGCTTTTTTAAAGAGAACTCATAAGCATGACTTTGTAATGTAAAGCACAGTAATGGCTGCAATAACTATGTCATACTGAATTGATATCATTGGTGAAGAAATCCATTGTGCGGTTCTTTTTTAAATCACCATATCAAGTTTTCAGCTAATTAGATTTGGTTGCACAGTGCACAGGATTTCTCTTTCCTTTCTGTGATTCCCCAGCCCCTTCGTCTGCCTCCGGTCTGCGAATGACTACTGGTGAGATTTCACACTGATGATGCTGATCATTTAAAGACCGGAGGCAGGCGGAAAAGTTGTGGAATCAAAGACCTAGAGAGAAGACCTAATGCACAATCAGCCCTGTGCACCGAAATATAATCAAAAACCTCAAACAGTAATTAAAGAAGAACCAGAAATCTGATTTCATCACGAAGGGTATCAATGTACAGTTGTGGCCAAAAGTATTGACACCCCTGCAATTCTGTCAAATAATACTCAGTTTCTTCCTGAAAATGATTGCAATCACAAATTCTTTGGTATTATTATCTTCATTTAATTTGTCTTCGATGAAAAAACACAAAAGAGAATGAAGCAAAAAATTGATCATTTCACACAAAACTCCAAAAATGGGCCAGACAAAAGTATTGGCACCCTCAGCCTAATACTTGGTTGCACAACCTTTAGCCAAAATAACTGCGATCAACCACTTCCGGTAACCATCAATGAGTTTCTTACAATGCTCTGCTGGAATTTTAGACCATTCTTCTTTGGCAAACTGCTCCAGGTCCCTGATATTTGAAGGGTGCCTTCTCCAAACTGCCATTTTTAGATCTCTCCACAGGTGTTCTATGGGATTCAGGTCTGGACTCATTGCTGGCCCCTTAGAAGTCTCCAGTGCTTTCTCTCAAACCATTTTCTAGTGCTTTTTGAAGTGTGTTTTGGGTCATTGTCCTGCTGGAAGACCCATAACCTCTGAGGGAGATCCAGCTTTCTCACACTGGCGCTACATTATGCTGCAAAATTTGTTGGTAGTCTTCAGACTTCATAATGCCATACACACGATCAAGCAGTCCAGTGCCAGAGGCAGCAAAGCAACCCCAAAACATCAGGGAACCTCCGTCATCTTTGACTGTAGGGACTGTGTTCTTTTCTTTGAATGCCTCCTTTTTCTCCTGTAAACTCTATGTTGATGCCTTTGCCCAAAAAGCTCTACTTTTGTCTCATCTGACCAGAGAACATTCTTCCAAAACGTTGTAGGCCTTCTCAGGTAAGTTTTGGCAAACTCCAGCCTGGCTTTTTTATGTCTGGGGTAAGAAGTGGGGTCTTCCTGGGTATTCTACCATGCAATCCCTTTTCATTCAGACGCCGACAGATAGTACGGGCTGACACTGTTGTACCCTCGGACTGCAGGGCAGCTTGAAAATTGTTTGGATGTTAACGAGGTTCTTTATCCACCATCCGCACGATCTTGCATTGAAATGTCTCGTGAATTTTTCTTTTCCGTCCACATCTAGGGAGGTTAGCCACAGTGCCATGGGCTTTAAACTTCTTGATGACACTGCGCACGGTAGACACAGGAACATTCAGGTCTTTGGAGATGGACTTGTAGCCTTGAGATTGCTCATGCTTCCTCATAATTTGGTTTCTCAAGTCCTCAGACAGTTCTTTGGGCTTCTTTCTTTTCTCCAAGCTCAATGTGGTACACACAAGGACACAGGTTGAGTCAACTTTAATCCATGTCGACTGGCTGTAAGTGTGATTTAGTTATTGCCAACACCTGTTAGGTGCCACAGGTAAGTTACAGGTGCTGTTAATTACACAAATTAGAGAAGCATCACATGATTTTTCTAACAGTGCCAATACTTTTGCCTACCCCCTATTTTATGTTTGATGTGGAATTATATCCAATTTGCCTTTAGGTCAATTATTTTTGTGTTTTTTCATTGAAGACAAATTAAATGAAGATAATACCAAAGAATTTGTGATTGCAATCATTTTCAGGAAGAAACTGAATATTATCTGACAGAATTGCAGGGGTGTCAATACTTTTGGCCACAACTGTAATCAGCATTATAGCATTATTACACCCATATCTTTACTTTAAATTACAAAATAATGATGATAAGGTTCTCTTTAAAAATAATTTACAGACTTTTTAATTTTTGCAACGTACAATACAAAATAATACTGTAGTACCGTGTTAGCCAGAGAAATCGATGTAAATACTTAAGTCCCAAAAAAAGTTTGAGAAAAGTATTACAGTGTTGGCCAAAAGTATTGACACCCCTGAGATTCTGTCAAATAATACCCAGTTTGTTCCTGAAAGTGATTGCAATCACAAATTCTTTGGTATTATTATCTTCATTTAATTTGTCGTCAATGAAAAAAAACACAAAGAATTGTCCTAAAGCCAAATTGGATATAATTCCACACCAAACATAAAAAAGGGGTGGACAAAAGAATTGGCAACTGTTAGAAAAATCATGTGATGCTTCTCTAAT
This sequence comes from Allobates femoralis, assembly GCA_033576535.1. NCBI lineage: Eukaryota > Metazoa > Chordata > Amphibia > Anura > Aromobatidae > Allobates > Allobates femoralis. The sequence goes on from JARQOC010000003.1 coordinate 334,770,145, forward strand.
TTGTGTAATTAACAGCACCTGTAATTTACCTGTGGCACCTAACAGGTGTCGGCAATAACTTAATCACACTTGCAGCCAGTTGACATGGATTCAAGTTGACTCAACCTCTGTCCTGTGTCCTTCTGTGTACCACATTGAGCATGGAGAAAAGAAAGAAGACCAAAAACTGTCTGAGAACTTGAGAAACCAAATTGTGAGGAAGCATGAGCAATCTCAAGGCTACAAGTCCCGTGGCGCAGTGTCATCAAGAAGTTTAAAGTCCATGGCACTGTGGCTAATCTCCCTAGATGTGGACGGAAAAGAAAAATTGACGAGAGATTTCAACACAAGATTGTGCGGATGGTGGATAGAGAATTTTAACTAACATCCAAACAATTCAAGCTGCCCTGCAGTCCGAGGGTACAACAGTGTCAACCCGTACTATCCGTCGGCATCTGAATGAAAAGGGACTGTATGGTAGGAGACCCAGGAAGACCCCACTTCTTACCCCGAGACATAAAAAAGCCAGGCTGGAGTTTGCCAAAACGTACCTGAGAAAGCCTAAAACGTTTTGGAAGAATGTTCTCTCTTTTTGGGCAAAGGCATCAACATCGAGTTTCCAGGAGAAAAAAAGGCATTCAAAGAAAAGAACACGGTCCCTACAGTCAAACATGGCGGAGGTTTCCTGATGTTTTGGGGTTGCTTTGCTGCCTCTGGCACTTGACTGCTTAACCATGTGTATGGCATTATGAAGTCTGAAGACTACGAACAAATTTTGCAGCATAATCTAGGGCCCAGTGTGAGAAAGCTGGGTCTCCCTCAGAGGTAAAGGGTCTTCCAGCAGGACAATGACCCAAAACACACTTCAAAAAGCACTAGAAAATGGTTTGAGAGAAAGCACTGGAGACTTCTAAGATGGCCAGCAATGAGTCCAGTCCTGAATCTCCCTAGAACACCTGTGGCGAGATCTAAAAATGGCAGTTTGGAGAAGGCACCCTTCAAATATCAGGGACCTGGAGCAGTTTGCCAAAGAAGAATGGTTTAAAATTCCAGCAGAGCATATTAAGAAACTCATTGATGGTTACCGAAAGCGGTTGACCGCAGTTATTTTGGCTAAAGGTTGTGCAACCAAGTATTAGGCTGAGGGTGCCAATACTTTTGTCCGGCCCATTTTTGGAGTTTTGGTGAAATGATCAATGTTTTGCTTTTTGCATCATTCACTTAGTGTTTTTTCATTGAAGACAAATTAAATGAAGATAATAATACCAAAGAATTTGTGATTGCTATCATTTTCAGGAAGAAACTGAGTATTATCTGACAGAATTGCAGGGGTGTCAATACTGTTGGCCAACACTGTATAGGAGTGATACCTTTATTGGCTAACAAGAAAAATTATATTTGTAAGCTCTCAGAGCTAAGGGAAGGAGCCTTGAGCTCTGAAAGCTTACAAATATTTTCTTGTTAGCCAATAAAGGGTATTACTCCTATAATACTTTTCTCAAACTTTTTTTGGGACTTAAGTATTTACATTAATTTTTGCAACCAAATGTAAAAACATGAGCTTTAGGATTATCATACAAATGTTAATTATTATTATTATTATTTATATAGCGCTATTAGATTCCATGGCGCTTTACATATGAAGAGGGGAAAACATGGACAAATAAAGTAAATCTGGACAATCAGCTTTTACAGATACAGGAGGAGAGGGGACTCTGTCCACGAAGGCTCACAATCTACGCGTGAGGAGGCAGTGGAGGAAGCCGAGTAGGAGGAGGAATCAACACTGACGGAGAAGCGTCCAGCGATCCAAGGTAGTACACCACTGCGTTATATCACATGTCCTGCCACTGTCAATGGTGGCAGGCCATGCGACTGCTATGGGGCCTGTAAACTATGGGGGCCCATTCGGTGTCTGTTCGCAATATGTGCACGGTGGCAGTGCAGCCTCTCTGGTGATGCCACAAATCAATTCTCCTGGCTGCCATCTGCCCTCTGAGAGCTCAATCACAGCGGCACTCAGTGATGACGCCATCATGCCCTACCAATTTACTTACTTTTTTTTTTATCAGTGAGTACACTGGTGGGTGACTATGGGCTGTGTATTATAATATAAGGTCTATGGGATGTGTGCAGTATAATTATTGGAGGACTAATGGATGTGTGCAGTATAATATAGGAGGACTATGGGGCTGCATTATAATATATAGAAGACTATGAATGGTGCATTATAATATAATCTTAACAACACAGTTATACTGTTAATAAAACAGTTAAACTGTGCAATTAAATACTTTCATTACACAAAAAAGAAAGAAGTAAAAGGGGGAAAAAAGGAGAATTTGAAGGAAAGGAAAAAAAGGACGTAGTGGATGTAATATGTCAAATGATAGGCTAACAACTGACAGGTTTAATTGCATATGTTCTTGTTTTTGGTTAGAATACCAGTACGTTTTCTAAAGGGTCTTAAAACTGTCTAAGGGCCCTTTCACATCAGCGGTTTTTTGAAATTTGCGGCAGATGCGGTGAAAAAAACGCATCTGCCGCAATTACCGCATACGGCTGCACTTGCGGCGCGGTTGCGGTAAACGCCATGCAAAGTATAGGCGTACTTTGCGGCAGGTGCGCAAGTGCGGTTTTGCACTTGCGGCAGGTGCGGCCGCGAAAAAAACGCTGGCTGACCGCAAGTACGCTATACTTTGCATGGCGTTTACCGCAACCACGCCACAAGTGCAGCCGGTATGCGGTAATTGCGGCAGATGCGGTTTTTTCACCGCATCTGCCGCAAATTTCAAAAAACGCTGATGTGAAAGGGCCCTAAGAGAGTAAGAAACTATGTTAGTCATGTGTGTTATATCAGGTATGAGCTCCCATTTTGTTTGCTGTAAGAAATATAAAAGAGGAAGCCATTTTGGGATGTTGTAAGCTTTCTTATGGATCTCTATTGACGATGATGGGGGACCTGGTCTGAACAGCATGGAATAAAGAATAGAAATGACCTCTCACAACTATATCCTGCATTATCCTGTGGATTCAGCAAAAGGTATCACTACAGTAAGTTGTGCTGTTGCCCCTCGCCCCCTGCCCGACTTAACCTAACCAACAACCCAAATTATCTGATGATTATAAAAGCTATCAATCTAGTATTTTCTGATTACCTGTGGGGTAAGTTTTCTCCTAGTGGAGAAGTGACATGCGAGGTCTGGCATGTCAATATGAGGAGACTTAAATGTCTGCAATGCTCCTCTGGGAAATTAAATATGCTAATTACCTCTTGAAAGAGGAAGAGAGTTTGCTAATGAAAGTAGCAATCCTAACGTTTAACTCTCCTCCAACTGGCATGCCAGACCTGACATGTCACTCTCCACAAGAAAAATCACCTCTTAGATCCTAGTCTTAACCTCTTGCTTAGATAAACCAATCTCATAATTTGCACTGACGAGGCTCAGTACCCCTCAAACACGTGTCTGCAAATTGAATTTCTGGTTTGGTTATTACTATCCTAAGTCATATGAGAGGACTCGTTAAAGGGTTGATTTTGACTTGAAGGATTGCTACTTCCAGGAGGTAGCACTGGATTTCAGGCCCTATTCCTCTCTGAAGTGGCAATTAACATATCTGATTACCTGTAGGCGGCAATAAACAACACCTGAGTAACAACTGACTAGCCCAGGGTATGGGGACTCTGGTATCTGGGCCCTCTGCTGCGGTAGGGATGTCACTGGTGGCCTGCCCAGACCCGTGGTCCTAGTGGTCAACTGAAAAGGGGAAATTGGAATGTGAATAAAGTTTATAAGTTTATTGTGACGCCACCCGCAGATTCTGGTGATGATCACCAGGCCGCTTCAGACTCCAGAAGGCGATGGTACAGCAGCCGAGATGGTACAGCTCCCTGCAGGTAGAGCTGGTCCTCTGGGGCAGGACAGCACTTGTGGTGGTGTGCTGAATATGGTGTATGGGTAGAGCAGCGGGGAAATAATTACGCAGAGACTCTGTCACTCTACCCGGGTACTTTACTGAAACATTGCTGGTGGTGGTACAGTTCACAGTAGACAAGGGTTGTTAGGTAAGGGTAGCTGGCCGGGTAGTCACAGTGGGCTGCAGAGTCTCTAGGAGTCTACCGTGGTATGCCTTCCTTGCTCTAACTTGTGTCCCGTTGCAACTGCCTGTCCTGGAACAGCCAGCTTAGTACCAGGCCCGGTTGGGGTACTTTCTGAGTGTCCCGGCTTCCCGCTCTCCTCTCTCCTGCACTGGAACTCGACCACGGTGGGTTATCCTGGTGTGACTGGTTTCCTTTCTGACAGGGTGTCGGGGCTGGTAAACGGACCTGCCACAACTGGTGTTACGACTCAGGGGTTGAACTCCCTATGCCGCGTCTTCAGAACCGGCACTCCGGTGTATGGACTAGGGTTCCCTCCCAGAGTATGGTCGCTCCAATTCGGGGGGTCCCCTCCTTTAGTCTGGACTGACTGTTCTCTCTCTCTCCAGGTCCCCTCTCTTGGAGTCCCCTTCTCTCTCAGGGCTCCCGTACTCCTTCGTCCCTCGAGGCAAATCGTTATTCTACCTCCCTCCTCCCCTAACTTCCCCCCTTAGGGTATGGGCCCTTACCATCTGCCTAGGTGGGTGTGTGGGAGTGCTGGGATGGGATCCTCCTACAAACTCTACATTCACTGTGATAGGGATAACCGCACACTCATTTATGGGTGCAGTACCCCAACTGTAACGCCTGACCAGTGGGGCACCACACAGCCATGGAGCCAGAGCCACAGACACAAATGCGTGCAAGCCATTTTATCCAGGACAGTGGCTATGGAGTGATGTGCTTTAACCATTTCAATACCAAATGATTTTACTATTCAAGAACAAACTTCAAAAGAGATTTTGTCTATAATCTCTGCCAATAATAAGACACTTGATAATCTATTGAGGAAGGAATATTATGTGCATGGACCAAACCATATACAAGGAACGAGAAGTGTAATGCACAGGCAGGTCCACCACACAATGTTAGCAGCTAGTGGTGAATATCATAACTCACCTGCAACTCTAATTCTCTTGGTGACAAAGCTGGTTCTGGTGGTTTAATTGCTTTCCGCGGTGAAATGTGTCTCAAAATGCTTGAGAAGATATATCAATACACAAAAAGAAGTCTGTTTATTTAGCATTCCAAGCCAAAATACACTTCAAACATAAGATTTCCAACTTAAATCTAAGTAGAAAGACTAATCGTGTATAAAGTGTTGAGTAATTATAATATACATGATAAAGCTATGGTGGCACAGGAGACAACTGATGTACAAAGAATATAGTTCAGTAAAATGATTTCAAAGACCCTGGTCCAGTTTCTTTGATGGGAGTTTATGGGGTGGTGGCATTGGGTTGTTCAAACTTTCGCCGAATGTTTAGCATTCCGTATGCCACTTCTTAATAGTGCGCTATGTTTCATGCTTGTAGCATGATGTCATACCAGAGATGCTTGATAGGTAGGAGGAAACTCGCAAGTCTAAGGCCTCATTCACACAGAGCGTTTGTGCTACATTTTTGGTGCAGTTTCTGCACCAAAAACATATCCTCTTTTTGCAAAAAAGCATCACAAACGCATCATTCATTTGTGTTGCTTTTCTGCTCTGTTTTTGGAGGACACAGATAGACAGACACACACTTTCTTAGCCTCCCAGGCAATCCCACAGCGAGCCCTGGCAATGTCTCCTCCCGAGCACTGACAGGACCTGCGGGTAGTACAAGTACTTACAGGACCTGGCCCCAAGTAACTCATGCTAAGTCACATGGGCAGGTCTTGTTAGTACTGTACAGTGCTGTGCAAATTAATTGGGACAAAGCAAGTCTTTACTTGTTTTTATTGCATTAGTTTTACTATTTCTGATAAGTGTTTTATCAGTTCTTGGTGTTTCCCTTTTTCTTCCACATTTCCCTTTCGTTTTGGAGAAAACGATCCAGTTTCATTGTGTGTGAATTATTCTTGAAATGGTAGATTTTCCAATACCAACGGTGGAAGCGATTTCTCTTACAGTCAGACTTGTATGTTCAGTAAGAGTAATAATTCTAGACCTCTTCCGAGGAGTAACATCCATTTTTACAGGCACAAATCACACAGAGAGAAAGTACACTAAACCACTCCTCCCAGAAACAAGCTCTCAACTGAAGCTAAGGGGGCAGCTAGCTGTTATTTTCTGGCTAAAACCAGTCAAACCACATGTTATTACTCAAGGTTGTACACTCACACTGTTCAAACCAGTTAAAACTGTTTGAATCACTGACTGGTAACAATTAGATTTTACTTAAAAAATGCTTTGTCCCAATTAATTTGCATAGCACTGTACCTGCAGGTCCTGCCAATGCCCGGGAGGAAGACATCGCCGGGGCTCACAGTTGGATCTGGGGAGGGTAAGTAATGGATCGTTGGTGGTGTGGAAAATGCAGCAGAAAAACAGAGCTAATAAATTACCTACTAACAACAGCAGTCAAAAACACTGACGTCTGCACAGCAAACTGAAAATCCCATTCACTTTGCTGGCAGGCACAGCGACTGAACCATTTTTGGGGCAGTTTAAAAAAAAAAAAAAAGAAAAAAGTGCAGCACCAAAAACAGATCAAAAACATCCAGTGTGAGCATAGCCTATGGTCGTCAAATCTTAGGCTATCGTTGGTCCAATCTTTTTTCTCAATTCTACCCAACATGCTTTTGACCAGCAGTTTTTTGCTTTATGGAGTCATAGACAATTTCTCTCTCCAGCAGTGGCTATACAGAGAGGTTTCAAAATCTGTGAGCAGATGAACAGCATCCTATACCAAAGAAACCAGGAATTGAAGCATTTTATGAGTAAATGAAAAAATAAAATTTGCTAATATTATATTTAAATAAAAAAAGGCTACTATACAATGTATAAAAATGTACTGAAAATGTAACCTTCAACCAAGTAAATATTTGATGCTCATTGAGTAATACCTGCTTGAAGGAAGTTCTGAAGTTTTTGAAAGCTTTCCAGGTTCTTCATAAGAAAACTTATCTTTCAATGAGACTTTCTGTAAATGGAAAATAAACTGATGGAAATACTGCCACCAAAACTGATGAAGAGAAACATGAAAAGAAAAGAAACTAACCTGCATGGCAGCTTCAGGTTTCTTTGATCCTGCATCTGGCAGCTGCCTGACCATTGGAGAGCGTGGCTGCAAACTATAAAAAGACATAGAAGGCAAGAATTACCATACATATCATCTATTCTCCACCTATTCTTCCTTTATGAATCCTTCTTTCCTTAAGCCCCGTCTCACGCTTCAATGGTTGAACGAACACGATCAACGATCTGACTTGACCTAGATCACACGTATAGATATCGTTAATGATGCAGTAACGATTCCGCGACAAGCAAACAATACTTGCGGTCGTTAGCTCACCTACGTCCTTCACTTCTCAATAGGCGAGGTCGTTAACAACATCGTTATCGAGGTGTCTCACACACACCCATGAGGCAGGTTGAACGACCGCTCATTTTTTGGTTAAAGTCCGGTTCACAAACCTCCCATTAACGATCTGCCTGATTATCATTGATCTGATGTACTGTACATGTCACACTGAACGACATTGTTACGACGTCGTTAGAATGACTGAAAACCCGTGACGTTTCAACGATATCGTTAATGATATCTTAGTGTGTGACGGGGCCCTTAGTTTAGCTCTAAAAGGCATGGTAATGTTCAGGTTGATCTTTAGTGGGCAGTAATGGTGGTGGGTTGTTTGACTGCTGGGACTTCCTTAAGTCATACAAAATAGACTAGACTATGGTGGGAAAACAGACTATAATTAGATAACTCCTTCAAAATGTGTAGACATCAATGAATAAGGCTGTGCACACTTTGCATTTTTTAGTGCATATTTGTCACAAAACCTGAATGGTTTCCTGATGCTCAAGTGGATAAGAATCTCGAAGTCTCATGCACATGTTCAGTATTTTCTCCTTGCATGTCAAATGAACTCTATGGGGAAAATAATATGTGCAGCAAAATGAGACAAAAACTCACTTTTTTTTAGCTTCAATTTTTCTGCTAACTCATGCAGAAAATGTCTCCACCAAATACTTAATGTGTGCACATTGCGTAGGTATAAAGTCATACTAATTGTAACGCTCACAATTCTCTGACTTTTGGTCAAGTGGCTATTTATAAAAAATATATATATATAAAGATGTTTAAGATTTTTTTTTTTTTTCATGAACTGTTAATTTATTTTCCATTTTTTAATAAACCCTCTCTTCCTGACCTCACACAGAAAATAATAGAGGGTTGGGGGACCTGCAGACGTTTTATACATAATGAGCGCTGGAGAGACTCCCAATTTAGGATTATTCATGGGACAATTCTGGCGTTTAATATACCCTCGACACCAGGTAGTCAGGAGAAATGGGTAAATTGTCCTAAATGTAAATCACACATGACAGATTTAGAGCATGGTCTTTGGTCCTGTCCTGCTTCTCAAATATTCTGGAACTCAATTGAGCAGTGGGCGAGGGGAATATGCGAGGGACTAGAAAAATTGAACCCAATGCTATGGCTTTTTCACTACCAGGATAGTTTGACAGGAAAGAAACAACCACATGTATTGTTTCACTATATTGCTATAACTGCAAAGAGACTATTGCTGCAGTTCTGGTTGAATGATAGACCCCCTGATCTGTCACAGATCAAGACTTCATTACGAAGAACCCTTGCAATCGAATCCTTAGACGCAACACGTAACCCTAGTAAACTAACAACGAAATTCTTTAAGAAATGGAGAAGATTCATTGAGCAGGAATTCACTGATGTGGAAATAAGGACTCTTATGATGTCCCATAGATCTTCAACATGGTACGCCAATGAAGACTTAGGGATACATTGGGTAGACTCAAATATGTCAACCAGACATAAAACTGCATTAAGAAAGTTACAGTAAAATCAAATAAATACAATGCCTGCTGAGATGTGCTCTAGAAAGGGAAGAGGGTGGGTTTAAGAGATACTAGTTATTATTTCCTAAAATATTAATATAAAACAGTTACTGATGTCAGAACACTATGACATAATGTGTTGTACTTTTTCAATGTTATCATTTGATATTTAATGTTATTCCTATGTCATATTTGTCACTGCACTTTTACAAATAATGTACAATAAAAAATGATGGTTCAAAAAAATAAAAAAAAATAAACCCTCTCTATTTGTACATGTTTAATGCAATTGAATGAAGTGAAGCACATCTACATAGAGAATAGGTATAATAAAATGATTTATACCGATTCCATGATTTGGTCCAATCAGAGTTTAGGTTTACAACTATTGATCAAAATACATCAAATAAAGTATCAAAGTGAACTGAAAACACACAAAAAAAAATCAAGAAACATTCAGTTTACTGTGTTACTGCCATAAATTGAAGTGCATACTGGTGTAAGAATACCTCAGGACGACATTCCCAGGACAATAATAACGTGCAAAAAATAATTAGATCCAGAACCAGATCAAAAAGCAAACAATAGTGAATAGCTGCCACCTATCTACCTGCTGTGCCCGACCCATTCACTGCCGTCATGGAGCGGTCTAGTACCACTCTGTCTGCGATTTTACAGCTTCCGCTGAAGTCATGCCGACGAAGAGGAGGTTTCTCCACTCTGTTAATGGGCGTCAGAGCTGACGCCAGGTCTATTGACAACTGGCTCACCCAATTAGGCAGTAGGGAGCCGGCTGTCAACAGCATGACGTCGGCTGCTCTGCCCCTTCAACAAGAGCAGAGCGGAAAGGAAGCAGTCACAATGTTTATACATCCATGTTATCCCCGGTAGCAGCGGTCTATGACCACTCTGTGGTGGCGGTGAACGGTGCTGAGCACAACAGGGAGGCAAGTGGGCCTGTTAGCGATTTTTTTTTTATAAAACAAATCCCGGATATACCCTTTAAAATACTCACACTTAATGTCCACATTCTTATCCATAATCATTTTTGTGCATATTTTGGTTTGTTGTGAAATATGTATATTTAATTCTTGCTATTTGTTGTGTTTAGAAAACCATTAATTATCCAGGTGCGTCCCAATTTTAGGCATTTCTTTCTGCTTTGACATACGGGTATAACCTTGTACATATGCCAGCCATTTGCACATGATCTCACCTATGAATAAGGATCTTTTAGGTCAGAAACGCACAATATTCTTTTTTTTTAATGGGGTTGTCAACTTTTTCACTATTTTTCAATAAATGGTTTTTAACAAACATTTAGATTAGGTTCTGAATCTAATTATTTTTTGCAGTGAACTGAAGACACAGCTGCATTGAAGCATTAGACATACAAAGCCTTAACATCACCTAACTCTTGTCATTCATCTTTTCCATAATGTTGGATAACCATTCAGACAATATCCTAAGTGTGCGCAGGGATGGGTTGCAAAATTACCTTGGCACGACTTTACGAGGGCACAACTCTTCATTTGGTGTCAACATAAGACTTGGGTATGATTGATTCTTGGCTTTACTCATCCAGTTCCTGGCCTAAAGAAAATGCACAATTCATCGTCCATAAAATGTTAACACGGAATATTGGCAACTTTAAGTCCTTATATGGTGAGGTCATCTGACATTTTATTACTAAACAAAAATAATAGACATCTTGTCTGTATCTTTGCAGTGTTGTTTTTCCTTATTTGCTACCTAGCTGCAAAATTACCGTATATACTTGTGTATAAGCCTACCCGTGTATAAGCCGACCCCCCTACTTTTGTCCCCCAAAACCTGGGAAAACCTATTGACTCGTGTATAAGCCAAGGGTGGACCCCAGCACAGGTATACAGCCCCCAGCAGTGGGGTATACAGGCCCCCCCAGTGGTATACAGGCCTCCCCAGTGGTAGTATACAGCAGCCTCCCCAGTGGTATATACAGGCCCCAGCAGTATATACAGCAGCCCCAGTGGTATACAGAAGCCCCAGTGGTGTGGTATACAGCAGCCCCAGTGGTATATAGCAGCCCAGTGGTATAAGCAGCCCCAGTGGTATACAGTAGCCCCAGTGGTATACAGCAGCGCCAGTGGTATACAGCAGCCCAGTGGTGTGGTATACAGCAGCCCCAGTGGTGTATAGCAGCCCAGTGTATATAGCAGCCCCAGAGTGTATATAGCAGCCCCAGTAGTAGTCCCCGGTATATATAGCAGCCCCAGTAGTGATATAGCAGCCCCAGTAGTATATAGCAGCCCCAGTAGTATATAGCAGCCCCAGTGGTATATAGCAGCCCCAGTGGTATACAGCAGCCCCTCGTATCAGCAGCCCAGTCGTATACAGCAGCCCCAGTGGCCCAAAATGCTGGCACTCGCCCCCCTCTGTTGTCAGGCCCCCCACGCTGCTTAACTTACCATCCCCGGTCTTCTGCACCGCCGGTCTTCTGTGCTCCGTCCTCCATGCTCCCGTCCGGCTGCATCTGGGGTCCCCGCCGTCGCACAATGACGTCATCGTAACTGCGACGGCCGGGGATCCCGGATGCAGCCGGACGGGAGCATGGAGGACAGAGCACAGAAGACCGGTGGTGCAGAAGACCGGGGATGGTAAGTTAAGCAGCGGTGGGGCCCTTACAACAGAGGGGGGGCGAGTGCCAACATTTGGGGGCCACTGGGGCTGCTGTATACCACTGGGGCTGCTAATACTACTCGACTGGGGCTGCTGTATACCGTATTGACCCGTGTATAAGCCGAGGGGGGGACTTTTCAGCCCAATTTTGGGCTGAAAAACTCAGCATATACACAAGTATATACGGTAAGTGACAATCACAAGCCTACAATATACATCTCCTACCATTGTGCTCTTGCAGATACTATAATTTCTTTATTTAACTAGTTGTCGATCTGTTTTTGACATAGCGTTATATTTCCAGGCTGACTCTGCTTTCTAATGTCCCCTTTTCTCATCATTGGTCAGTTTTACCAACATGAATCTATTTCACCTTCAGTTAGCACACCTATGACAATCTATAGGGATGTTTATATGTCTGAATGTTTGTGAACAGAATTGTCCGTGTTGTACCAACTGGATTATAAAAGTCTATGAATCCATAGAACAATCAGACAGAACTTGACTGCCAACAATTTTCACTTACCAATAATTTAATAATAATTTATTCATTTATATAGCGCTATTAATTCCATAGCACTTTACATACATGAGTAATGCTGTCTCTCTTGGAACTCACAATCTAAACATCCTATCAGTATGTCTTTACAATGTAGGAGGAACCCGGAGTGCCCGGAGGAAACCCACGCAAACACGGGGAGAACATACAAACTCCTTGCAGATGTTGTCCTTAGTGGGAATTGAATCCAGGACTTCAAGACCCCAGTGCTGCAAAGGCTGCAGTACCAATGGATAAGATTAGGTGGAGAAACTTAGTTAAAAACACTGATGAAAATCACTAATGAAATTTGGTTCTTTTTCGTGTATGTCAAAGAAACTGACAACTAAATGAGGTCTTGGAGATAGAAAAAGAGGGGATTAGATATTTTAAATGTTTGAGAGTTTGGAGAGGAAAGAAAAGCATCCAGGTATTCAGGAAATGTAGATCACAAAAGCTGAACAATACAACAGCAGATAGTTAGGCAAGCACACAATAAAACCTGAGTATGGAGAGAGTGAATTGTATAGGTGATATATTAACCCCTTCCCGACATCAGGTGTACCAGTGCCTCCTATTTTGTGGTGCATTGCTGCAAATGTACATACCGTTATGTATAGGGATAGTGTGTACGTGGAAGCTGCGCACACATGGTCACCGCTGTAAGCTCGGCTTAAATGACAGCAGAGCTCCTGCAGTCACAGCCAGGGCCGATGCAGGGCACTGGCTGTTTAACACTCTGAATGCAATGATCATTAGTAATCACAGCATTTAGAAGTTGGAGAAGGCTCCCTCTCTAACTCAACCGGGACCCGTGTGATGAAATCTCGGGGCCAAAGAGTTGCCATGACAGCAGGAGTTCAAATAATGACCTTCTGATCTGTCAGTTACAGTGACTTATTAAGTTCCCATAAAGGGACTATTTTAAAAATAAATAAAAAATAAAATTGTAAAAAGAATTAGGCACACACACCAAGTTAAAAAAGTTTAAAAAAAAAAAAAAAAGTTTTTTTAGCAAATTCCTGGAAAAAAAGTGTAATTCAAAAAAATCAAACGTAAATAAACATGGTGTTCCTGAAAAGGTCTTCTCGTCCTCCAAAAAATAAGCCCCCACTAAGAAGCATCAACAGAAGTGAAAAAGCTATTGCTTTTAAAATATAGAGACACAAAAACTATTTTTTTTCTATAAAATAGTTTTTATTATTTGATTGCAGTTTATTGTTCATTTGCCCCCCAAAAATCGGAATAAGAAGTGATCAACAAATGTCATGTGCCCAAAAACAGTACCAATAAAGATGTCAACTCATTCCACAAAAAAACAAGGCCTCACATGATACCATTGGCAATAAAATGTAAAAAAAATTATAGCTCTCAAAATTTGGTGACGTATGTTAGTACCTTTTTTTAAGTGCTGTTTTAGTGTGTAATAAATAGAAGTCAAGTATAAAAACACTATCTAAACCTGGTATTGCTTTAATTGTACCAACCCGAAGAATAAAATGGTGTCATCTAACATTCCACAACGTGACGCTAAAAAAGAAAAAAAATTCTTGATGAGCTGTGTTCATTCTGCTCCCAAAGATCTCAATAAGACTGGTTTGCGGTTATCCTGCGCTCTACACTGAGTGTGTACATTTTGGGGTTTAGTGTCAATGTCTGAAATACATGATTCAAAAAAAAATTCCCAACAGAAAGTTCACCATAATGAAGCAGATGGAGCCACTTTGGTCGGCGTGTGGTCTATGATCCGGACGGCAGTGACAATCTTTTCAGCTTTCACAAATGTGCAGTTGGCCACAATTTTGTGTCCTTCTGAAAAGAAGAGCATCTGTGAATAGAGTACAGACAGAGTCCAGTAACTCTGTTGCCTCATTATTGTGAATAGATCCATTGGAGGTTTCATCTGAATCACGTCTTTAAGATTTAAACCATGTTCCAAATTATTATGCAAATTGGTTTTAAGTGTCATAAGATTTTTTTTTTTTCAATGAAACCCATTGATGGCATTGTGTCTCAGGGGTCTTTGGATCACTGAAATCAATCTCCGATACCAGTGACAATAATTTTGGCAGGTGAACCCAATAAAAGGAAAACTGGATGTTCCACAATATTGAGTAGGCCACAGTTTTCAAGTAACATGGGAAAGAAAATGGATCTCTCTGCTGCCGAAAAGCAACAAATAGTGCAATGCCTTGGACAAGGGATGAAAACATTAGATATTGCACGAAAACGTAAGCACGATCATCGTACTGTGAAGAGATTTGTGGCTGATTCTGAGCACAGACGGGTTCATGCAGATAAAGGCAGAATGAGGAAGGTTTCTGCCAGGCAATTTCCTCAAATTAAGAGAGCAACTGCTAAAAAGGTTTTACAAACCAGCAAACAGATATTTGAAGTTGCTGGTGCCTCTGGAGTCCCTCGAACCTCAAGATATAGGATCGTTCAAAGGCTTGCTGTGGTGCATAAACCTACTATTCGGCCACCCCTAAACAGTGCTCACAAGCAGAAATGGTTGCAGTGGGCCCAGACATACATGAAGACTAATTTTCAAACAGTCTTGTTTACTGATAAGTACCAAGCAACCCTGGATAGTCCAGATGGATGGAGTAGTGGATGGTTGGTGGATGGCCACCATGTCCCAACAAGGCTGCGACGTTAGCAAGGAGGTGGAGGAGTCATGTTTTGGGCCGAAATAATTGGGAAACAGCTGGTAGGCTCCTTTAAGGTTCCTGAAGGTGTGAAAATGACCTGTGCAAAGTATATAGAGTTTCTGACTGAGAACTTTCTTCCATGGTACAAAAAGCAAAAACATGCCTTCAGGAGCAAAATCATCTTCAAGCATGACAATGCACCATGTCATGCTGCAAAGAATACCTCTGTGTCATTGGCTGCTATGGGCATAAAGGAGATAAACTCATGGTGTGGCCACCATCTTCCCCTGACCTCAATCCTATAGAGAACCTTTGGAATATAATCAAGTAAAAGATCTATGAGGGTGGGAGGCAGTTCACATCAAAACAGCAGCTCTGGGAGGCTATTCTGACATCATGCAAAAAAATACAAGCAGAAACTCTCCAGAAACTCACAAGTTCAATGGATGCAAAAATTGTGACGATGATATCAAAGAAGGGTTCCTATGTTAACATGTAACTTGGCCTGTTAGGATGTTTTGGTGTTAAATAGCTTTTTATTTCAGTGCTCCTAATGCTGCAAATTCAACAAATGAGCATTTTCAGTTCTTTCAAACATATGCAATGTTTAGAAACTCCACTGTGCCTAATAATTTGATACAGTGCATTTAGAGGTTGTTTTTTTTTAATTTTGAAGATAATACGGTTATCATTCGGAGGTTTCAATAAAATTTGATGTATGATACTTCCGGTTCCGGCGCCTCCATGTTCAGACGCGGATAGGGAAGCTCCGGAGCCCTCGTCGCCCTGCACTATCTTTCCCAGACCCCAGGAAGACAAAGGCAGCTGATAATGAGCGTCGGAAAGGCCGGACCACCGATCACGATGGATCGGTATGTAACCAGGAACAAGGAGACGGAGGAGAAAGCCCGGGAGACGGTCCTTGATGATAAGCGCGGGAAGCGCATAATGGCGGCGGCGGCGACCGCAGATGCGGCTGAGGTGAGACACGTTCAGCCAGCTACCACTCACAAGCCCACAGTTATAGAGAGAGATGAAGGGAAGGAAACGGAGGCACAAGATGCCAGAAGTGCCCCTACTAGGGTGGATCCCCTTAATGGAAACAGTGCAGGGACACAGTGTGCCCAAAGCCAGGGACATAATGTGGAAGATGAAGGGCCACAGGGAGAGACAAGATGCACTATAGGGATGATGCAGCAACTGGATTATAAAAGACTAGCAAAGGAGATGGCGAATCACCTTGCTGAGGAGTTCAAACAAGCGGTGGCAGACTTGGTGGCATCAAGTACAAAGGACTTAGCTGTGGAACTAAACCAACAGGCACAAAGATTACAGGAAGCTGAATCCAGAGTGGCAGAGGCTGAGGACAGAGTGCTAGAGCTGGAGCAGCAGGTTCAGGAATTACAGGAACAGTCTTCATATGCTGCAGCCAAACTTGATGACATTGAAAATAGATCTCGTAGAAGCAATTTAAAGATAGTGGGCCTCCCTGAGTCTGTTTCCTCTGCCCAACTCGACGAAATATTTGAAGTTGAGGTACCTAAAGAATTGGGGCTTACTCACAAATGCAGAACTGAACGTACTCACAGAATTGGACCCCCCAGAGACCCTGTCACGAGGAAGGAAAATTAAAAAAGTTCTAAACGTGCTATGGACTCGAACAAACCAAGACATGCCATTGCTAAGTACCTCAACCACAGGGACAAAGAGGAAATCTTACGTGCCTATAAGGCCACAAGACGACCCCTCATGATCCTGGGCCATCAGGTCCTCATATTTGCTGACTACTCCATTGAAGTGACCAGAAGGAGAAGGGCATTTAGTGAGGCCTGCACGTTACTGTTCAAAAAGAACATACGATTTCAACTTAACTACCCAGCTACCTTAAAATTTAGATCTAAGTTGGGAGACCTAATGGCTTTCAATGATCCTGCAGAGGCAATGAGGACAATCAACAACAAAAACGTCCTCCCTGATGGTCACGGATCAGGATCAAATAGTCCTCACGCAGTGGACGGAACCTCTGGATCGGAAGCGGCGCGAGAAGGATTTGGAGCAACTTCGAGATCATATAGACTGAGGTCGGAATCCTTACTGGACCACCCCCAGGAGAAGTCCTCAACACCCAAGCAACAGCGCCCATCAATGTCCAGATGGAACAAGAAAACGTCAGGACAACCCACTTGAAAAGTTACTGTGACTTGATGATGCATAGACCTCAGTTGAGGACTAACCCTTAAACAGTAGCGTTGTTTCATTATAATATTTTTCTCATACACCCCCATCTCTTTTTTTTTTTTTCTTCGTTTGTTTCTTATCCTTTCTCCTGAGATGGAGACGTTAAGCTGGAATAAGGTTACAATCTTAGTTTACCAGTCATCTTGGTTTTATATTCGAGCTATATTGGGGATTTATGTTGACACAGCACATGTTCGTATTGAGAATTGTTGATAATCTATATTCTAGGAAGAGGTGGATATTCTTAAAATAATCCCTTTAGTTACAATATGGGGGGTCTGGGAATTCTATTTTCTTCTTCATATAGTCATCTCTTTTTGACAATGCGGGGCGAAGAGAGGAAGGGGAGATTTTCTTTTCTGCACCTCGGCCAAGGAGGAAAAAAAGAGAAGTCAGCAGGTTAGAAGATGGCGAGAGTGAGTTTGGGAGGGGGGGGGGGGGGGGAGGGGGAGAGAGAGAGAGAAAAATGGGTTGGGAAACATGCCTTATTGGGAATATCTTCCTTTTCCTTGTCAAACTGTCATTTTACTATTTCAAAAGCCGCTACCTTCAGGTTTGTCGTCTTTATACCAAGAAGTCGCATGAAGCGCTACCACACAATGAAACCTTCATTAAGAAATAGCGATGGTAAAATGGGTTTCATGGAATGTTAAGGGCCTCCACTCCCCGGCGAAACGTATGATGGTTCTCCGGCACCTTAAAAGACTAGGAGCGGACGTAGCCTTACTTCAGGAAACACATCTTGAACAGAAAGACCTTTTTAGACTTAAAAAATATGGGTGGGCGAGGTGTATGGTTCTGGGGCCGTTGATAACAAAGCAGGGGTGGTGGTACTTATTGGCAAGTCATTAGCCCATGAGCTGGTGTCGGAGTCTTCGGATGACAAAGGTCGACTATCACAGCTGAAGTTACAAATATGGAATACAACTTATAGCCTATATAATGTCTATGCCCCAAACACATTGCAAAAATTACTCTTCCAACAACTAGCACAACGTCTTCTGCTAGATCGAGAACCCAATAAAATATTGGGGGGGGGGATTTCAACTGGGTGCTTAACGAGATAGAAGACAGGAGACACCTTGAGTTTTAATAGGAAAAATGTACCGCTCACAGCTGGAGCGAACCCTTCTACTTCTTGAATGTAATCTAGTTGATACTTGGCGCACGCTGCATCCTCTGGATAGGGAATATACCCATTTCTCCCATGTTCACAAATCTTGGTCGAGGCTGGATATGTTTATCACCTCATCATTGATGTTTCAAAGGGTTCTTGACTCACAAATGGGAGATATGGTTATATCTGACCACAGCCCAATGTTAATGGAAACCAAGGACGAGTTCCCAAGGGGAACTGACCTCCTTTGGAGATTCCCTGACATGTTAACTAGAGAAAAAAACTTTGGCAAAATACTTAGAGTGGTGGGAAGACTATTCTAAAAATAATGCAGAACACCGGTCGAATCCGGGACTGTTCTGGGAGGCAGCAAAGTCGGTATTGCGTGGCAATATCATGGCCTATAACATCAAACTAAAAAAGAAAGTAAAAGAAAATTATTTATCAGCCAGCGCCAAAATACGAGAAACTTATCTTCGATATAAACAGTCCATGACAAACTTAGACAAAGAAAGATGGATATCAGCAAAAAAAGACTTCGATACTTGGGCAGCCAAAAGAGAAGATATGTATCGTAGCCATCTACAAATCGAATTAAACAGATTTGGAGATAAGGCGGGTCGTTTACTGGCTAGGCTGGCAAAGGACAAGAGGCCTTTCACCCCTATATTAACAATTAGCGAACAGAATGGTAATCTAATGTCCGACCCAAAAAAATTGTCCAATTATTGGGGAAACACTATGCCACACTTTATAGAGATCAGGAGGTAGAGGGAATGGAGGGAGAAGATTGGCTGAAACACATACATCTGCCGACCTTTCTGAAGATGAAAACATTTTTTAAACAATCCCATTTCCTTAGGCGAAATAGATACAGCAATCAAATCTCTGTGTCCAGGCAAAGCATCGGGGCCAGATGGTTTCAACGGGAGTTTCTATAAAATATTAAGAGAACAATTAGCACCGGTGTTGATGGACTTGTTTAATTCTATTATGGGAGGCGCTCTGATCCCCGACAGAATGAACATGGCCCACATTAAACTGATCCCCAAATCGGGTAAACCCTTGTCAGATCCGGCCAGCTACAGGCCGATCTCGCTGATCAACCAGGACTTAAAACTTCTTTCAAAGATCCTGGCTGACAGATTAGCAACAATACTGCCTAGACTGATACAGCTGTGTTTTTACTTATCAAACATATAGTATGGTATTAGATTTAGGTTGCCATAAGAGTAATACCAAAATCGGATACAGTTTGGATAAAAAACAAAACTTTATTTGTATAAATATTTAAAAGGATCCAGACTCACAACATGAAATAGGAACCTCAAAGACAACCACAAATACAATTACAGTGCTCATAATAGGCAAAAATTCAAACCTATAGGAGCCCTGTTCACAAATAACAATTGATTCATCTATATCGGAGTGCCTCCATTTAAGGTGGCTATCCTATAGTTACATTATTTGTTTCTCCAAAGGGCAGAGCAATTTATGCGTCCCAGTAGGTCTATAATAACACTGTATTTTTTGTAGTCTTGCGGAGGTCCTAATATTTAAAATCTCCAGAACTTGACGCGTTTCGCCCTGTTATCAACGGGCTCATCAGAAGTATTTTGGAGAGGTCTTTCAGCCTGGAAAGATAGCCAAGTCAATACACACATCTTTTACAGAAATTCAGTATCCACTGTTTAACAATTTACTGTGGGTTACCTTATACTTTTATAGCTGTAAGGGCCCTTTCACATCAGCGTTTTTTTAAATTTGCGCAGATGCGGTGAAAAAACTGCATCTGCCGCAATCACCGCATACCGGCTCCACTTGCGGGCGGTGCGGTAAACGCCGGTCAGCCGCGGTTTTTTTCGCTGCCGCACCTGCCGCAAGTGCAAACCGCACTTGCCGCACCTGCCGCAAGTACGCCTATACTTTGCATGGCGTTTACCGCAACCGCGCCGCAAGTGGAGCCGGTATGCGGTAATTGCGGCAGATGCGTTTTTTTCACCGCATCTGCCGCAAATTTCAAAAAACGCTGATGTGAGAGGGCCCTTACACCCAGGGACCCAGCTATTACTACCAAGAGTCCTTATGGGATAAGATATTGGACCAGGTGCACTAGGGTTAAAAATTCAAATTGGTATTATTGCAAGGTGTATTTAAGGGTAGAAATTGTTTTTTTTATTCCATTAGTACTTACTGGGTGACACCAAAAATCAATATGCCATCCCACCAATGAGGCCAATTCAAATAGTAGTCTAGTTCAATCTATTCAATAAATTACAAAACAAAAATGAAAAAGATTGAAAAAGATTGAAAAAAGGATCTGAAGAAAAAGATGTAACTAGATGTAAAATTACTTACACGCTTCTAAATGACAAACTCCCATTATTTCAGGAGAATGTATTAATGTATCTACAGCCTTTGACCAAAGCACCACCGACCACAACCTGACAAAAAGGAAGCCTTATTTAAAATGAGGTAAAAAGGCAACCAGGGAAAAATTCCCATAGGAGATTGTCAAAGATAGTTAATCAAGCAACTGGTTTACAGATCCTGTGGACTGATTCAATGTGGCCCCATGGTAGGAGTGATCTGGAGTCAGCCCAGCTTCCCTTAAATAGCCCCTATTGAGCCTACCTCCAGCAACTGAATCAAATCAACTATGATCAATTGCACATGAGGAGAGAACAATGTGCTCCTGGAAGCTCACAGAAGGAAACAAGAGTTCCCAGAGAGCTTTCCTCATGTTATGGTGGGGTTACACGTTGCGATATCGTCCCGATATCGCATACAACGCCGCGGGAGCGCGCATTTTGGGAGCACTTTTCCCGATATCGCATCGGCGGTTTACACGCTGCGATATCGGGAAACAACGTCCCTCCGATGTGTACGCCCACCAACCCAGTAACGACCATTTAACATGGGAGTTAATGGGTGAGGTGTGAGTACGCATCGGAGTTGGGCTGTCACACGCAGCGATGCTGGTACAACGGCCTTGCGATATCGGGAACGTTGAATAGCTCTGCTATTCAACTCCGATATCGTTTTGGCATCGTTCCAGCATCGCGTTGTATGCTAAAACCGTACAACGCGCACCCGATATCGGGTCCAACTCGCGACCCACGTGACTTTTTGTCGGAGTTGGGTCGGAGTTGGACGCCGATATCGCGGCATGTAAACCCACCATTTAGGGATGGATGGAGCCTTTGTATAAACGAGCAGTCACTAGAGCACAACATGTCACCATCACAGGTTCGACTCCAGTGACAGCTCTAACCAAATATTCAATTTAATTATTCATCATTCATATTGTGCACAGACTGTATACACAAATACTAGAAGTTTACATGAAGGCTATATTGAATCAGCATATTATTAACCCTTCATGAACCATCTTCACCTGACATCATTTAATTCCATCCTCTTTTTAGAAAGTACAAGCTGGTCTATCCTCAGTGTACAACTATCCAGTGTGTAAAAAGGTTATCTTTTAATTTCTTAATATTTTATTAAATGGGATACATTTAATCACCATTTAGAAGATTTAACCCTTCTCGGGTGATTATCGTCATTGGATTTTAGGGATTTATCCCTGTTCTAACTAAATTTAAAGACATGGCAGCAAGAGAGGGACAAAAAAACTACAGAAAGCATCTGTATGTAATTTGCTCATTCATACCGTCAGGTTGTACGCAGTGGAAATTATATATCCATCTTCTTTCTTTTTGCAATAGTTTTTTATTAAAGTCACCTTGTCTGGGGGATGGGGGAACAACTTCAAGGACCCTAAATTTTAGAGTTTTAAGGTCTCCGTTATGTGGACGTGTCGGGATACTGGGGTATCTCTAATATTTCTCACATCACCCAAATGCTCACCAACACGTCTTCTAAACTCTCTGATTGTTTTACCAACGTAGTTTAACAGGCAACCACAACTGATTACGTAAATTACCCCTTTTGTGCTGCAATTTGCAAAGCCACGCATTTTGTAACTCTTGCCGGTTGCAGCACAAACAGACTCCTTGCTAGGTGCAATCCAAGGACATATTGAACAGTGACCGCATCTATAGGTCCCTACAGTTCTCCTCTCCTCCAACCATGTGACCTTTTCCTTTAGTGAGTGATAAAAACTATGCATAAGGCGATCACCAATGGATCTCCCTTTTCTGAAGGTGATTGATGGGACTGGTGAAATTAGATCACAAATGTTAGGGTCTGCACGAAGCACACCCCAATGCTTTCTGAATATGTTTGTTATCTCAACATTTCTTGCGTCAAAGGTTCCAATAACTCTGGTAATTTTTATAGGCTTTTTTCAGGACATCCGATGGATATCCTCTATCCAAAAACCGTCTCTCTAGATCTTTTGCCTGGATATAAAATGAATTAATATCTGAGCAGTTGCGCCTCAATCTCAGGTATTGCCCTTTTGGGATACCTTTTCTCAACGGGGCCGGGTGATGGCTGGTCCAGTGGAGTAGATTATTGGTCGATGTGGGTTTTCGATGTACCTTAGTACAGATCCTTCCACTGTGATCCCTGGATAGCTGGACATCCAGAAAAGCCAATTCCTTATGACTGATCTCAGATGTAAAGAAAAGGCCTATATTATTGGAGTTAAAGGGAACCAACCACCCCAAATGACCCCCCGGACTGTTAATATGTGTCCCTACACCCAGCACACACATTTGGGGCAATCGTTTTTGCTAAAAAAACTGTTTAGTAGAAGCTAAGATATATGTTTATAAAGTTTAATAAATGGAGACGGAAGGGTGTTACCTAGCTTTGTCCACGTGCAGTGCTCGTGCCTGTGATCCTCCTCTCCCCTCTCACTTTCTAAGAGCCTGGCCGCGTCATGAAAGGGGCGGGGCTAAATCGCGTCATGAAAGGGGGCGGGACTCGCCGCGGTTTAGCCCCACCCCTTTCATGACGCGGCCAGACTCTTAGAAAGTGAGAGGGGAGGGGGAGAGGAGGATCACAGGCACGAGCACTGCACGTGGACAAAGCTAGGTAACACCCATCCGTCTCGATTTATTAAACTTTATAAACATGTATCTTAGCTTCTACTAAACAGTTTTTTTTAGCAAAAACGATTGCCCCAAATGTGTGTGCTGGGTGTAGGGACACATATTAACAGTCCGGGGGGGTCATTTGGGGTGGTTGGTTCCCTTTAAGCTCTTTTATAAACTCACCAAAGGATCCTACTGACTCATTCCACAGGACCAGCACATCATCCACATATCGCCCCCAGAAGAGAATCTTTTCTGTCCAACTACACACAGATTCATCGAACACCAAGATGTCCTCCCACCAGCCCAGGAGCAAATTAGCGTAAGAGGGAGCACAAGGGCTCCCCATCGCTGTGCTCCTGAGCTGGTGGTAATATTTCCGGTTGAACAAAAAATAATTATGATGTAGGACAATGTGCAACAGTTCAAGAACAAACAGATTGTGTTGTCCCAATTGACTACCTCTTGTCCTCAAGAAATGATCAACCGCCTTAAAGGGAACCTGTCACCTGGTTTTTGCCATCCCATCTGAGAGCAGCATAATGTAGGACAGAGACCTGATTTCAGTGATGTGTCATTTACTGAGCTGCTTGCTGTGATTTTGATAAAATTACTGTTTTCTCTGTTGCAGATTTAGCAGTCTGTGAATATACAGTCCACTTGGCAGCAGGCCCAGAGGACTGCTAATGATAAAATCACTGTTTAAACAGCTGGAGATTATCAAAACTACACTGAGCAGCTCAGTAAGTGACACATCGCTGAAATCAGGATCTCGGGTCCTATATTATGCTATTCTCAGATTAGGTTGCAAAAACCTGGTGACAGGTTCCCTTAAGCCAATGTCATGATGTATGGAACTATATAATGCTTCTACGTCAATAGATGCAAAGAATACCGTTTCTTCCATTATAATCCCATCCAGTTTCCTAATAAGATCACTGGTATCACGAACATAGGACGACAATGAAACCACAAATGGTCTCAGAATGCTATCTATGTATATCCCAACATTTTGTGAAATGGAGTCAATACCCGCAACAATAGACCTGCCTTTTAATGGGGAAGTACCCTTATGAATTTTTGGCAGGGCATAAAATGTTGGTACAGTAGGATGTCGTTGCGTCATGAACTCCATTTCATTTTTTGATATTACACCCTCCTCTAACCCCATCACCAAGATATCATATAGTGCATTAGAGAAGGTGTTCGTGGGATCACATTCAAGCACCCGGTAAGACCCCCTGTCACTAAGGATCGATTGACACATCTCAAGATATTATGATCAAGAAGGACGATGTTACCGCCCTTATCAGAGGCTTTTATCACAATTTGTTTCCTCTCAGACAATTCAACTAAAGCCCTCATCTCTTCAGAGGATAAATTAGAGGAATAGCCTCCCTTTTTTTTGTTGCAATAGTTTCATCTCATCAGATACCAATCTCATAAATATGCCAATTGAGTCAAATTCACTCTTGGGTGGTAGTTTTGTGCTCTTATTTTTCAGGGATGTGAAGGGGCCCTTGCCCATAGGTCTTCTACCATCTTCCCATAGTATACCCAAATCCTCCAAGGCTTCTCTGTCCTCACTTGTAAGATTGAATCTAGCAAGATCTTCTTCATTATTTGTGAGGAAAAACTTTTTCCATTTTAATTTACGGCAAAAAAGGGCAAGATCTTTGCTCCAGTTAAATGCGTCAAACCTCTCTGTTGGCACAAAGGTTAAACCTTTCCTCAGTACCTCCTGTTCACAACTATTTAGGATATACGAGGAGAAGTTAATTATTTGATTCAGGAAGTCCCTCCCTCTCCGTCCATTAAAGGGACCTGTTTGGATCGGAGGTCGTAGGGAGGGTTCCGTTCTAAAAAAGAGGGCCGTAAGGGAGGCACAGATGAAGGCCAGGGAATAGGTGCGGGAAGTGATGGATGTCTTAAGTCCTCCCATTTTTTTGGGTTTTTGTTTTTTTCTTTTTCGGGGGTCTGTTTGGAGGAAGTGGGCCTGAGGGAGCCTGTGGGGTATCCGAGTCAACAGGGCCCTCGGATGAAGAGGGCCTTGTTGATGGGCCTTTCAAAAAAGAAAGATAGACTAATACAGCCACAGGAGGCAGGCTTCATCAGAGGAAGGTCGTCGGCTACGAATATTAGAAGAGCAATGCTTCTCATAGATGTGGAGAGACAGAGATCTAGAGAGGGAGGGAGATCCAGCCTTGATCACCTTAGACGCTGAAAAGGCATTTGATAATGTCAGGTGGTCTTGGCTGGATTGGATACTAGATGCTATCGGATTAATGGGCCCATTTCGCCAGTTCCTTAGATCTCTTTACAACAACCCTAAAGCATGTATCAGCATACCAGGATTTTTATCAGACACATTTAGTCTAGAGAAGGGGACACACCTATCTTGCCCGTTATCACCACTCCTCTTTAACCTAGCGATCGAACCGCTAGCCTTATATCTAAACACCCAGAATACCTATGAGGGACTTAGAGTGGGAGAGAAAGAAATAAAACTGTCTCTCTTTGCGGATGATATTGTATTGTTTTTACACCACCCGCGAAGAGATCTCGGTTCAGTGTTGGAAGATATAGGAAAAATAGGTAGATTCTCAGGATTTAAATTAAATAAAGATAAATGTGAAATTCTTTTCCTTAGAAATAGCCCCTCTGACAGATCTGAAAACCTATATTGTGGGATACCCATAGCTAAGGATAGCTTAAAATACCTCGGAATTCACCTGGCCAGATCGCCAGAAACGATTTATAAACTAAACTTCCTCCCAATTATGGACAAAATAGAGAAAGAATTGGAAAATTAGAAGAATTTACCTTTGACATTACTAGGCCGAAATCATCTCATCAAAATGATAAGCTTCGCGAGATTACTCTATCCGCTACAGACAATACCCATGCTGCTAAAACACCAAGACATTAAAAAACTAAACCGAGCATTTTCCAAATTCCTTTGGAGAGGCAAAAGAGCCAGAATAAAACTAACAACATTAATGCAATCAAAGGAAGAGGGAGGACTGCAAACTCCAGATATTAGAGGGTATAATTTAGCTTGTATTATGAGAAATGTGCTAGATTGGATAAATAGGACATCTAGGTTCTCGGATATATCTCTGGAGGGGGAGCTTTCAAAGCTTTGGGATCTATCTGCCCTGTTGCATGCCTCAATGTCAGAACTCCCTTCTAACATTAAGAATACTTCTATATGTAGAGATACAGTGATGACCTGGAAAGCGGTCAGGAAAAAAATGAATCTTTCATGGAATATCTCTAAAAACCTAACTCCCTGGGCCACCCGTCATTTCACCAGGGACTCGAGAACTCATTATTCAAAATATGGAGAGAAAGGGGAGTAAAGACTCTGGGAGACCTCATGCATGCGGAGGAGAGGAGATGGTTGACTGGCTCAGAAATTTTATCTAAATTCAATCTGCCTGGGGCACACTGGCTCCAATACCTGCAGATCAGTCACCATCTGCTGTCCTGGTTGTGTGACGTGTCGGGTGAATTTGACAGGGGGGATTGGAACAACCTAACCAAAATGCCCGTGAATGATATTTCAATATCTTCACTATATAATCAACTACAACATGCCCTTAGACCATTGGCCTCCAACACCTTCTCATTGTGGCAAAAACATATAAAAGACCCTGACCTAACTACAAAAATACTAGACGGTTGGAGAACATTAAGAAAATGGGTCATAAATGAAAAATGGAGAGATACCCAATTTAGACACATTCATGGGACTATTAAAGGGTTTAATATACCTCCATCACCGGCTTATAGTGAAAGATGGATTCATTGTCCCAAATGCAAGACCTCTATGACTGACCTCGGACATGGAATCTGGTCTTGTACAAAATCACGAGAATTTTGGAAAAAGATAGGAGATCTGGCTTCGGGACTCTACCCTAATGAATACAAAGATGACCCGTTGCTGTGGTTGTTCCACTACTCAAATAAGTCGAGTGCCGAGGGGCAGGTACATGTTCTGTTCCACACAATATCCATAGTGGCAAAGAGGTTATTACTACAACATTGGATTAGTGAACATGTTCCCTCCTTAGATATGGTATACGAAAATTTGAGAAAAACATTGGACCTGGAATCCATTGAAGCACTTAGGAATCCCTCCAAATTGACGGGGAAGTTTTTTAATAAATGGAAACCTTACATTTAAAAAAAAAAAATTCGCCCTCGGATATCAACAGTTTCATGAGGCCCTATATAAACACAGAATGGTACGCACTGGAGGATCTGGGAGACACTTTGGGTAGCCTGAAATATGTAGCCTAGGTGGTTGAACACAAGGTTATTACACTTTAGAGACTAGTGAGACGGGAATGGTAGATGTTGTCAGGGAAGAACCAAGGCATAGGGACAAGAAGATGTACAAAACCTGATTTATTTGTCAAGTAAGTTCTAAGATTGTAAACATATACCGTATATACTCGCGTATAAGCCGAGTTTTTCAGCCCAAAAATTGGGCTGAAAAGTACCCCCCTCGGCTTATACACGAGTCAGTGCTGTATACCGATGTATACATCGGTACATACCGATGTATACATCGGTATACAGCAGCCCCCGCATCCCCAGTAATGCAGGGCCCCCCCAGGGTCTCTCCGGTCACCTGTAAAGCAAGCTATACTTATCAGTGTCCCGCTCGCACCCGCCGCTGCCGACATCCACGATCCTCCATCTTCATGCGACTCCTCTTCCTGTTTCTGTGCGCGTCGCCGGCAATGACGTCATTCCCGGCGACGCGCACAGGAAACAGGAAGAGGAGTCGCATGAAGATGGAGGATCGCGGATGTCGGCAGCGGCGGGTGCGAGCGGGACACTGATAAGTATAGCTTGCTTTACAGGTGACCGGAGAGACGCTGGGGGGGGCCTGCATTACTGGGGCTGCCTGTATACTACCGCTGGGGCTGCTATATACCTCTGGGGCACTGTATACTACCACTGGGGCTGCTATATACCTCTGGGGCCCTGTATACTACCACTGGGGCTGCTATATACCTCTGGGGCACTGTATACTACCACTGGGGCTGCTATATACCTCTGGGGCCCTGTATACTACCACTGGGGCTGCTATATACCTCTGGGGCACTGTATACTACCACTGGGGCTGCTATATACCTCTGGGGCACTGTATACTACCACTGGGGCTGCTATATACCTCTGGGGCACTGTATACTACCACTGGGGCTGCTATATACCTCTGGGGCACTGTATACTACCACTGGGGCTGCTATATACCTCTGGGGCCCTGTATACTACCACTGGGGCTGCTATATACCTCTGGGGCCCTGTATACTACCGCTGGGGCTGCTATATACCTCTGGGGCCCTGTATACTACCACTGGGGCTGCTATATACCTCTGGGGCCCTGTATACTACCACTGGGGCTGCTATATACCTCTGGGGCACTGTATACTACCACTGGGGCTGCTATATACCTCTGGGGCCCTGTATACTACCACTGGGGCTGCTATATACCTCTGGGGCCCTGTATACTACCGCTGGGGCTGCTATATACCTCTGGGGCCCTGTATACTACCACTGGGGCTGCTATATACCTCTGGGGCCCTGTATACTACCACTGGGGCTGTATATACTACCACTGGGGCTGTATATACTACTGGGGCTGCGTGTATACTACCACTGGGGCTGCTGTATCTACCTCTGGGACTGGTGTATACCACACTGCTGGGGGCTGTATACTTGTGCTAGGGTCCACCCTCGGCTTATACACGAGTCAATAGATTTTCCCAGGTTTTGGGGGCAAAAGTAGGGGGGTCGGCTTATACACGGGTCGGCTTATACACGAGTATATACGGTACATCTTTAAAATATTGTTATTTGTCTTTCTACATAATTTACCAGACCTTTGGAGGTCATAACTTGTTCTATATACCTTAATATGAATTATGTAACATGATGATTCTCAAGTTATGTGAATGAAAATTTAGGGGCCTTTCACGTTACTGGTAACAGATAGGTTCTGATGAGTGCCATGGTGTCCCCCAAAATAAAATCCAGCAAAATCCCAAATCTACGGTATTTGCTTCCCTCCTTTCTGACCCCCACAGTGTGCATAAACCACATTTCGTTTACACAAGTCTCACATTTCTGTAATGAAAAGAGCTTGCATAAAGTTAGAGAGTGCATATCACCAGAAGCATGAGCTGGGCACAATATACTGGTCACTGCAATTGTAGATTTGCAATTTTCACTGAGCAACATTCAGTGCTGCTTGTTTCTGGAAAACACCCATGAATGAAAAAAGTCACCACACCCACTGATAAATTCCGAAAAAGGTGCAATTCACAAAATGTGTGCGCTCACTTGAGGGAGAATTCTGCTCTTCAGGCACTTAAGGGCTCTGTATATGGAGTCCACAAACAATTCTAAGAAAATCTATGCTCCAATGCTCAAACAGCACTCCTTCCCTCCTGAGTCTCGACGTTTAGCTAAACAGTACTGTATATTGTGAGACAAATTCTGGCAGCATTTTTACCAATTTCCCTGTGTGAAAACGTAAAATCTGGGGCTAAAACTAAATTTTTGTGCTACAAAATTAAAGTATTTTTTTACTCACCACCCAAAAGTATAAAATTCTTTTACACGCTTGTGTTGACACACCCCTTGATGAATTTATTGAGAGGTGTATTTTGTAACATGGGGTCACTTATGGTTTGTTTTTTTGCTATTCTGACACAGCAGCGTTCAGCCACTGTGACATGGACTGACAAACCATAACTGTAAAACTTGAGCTACAGTACGGAGCTCCTTCCCTTCAGAACTTTGCACTGCGCCTTTAAATCAGTTACTGATTAGGCTGGTTTCACACTACGACTTTTTGCAATTAGACACTGTCCGATATGAATCGGACAGCATCGGATCCAAACTGATCCCTGCAATCGGATGCCAAATAGGCATCCGATTCCGACATTTTGCAGGATCAGTTTGGCCGGCTCCTCCTGTCATCTCGCTTCTCTCTGCCTCCTGTCACCTGTTCTCCCTCTTCTTCCCTGGTACTCCCCTGCTTCTCCCCTCTCCTCAGGAATAAAAACTAAAAAACATCTTTATTCTCACCTGTCCACGAGTCCCCCGGCGTCTCCAGCTATATCTTCTGATTTTAGGATCTCGCGTGAAGTCACAGTCACATGACCAGTTACCGTGGTAACCGTTCATGTGACTTTGACATCACGGCAGGTCCTACAGGCAGGATGTGCTGGAGACGCCGGGGGACTCGTGGACAGGTGAGCATATATATTCTTTATTTTTAACCCATGCCTTACTTAATTTTACTTCCGCAATGTATGTATATACATTGCGGAAATAAAATTAGATGGTTAGGAGCAGTTTTAGTGTACTGAGCATGCTCAGTACGCTAAAATAGGGTCCAAGGAGACATCAGATGTTTCCTCAGACCCTGCTCCATAGGGCCCCATGTTAAAGGAATCGGATTGGACTTGGCATAATTGCCATCTGATCTGTCAGATCCGATTTTTTTCCGATTTTTGATTCGGTTGCAAAAATCGGAGCAGTCTCCAACTTTTGCACCGGAAAGAAATTGTACAAAATCGGATCTGACGCGATTCGGATGCCATTTAGTGCACATCCGAATCAGACCGATCCCCATAGGATCACATGGGTCCAAATTTGGATCCGATGCTGTCCGATTTCTATTGGACAGCGTCGGATTTCATAAAATCGTAGTGTGAAACCAGCCTTACATGTGTATTGGCTCACTTAGGAAAAATTGCACAACAAATTCTGCAGTTAATTTATGCCTTTTAGCCCTTATAAAAATTAAAAACTTGGAGCCAAAACAAAATTTTTGTAGTTAAATGTTGTTTTTTTCTTCACCACCCAATGGTATAAAATTCTGTGAAGCACATGCTCACTGCACCCCTAGATGAATCCATTGAGGGGTTTACCTTGTAAAGTGAGGCCATACAGTGAGGGAAATAATTATTTGATTCCTTGCTGATTTTGTAAGTTTGCCCACTGACAAAGACATGAACAATCTAT
The DNA here is from genome assembly GCA_033576535.1 of Allobates femoralis. NCBI lineage: Eukaryota > Metazoa > Chordata > Amphibia > Anura > Aromobatidae > Allobates > Allobates femoralis. Next base: position 334,801,326 of record JARQOC010000003.1, read on the forward strand.
AATATTAAGGGTAGGTTAATTTTAACAGTGAGAGATAGAATATCAAAAATAAAATCTAGAAAATCACATTGTTTAAATTATATAAAAGTATTTACATTTCGAAAACAGAAATAAATATTTGATCCCCAACCAACCATTAGGAGTTATGGCTCCTACAGACCAGTTAAACGCTCCTAATCAACTCATCACCTTCATTAAAGACAGCTGTCTTAAACGGTCACCGGTATTAAAGACTCCTGTCCACACACTTAATTAATCAGTCAGACTACAACCTCTACAACATGGGCAAGACCATAGAGCTTCCTAAGGATGTCAGGTAAAAGTTACTACACCTGCACAAGGCTGGAATGGGCTACAAAATCATACGCAAGACACTGGGTAAGATGCTGTTATGCAGGTGGAGAGTGATTGCTGCATCAGTATTATGCACTTATGTTGCCTTTATCATTCGGGCCTGTTGTGTCCTGGTAAGTGTAATGGATATCAGAGTTTGACTGTTTCTTTGGTAAGTTTTTTGAGTTTGTGTCCTTTTAAGTGTTTCTTTTTGGGGTGAGGAGGAGACAACTGTTGGTGCAATAGCAAGAAAATGGAAGAAATATAAAATGAGTGTCAATCGACATCGATCTGGGGCTCCATGCAAAATCTCACCTCTTGGGGTATCCAGGATCATGAGAAAGGTGAGAGATCAGCCTAAACACTACACAGGGGGAACTTGTTAATGATCTCAAGCCAGCAGATAATGAGAAGCTGCAGAACCACAGGTAAAAAAAGAACTTTTATAAACTTTACAATAGCGCTTTATGGACACAAAGGGATGGATAGAAATGGATTACCATGGTGCAGGGACAGGATAAAAGAGGAAGGGGGCTCATTTTTAGAGGTTAGGTTCCCTTTAAAATTATAGACTGATGTATGAGTTATGTGAGATCAAGTAGGAACTGTAAAGAAGTGTGTTGTATGAACTGTTGGAGTGTGATTTATATGTTCTGAATGTGTCCAAAATATATGGTGCTCTGACAAACGCAATTCTCTACAGGTGACAAACAGATCTTTAAGGGGTGGATGAAACTGCTAAAGGACCAGGACATAGCACATAAGATTCTACAAGGATGGTCAGTATTGAAAAAGAATGTAATTAATGAGAACTGGAGGGATTCTCAATACAGAATAATCCACAGGGCCATATATGGGTTTAACTTTCCAACACAGGGGACTGGAGGAGGGAGAAGGAGGTCCTGCCCGAAGTGCTTAGAGGAACGCAGTGATATGTTTCACGGGCTATGGAGTTGTACATTAATAAAAGACTTCTGGACTAGGATTAGGCGCTTAGCTAATGAGATATGGGAGGGATCCTGGGCACTAGATCCGTACTTTTGGATTTTTCATTATGAAGGGGAGGGGTTTGAAGGAGATGGTGCAGGACAAATGGGGCAAAGACATAAATTAGTCCACAGTATTTTGATTTTGGCAAAAAAATGTATTTTAAGACACTGGGTAACATAGATGGCTTCCATCGTAAAGGAAGTGATGATCGCTCTAAAACAAGTGATGTATCTAGACAAGCTGGAGACAGAGCGACACAAAACGAAATTGACTGAGAAATATTTTGCTAAATGGAGGCAGTTCTTAGAGAGGAAGTGCTCTCGGGACGAAATTATCAGGGTGGTACAGCCTTTTACACAATTCAATAGTACTTACTTAAAGGGATCCTGTCACCTCCAAATCACCTCCTAAGCTATTAAAAGATGTCCCTAGAGCATATTCACACTTATCCTACACTCCTTTTAGCTCCTAAATGCATCTATTGAAACTGAAGATAAACGTTATTAAACTACCTCATTAGCAATGTTAGTGAGTGACTACTGTATGCATACTCACCCAGGCAGGCTCTCCCTCTTCATAATATCACGCCTCAATAGGCGTGATCTTCATCTTACATTCAAATGCGCGCCTCCCTGCTCTCCTCTGTCGGCCGGGGCTGCAGTGTGCGGCTGTATGACACAAATCGTGTCATTTCCGGCTTCTGGTTGACGTATGTACACCATACATATACCACATCACCCGAAGCTGGAAATGACGCGATTCGCGTCATACAGCGCACACCTTGGAAAACAGGGAGGACCCAGAGTTTTGGCGCAATTATCACAAAAAACTCACAATTTACATATAATCATAAATATAGCATATCACAGGCAATCTAAAAAATCCGTTTAGGAAGACCATTAAAAAACTAAACGAAATTCTAAGCGGAAACGCCTGCAAAAGCACTTAGAAATGTGTGTTGAAAGATGAAAAAAATAATAATAAAACCTATCCTCCTAGGGGATAGAACTCATGAGCTCAAATGTTCACTAGTGTGTGTGTTTTCTAATGTCTTGTGCCACCTTCAGCTTACAGAAGAAGCATTTGAATTGTATTACTAAGATATGTCATAAATTAATGCAATTGTGTTCGTTCTATTTGTTTTTAGATAAAAACGAAGACAGAGAAAAAAGTGAAGAATAAAAGGAATTTGACTAAAAAAGCTGCTAGCAAAGTTTATTAGTTAAAAAAGAAGAATAAAAGAATGTATAATATGTAATGTTTGGATAAAACAGTGTTTAAAACTGTATTTGAAGAATAAAAAGTAATAAAAAATACGATAAAAAATGATAAAAAATAAATAAATAATGCTCATATACTCTGGTGATTACTTTCTTAGACATGGGTTGTATATATAAAATGTCTGGGCTGAATGATGAAGAGAAACAGGATTGTCCTTATATGTGTCTGTGGAGCACCAGATAAATGACTGGAGTGTCAGTGAGAGACCGCTGAGTTCTATCCTACCCCAGGGAAAGAGCCTCATAATAATCAAGTATAGGAGAAAAAGAGCCGGGGTTTGTCCGCGCTAGACCACAGGGAAAACCGAGCATGCAAGCAAACCTTTATTTACACTCAAGCCAACACGTTTCATGGCCACCTGGCCACTTCCTGGCCCTGATGAAGTGGCCAGGTGCCATGAAACGCGTTGGCTTGAGTGTAAATAATAATAAAAATAAACCCCGGCTCTTTTTCTCCTATACTGTATGTATCTGCATCCCGGGATCTGCAGCGGCCAAAACTTCTACAGGTGGTTGTGACTCTCACAACCATACCAGGTGAAAAGCAAGACATATGAGATCACTTAGAATATCCATATAAAACATCATATAAATCAAACATTCAAAGAATGGTCATTTCTTTCTAAATATCTGGTGTCATATTCAAAAACATCCACAAGATGGCGCTTATCTGGAGCCTGTTACCGAGGTGATGCGAGTGAAAACTGGTACCCTGTAGATCTATTTTTCTGCCGGTAGGGGCAGACTAAAGTGAATTAATGGAATAGAGAGTGCTCAGTTCGTATATGCAGTGTCTGTTATAGTGCAAGAATAAGTAGTGGATATATGTGAGGGAAAAATAAAAAGTATATATAGAAACTAAGTGTTGAATAATATAAAAGTGCATAGTGCATTATTTCAGCTGTTTTTTTTTAAACTATGAAACCAGTCAAAGTTTAAAAATAAATATCGTGAGATATATATAAAACATCATGCTTTTTTTTAATATGGATATTCTAAGTGATCTCATATGTCTTGCTTTTCTTTCCTCATGTGTTTTTATTATTATGAGGCTCTTTCCCTGGGGTAGGATAGAACTCAGCGGTCTCTCACTGACACTCCAGTCATTTATCTGGTGCTCCACAGACACATATAAGGACAATCCTGTTTCTCTTCATCATTCAGCCCAGACATTTTATATATACAACCCATGTCTAAGAAAGTAATCACCAGAGTATATGAGCATTATTTATTTTTTTTTTATCATTTTTTATCATATTTTTTATTACTTTTTATTCTTCAAAAACAGTTTTAAACACTGTTTTATCCAAACATTACATATTATACATTCTTTTATTCTTCTTTTTTAACTAATAATCTTTGCTAGCAGCTTTTTTAGTCAGAGTTCCTTTTATTCTTCACTTTTTTCTCTGTCTTCGTTTTTATCTAAAAACAAATAGAACGAACACAATTGCATTCATTTGTGACATATCTTAGTAATACAATTCAAATGCTTCTTCTGTAAGCTGAAGGTGGCACAAGACATTAGAGAACACACACACTAGTGAACATTTGAGCCCATGAGTTCTATCCCTAGGAGGATAGGTTTTCTTATTATTTTTTTCATCTTTCAACACACATTTCTAAGTGATTTTGCAGGCGTTTCCGCATAGAATTTCGTTTAGTTTTTTAATGGTCTTCCTAAACTGATTTTTTTAGATTGCCTGTGATATGTTATATTTATGATTATATGTAAATTGTGAGTTTTTTGTGATAATTGCGCCAAAACTTACTAATCATGGTTATGAATGCTGCTATATATAGGAGCTGTTTTGTGGGGTGGAGGTATCCCTGATGAAGGTGCCAGGATGGCACCGAAACGCGTCGGAGAATAAAGAAGGATCTGATTAACTCTTCATCTACCCGTGTATTCTTTGATGTGAGTTACCCTGGCAGCGCGGACCGCTGTACACCTTTCCCAAGTATCTTGACACAGGACAAATGGGAACAACTAGGCCTAAATCTTACTCCAGTTACCAAATATATAACCTACCTAGGGATTAAAATTGTAAGAAAAAAAGGGAGAGAAGGGGCGCATGTGTAGGATCACTATAGCTCAGTTAATATGGCGTTATTACAGGTGGCCACTCACCTGTTTGGGTTGTGCACGACCTGCACAACCCGATGTAATAGCCTCTGATATATGGGGGACCCCCGGCAATATGCACGCTCCGCTCCTTCGACCTCGCTGGTCCCCAGCTGTCCGTACAGGACCTTTCCGGTCACGTGGCGCCGGTCCCGGATGTGCGTCACTGCTTTTTATCTAGGTAACGCCAGATCCTTCACCACTGTGCCCTCGCTGTGCTGCTCCAGCCGCTGATCCCTCAGGGGGAATAGAAGCTTGCAAGAAAATGATTTAGCGGTCTTGTAGAAGAGCTACTAAAGTTCAGGCACCAGGATGATGAGGTTTATAAACAGCAGTTTATAAACCTCATCATCCTGGTGCCTGAGCTTTAGTAGCGCTTCTACAAGACCGCTAAATCATTTTCTTGTAGGGATTAAAATTGGAAGACTGCCAGAGAAATTATATTCTATGAATTACGCACCTCTGATAGGAAAAATCAAATGGGAACTGAAAAGGTGGCATGAACTGCCACTCTCTTTTCTGGGGAGTTGCCACCTAGTAAAAATGGATAGCTTCGGAAGGCTGCCCACCTCTACATAAAATCCTTTCTGACTCACTTTTGGGGGGGGTTTCCACTGTTCAGGCACATCATGGGCTCAGAAAACGCAACATGGCGTCCGCTATTTCAGCCAATTTTGAGCAACAAAATTCAACTGGTGCTCCTTCTCTTCTGAGCCCTGCTGTGCAATCAGAGGTTTTTCACCACATATGGTGTATCAGTGAACTCAGAGGAACTTGCACATCAAATTGTGAGGTCCACTTTCTACTGTTACTCTTCTGAAAATAAAAAAAAAACTGGGTCTACTGCAATACTTTTAGGGAAAAAGGTAAAATGTTAATTTTTGCCTTCCACATAGCTTTAATTCTTATGAAGCACATAAATGGTTAATAAACTTCTTGAATGAGGGGGCATGTCCTGGTCAGGCATGTGAGCAGAAGGATCTCACTGCTCTCCTGCTGGAGCCGAGCTAATTAAGGGAATTCGGAGCCCTCACTGCCAGTCTCAGCCGACCGGGTAGGAGAGAAGGTGCTGTGGATCACAGAGAGCGAAGTGACAAGCTGTGAAGAGTGAAATATGACCCGCAGGAGACAGAAAGATGCTGGCTGGGGAGACGGAGGAGTCTCACAAGATGGCACGAGAAGAGGGAGGAGGCGGTCAAAGCTAATGAGGCATGCCAGCTCAGAATGAGCACGGCTGCAAAGCTGGGGAAATATCCCAGACTGGTGGATAAAGGTGAACAGCAGGACTCTGATGGAGATGATGAAGTGGACGGGGAGGAGGCACTGAATTCACAAGCTGAGGGGGAAGGTGGAAAGATCCCGGGAGACAGCACTGATGGAGAGCAAAAGGCTGCAGCTGCAGAGGAGGGGGCTGACATAGAGGAGAATCCTATACTTAAAGACGTTTTTGCTGTGGTGTCATATTGCAAGCAAGCACTTAACACCCTGACACAGCAAGTACTGGGAGTGCAAACAGAAGTAGCCACTGTGAAAAAAAGATTTACACAAGGTTAATGTTAGAACTGGAGAGGTGGAAGAGAGAGTTAGAGTGGCTGAGGATCGGATTAATAACCTCACAAAGTCTGAACAACGCTTTAAACAGCAGATTGCTGAGGTCATTGCCAAGAACGATGACTTGGAAAACAGATCTAGGAGAAGTAACATAAGGATAGTCGGCCTCCCGGAGAAGACAGAGGGACGGGACCCGACCCAGTATATTGAAAAATGGCTACAGGAGCAAATAGGCGCTGAATCCCTCACTAAATTCTACGCGGTGGAAAGGGCGCATAGAGTGCCGACGCAGCCCCCGGGTAAAGGGCCACGTGTCATGATTGCGAAACTGCTGCATTATAGGGATAGAGACATTATCCTTCGTAAGGCGAGAGACGGAGATGAAATAAAAGTGAATGGTCAGAGGGTTGGCATCTATCCTGATTATTCAGTGACTGTGCAAAGGCAGCGAATGTGGTTTGGTGGCGTGAAACGCACTTTGAGAGATCTGGGAATCCAGTACTCAATGATGTTTCCTGCCAGGCTGCGGGTGGAAGCAATGGATAGAGCCCATTTCTTTGTGGATCCGGAGGAGGCCGCACAGTGGATTGAGGTTAACAGGAAAGCTCTACAAGCTAACGCTTAAGATTGAGAGATCTGGAATGCTTGAAAAGACCTACAGGAGGACCGGTCGGCTGGGGACATGAGTTATCTGGACTCTTTGCTGATCTGCAGTGGTGGTTTTGCTAACTGAGAAACTATCTCAATAATAGAGGGGCACACAATGTATGCTCTGTTAAAACTAATACAGCTTTAGACATGTGCAGAGAGGAGGGGGGGGGGGCTTTTATTTTTTGCCCCCTACTTCCATTTTTCTAATTTTTCATTAACGTTATATCTGTTACTCTTTTTCAATTTAACAGGGTGTAATGTTGAATTCTTATGTGTAAGTTCTGGTATGTGCTCTTCCTCTTCTTTTGGTCAGGGAGGACACGGTGGTCTTAAGGACAATGAAACTACTGCAGCCGGATATATTATACAACTGCTCTCATTAGAGGGTGGGGCAGTGGGGGGCAATGTTTGATGCCGTTGATCTGTCATATTTTTTAGGATGATTATGGGTATAATATGGTTTACTTATGACGACTTAACTTGGGTGTTACCAAATTACTGCAAGTGACTTGAAGTTCGGCGGGAAGGAGGGGGGGCAACACAGGAGCGGGGAAGTGTACTTGTATGCGAGATCTGGGAGAAGGACTTCACCTGGAAGATGGGGCTGGGATGGGAGAACCCATAGCTCTCATGGAGCATGTACGAGAGAGAAGTTGGAGGGGGGGGGAGGGAAGGGGGAGGGAGGGAATTGGCAGTGGGAAAGATAATGACAGCAGAAGCAGCAACTGGTTATGTGTAGAAATTGTGATTAACATCGTATTATGGGTACTTTTAGAATTATGAGCTGGAACGTCAGGGGCTTGTCGGAGAAAACTAAGAGGGCAACGATTCTCAAATGTGCTCAGGATCAAGGAGCCTCGGTGGTGTGTCTCTTAGAGACTCATTTGAAACGCGAGAAGACTCATATTCTTAATAGAAGATGGATACAGAGATCGTATCACTCTACTTTCTCCAACTATGCCAGGGGGGTGTTGGTTTTGATTAGTAGATCCACGCCTTTTGAGAAAATTGATGTCTATATTGACCCAGAGGGACAGGGAGTGGCAATTAAAGGGGTGTTCTATGGACAACTATTATGTATAGTGGCAATGTATATCCCCCCCCTTATTCTAGCACACAAATTAGAGTGATGAGGAAATTTGCAGAAAAAGGAAGGGTGCTACCGTTGCTAATGGTTGGAGATTTTAATAATGTAGTGGACAGTTTTTGGGATCGCAATAAGAGGCAGGCTAATGTACGGGAGGGCACCATGACTGTTTTTGGTAACCTTATAAAGGAACTAGGTCTGGTTGACACATGGAGGGCTAGGAACACTGGGAAAAGATGCTACTCCTGTCACTCTGCTTCGCATGGCACGCTGTCACGTATAGATCTGGCCCTGGCGGATAGCTGGGCTGATAGTGTGATTGGGGAAGTACGATACCTACCTCGGGTGTTATCGGACCATAGCCCTGTCGTTGTAAGTGTCAGATATGGGTCTCGGACTGGAGTGACCAGGGAGGGGTGGAAGATGCATCCGGTTTGGCTGCAGCACCTTAATGTTCAAAAAATAGGGGAGGAAGTGGAGGAATTTTTCACACTTAATGAGGGGAGTACGGATAAATTAGTGGAATGGGATGCCTTGAAAGCCTTCCTGAGGGGGATCTTGTTCAGAGATATATGTAGACGTAAAACACTAACTAAGCGGGAGGAATTGGAGAGTTTGGAGGCATTAGAGAAAGCAGAGGAAGCCGCCATAATTGATACTACAATGGAAGCACAAAATGATCTCAAAACAGCTCAGGATCGGGTGAACAAGATTCTACTGGATAAGATGGCAAAAAGGCAGGCATTTAGAAAGGCTGAATTTTATGCTGAAGGGGAAAAAGTGGGACACCTGCTGCCTGTCATAGCAGCACGATATGAAGTAAAAAGGTATGATAAAATGAGCGCTAGGGACAGAAACAGGCACTGGGCTCTTATCGAATATTACCTTTCAAATTTATTGTGAACAGTAGATGTTATAGGTCTCCTCGCCACAACATGTTTCGACACTAAAGGTGTCTTTCCGAAGTGGATGTCAGACCCATAGTAAAATTCCCCTTTTATTCTCAACCCCCACTAATCACTGATAAAAAAGAGGTGTGCTACACATTCCTATCTGCAGATTCAACTATTTAAAGGTATATACATACATTATATCTACCAGAACATAAAAACATACATATACCATATCTATTATATACACCCATATATAAAGATAAAAATACAAACAATACTATTTAAAAACTGTAAAAATACTTTAAAATATTTTAAAATTATTAAAATTCTCTCTTTTTTTTTTTTTTTTATTTATACTGATGCAGCTAGATTTCCTTCAAAAATTCTTCTCTAAAGCGAGATTTAACCCTTCAGGGAACAATGTGCCCATTTTAAAAATCCAAAACGATTCTTTCCTATTGAGTTTATTAATCCTATCCTCAGTCTCATCCTGCACATGATCAATTATAGTCAGTTGTAAGCTGGAAGGATCTCTATTATGTGTCTGTGCGTAGTGTCTAGACACACTATGCTTAAGGAAACCATTTTTGATGTTATAGCGATGTGTATTAAGCGCAGCTGCGTTGTTCTACCATAGGATGGCAGGACATTTAGCGTATATAGGGAACGATATTTTCTTGAGCAAAGATTCTGTGTAGAAGTAAGGTTATACGTCGAGCTAAAGTAGACATGCTGAGCACATATAGCTCAGGAGCTGGAGGAGGCAGGCTGGGAGACTAGGAGGCAAGCTAGGCTGGAGGAGGCGAGTGAGGGAGGCGAGGCGGAGGGAAGGTAGCTGAGGGAGAGCGAGGTGAGGCAGAGCGTAGGCTGGAGGGGAGAGCGTAGGCTGAGGAGAGCGTAGGCTGGAGGAGAGGTAGCTGGAGGGGAGTATGCGGAGGCTGTGAGGGAAGCAGCAGGAGGTGAAGGTGGTGTGAACGGAGGCTGGAGGGAGCGGAGCTGAGGGAGGACGGAGGCTGGAGGGAGAGCAAGGCGAGGGAGGTGAGGCAGGGTAGCTGGAGGCATGAGGGGCTGAGGAGAGCTAGGGCAGGTGGAGGAGGGAGGCTGTAGGGGAGCGAGGCGAGGTGGAGACGTAGGCTGGAGGGGAGAGGAGGCTGGAGGGGGAGAGGGAGGAGCGGGAGGGAGGGCGAGGGTGGAGGGGGAGCGGAGGAGCGGAGGCTGGAGGGAAGGGGTGAGAAGCATGGAGGAGGCTGAGGGGAGAGCGACTGAGGAGAGCGAGGCTGGAGGGGAGAGCAAGGCGGAGGGGAGAGGAGGCTGGAGGGAGAGGAGGCTGGAGGGAGAGGAGGCTGGAGGGAGAGCGGTAGGCGGAGGGGAGGAGCGGGGGAGGGAGAGCGAGCTGGGGAAGGTGGGGAGGGAAGGGGTGGAGGGGAGAGGTGGCGGAGGGAGAGCGTGGGAGGGAGAGGGTGGAGGAGGGGAGGAGGGAAGGTGGTGGAGGGGGGAGCGGGGAGGAGCGTAGGTGGAGGAGAGCGGAGGCTGGAGGGGAGAGCGAGGGGAGGGGAGAGGGAGGCAGGAGGGGAGAGCAGGAGTGGAGGGGAGGGGGCTGGAGGGGAGAGGAGGCGGAGGGAGAGCAGGGGAGGCTGGAGGGAAGCGGGGCTGGAGGGAGAGGGAGGTGGAGGGAGAGCGAGGCGGAGGGGAAGGGTGGAGGCAGAGGTAGGGGCAGGGCAAGAGCGAGGCGGAGGGCGAGCGAGGTGGAGGGGAGAGGAGGCTGGAGGGCAGAGCGAGGTGGAGGGAGGCGTAGGCTGGAGGGAGAGCGGAGGCTGGAGGGAGAGAGCAGGGTGGCTGGAGGGGAGAGCGAGGCTGGAGGGAGAGACGGGAGGCTGGAGGGGAGAGACGGAGGCTGGAGGGGAGAGCGGAGGTGGGAGGGGAGAGGGAGGCTGGAGGGGAGGACGGAGGCTGGAGGGGAGAGCGAGAGCTGGAGGGGAGAGCGGAGGCTGGAGGGAGAGCGGAGGGGCTGGAGGAGAGGAGGGAGGGAGGCTGGAGGGGAGAGCGAGGCTGGAGGGAGAGCGGAGGTGAGGGCAGGAGGGGAGGGAGCTGGGGGGAGGAGGGAGGTGAGGGGAGGAGGAGGCTGGAGGGAGAGCGGAGGCTGGAGGGCAGAGGCAGGGAGGCTGGAGGGAGAGCAGGGAGGTGGGGGAGGAGGAGGCTGGAGGAGGCGGGAGGCTGGAGGGGAGAGGGAGGTGGAGGGAGAGCGGAGGCTGGAGGGGAGAGCGGAGGTGGAGGAGAGCGAGGCGGAGGAGGCGGAGGCTGGAGGGGAGGAGGCGGAGGGAGGGGAGGCTGGAGGGAGAGCGAGGCGGAGGGAGGCGGAGGGGAGGGGAGGGAGAGGACAGGGAGGCTGGAGGGGAGAGGACAGGGGGGTGGAGGGCAGAGGAGGCTGGAGGGAGAGGGAGGCTGGAGGGCAGAGCGGAGGGAGGAGGGAGGAGGAGGCTGGAGGAGAGCGAGGTGGAGGGAGAGCGTAGGCTGGAGGGAGAGCGAGGCTGGAGGGGAGAGCGAGGCTGGAGGGAGAGCGGAGGCTGGAGGGGAGAGCGGAGGTGGAGGGGGAGGGGAGGCTGGAGGGGAGAGGGAGGCTGGAGGGGAGAGCGGAGGCTGGAGGGAGAGCGGAGGCTGGAGGGGAGAGCGGAGGCTGGAGGGCAGAGGAGGCTGGAGGGGAGCAGGTGGAGGGGCGAGGGAGAGGGGAGGCTGGAGGGCAGAGCGAGGCTGGAGGGAGAGCGAGGCTGGAGGGGAGAGCGGAGGCTGGGGGAGAGGCGGAGGCTGGAGGCAGAGGGAGGCGGAGGGCAGAGGGAGCTGGAGGGCAGGGAGGTGGAGGGGCGAGCGGAGGAGGCTGGAGGAGGCGAGGCTGGAGGGCAGAGGGGTGGAGGGAGGCAGAGCGGAGGCTGGAGGGCAGAGCGGAGGTGGAGGGAGGAGTGAGGCGGAGGCTGGAGGCAGAGCGAGGCTGGAGGGCAGAGCGTAGGCTGGAGGGGGAGAGCGGAGGCTGGAGGGCGAAGGGAGGCTGGAGGGGAGAGGACAGGAGGCTGGAGGGAGAGCGGAGGAGGGGAGAGCGAGGCGGGAGGGGTGAGGCGAGGCTGGAGGGAGAGCGGGAGGCTGGAGGGGAGAGCGGAGGTGGAGGGAGAGCGGAGGAGAGGGAGGGAGGCTGGAGGGAAGGAGGTGGAGGCGAGGGTGGAGGGAGAGCGGAGGCTGGAGGGAGAGCGAGGCTGGAGGGAGAGCGAGGCTGGAGGGCAGAGCGAGGCTGGAGGGCAGAGGAGGGAGGGAGGGGAGGCTGGAGGGGACGGCGAGGCTGGAGGGAGAGCGTGGGGAGGGAGAGCGAGGGAGGGAGAGGAGGCTGGAGGGGAGGGGCGGAGGGAGGCAGGGGGGGAGGTGGGAGGAGGTGGAGGGAGGGGAGGCTGGAGGGGAGGGGAGGGAGGAGGTGGAGGGGAGAGCGAGGGGAGGGGAGAGCGGAGGGAGGGGGGAGCGGAGGTGGAGGAGCGGGCTGGAGGGAGAGCGAGGCTGGAGGGGAGGGGCTGGAGGGAGAGCGGAGGTGGAGGGAGAGGGAGGCTGGAGGAGAGCGAGGTGGAGGGCAGAGGAGGGGAGGGAGGGGGAGGGAGGCGAGGGAGGCGGGAGGGGAGCAGGGGGGCTGGGGGAGAGGGAGGGGGAGGTGGAGGAGAGGGAAGGGACGGCTGGAGGGGAGAGGTAGGTGGAGGGCAGAGGAGGTGGAGGGCAGAGCGTAGGCTGGAGGGCAGAGGTAGGTGGAGGGCAGAGCGGAGGTGGAGGGAGAGCGGAGGTGGAGGGCAGGGGGGGGAGGCAGAGCGGGGGGAGGGGAGGCAGGGGGTGGGGCGAGGAGGGAGGCTGGAGGCGAGGACAGGGAGGCTGGAGGGCAGAGGACAGGGGAGGCGGAGGGAGAGGACAGGGAGTGGAGGGGAGGTGGTGGAGGCAGAGCGTAGGTGGAGGGCAGAGCGTAGGTGGAGGGCAGAGGTAGGCTGGAGGGGAGAGCGGAGGTGGAGGGGAGAGCGTAGGCTGGAGGGCAGAGCGTAGGCTGGAGGGCAGAGCGTAGGCTGGAGGAGGGGAGAGCGGAGGCTGGAGGGGAGAGCGGGAGGCTGGAGGGCAGAGGACAGGGGAGGCTGGAGGGGAGAGGACAGGGGAGGCTGGAGGGAGAGGGGAGGCTGGAGGGGCAGAGGCTGGAGGGGCAGAGGCTGGAGGGGAGAGGGGAGGCTGGAGGGGAGAGCAGAGGCTGGAGGGCAGAGAGCGTAGGCTGGAGGGAGAGCGGAGGCTGGAGGGGAGAGCGGAGGCTGGAGGGGAGAGCGGAGGCTGGAGGGGAGAGCGGAGGCTGGAGGGGAGAGCGGAGGCTGGAGGGGAGAGCGGAGGCTGGAGGGGAGAGCGGAGGCTGGAGGGCAGAGGACAGGGGAGGCTGGAGGGGAGAGCACAGGGGAGGCTGGAGGGGAGAGGACAGGGGAGGCTGGAGGGCAGAGGACAGGGGAGGCTGGAGGGCAGAGGACAGGGAGGCTGGAGGGGAGAGCGGAGGCTGGAGGGGAGAGCAGAGGGGAGGCTGAAGGGCAGAGGACAGGGAGGCTGGAGGGGAGAGAGGAGGGTGGAGGTGGAGGGGAGGCTGGAGGAGGAGAGCGGAGGCTGGAGGGGGCAGAGGCTGGAGGGGCAGAGGCTGGAGGGGAGGGGCGGAGGCTGGAGGGGAGAGCAGAGGCTGGAGGAGGCGAGGGCTGGAGGGGAGAGCGGAGGCTGGAGGGGAGAGCGGAGGCTGGAGGGGAGAGCGGAGGCTGGAGGGGAGAGCGGAGGCTGGAGGGGCAGTGTGGAAGAGGCTGGAGGGGCAGAGGCTGGAGGGGCAGAGGGGAAGAGGCTGGAGGGGCAGAGGGGAAGAGGCTGGAGGGGCAGAGAGGGGAAGAGGCTGGAGAGGCAGAGGCTGGAGGGGCAGAGGGGAAGAGGCTGGAGGGGCAGAGGGGAAGAGGCTGGAGGGGCAGAGGGGAAGAGGCTGGAGAGGCAGAGGGGCAGAGGTGGAGGGCAGAGGCTGGAGGGGCAGAGGGGAAGAGGCTGGAGGGGCAGAGGGGAAGCAGGAGAAATGTGCTGTGCGGCTGAAACGGTATTTGCCCCAACCAAGATGGCGGGCGCGCCCTGACTGAGGGGGCGTAATTGTGGGCGGGAACTGGGCAGGGACTGTGGGCGGGAACTAAAGAATGATTGCGGCCGCCATCTTGGTTGAGGCATTTTGCGGGGAAGATGCCGAAGATGCCGGCTAAGAGGAAGCAGGACGTGGAGCTCCCGGCCGGAGTAAGAAGAGGTCGGGATCGGAGGGAAGACGTCTGGATGACCCAGAGGACGGGATGATCGAGGAAGACGGGGTGGTATGTATGAACTACGGGTGGACGCTGACAGTGTGTGTGTGTTTGTGTGAGTGTGTGAGTGTGTATGTGTGATGTGGTTGGGATGGTGTGTGTGTGTGTGTTTGGGAGGACTGTAGTGAGAGGCTGTGTGTGTGTTTGATGAGACAGTAGTGAGGGGGGCGAGCGGAACGTTGAAACGCCGGTGCCTGTAGCTGCACGGAAAGTTCCGCGCGGCTACCCCGCACTGTGACGTCAGCAGCATGGTCGAAGGCCATCATGGAAGTAACTCTTCGGGTTCTCCGGAAGTGGCCTTCGGCTTTTATATAATAGATCTTGTCGATAAGCCAAAAATGTATGAGATAGGAATACTGGTAAGACACTTTTTCTTGTACTGATTTCTATTGAGACATTTACGAAAGGAAGCAAATAGTATAAATTGAAGTAACAATAAAACTAGTTAATCATTGAGACAAAGTAATAACCAAAAATTACCTTGGCTGTAAGGCTACATGTAGTTGCAAATTTGGTTCGACCAGATAACTCTTGTAGGAATCCTTCAGTAATCAGCTGCCTTGCCAGGGCCTTCCAAAAAGCTTCAGATACATCCTTTCCTGTACCAAATAGATGATGGTGCCGATATCTGTCTGGCAATCTTTGTGATGTCTATAAATTAATTAAAAGCAATAAGTAAAACTTCACTTTTCTCTTTGATTTTTAATAAAGCAGCAACTTTGTTAATTGTTTTAAC
Organism: Allobates femoralis; assembly: GCA_033576535.1. Taxonomy (NCBI): domain Eukaryota; kingdom Metazoa; phylum Chordata; class Amphibia; order Anura; family Aromobatidae; genus Allobates; species Allobates femoralis. The sequence continues at coordinate 334,816,338 of JARQOC010000003.1, forward strand.
GACACAGAAAAGCATGGAGCAGACTAGTCTTTTTATTTCCCATAAGGCTTCTTTCACTTCATGATTTTTGTGCATCCGTGGCTATCCGTTGTAAAACGGATAGCCACAGATCCGATTTGGCCCCCATGTATCCCTATGGGCACGGATTCGTCCTGTAAGGTCATCCGATTGTGTCCTAATTGTCACAGATACGATTGTGTCCGATTGTTTGCTGTACCCAGAATCAGAAACTGGTCAGAAGGAAATGAGCGCACCACAATGTTTAAACAATATAAGAAGGTGCTCACCGTGCTAGGCAGGGGGAACATTCATAGGGAGAAAAGACAAGGCACATGAGAGGAGCAACACCAAACAACAGTGTATATAGTGAATCAAATACAAGTTTTATTAATATACAGTGCAGGGAAGGTTAAAAACACTTAAAAACCCGTAGGGGCCCCCTGGTGAGATGGCAGCAAACAATGGATAATTAGATAATGATGGCAAACATTATAAAGCATATGCAGTGGTGATACAATTCTGTGCATATAATAGGAAACAATCATATATAATAAACATGCTGTAAAAACACATATAAGCCAATATATCCGAGAGGTGGGATTGTATCAATAGATGGAGATAGTAATAGGGACCCGATGTTATCAAGGCATATAGAGACAATTTACATATATGTACATGATATATGTATAAGCTGTGGAGACCTGGGGGTCAGTGGGTGTTCTCGTCTGCTGGCCCAGCCGCCTTTACAAAGACAACGTGGACCAGGGCTCATCCCCAACTGAACGCCCGAGCTCCTTAACCGTGGGCGGAACACTACTCAGACAACACAGGGTGAGGGAATCACAATATTAAGGCTTTATTGGATCCCCAAACAGTTAACAGCATATAACGCATAACCAGCTAAACACAACAATGTAACAGGCAACAGAGTCTCACCCTTCCGCTGGCTCACCAGGGTTTAGAATGTAGCACAGCAAAGTCTGTAGCCAGGTGACTGTATCGTCCCAACCTGGGTTGCTTCCTTATCCTTATGCAGTCTTTATCACAGCCGAATCCGATGCTGAAGTCCTTGTGGATCTATAGTCCATGTTCTGGTCTTCTTGGTCGGCACCGAAATGCCTAGGCCTGGGGTTATGGCTCACTAACCAGACCCAAAGGCCCTAGATTAGCTGCCTGTATCCAATCTTCAATCTCTCACCTGGTCAAAGTGAAAAGTCTTCCTTATATACCCTCAGCTCTCATTGCAGGATATTGGGGATGTCACGATTGGTGGAATAAAACTGTCTTTTCATTGGCTGGAGCTCAAGTCTCATTTAACATATTTTTAGAAGTATTGCAATCCTGACATAGAGAGCCAAATGCTGATTGATATAGCACCTAGCAGTGATACAATGGAATGTTAGTATGAGACATTGAGTCTGCAATCAATGACACTTAAACAATAGGAGCTACGGCCTTGTACATAGAGTCAGGGATCCACAAGGTAACATACAATGGACGATTAGCATAATTAAGTTCTCTGGCCTTCAATAACAAACAAGTTAGATAATTACATTACCATGCTAAACTTAAACCACAGTAATCTATGAAAATACTGTAGGAAATTCTCCTTGGCCATTACAAGTTTACAAGCCAATATACAATATGGTCTGGGTTACATAAGAAATCATCATATGTTCTACATTGAAGGAGTCCATTTCGTCACATAAGCATCCACATGGATGCTCGAAATGTTATAATGGCTTGACATATTTATCTTACTAAAATATTATGGTGATTGATATATATTGATATCAATCACCGTAATATTTTAGTAAGGTAAATATGTCAAGCCATTATAACATTTCAAGCATCCATGTGGATGTATGATACAAACAAGTGGTGGCCGGTCAATTGAGGGTAGTCAGAGTTCCCTATAGGTTATACAGACACAATTTGTATGGCTATAGTTGTAGTCATATGGGTGGAGGCAATAGTTCCCACATTACTTAGCTCAACAATATCAGATGGATCTATAAACAACAAATCCCACCAGGAACATCAAGCAATACAATAAACCTATAGATAGCAATGGTGTGACAGAACACACAATCGAACACAGTGTAATACAAGGGTGAATACAGTGACGATAGAATATAGTGGTCAATAGGACATGACACAGTAATCAAGAGAAAAGCTGACAAGTATCAGGAGGGCGATCACCATAAGTTTTCAAGTCACAAATCATTATTAAATGTACCAAACAACACAGAAGTGCAAAATATTCTAAAAACAATTAAAAGGGCCATACAAGGCCACAGGTATACACAAATTATCTACCCAAATACAGCTAAGGTCACAAATTCATAATATGCCATACAATAGTAAGTCACCATCATAGCATATCAGGGTGTAGTGAACAGGAAAAGTGTCTCAGATTGATGAGCCAGGCCCAACTGAACAAAGTGCATAAGAAGTCCTATTATAAAGTGCAAGTTCATGCAAGGTGCAGACCAAGAATTATATATTAAATGGTCACCTGAGGACAAAAGACTTTCTCAGAGCCACAAAGGATCAAATCAAGACATAACCTGTAGTCTGATCAGCTGTATGGGCAGGGAAAGGGTCACCCTGCCTACGCGTTTCGTCATCCACCGATTACTTCGTCATTGTGTGGTCTGAATCAGATTCTAGTGGTGCCTTCGATTTTTTCAAAAATTATAGGACATGACACAGTTAATAAATCATAATTGTATATATATATCACCTAGTACGATAGGGCATCAGTTGGTGATAAGAAGCCAGTGAATAAAGGCCACTTCACACACTACAACATCGCTAATGATGTCGCTGCAACGTCACAGTTTGTGTGACTTAACAGCGACCTCTCCAGCGATGTTGTAGTGTGTGACAGCCACCAGCGACCTGGCCCCTGCTGTGAGGTCGCTGGTTGCTGCACGTCGCTCAGGACCATTTTTTGGTCCCAAGTTTCCTGCTGATCAGCACACATCGCTGTGTGTGACCGCGAGAGACGAGTGACCTCACAGGCTGGTATCCATGATAAATAGTGGTAACTAAGCAGCGCGTGCTGCTTAGTTACCCGGTGTTTATCATGGATACCAGCGTTCTCCCTGCTTAGCGAAGCCTGTAAGCAGGGAGGACGCTGTTAACTATGATTAACTGCGGGTATCTAAGCAGCGCTGCCTAGATACCCGCAGTTTATCATAGTTACCAGCATCCTCCCTGCTTACAGGCTGCGCTAAGCAGGGAGAACGCTGGTATCCATGAAAAACACTGGGTAACTAAGCAGTGTGCGCTTAGTTACCACTGTTTATCATGGATACCAGCGATCTCACGGGTGCTGAGTCGCGGTGAATCTGCCTGTTTGAGAGCTCACCAGCAACTCCAGAGAGACTTTCCAGCGATCCCAGCCAGGTCGGATCGCTGGAAAGTCTCAGTGTGTGAAGGGGCCTTAAGAGTTGTTGTCACCTGGTGAGACTAGATACCCAGTTAGGCACAGTGTGATGCAAAAAAAAAGTTTGGCGTTAATAGGGCACAATAATCAATTTGGGCTTGTCACTGTAAATGTAAAATATAGATATATAGTTAATGAACCAAGTACGAGTGACAGGTGCATGTAATGCCCTAAACAGATGACATTATAAGTTTCATCTTGTGAGGCTGAGCATCAGTGAGTAATCAAGTCTTATAAACGATATATAAGAGCATACAACCCTGTGTTATGGAAGGTTATATCCTATGTGAGTTAGGCGGCCGTCACACGGTTCAATTTCCTGCACGATATCGCTTAAGCGATCTGCTTTTTGATCGCTTAAGCGATATCGTTTGTGCATCGCTGCGTGTTATCAAGCGATTTTACAATGTAAAATCGCTTGACTGTTAGATCGCAGATTTGTGAGCCGGCGCTCATATCAAGCGATAATCGCTTGATCAATCTGCCTCATCGTGGTGTGTGACACCACGATGAACGATCTTCCAGCGGCAGAGCCTATCCTGGGAGATGGTATCTATGGTAAACGTCAGGTTACTAAGCGCCGCGCGGCGCCTAGTAACCCGATGTGTACCATAGTTACCAGCGATCTCGCTGCTCCACATCGCTGGTGAGTCTGCCTGTGTGACAGCTCACCAGCGATGTGAACGATATTGTTAGCGATCACGCGTGCATGTGATCGCTAACAATATCGTGCATAACATTGAAGCGTGGGACGGCCGCCTTAGTCATATAGTCACCACAGACAGAGGTCACAAGGCCTGATGAAGCTGCAGCTCAGCAGCGTAACGCGTGAGGCTAGGGCGCCCCCAGGTTTTGACTGCTCCCATGAGGTTTTGGCTTCTCTCCAGGCACTTCAGGTCGCCTTGTGACCTCTGTCTGTGATGACTATATGACTGACTCACATAAAATATAAACTTCCATAACACAGGTTTGCTTCCTATTATAGGCACAGAATTGTATCACCACTGCATATGCTTTATAATGTTTGCTATCATTATCTAACTATCCATTGTTTGCTGCCATCTTACTGGGGGGGCCCCTGCGGGTTATTAATTGTTTTTAACCTCCACTGCACTGTATATTAAAAAAGCTTGTATTTGATTCACTATATACTCTGTTTGGTGTTGCTCCCTCTCATGTGCCTTGTCTTTTCTCCCTATGACAGAATCAGAAACTAATCCGATTTTGGACACAGCCGACCAAATCATACACAATCAGATCCGGCGAGGTCAGCGGCCAATAATATAGGGGTCTATGGAGCGCAGGTCCGAGAAGAAACAGGATCGTTTCCTGGACCCAATTTTAGTGTAATAAGCATGCTCAGTACTCTAAAACTACTCTATTCCCGTGTTATTCCACATTTGCAATGTAAATACATACATTGTGGAAGTGAAATAAAACAAAGAATAAAAAATCCTCACCTTTCCGCCGAGTGTCCCCGATGTGAGTCATCCAGCTCCGATGGCTTAAGGACCTGAATCAGCTGACCAGTCGGGGCAACCCGATCAGCTGATCGGTCACATGAACGCATCAGCGCTGTTTAAATCATCCGCCGATCAGTTTTGTCGGGTGCGTGCGATTTAAACCGCTCAGCTGATGCAGTCATGTGACCAATCAGCTGATCGGGTTGCCCCGACTGGTCAGCTGATTCTGGTCCTTAAGCCATTGGAGCTGGATGCTGCACATCTTGGGACACTCGCAGGAGAGGTGAGGATTTTTTTTTTTACATTTTTAACACTTGCTCTGCTTTATTTCACTTCCGCAATGTATGTATATACATCGCAAAAGTGAAAGTGCCCCGCTTGCCTGTGCTTTGCAGGCTCGGGCTCCACCCAGTTTTTTTGTGTCCGTATCCGTGAAAATCACAGATCCGGACACAGAAATGGCGTCCGGAGGCAAACATCCGATCCTGTCCGTGGGGTCCTGCAAAAAACAGGATCCCCACGGACACGAAAAAATTGTGATGTGAAAGTAGCCTTAAAAGTATAGTATAACTAAAGGGTCTTTTCATAATCTGTTATTGACTTCTGAAGTCGACTTAGGCTGCATACTCACGAGCAGTATACACAGCGTCTTGCTGCTGTGTCGAAAACGCTGCGCAATACAATATCAGCATAGTGTATAGGATTTTAAGAAATCCCATGCCCACTATGCTTAACCCGACCGCAGCATTCTTTCAGCTGCGGTGTGGGTTGCCGTCATTCCGCTCCTCCGCAGATATGTTCATATCATGCCGCGAAGTCGGAAGTGGCTGCCATCGGGTGCACGGAGGGAGAAGCCGCCCTGCACCCGCCACACATGGGGAGTATAGGGCGGCTGCAGTCTCCCTGTAGCCACCCTCGGATTCCCTCACGTCCGGAGGCGCTGCATCCAACACGCAGCTCCTCCGGACCATGAGCACATACCCTTAAGAAAATAACAGCAAGTTTGTAAAAGGACAGATTCTTGCACTGGAGTTGTCAATGCTTCCCCAATATTGCTCTAAAGTTTGCGTCTGACATTAGCAAACTTATTTACTGCTAAAGTATTGAGCTGAAACAGTGACAAGTTCAGGAGCGGCCTGGAAATTATTGATTATCCATTGGTGTTACCCACAGCCAGCAGCACATCTGCGCTTTACACTAGCCTAAATAGTACCTTAAAGTAGGCTGAGCATTATTGTAGTTTATTAAAAGAAACATTGAGTAATAATTAAGTGAAACTGAAAACGTGACATTAGGAGCCTCGTACTTGATTGCTGCCTTTGTCGACAGTCCTAATACTGTCTCAACTCTGTAACATCTCATTAAATGTGGGCAAACCTCTCATTTCTCTGTTTTTATTTTTTTACATTTGAGGTTTCCTTTCTGGAGAGTTGTTAATCTTTCATCGTAACAAAGGCGGTATAAAATTTCATCAAATGCAACTTCCTAATTCGAAAGTTCCCAGGAGAACTTTGCCTACAGGAGACTGACTAGCTTTCATATAATAAGACGAAACCTGATCCCCTCCTGTGGTCTGTTTCAGGAATACTGAAAGCCCATCTGTACCTAGTTATCCAAGGGACAAAACATACAGGTGAAGGAAAACAAGTGTAATTTTAACAAATACACAAAAGAAAAGATTCAGTGGAACTCATACTATGTTCATTTAGTTCCCTACTTATCAGTTAACAGGGTGGTCCTAATTAGTGATCAATAGCCTTGCTTGCTAAACAGTGCATACAAGGATAGTTGGCTATCCTTCATAGAACGGCCCCTTTGCCTAAGAAATCCAGTATGAGCTGGAACTTCAATTACCGTAATAAAATTCTAGTTACACTGCATTTTTTCCCACAATCCTACTGTATATATTCGAGTATAAGCACAGTTTTTGCAGCACTTTCTTATGCCGAAAAAGCCCCCCTTGGCCTATACTTGAGTGAATGTGCTGTGCTGTAGTGGGGGGATGGCTTTTGAGCGGTGACCGCAGGCTGCAGAGGTGGTAGGTGATAACGTGGGCCCGCTCATTTAGCTAATAATATTCACTGCATCCCCGTCTATCACCTCTCTGCACTGAAGCTGGCATCGACAGGATGGCGGGGGAGCGGAGCATATTACATTACCTTAAGTAGCTGGCCAACATGATGCAGCCAGGGGTAATTGTGTGTGGATATTCACTACTTCTCATGCATCATTTTTGGTATGAAAAGCAGTGAATATCCCAGTGATGAACGATTTAACTTACCTCCACATCACTCCCCTGCAGCACCGCAGCGTCATCCTGTCTACTTGTCCCGGCATTTGATAATGTAAGCGGCGCAGGATAGTGACATCATCACTGTGCGCACCGCCGCTCACATTTTCAGATGCTGGGACAAGACAGAATCACCTCGCGGTGCTGCAGGAGGAGGAGCGATAGGGCGGTGAGTTAAATTGTTTATTTTTTTGTGTGTGCCAGGATGGGGGGCCATAACCATGATGGGGGCCATATACCATGGTTCGAGGGATGATATACCAGGATGGGGGCAATGTAGCAGGCTTGGGGATGATATATCAGGATGGGTGGCTATATAGCCGGGTGGGGGCTATGTAGCAGGCTGGAGGATGATATACCAGGATGGTTGGATGCTGCATTTCCCACCCTTGCTTATACTTGAGTCAATACGTTTTCCCATTTTTTTGTGGTAAAATTAGGGGCCTCGGCATATATTTGAGTCGGCTTATACTCCAGTATACATTATTCTGTTCAACTTCTCCTGCTCAATAATATACTATGCATAGACTACACAGCATTTGCAAGTCGTCTGTTTTATACAGCTATGTACAAGTTACCACTGCATGCAAGTCTACTTGTATTTAAGTATATGGATGTGAAAAGTACACATAATTTGGCCCTACTTTTATTTAATATGGATAATATAAAGACAGGTTCTTTTCACCTCGATTTAAGTCACACATCACACAAACATAATGCTACTTTATCAGCCTAGAAATCTCTTGCTTTTCCACAGCATATATATTTTACAGTGTATGTTACGCTAACATTGTATCTTTTTTTTTTTGTCCACAATTTCAATATGGATTCCACAACCTAATTTCTGCAACATACATGCAATGTATGAGAATGTCCTTTTTGTATGCACATGCAATCTACTGTATATCCACTGTGTAGAAATAAGAGATTCTAGGCAGGAAAAAAAACAACATTTTTTATATTATTGCATGCATAAAAATTGGTGCATCAGCTTTCAAAGTTTAGAATGCGGAAATTACCAGATATTCTTCGCTGCGAGCATGTATGTTGCCCACTGAATAATATCAAGCAATCATAAGCAAGGTTGTCATGTAGGAAAAAAGATAACACCAGAATGCCAGAAGAACATGCTTTCTCCAGCGAGACATGTAATGATAGATAGCCCGACACTCAGCACTGATCCAGAGACCTACTGTGTAGTAAGAATCAGAGTATCACTGGAAACACTTCCAGATCTACTCCAATGCCAGTAATGTCAAAAATACAGATAATAATGCAGGGTTGAGTGGGATTAAAAACATATCCAGATCTCCTCTCATTGCAGTATTAGTCTGGGGAGTTGGAAGAACTCACACCTGTGAGAGGAGAGTTTCAGTTGCAAAATTATTTGAAAGAATACTCCACTCTGCTATATCAAAAACAAGTGAACCAAGGACCATTTGTGGCAGGGTTTGGTATTTCCCAAGTGGCTGGAGCTAGAAGTTAATGACTTCTGCTGGAATCCAATACAAACACATCCACAAAATCAGAGTGAAGTACCACAGGTCCCGGCCACTCCAACCCAAGTGGAAGAGTGGAGCCTACGCTCACAGCATTTCTTGCAGACACTTCTCCCATATCATCACCACCACCTTCGGAGTAAACACGCCAGTGTCTGGTGACAAGAGCAGAAGTTACAGGAGCAGACACTGGTGGGGCTGTGACGATGCCACCCCCCACCTCATCATCTCTATGAGGTGCCTCCAGAGCCTTATTCCAGGCTTACTGGGAAACAACAGATTATATTTCCTAATCAGGCTTTTAGCATGGATATTGCATGCTGGAAACCAGGATCTCTCCTCTGGGCCATAAGCCCTCCAATTGTACCAGATACTGTACAGAATCTCTTACTATACAAGGGTCAAGGATTCTCTGGACCTCATACTCCAAATCAAGTTATACTAGACAGGAGGGGGAGGACTTTTGGCAGGGGAACAATAAAGCTTGAGGATGGACTTATGAAACACATTGGGAAGCTTAAAGGATGGAGAAAGTTTCAGATGGCAAGCTTAAGAATTAGTAACCTCAATTTCAACCGGTCCAATATATTTGGGACCCAGCTTGGCAGAAGGAACCTTAAGCTTGATATTTTTTGTGGACAACCATACTTTGTCCTCAACTACAAAGGTTGGGCCCCTAGAACATCTCTTATCAATAGCTGAGGATTCACCACTGTCAGGACAAGCAGACCCCTGGCGCCCCCCCTTACCATCAGGACACTCAAACAATTCACTGAGGATGAGGAAAGGAGCGCAGCTGCTCTGATTCTATGCAGCATATCGAGGCGCTTGCCATGGCGTAATGTAAATATATCACTGGCTCCAGCCAGGAATACATTATAATATTATTTATATATATACAGTTGTGGCTAAAAGTATTGACACCCCTGCAATTCTGTCAGATAATACTTAGTTTCTTCCTGAAAATGATTGCAATCACAAATTCTTTGGTATTATTATCTTCATTTAATTTGTCTTCAATGAAAAAAACACAAAAAAAATTGTCCTAAAGCCAAATTGGATAGAATTCCACACCAAACATAAAAAAGGGGGTGGAGAAAAGTATTGGCACCCTTAGAAAAATCATGTGAAGGTTCTCTAATTTGTGTAATTAACAGCACCTGTAACTTACCTGTGGCACCTAACAGGTGTTGGCAATAATTAAATCACACTTGCAGCCAGTTGACATGGTTAAAGTTGACTCAACCTCTGTCCTGTGTCATTGTGTGTACCACATTGAGCATGGAGAAAAGAAAGAAGAAACCAAAGAACTGTCTGAGGACTTGAGAAACCAAATTGTGAGGAAGCATGAGCAATCTCAAGGCTACAAGTCCATCTCCAAAGACCTGAATGTTCCTGTGTCTACCGTGCGCAGCGTCATCAAGAAGTGGCTAACCTCCCTAGATGTGGACGGAAAAGAAAAATTGATTTCAACGCAAGATTGGGCGGATGGTGGATATAAGAACCTTGACTAACATCCAAACAAGTTCAAGCTGCCCTGCAGTCCGAGGGTAAAACAGTGTCAACCCGTGCTATCTGTTGGCGTCTGAATGAAAAGGGACTGTATGGTAGGATACCCAGGTAGACCCCACTTCTTACCCAGAGACATAAACAAGCCAGGCTGGAGTTTGAGTTTACCAAGACGTACCTGAGAAAGCCTAAAACATTTTGGAACAATGTTCTCTGGTCAAATGAGACAAAAGTAGAGCTTTTTGGGCAAAGGCATCAACATAGAGTTTACAGGAGAAAAAAAGAGGCATTCAAAGAAAAGAACACGGTCCCTACAGTCAAAGATGGCGGAGGTGCCCTCATGTTTTGGGGTTGCTTTGCTGCCTCTGGCACTGGACTGCTTGACCATGTGCATGGCATTATGAAGTCTGAAGACTACCAACAAATTTTGCAGCATAATGTAGGGCCCAGTGTGAGAAAGCTGGGTCTCCCTTAGAGGTCATGGGTCTTCCAGCAGGACAATGACCCAAAACACACTTCAAAAAGCACTATAAAATAGTTTGAGAGAAAGCACTGGAGACTTCTAAGGTGGCCAGCAATGAGTCCAGACCTGAATCCCATAGAACACCTGTGGAGAGATCTAAAAATGGCAGTTTGGAGAAGGCACCCTTCAAATATCAGGAACCTGGAGCAGTTTGCCAAAGAAGAATGGTCTAAAATTCCAGCAAAGCATTGTAAAAAAAACTCATTAATGGTTACCGGAAACGGTTGATCGCAGTTATTTTGGCTAAAGGTTGTGCAACTAAGTATTAGGCTGAGTGTGCCAATACTTTTGTCTGGCTCCTTTTTGTAATCTTGTGTGAAATGATCAATGTTTTGCTTTTTGCTTCATTCTGTTTTGTGTTTTTTCATTGAAGACAAATAAAATGAAGATAATAATACCAAAGAATTTGTGATTGCAATCATTTTCAGTAAGAAACTGAGTATTATCTGACAGAATTGCAGGGGTGTCAATACTTTTGGCCACAACTGTAAGTAGGAGGGTGGTGGCACCATTGAGCTTATCCCCTTGAGAAAGCCGGTGCTACCAGGCTATACCGGCAAAAGGCGGCATCGGGGTTCTTTTTCTGGGTGACCACCTGACTAATCTGATGATATAGATTGACTACCATGATGAATATGGGTATGCATGACTTGTGACCTACAGTTTACTTCGAAGGTTACTGCTGCTATTTGCACTCTGCACTTTATATGAATTGCATGTCTTACTTAGATCAATACTGTGATGCACAAGCACTTAACTTTGGAGTATTCATGTATTAGACATCAGGGTGCAATACGTTATAAGTTCATGTTTACACTGTGAATTTGTTAATGCTTGTAATATAACCATTGAATGGTTCTTTTTTACAAGCTGACCTGTCATTGTGTCACCACTGCAATCTACTTATACAGTCTATCATGTATTACCACGTCTGTTTGTAAAATAAATTAATGAATTTTTGCATGACACTCCTTGTTCTCCGGTTTATTGACACAGTTAATTTATGTTCTACATGTATGTTAATACATCGCTTTTCTTCCGCTTTTGCAATGCATGTAGATACATTGCGAAAGTGAAAGTGCAACCCGACACCACTTGCCTGTGTCTTGCAGGCTCAGCTCCTCCCAGCTCTTTCTGTCAGTCCGGATCCCTTGAAATCCAGGTGCCGGACACAGAAATGGCATCCGGAGTTACAAATCCAGTCCTGTAAAAAACAGCATCTCCACGGATAGGAAAAAAATGTGATGTGAAGGGGGCCTAAATTTAATTTTTGTTTGGTGATCTGAAGCATTTAAGTGTGATAAACTTGCAATAGAATAAGAAATCAGGAAGAGGACATACACTTTTTCACACCACTGTATATAAAATAAAAGTTTTTAAAAGTATGCACTTTTTAGAGTATGAAACATAGGGTGCTTCAGTTGCTGCAGAACCTTGTAGTACACACACTGCAGCTGTTACAGAATATCTTTACAAAGTTCAACCAAACAGCTCCACATGCCTTGGTGTGCTCACAGAAATATTTGGTGTGGTGTGAAGGAGCAATTTTTTAATTTATCAGTCCTGACCCTGGCATTATGTGTTATTGTAAAATCATATACTTACTGAACCCCGGAGAAATAACACAGGAACACCAGTTCCAAATTTTTCCCCTAAAGCTTCGACTGCTGATAATAGCAAGAAAGCTTGCTGGCCAAAATCTTGGAGACTGTCTTCTTGATCAGTTATTGAAATGTTGTGACTTACTCTAAAGGCAATAACAAATGAAGGGAGAAAAAGGCATTGTAAGAAAATATAGTAAAAATCTCAGAATCCTAAAAATCAAAATTTTTTTTCAGATCAAAATTAGGAAACCTGGGATTTAACAACAGAACGAATATAAAAACTAATTACAATAACATAAAAAGTTTTAACAGTAACATATTTTGAAAAAAAAAAAATAGTTTAATCAAAGGGAAAATGTCAGTAGGTTTTTGCTACCTCATGTGAGAGCAGCATAATTGTAGGCAAAAAAAACCCCTGCATCCAACGATGTTTCATTTAGTGTACTGGGTGCAGCGCTTCTGACACAATCAGTTTTTAGATATACTAAAGCAGCAGAGAAAGCTGCATCGTCCACACCAGGCTCTCAATATACAATGTTTATAGATACTAAGATGCTAATCACAGCAAGGGGGGGGTGTCAGACTAGCGGAACTAGTCTAGCAATAATAATCTCCTGTAAATAAAACAAACATTATAGGTTAAAACAGCATACACTTAAATAACAGAGGCATAGCTGAAATCTGTGTCTTAACCCTTACAGTATATAGCAAAAACCTGAAGCAGATTCCCTTTAAAAGAGGCACACTCCTCTTTTAGGGTGTGCACACAATATATTTTTCAAGTGGATTACGCCAGAAATCTGCCAGAAAAGAAGCTCAACAAACATTAAAACTAATGAACTCATGCACAGAAATGTCAAAATTACTTTTTGTGCATATGTTTCCTAAAGCGCCTTCTGTTTCAAAAACGATGGCATCTAATAGATGTCATATGCACAAATCTTTACAACTATATATTATAAGAATGTCTGATATTCAGGACACACGTGATGATCTGGCACCAACAAAACATTAACTCGGAATTGCACTAAAAGTGTTAACATATATAAACCTCGTAGGAGCTCCATTTATGATTACATTTTACACTTGCAGAAAATCTCACAGTATCAGGGGCCTTTCACATCAGCGTTTTTTGAAATTTGCGGCAGATGCGGTGAAAAAAACGCATCTGCCGCAATTACCGCATACCGGCTACACTTGCGGCGCGGTTGCGGTAAACGCCATGCAAAGTATAGGCGTACTTGCGGCAGGTGCGGCAAGTGCGGTTTTGCACTTGCGGCAGGTGCGGCCGCGAAAAAAACCGCGGCTGACCGCGGTTTTTTTCGCGGCCGCACCTGCCGCAAGTGCAAAACCGCACTTGCCGCACCTGCCGCAAGTACGCCTATACTTTGCATGGCGTTTACCGCAACCGCGCCGCAAGTGCAGCCGGTATGCGGTAATTGCGGCAGATGCGTTTTTTTCACCGCATCTGCCGCAAATTTCGAAAAACGCTGATGTGAAAGGGCCCTGAGTCTAGTCTGCTGGAAGCAGCAGCAATAATCTGGCTGTCTGTCTGAGACAATCACTAATGTGACACCAACAAAATGAGCAGATGATTACAAGTATGGAAAGAGTCCAAAAATGGAAGCACATTAACGGTAATTTAACATTTATTAAAAACCAAAAGTCAACATTAGAACTACAAATTACATTTAATTACACATAATCTAAAGCAGTTTAATCCCTTAGAGATCACAGGGTCAGGCTAATTTCTGCTGGGTCCCCAATTCCAATTCCATCACAACCCCACCACAATTGAAATAACGTCACACAGTTTCCAATAAAATCAATGGGCTGTCTATAAAATGTTGACATGCTGTGTCCTGTACACAATTGATAGCAGTCAGTGAAATCATGGTTCGGCCAATAGTCATCTCTCCTGGTACCCCCTCCCCTTAAGCACAAGAGTGTTCATCTCCGCTAAGCGCTGTGTTATCTATGAGAGAACCCTGCCACACTTTTACTCTGGATTATTTCAGAAACAACAAAAAGGGCAGTCTGAAATTATGGGCGTGATAATCTGAGATTACTTACTGGTAATTGTATTTTACTGAGTCCATGACAGCACCCACTGAGAGAGGGGATCTGCCCACAAGGACAGGAAACCTACAAATAAAAAGTGGCTGTGCCCCTCGCCTCCTCAGTTGGTTACAGAGAAATTTGAGTAACCGCCATAACCATATAAAGACACTGACATAATGATTAGTACTATCTGAATACCATCACCTTAAGATTTGAAAAAGTGAACCACAAACCCTCTTGTAATAAGTGGCAAACCCATGAATAACGATAAGAACAATAGTAATAATAATAATAACTACTATGGGTGGGAAGTGAGTAGGTGCTGTCATGAACTCCATAAAATATGATTACCGGTAAGTAATCTTAGATTTTCCAATCGCCGTGACACAGTAGCGTAGCTAGCGGGGGGGCAGGGGGGGCGATCGCCCCGGGCCCCCCCGGCTTGAGGGCCCATTGGCCGCCCTGGGGGGGTCGCACTCCTGGGGGGGCCCCGCACTCCCTGGGGGGGCCCGCACTCCCTGGGGGGGCCCCGTGCTGGCAGCTGGCAGCCGCGCGACCGGAGGGGAGGGAGGACGGGACTTCCTGCTGTGCAGATCTGCACGCCCCTCCTCCCTCTCCTACAGCAGACGCACGCACGCAGGCGGCCGGCCGCGGTGAGTATCAGCGCCCTTCTGCACCCGGTCCGGTCCTCCTCCACACCTCCACCCCACACCCCGTCCTCAAATCCCTCCACAAGCACCCCCCCCCCCCCCGTCCTCGCATGGGGGGCCTGGGCGGTGATCTCGCCCCGGGGCCCGAAGCTGGCCAGCTACGCCACTGCCGTGACAGCGTCTACAGAGAGACTTGCAGAGACCATCTCCTGGGAGGAACCACAGTATTGAGAACTGCTCTCTCGAAACTGAGATCAGAAGAAGACAAGTCAATTGATAGTGCTGAAAAAAGGTGGAAGGAGAGGCCCAGGTAGCCACTTTACAAATTAATTCTATAGGAATACTAGCGTGTTCTGCCCAAGAAGCAGACATGGTTCTTGTAGAATGGGCTTTAATGCCTTCAGGAGGCTGCTCACCTTGTCATGAATAGGCTGAGCAGATTACTTTCCGAATCCATCTGGATATGGTGCTTTTTGTGGTGCTAAACCTCTTCCTATGACCCTGGAATGAGACAGACAAAGCCCTACTCTTCCTCTACGGCTGAGTCCTAGCAATGTACTTAAGTACTATCCTCCTCACATCTAACATCTGAAGCTTCTGTTCCTCTAGAGTAGATGGATTATCATAAAAAGAGGGTAGGACTATTTCTTGGAAGAGACTTTAGGGAGATAGGAAGGGTCTGGTTTTAGAACTAACCTATCCGGAAAAACGAGAAGGTAGGGTGGGATCTACTGAGAGAGCTTGTAAGTCACCCACCCGCCTAGCAGACGCCAAGGCTACCAGTAAGGCCGTTTTCAAGGTTAATTTTTAATTGAAGCTGCAGCTAAGTGTACAAATGGAGGTCCAGTCAAGGCCATCTAGTACCAGGTTCAAGTTCCATCACCTGCGACATTACAGTTGTATAGGGCCCCTAAAGCTGAGATTTGGACCTTTAGAGTGCTGACCGCCAGGCCCAATTCACGGCCCTCCTGCAAGAACTCCAGGATGGCCGGAATCGGTAACTGGTTAATGAGGGACCCTGTATAAATTTGCAAACATTTTTTCCAAACTTTGCAATAAAGAATAGTGGTTACTGCCTTTTTACTTTGGAGGAGAGTAGAAAACAAAGCCTCAGAGAACCCCCTCCGTCTCAGAAGCTGCCTCTCAAATTCCAAGCAGTTAGATGTAGGCCTTCTACGTGGGGGTGATAAAATGGACCATGAGAGAGCAGCTCCCGATCCGTCGGAAGAACCCATGAGTCAGACACTGACATGGCTCCTAGGCCAGAAAGAGGCGATCAGAATTACTGTAGTCCTCTCTTCCCTTATTTTTCAGAGGACCAGAGGGATCAGACACATGGGAGGAAAGGCATAGGCCAGCTGATATTCCTATGGAATCAAAAGTGCATCTATCACCTTCGGATGGTCCGAGGGGTGCAAGGAAGCAAATCGATGGACTTGTCGGTTTCTCTTGGTTGCAAACAGATTATCTCTGGTACTCCCTATAATCTCACTATCTGCCTGAAAACCTTCATGTTCAGAACCCATTCCCCCTGTCGGAGAGAGTGATGACTGAGATAATCGACCCTGATGTTGTCTACTCCCCTGATGTGAAGGGCTGAGAGGGACAGAAAATTATATTCTGCTAGGAGAAAGATTTCTTTCGTGGTGGATATCAGAGAGGGTGACCGACTCTCCCCTGATTTATGTACGCAACCACCGTGGTATTGTCCGTCTGAATCCTGAAGTGGGAATTGCGAAGGTGATGCAAGAACTAGGGGAGAGCATACTTGACCGCCCGTAACTCCTTCAGATTGGAAGAGCCTATTTCTTCCTCTGATGTCCATTGCCCTTGGGCTAGGTGATTTCCCAAGTGGGCCCACCACCCTGAGGGAATGGCATCGGTTGTCACTATATAGTCGGGTGTTATGACCCATGAAACCCCTCTGGACAAGTGAAATGGGTCCATCCACCAGTACAGAGAGTTTTCTGTAGAGTCTGACAGACGTACTCAGCCCTCCAGACGACCCTGCAGGAATTCCTCCGCTCTTAGAACCTCTTGTTTGAGACTCCGTGAGTGGAACTTTGCCTGTTGGAGTGCCGGAATGCATGAGGTTAAAGTTCCCATTAGGGACATAGCCTGTCTTAGGGACAGTTCTGGGTTGTCCACAACCCTGCCGACTTTGGCAAGTACAGTTGTCACCTTCTCTTCTGGCAGGAAACACTGTTGAACTCTTGAGTCTAAGTGGAGACCCAGAAATCTTTGCAATGTAGTCGGAGTTAGTCTTGACTTTTTAAAGTTTATTATCCAACCTAATTCCTGTAAGGACAACATGACATGGTTTAGTCTGGCCTTGCACTGAGCCTCAGATTTCCATGCACTGAGCCTCAGATTTCCATGCTATTAAAAAATCATTCAAATATGGAACAATAAGCGTATCAATTTGTCTCACATGAGCTATCACTTCTGCCATCACCTTTGTAAAGACGTGTGGAGCCATAGAGAAACCGAACGGCATGGCGGCAAACTGCAGATGTCTGATTTGACCCTCTAGAGACACCACTACTCTTAGAAATTGTTGGTGATCTCAATGGACAGGGAGATGGTAGTATGCACCCTTTAGACCTAGCACTGCCATGAAACACCTGGGAAACAGAAGCCGAATTGTAGATTGGATAGACTCCATTTTAAAGGACAGAAATCTGAGGAAGGAGTTTAATTTCCGTAGATTAATGATAGTTCGAAAGGAACCATCTGGATTCAGAACCATGAACAAAGGAGAATAAAATCCCCTTTCCTTCTAGTTCCTAGGCACTTCCACCAAAACCAGTTTTCTTAACAAGTCTCCAACCTCCAATTCCAGGGCCTGTTGCTGGACAGGGTTGGACAAAGTAGTTCGAAGAAAGGAATCCCTTGGGATCCTCTCGAAGTCTAGCTTCAACCCAGATGAGATTAGGTCAAGGATCCATTGACCAGATGAAATTTGGGACCACTTGTGGAAGAAATATGATAATCTACCACCCACTGGTGGGTCAAAACTAACAGTACTTGGGCTTGTGCTTAGAGGCGGAGGAACCCCCATAGTAGGCACGTCTCTGCTTCTTCTCAGACAATTCCCATCTGGAGTCTGACGTCTGACGTGAAAACTGTCGCTTCCTAAAAGCTCTACTATAATTGGGAACAGAATGTTTAGGGAAACCTTTTTTGATATGCCCTGCTTTTGTTAAAATATCATCGAGCACAGGGCCAAAGAAATAGCGCACAGGTTGCTTTTAGCGTGTGCGTCCTCTTTCCACTTCTTTAACCACAGAGACCGACGGACCGCATTAGATAGTCCTGCAGACCTGGCTGCCAGTCTAAGAAGCTCAGCTGATGAATTTACCATGTACGCTGAACCATTCCAGATTTGAGGAATTGCTGCCAGCAATCTGTCTCTTGGTGCTCCTGCCCTAATCTGTTCTTCCAATTAGTCAAGCCATACCAAAACTGGGATTGTGCCACACATGTACAGGTTATAGCCGGTCTAAAGGCTCCTATAGACGACTCCCAGTTTCTCTTTAGCAGGTTTCGGCTTTTCGGTCAGACGGATCTTTAAGGAGACCTCCGTCCTCTAGCGGCAGTACATTCCTTTTAGATGAGGTAGCCACCGCCGCATCAACCCTAGGGATCTTACACCATTCCATTTATTGGGAATCATCAAAGGGATATTTCCTCTTTGAAGATGAAGGCAAGAATCCCCTAGATTCCTGTTTGTGAAGAACCACACGTCGTTTTTCCTGAGATAACCCGACACACAACTTCCTGAGCCATTTTTGCTTCTTTACTATCCAAGATACCCACAGTGGTATGGACTGATTTAACCAAAGCGTCAACCTCTTGTATGGGAAAACATGAACCACCTTCATCATCTGAAAAGGAACCTGAATGGGAGGTGTGCACTAAGCCCTCTTCCTGGGATTCATAACTGGAATGATGCAGTGGCATGGATAAACTAGGCTGTGGAATAGGTTTAAGGGAATTCCTGATCTCATCCCTTATAAAGTTTGAGGTCAGCAGTACGGACGGGAGCTTCCTCGTCCAGGGCATGCTTCTGTGTTGCAGCACCCATTTTCACCTCCAACCAGGCAGTGCGCTCTCTCACCACCCAACTCTCGTCCAGGGTCTGAGCTATACAGGACTGGCACAGACGTTTACTATAATCATCATGCAGGGGCTGCACACACAAGGCACACTGCTTATGTTTTCTTTTTGCCAGATTCTTAGAAAAAAGAAAGAGAGAGAAGCAGGGAGATCAGCTCACCAGGCAATCACATAGATACAACTCACCATCTGAAACTGACATGGATGGGAGGTGGAGGTACAGCACTGGACTTGGAAGTTTTCTCCTTTCTCCCATCAGTGGATCTTTGTTTGCTAGGACGAGCTTCCCTGGTGGCCTGCCTGCTACTGTTGCTGCCACTACTGACACTGCCACCGAGATGCTGCTTGACACCTTTGGGGTGCTGCTCTGCGTATTTGGGGAAAGGACATGATTGGCACGCCTCTGTGCTTGAAGGTCCGCCCTTTTAAAATGTTTTCCTGCCGGTGATGCTTCCTCCCCGGTCCCCCGGAAGTGGATCCCGCTTTTCCAGTTCAAAGAGAGCATCAGCAGGCCGACGCACATGCGCACTGTACACCCCAGAAGCCGGCCTCCACGAGGTGCTGGGCAGCCGATCTCCTCACACAGCCCGCCCTGCGTCTCCGGATGAGCACCAGGAAGACCCCAGGCTACGCTCACACGACCCAAGGCGGCACCACCCAGACCTTGGGTTGTGCGAACCAAACAGCTGAGGAGGGAGACTGTGCTGGCAGGGCTCCCTCGACGCTGCTGCCGAGAACCTGGATTCTTCCAACCTCTCAGGCACCACACAGATGCTGCAGGACCCAGGTACACTCTTCACCTGTAGATTGCAGGAAACCAACATAGGAGGCGAGGGGGTTGCCCCTTTTTATCTGTAGGTTTCCTGTCCTTGTGGGTGGATCCCCTCTCCCGTGGGTGCTGTCATGGCGATAGGAAAAACATGCTTTATATCTGCAAATATATACAAAACCTCTCCACATTGAGCGTCTCTGATGCTGGGTGTATGCAACCTGGCATCAGGTTTTCAGAGAAGCTCACTGCATATAATTGTAAGTCGTCTCACTTCCGGTTATGCACATTGCGCTACAACAGGCAGCAGTGTAGTGCGCATAACCGCAAGAGCGGACATCTTCCAATCATGTGCAGTGAGCCTCTCTGATGCCAGGATTCATACACCTGGCATCAGAGACACTCATTGTAATAATAATAATAATAATAATTTTTATTTATATAGCGCCAACATATTCCGCAGCGCTTCACATTCACAATACAAAGCTCACATTTAAACAATCACAAGAAACAATTAGAAAATACAATACAATGCCAAAAACAATACAATACAAAGCATAACATAATACAATAATTGGAGCAAAAATGGCTACCTGCTCATAAGGCTTACAATCTAACAATGAGGTGGGGGTGACAAGGTATAGGTGCTCATTTGCAATGAAAGTATAGTCAACTTGAGGAGATGGGGAACAGATTGGAGCAGAAAAAGTGGCCACAACCCGTTATATGTGATCCACTTGAGGCGGAGCGGATAGGCTATGTCTAGATGACTGACTAGGGATCATGATAGGCCGCCCTAAAGAGATGTGTTTTTAGGGATCGCCTAAAACTATTTAAGTTGTGGATACCTCTAATTTTTTTGGGTAGAGCGTTCCAAAGAATTGGTGCGGCTCGGGAGAAGTCTTGGAGCCGGGAGTGGGAGGTTCGGATTAGTGCAGAAGTGAGTCTAAAGTCACTTCCACAGCGAAGAGAACGGCTGGGGTGATAGACAGAGATGAGGGAGGAGATGTATGGGGGTGCTGCACTGTGAAGAGCTTTGTGGGTGAGAACAAGCAGTTTGAAATGGATCCTATAGTATATAGGCAGCCAGTGCAATGACTGGCATAGAGCAGAAGCGTCTGAGTAACGATTAGCTAGATAGGTAATCCTGGCTGCTGCATTAAGGATGGACTGGAGAGGGGACAGTCTAGTGCGGGGGAGGCCAACTAAGAGAGAATTACAATAGTCAAGGCGGGAGTGAATCAGGGCTACAGTGAGGGTTTTTGTAGTTTTTAAGGTGAGAAAGGGGCAAATTCTAGAGATGTTCTTCAGGTGCAAGCGGCAAGAGCGGGCGAGAGATTGTATATATGGAGTGAAGGAAAGATCAGAGTCAAACATAACACCAAGACAGCGAGCCTGCTGACTCGGCACTATTGTGGTGCCGCACACTGAGAGAGAGATGTCATATTTAGGGAGGTTAGTGGAGGGCGGGACCAGGAGTAGTTCAGTTTTGGAAAGATTAAGTTTCAGGTAGAGAGCGGACATGATATTGGAAACTGCGGTTAGACAGTCATTAGTGTTCTTTATTAGAGCGGGAGTAAGGTCAGGGGAAGAAGTGTATAGTTGTGTGTCATCAGCATAAAGATGGTACTGGAAACCAAACCTGCTGATGGTCTGTCCAATCGGGGCTGTGTAGAGTGAGAAGAGAAGAGAAGAGGTCCAAGGACTGAACCCTGAGGGACTCCAATAGTGAGAGGAAGAGGGGAGGAAGTGGAGCCAGCAAATGATACACTGAAAGAGCGGTCAGAGAGATATGAAGAGAACCAGGAGAGAGCCGTGTCTTTGATGCCGATGGAGTGTGGAGAGATACAAAGCCGCGCACATGCACAGCTTTTTATAGAGATGGAGATTATGTTGGCTATGGAAAGCATGTTATCACGTCTGCAGGGGCATGACAACTTGCTAAGTGGGATGAATAGTCACCCCCTTGACTAGTCAAAGCCCTAATTAGCATCACTTATACAGTCTTTAGAAATACTTTTTCTAAAGATCTGTTTATGGATGGAGGGGATTATAGATATGCACCCAGAACCACTCGTGGTTTCAGGTGCACAGGAGACCTGACAGATTCCCTTTAAAAACATACAGTTGACACCAGAAGTTTACATACACTATATAAAAAGACACATGTACATGTTTTTCTCACTATCTGATATGAAATCAGAATAAATCTTTCCTGTTTTAGATCAATTAGGATTACCATCATTATTAGGATTACCATCACTATTTAGATTTGCCAAATGCCAGAATAATGCGAGAGAATGTTAAGGTATTTTTATTACTTTCTACAAAGTCAAAAATTTACATACACTAAGATTATTAAGCCATTAAACAATTTAGGACAGCCCATATAATGATGTCATATGTTTGGAAGCTTCTGATAGGTTTATTGGTAACATCTGAATTAAAGACACACCTGTGGATGTATTTTAATGCACACCTGAAACACATTGTTTCTTTGTGTAGCATCATGGGAAAAGAAATCAAGCAAGATATATGGAAGATAATTGTGGACTTGTACAAGTCTGGTTCATCCTTAGGTGAACTTTCCAGATACCTGAGGCCGCCTTGTTCATCTGTACAATTATACGCAAGTACAAACAAGATGGTAATGTCCCAGAAATTAATGTGCTTTGGTCCAACATGTACATATCAATCCAAGAATATAAGCAAAAGACCTTGTGAAGATGATGGCGGAAGCTGGGAAGATTGTGTCTTTATCCACAGTGAAACGAGTTCTGTATCAACATGGGCTGAAAGGTGACTCTGCCAGGAAAAAGCCATTATGCCAAAAGAAATATAACAATTGCCAGATTACACATAGGAACAAAAAAACTACATTTTTGGAGATGTGACCTATGCTCTGACAAGACTAAAATTGAACTGTTTGGCCATAATGACCATTGTTACGTTTGAAGGAAAAAAGAAGCTTGAAAGCCTAAGAACACCATGCTAACTGTGAAACATGGGTGGCAGCATCATGTTGTGAGGTTGTTTTGCTGCAGGAGGGACTAATGCACTTCACGAGGAAAGAACATTATGTGGCAATACTGAAGCAACATCGCAAGACATCAGCTGGGAAGTTAAATCTTAGGCGGAAATGGGTCTTCCAAATGGACAATGTCCCGAAGTATACTGCCAAGCTGGTTACCAAGTGGTTTAAGGATAACAAAGAATGTTCTGGAGTGGCCATCACAAAGGCCTGATCTGTCTTATTGAAAATTTGTGGGCAAAGCTGAAAAAGCAAATGAGAGCAACGTGACCTACAAATATGGCTCAGTTACACCAGTTCTGTCAGGAGAAATGGGCCCAAATTCCTATCAAATATTGTGAGAAACTTGTGGAAGGATATCAAAAGTGTTTGAACGAAGTCATGCAGTTTGGGCAATGGTACCAAATACTAATGAAATGTCTAAACTTTCTCTCTCGCTGATTATTCTGGCATTTGGCAAATATTAATAGTTATGGTAATCCTAATTGACCTAAAACGGGAAAGATTTAATCTGATTTCATGTCAGATAGTGAGAAAACCATACAGTATATAATAAGACACATCTGCATGTAAACTTCTGGTTTTAACTGTATATACACATATCTGCTCTGTCTAGTCATTTTATAGGATGGCAAAAAAATTCTGCAGACCACAATTTTTGGGAATGTACAAAAAAGGGAAAGCAAATGGAACGGATGCACATGATTTTTTAAAAACAATTTTTAAATCAAAATCCATTCAAATTAATTGGTATTGTAAGTGAACATATTTCCATTTTCCTTCTTTTCTGTCGTATCAGATTGATGCAAATAAAAATCTTAAAAACACTAGTGTGAACACAGATTTAGAAATGATTTTTAGCCACAGTGTATATGTGCATCTGCATATTACTTTAACAATGCAGGTGTGCTGGCCCTTGTTTTTTGCTGTAGCACTCTTGCTTAAATATTTGTTTGGGTGGGGGATGGTAACTCTCCTTCTCCCCAATGGGTTTTGAAGTTTTAAATTATCAAACACGAGTCTTGTCTGGCCTCCATCTACAGGGTGGGCCATCTATATGGATACACCTAAATAAAATGGGAATGGTTGGTGATATCAACTTCCTGTTTGTGTTACATTAGCATATGGGAGGGGGAAAACTTTTCCAGCTGGGTGATGACCAAGGTGGCCATTTTGAAGTTGGCCATTTTGGATCCAACTTTATTTTTTTCAATGGGAAGAGGGTCATGTGACACATCAAACTTATAGAGAATGTCATAAAAAAAACAATAGCGTGCTTGGTTTTAACAGAACTTTATTCTTTTAGGAGTTATTTCAAATTGATATGACTATTCATTCCAATTTTATTTAGGTGTATCCATGTAAATGGCCCAATTGCCTGGGTGGGCTATTTATATGGATACACCTAAATAAAATGGGAATAAATGGTCATATCAATTTGAAATAACTCATGAAAGAATAAAGTTATGTTAAAACCAAGCACACTATTGTTTTTTTTAATCAAATTCTCAATGAGGTTGATGTGTCACATGACCCTCATGCCTTTGAAGTTGGAGACAAAATGGCCGACTTCAAAATGGCCACCATGGTCATCACCCAGCTGGAAAAGTTTTCCTCCTCCCATATGCTAATGTAACACAAACAGGAAGTTGATATCACCAACCATTACCATTTTATCTAGGTGTATCCATATAGATGGCCCACCCTGTATTTGAGGCCATGGTAGGCACATAGAGAGGATAGTCTGTGTACACCTTGTCATGGCAAGATGGTTTTTAGACTTATTTGGGAAAAAAATGAACTACGTACAATGAGCCTTTTTCACGTATAGCACAGTGGTATTTTTGCAATCATATGTTGCAAAGTGCCTATGCATGATGTTTATGTACGTGTATGTTTTATGTGCATGGAGCCCTGGACCAGGGCTGTGGAGTTAGTAAGCCAAACATCTGACTCAGACTTTTCAATTTCCCTGAATCCGACTCAAACGCCATCAAAATTGACACAGACTCCACAACTCAGACTCCATAACCATGGATGTGAAGTCAGTAAGCCACACATCCGACTCTGACTCCAACTCCTCAATTTCCCTGAATCTGACTTCACCCAAAATGAACACTTCACGACTCCATAGCCCTGCCCTGGACATTTGATTGTCAGAGGAGTTAAGGATGCAGCATGTCCCATTACAAAGTACTGATCGTTTTGTTCTCCCTAGAAATTATTTATTGCAGCAGCTCTCTTAGAGAACACAGGAGCACTTGACCAAGTGAGCATAGCTGTGTAAGGGGAAGTCACCTAAAAACGCTGCCAGACGAAATATGAGTATGGAGGTCTTTATCCTAATTTGACCATTTGTTTTGTTGTCTTCAAGGATCCAACAGTTTTTCAGAAATAGTAGAAATGTGAAGTTGTCCAGGAATTAGCCTCAAGAGATCATTTACCTGGTCTTGCAGTTATCACAACATTTTTCAGTTCCCATGATGCCAGAAGAGACCTTGCGGAGTTGTTTGTCTTCAAAATGAGACAAGATGATCCTACACAAGGGAACAATGTGAGGTGAATACAAAAGAACAAGAATTTACATGTTAAATTGAATGTAGACAACCATGGGCTAAAATTATCTTCATTAACTTAATCTTGGGGGACACAATTATTTGGCTTTGTGTAATTCACAGACGGTGATGTAATTCTCATCGGAAAAAAACACAAGTCCGTACACTACACAAACTGGACAAAGTTTCCAACTTTGGTTAGGGAAAAAAATATAATCTACACAGTGACAATCTGCAATAGTCTGCCTTTCACACGCCAATACCGTAAATCACAAGATATCTTAATACTATGTTACAGTAGTATATTACTGGTAGTAATTCCCATTACAGTCCCCAGTAGTTGTATGATGAACCCTATCCTATTCTGTTTTCATGGATAAACTCGCTAGTAAAATGGACATATATCATAGGTGAAGACTTTAAATCAATTGGTCTTTTATTGAGATTTACATATAATAATACAACATAAATGGGATAACAGTCCCGAAACAATAGCACAATAAAGATTGACACAGACAGAACAAAAGAAAAGGGGAAGAAAAGGGATTGGGGGGAAGAAGGGAGGGGAGGGTAGTCCAATCACAGGTGTATAAACATCAAAGATCAGTAGGATATATTAAATTGCATTAAGAGGGGTCCAGTGGTGGGAGGAATAGTTGATTATAAATCCACAAAACGAATAGTGAACAGCATATCAGCTAATGATCAAGTTATCAAGCTGCCAAACTGGTGATCAGATCAATTGGGGTTAGAGCCATACGCGGAGGACGGCCATGGGTCCCACCATCCCAGCCTCCTAGACTTAGCGGCAAGGTCATGTGCCAGGATGGTTTTGTGTTGCAAGTGTAGTCCAATTTGTGAGGTCAATTCGCCCTTGGAGGTTGTGGAGAGAAGCCTCCAGTGTCTGGATAGGCATAGCCTAGCCGCAATTAAAATATTGGTTAAAATGGGGCAGAGCATCCCAGGGATGTCCTCAAGGACGAGGCCCAGCGAAGCCATGGGTCCGCCAAGGTCGAAGGGAAACTCAACGACCTCGGAGATCAGTGACTCAACTATGTTCCAGAACCCCCGGACCCGAGGACAGAGCCACCACACATGTTCCATGGAGCCCACCTCCAGGTTACATTTCCAACACAAGGAGGCTGAGGACCGCTGGATTTTTGCCAGTCAAAGGGGCGTTAAGTACCAGTTTAATTGGATTTTCTTCGCCTGTTCCAAATGTAGGAGCAAGACAAAAACCTAGAGGTGTGGTTTGCAGCTCTAAGCCAGGAGTCCAAGGGGGCCGAGAAGGAGTGACTCCGTTCCCAGATGTCATAGAAGTGAGCTTATGCTGAGCCCCAGCCAAGAGCAAGGCCCGATACAAAATTGACACCCCATGAGTAGCAGAGCATTGGGGTTTAAAATATCTTTGTAAGCGATCAACAGGGGAGTCGTCCCATGGCGGCACACGGCATGTGGAGAGAAAGTGGCGAACTTGGAGATATTGGTAAAATACTACATTGGGGAGAGCATAGTTACTGTGTAGTTCGGAGAAGGGTCGGAGGTCAGGACCATCCATCAGGTCATATAACGTCAGTATATTTGAGGCCACCCAGCGAGACAGAGACAAATCTGGTATACTACGTTCTATGGCCCCGAAAGAAATAAATCTAAATAAAAAGGCAAGATGAGAGCAACCCACAAGGTACCATACTTTCAGTAGTGCAGTCATTGTTCCCAGAATACCGCCGGGGGGGGGAGGGCCAAAGCAGGCCCATCTCCAAGAGAATCCTAAGGGACCCTGAGGGGGTGTGATGTGCCTCAATTTGTGGCCAAGGTATGGGTGGTTCAGCCCCCGACCACCAAATTTTTGCGTACTCCAGGAGGGCCGCTTTATAATACGTCAGGACGTCCGGGACTCCCAGTCCCCCAGCAGCACACGGAAGAACCATCACTTTATGGGCAATACGAGGGGGCTTTTTGTTCCAAATGAACAAATTGATGAGGCGCTGAAAGCTAGAGAGACAGGTACAAGGAAACAAAAGGGGTAGACAACGAAAGAGGTAAATCATTTTGGTAATGTGTATGCGGGTGGTCCAGGAGAGGACCAAAGGGGAGATTCTGTCAAGCTCCCGTGAAATCTCCCGCTGTATCCGGTTAAAAGTTTTTCTTAACGACAGAATGCAGGCGGGTTATAAAAACCCCAAGATACATGAAACCCTCAGGGGACCAGGAGAAAGAGAAACGTTGCTGAAGATGCTCCAGTACAGGTTTAGGTACATTAATAGGGAACAGCACAGATTTAGACATGTTAAGATGCTGCTGAAAATTCCCTGAGGACGGACATTATCTCCTCCAGCGAAGACGAGACATCCAAACAAGAAAAGACCACATCATCCGCATATAAACCAATCTTATGCTCCCGTCCCCCAATGACAAGTCCATGAATGCCGGCATTAGCCCTGACCGCAGCGGCCAATGGTTCCATAGCCAGCGCAAAAATCAGGGGGAGAGCAGGCAGCCCTGTCTCGTCCCGTTGGTTATATCAAAGCTACTTGACATGAAGCCAGAGGCTCGGACAGAAGCAGAGGGGAGTGAGTATAGGGCCATAATAGCCGCCTTAACTTGGCCCGTGATGCCAAACCTACTCAACACCTCTCCAAGGTAGCCCCAGTGAACCCTGTCGAGCACCTTTTCGGCATCCACAGACAGAAGAACACTGGGGGCCCCGGATCTCTCCAAGATATCCAAGATATTAATTAGACGTCTGGTTCCGTAGCGAGCTTGTCTTCCCGAGACAAAACCAACCTGATCAGGGTCAACCAGAGCTGGCAATACCCCATGAGCCTGTTCGCCCAGATCTTGGCATATATCTTTATGTCGCAATTTAGCAACGCTATAGGGCGGAAATTTCCTGGCGTAGTAGATGGCATTCCCGGTTTGGGGAGGACGGCAACGATCGCCTCCAAACCCTCCCTCCCAACCTCTCCCCTGGACCGCCAGCACTCAAAGAGCCTCAGTAGGAATGGTGGAAGGATAGGGGAGAATTGTGCGTAGTAGGAAAACGGGAACCCGTCTGGGCCAGGTGCGGAATGATTTTTAGCGGATCTAATCACCTGAGAGACTTCAGGGGCAGTCAAGGGGCCATCCAGAAGGGACAGTTGATGCAGGGACAATTTAGGGAGATGAACCTTATCAAGGAAGACCGCAATAGTTTCAGGGGTAGGTTGTTGCGTATTAGGATCTTTATTTAGATTATAGTAGTGTATATAGTATTATAGTAGTGTCGAAATTCTGCATTACCTGAGCAACTTTTGTGGGTTGTAGGCACCATCTCTTGCTACCTCTTGGGATGAGAAAAACACTAAAGGACTAAAAACCGGAAATATAGCCATGGCACACATCCATTGCACTTAGCAGGAAGCTACTAGCTCCACTGAGAGGCAACACAGGTGAGAACAATTACAAAATGCAAAAATGACCAAAACAATAGCCAAAAAGTATGAGATCAGAGAAATGGTACGTGGTCACCACCTGCAGAACCACACCATTATAGGGGCTATCTTGCTAATTTTTTTATCATTTCTACCTGTTGTCTGTTCCATTTGTGCAACAGAAGGAGAAATTGACTCAACCAGTGTGTGCTTCAAAACTGGACAGGCCGATTTCACTGAAAAGGGATTGACTTTGAGTTACATTGCGTTCAAGTGCGCCCTTTATTTTTTTTTGAGCAGTGTGTACACATTATACAGTGATATGAAAAAGTCTGGGCACCCCTCTTAATCTTACTCTTTTTTTTGGTTAAAAAATTGTTTTTTTGCAACAGCTATTTCAGTGTGATATATGTAATAACTGATGGACACAGTAATATTTCAGGATTGAAATGAGGTTTATTGTACTAACCGAAAATGTGAAATATGCATTACCGTATTTTCCGGCGTATAAGACGACTGGGCGTATAAGACGACCCCCAACTTTTTCAGTTAAAATATAGTGTTTGGAATATACTCGCCGTATAAGACTACCCCTCTTCTACGGTATGATCCCCACTGCGACCCCACACAGCCGTCCATACAGTATATGGACCCACATATAGAATAATGGCCCCTACATCTCTTCACACTGTATTATGACCCCCACACAGCCCTCCATAAAGTATAAAGGCTTCCTCATACCCCTTCAAGTATTATCATCCTCCCACAGAGCCCTCCATATATTATAATAGCTTCCATATGGTATAATTATCTCCATATATTATAATGCATCATCCATAGTCACCCATTATAATGCACCATCATAGTGCTCCATATAGTATAATACACCACATAATCTTCCATATAATGCACCCCCATAGTCGTCCTCATATAATGCAACCCCATAGGCCTCCATATAGTATAATGCACCCCCATAGTCCTCCATATTCTATAAACACAGAGAGAGTAATGTGCCAGTGCTGGGGTGGGTGGAAAGTATAGGTGACACGGAGAGGAGGGACATGCCAGCTCCAGATGGGGCGGTTTAAGAGACACAGGGATGGGGACGTGCCAACGTCGTGGGGAAGGGTGGCTGTACCAGCGTAGTAAGGAAAGTGGTAGGTGACATGGAGAGGAGTGGACATGCCAGCATCGTGGTGAGGGGCATAGGTGACATGGAGAGGGGTGGGCATGCCAGCATCATGGTAAGGGGGGTAGGTGACATGGAGAGAAGGTCGTGTCAATAGTGGTGGGGTACATGGGACGAACTTTCCTGTCAATATCACCCAGAAGAAATAATAAGAGTAACTACTGTAACTACAAGAGAATCTCATTTCAACTATTTCCAGTAGCTCTGCCAGCTGTCAATGAATGGAAACCTGTACTGGCCTGGGAGTATCACAGCAGAAGGTTTGTAAGAATGTGTCAGTGTAGAGATCACAGAGAGTTGGCCATACTGACACACTGTAACAAACCCTCAGCAGGGAAAGGAGACAGTCTGAGCAGAATATGGGTGTTTATACTGCAAATGTGAACTGTGACAAACTGTGAGCTGTCCCCTCCAGTCTGCACTGCTGCAGGAGAGGAGGGGGGGGGGTGTTTATAACCACACATTCCTCCTGGTCGTAGGGATCCCGGGACGGAGTGTAATTCAGGATCTTCTCCCTCATCTGCTCCTTGTTTTCTTCATCAGAGCTGGGTTGGAAGAAGAGGAACTTTCGGGGGAGGACAATCCCCTCCTCCATACAACTCTGGTGATTGAAAAACTGAGCAGTGCCAGTGACTGACCCCACCATCATCACAAGCACAACCCTCACCCTCCTCTCCTCACAACGAGGAGGGGGAGGGAGCAGTAGTGACAGACGCTGTACCTGCAGTAGGGCCGGGGGTTGTATTGATATCCAGCTCCTTCATGCTGGAGGCTGCAAAAGTGTCGCTCTGTTCCTGTCTCTCTCCTCCTGGAGAATTAAGGCAGAGAGCGGCCAGCCCCAGTGCACATGTCGTGGGCTGCGGGCCTCCTGCAGATGCCGTCCTGTCTTTTTGCCAGTAGGTGGAGCCCTGCACCCGGCCTATAAGACGACCCCTGACTTCTGAGAAGATTTTCAGGGTTTCAAAAGTCGTCTTATACGCCGGAAAATATGGTATTTCAAAAATTGACAGGTGCAAACGATGGGCACCTCAACAGAAAAGTGACATTAATATTTAGTAGATCCGCCTTTCGCAAAAATAACAGCCTCTAGTCGCTTCCTGTAGCTGTTAATGAGTTCCTGGATCCTGGATGAAGGTATTTTTGACCATTCCTCTTTACAAAACAATTCCAGTTCAGTTAAGTTTGATGGTTGCCGAGCATGGATAGCCCGCTTCAAAAAATCCCACAGATGTTCAATGATATTCAGGTCTGGGGACTGGAATGGCCATTCCAGAACATTGTAATTGTTCCTCTGTATGAATGCCTGAGTAGATTTGGAGCGGTGTTTTGGATCATTGTCTTGCTGACAACTTTGACACCGATTCTTGAACATTATTCTCAAGAATCTGCTGATACTGAGTGGAATCCATGCGACCCTCACCTTTAACAAGATTCCCGGTGCTGTCATTGGCCACACAGCCCCAAAGCATGATGGACCCTCCCCCAAATTTGACAGTGGGTAGCAAGTGTTTTTCTTGGAATCCTGTGTTTTTGTGGCGCCATGCATAACGCCTTGTTGTATGACCAAACAACTCAATTTTGCTTCATCAGTCTACAGGACCTTCTTCCAAAATGAAACTGGCTTGTCCAAATGGGCTTTTGCATACCTCAGGCAACTCTGTTTGTGGCGTGCATGCAGAAACTGCTTCTTTCGCCTCACTCTCCCATACAGCTTCTCCTTGTGCAGTGTGCGCTGTATTGTTGACTGATGCACAGTGACACCATTTGCAGCAAGGTGATGCTGCAGGTCTTTGGAGGTGGTCTGTGGATTGTTCTTGACTGTTCTCACCATTCTTCTTCTCTGCCTTTCTGATATTTTTGTTGGCCTGCCACTTCTGGCCTTTACAAGAACTGTCCCTGTGGTCATCCATTTCCTTACTATGTTCCTCACAGTGGAAACTGACAGGTTAAATCTCTGAGACAAGTTTTTGAATCCTTCCCCTGAACAACTATGTTGAACAATCTTTTTTTTCAGATCATTTGAGAGCTGTTTTGAGGAGCCCATGATGCCACTCCTCAGAGAAGATGCAACTAGGAGAACAACTTGCAAGTGGACACCTGAAATCGCTATCCTCATGATTGGATACACCGGGCTATGAAGTACAAAGCTCAATGAGGTTACCAAACCAATTTAGTGGTTCAGTAAGTCAGTAAAAAGTAGTTAGGAGTATTCAAATCATGAAAATCAGAAGGGTGCCCATACTTTGGCACCTGTCAAATTTTTAAATAATGCATATTTCACATTTTTGGTTAGCACAATAAACCTCATTTCAAACCTGAAATATTACTGTGTCCATCAGTTATTACATATATCCCACTGAAATAGCTGTTGCAAAAAAACCATTTTAAACAAAAAAAAAAAAAAAAAAGAGTAAGGTTAAGAGAGGTGCCCAAACTTCTTCATATGACTGTATACACACACAGACATAGTTGTAAAATAAACAATTTAAGAAAAAATGTCATACTTCCGTCGGCAGCTTTGTGAATTAAGGTATGTTTCCATCTTTCCTAACATTTTCAGCTTGTACTCTCGAAACCCTTCATTTTTTATTTCACTGAGCATGTGCCTGAAAGAAGAAAAAAACAATATATATCAGTATATTCCAAACACATCATTTACAAATGCAGTATTTTGTTTTTCATTTAAGTTGCCTAAAAACTTGCTTATCATTAGCTCATTAGTATTAGCTCATGGAGATAGCAAAGCCTGAACAGCAACATGCAAAATCCCCATATTTCTGTACTAAAAAGCAGTAGGCAAACCAAAACCTAGCCATATCAAACTTCCATTGTTGCTGAAAACGCTTCCAATGGAGATTTTCTTTGTAATACAGAACGCAAACAAGCCACAGTCTTCTTACTTATGGAATGAGACAATTTGATTCTAAGGAATTTATTGTCATTGTTACTAGTCTTGTTCAGACTATTAAAGCCTACTACAACAATCATCTGTTGTATCATTATTACCTGTTAAAGTTCATATCTGTGGAAGCCCATAAAACATGACAACTACTAGGGAGACCATCTCTGCCAGCTCTACCGATTTCTTGATAGTAGGATTCCATTTCTTTAGGAGCTCCATAGTGGATCACTTTACGAATGTCTGGTTTATTGATACCCATGCCAAATGCAACAGTCGCCACAACACACTGGAAAGTGCAGAAGAAACTGGTCATTATCCCTCAAAAATATGTACCATGGTTTTGGAATATGAATTGCCATGTTAAGCTCAATGAAAAAATAGGTCATTTTGTATTCATTACTTCTTTTACCTTCATTCTCATTTACTTTTTGGTGACACTTTTAGGTCTTTGGTAACAATTACTAGTTATCTATAGAGTCATGGTCTCGTATTACAATATCTTCAATTTACACTGGTCTTTCCAACACAACTGTATTTAAAAAAAATATTAATAACTACACCTAATATCCATTCTGCCTGCGCTTTGCCCCCTAACAAAATTAACTTGTATACTGTAATGTTCCTCACCAGCTTCAGGACATCTTCTGGAGTACAAAAATTGCACAACTCAACATCTGAATAAAGTGTTATATTACTGTTTGCTGAAGTTCTGATAAAATAACTGATTTAATTGCTGCAGTTGCCTGAATGCTGAGCTTTATATAACAACCCACACAATTGATTGGCAACTTTCTGTGTACACTATGCATAGACAGAAAACTACCAATCACTGGTGGCGACGTGTTTATACATGGCTCATTAATATTGATTGTTGTCTGCAATGGAAATTTCTCCAGTAGCTCCAAATTGCTACTAAATCAGCTGAAAATAAATTGGTTTCTACTTTTTTTTTTTTTTTTCTAAATGGGAGTTCAAGATGCCCAAGCCAGTTCTTTATAGTCAGGAAAGCAAAAGGGTGGACGGTGTATACGGACCTGCGCTGCAAGGACCAAAGGATCAGATGGTGTTCATCATTATAATTTTTACTAGATGGTGGCCCGAATCTAATGCGTTGAGTATTCTACAATATGTATGTAGTTTATTTATGAAGATTTAAGAATAACGCAAAGCGAAGCTGGGTTTAAATCCTGCGCCAATATCGCTGATTGCTGGCAACCAGCCGGGCGCAACCAATCAGCGAAGCGTGGTTGAAATCGCGCACCAATTTGCGGGCGGACTGTCTCTGTTGCTGATTGGTCAGGCCAGCTGCCCACGACCAATCAGCAACGCAGGATTTGCGTTACAGACAAACAGACAAAAGTAGACAATTATATAGTAGATACCTACAGCGGTGCCAATGTGCAGCGGTGCCCGAGTCCAGGAGGGGGCCGGTGGAAAGCGAGCAGGAGGGGGCCGGTGGACAGCGGGCAGGAGGGGGACGGTGGACAGCGGGCAGGAGGGGGACGGTGGACAGCGGGCAGGAGGGGGCCGGTGGACAGCGGGCAGGAGGGGGCCGGTGGACAGCGGGCAGGAGGGGGCCGGTGGACAGCGGGCAGGAGGGGGCCGGTGGACAGCGGGCAGGAGGGGGCCGGTGGACAGCGGGCAGGAGGGGGCCGGTGGACAGCGGGCAGGAGGGGGCCGGTGGACAGCGGGCAGAGGGGGCGGTGGACAGCGGGCAGAGGGGGCCGTGGACAGCGGGCAGGAGGGGGCCGGTGGACAGCGGGCAGGAGGGGGCCGGTGAACAGCGGGCAGGAGGGGGCCGGTGAACAGCAGGCAGGAGGGGGCCGGTGAACAGCGGCAGGAGGGGGCCGGTGAACAGCGGGCAGGAGGGGGCCGGTGAACAGCAGGCAGGAGGGGGCCGGTGAACAGCAGGCAGGAGGGGGCCGGTGAACAGCAGGCAGGAGGGGGCCGGTGAACAGCAGGCAGGAGGGGGCCGGGGAAGAGCGGGCGGGTGCAGGTAGGAGGGGCCGGGGAAGAGCGGGGCGGGTGCAGGCAGGAGGGGACCGGGGAAGAGCGGGGCGGGTGCAGGCAGGAGGGGGGCCGGGGAAGAGCGGGCGGGTGCGGGCGGGAGGGGGCCGGGGAAGAGCGGGTGGGTGCAGGCAGGATGGGGACGGGGAAGAGTGGGCGGGTGCAGGCAGGAGGGGACCGGGGAAGAGTGGGGCGGGTGCAAGCAGGAGGGGGTCGGGGAAGAGCGGGGCGGGTGCAGGCAGGAGGGGGCCAGGGAAGAGCGTGGCGGGCGCAGGCAGGAGGGGGCTGGGGAAGAGCGGGGCAGGTGCAGGCAGGAGGGGGCCGGGGAAGAGCGGGCGGGTGCAGGCAGGAAGGGGCGGGGGGGGATGCCCTCCTGCCCGCACCCAGCCGCTGTTCCCTGGCCCCCTCCTGCCCACAGCAGAGTGCTTAGCAGAGTGTACGGCGGCTCAGTGGTTAGCAGAGTATACGGAGGCTCAGTGGTTAGCAGAGTATACAGGGGCTCAGTGGTTAGCAGAGTATACGTGGGCTCAGTGGTTAGCAGAGTATATGGGGGCTCAGTGGTTAGCACAGATAACTGGTCAGTAGTTAGCACTATATACAGAGCCTAAGTGGTTAGCACTCTATAGTGGTTCAGTGGTTGGCACTGTATATGGTGGCTCAATAATTAGAAAAGTAATGTAGATCAATGGTTAGCACTGTATATGATGACTCAGTGGTTGGCACTGTATACGGTGCTCGTGGTTAGCGCAGATGGAGCTCGGTGGTCACGCAGGATGGAGGCTCGGTGGTCAGCGCAGGATGGAGGCTCGGTGGTCAGCGCAGGATGGAGGCTCGGTGGTCAGCGCAGGATGGAGGCTCGGTGGTCAGCGCAGGATGGAGGCTCGGTGGTCAGCGCAGGATGGAGGCTCGGTGGTCAGCGCTGGATGGAGGCTCGGTGGTCAGCGCAGGATGGAGGCTCGGTGGTCAGCGCAGGATGGAGGCTCGGTGGTCAGCGCAGGATGGAGGCTCGGTGGTCAGCGCAGGATGGAGGCTCGGTGGTCAGCGCAGGATGGAGGCTCGGTGGTCAGCGCAGGATGGAGGCTCGGTGGTCAGCGCAGGATGGAGGCTCGGTGGTCAGCGCAGGATGGAGGCTCGGTGGTCAGCGCAGGATGGAGGCATAAATGGACGAAGTGTCGTATGATCTGCACTGCTACCAAAGGAAGACCAGGATAATGGAAGTAGTTTCGGAGCTATCTCCCAGCTCCTTCCTCAGGGACATTACAAAGTATTACATACAGGATGCTTTTATACATTTGAGAAGGCGCCAAAGCAATTGTTGATGAATCATTGTGACGTCTCTGAACAGGGAGGGACAATGTGACGTGAACAGAGTGTCTCATCAGTGACGTGAACAGAGCAAGTCATCGGTGTGCAAACATTGTATATATCCATGTATATGTATAACAATTAATAAAATAATCAAAGCTGTTTTATATTTGTGATAATAGTGACCAAAAAATCAAAGAAAGGGATAAAATAATAAAAAGAGTGATAAAGATATGCACAGAACTGGTGTGGATCGAGCTCACATGAGATAGCATAAAAATGTGACAGATCATATGACAAACCCATTGTACTATCAGTGCTGGCAATCATATCAATGAACACCATAAAAGAATGCATCAGTTTTCACATATTCTTTTATGCTGTTCATTGATTGATATGATTGCCAGCACTGATAGTACAATGGGTTTGTCATATGATCTGTCACATTTTTATGCTATCTCATGTGAGTTCGATCCACACCAATCCTGTGTATATCTTTTTATTATTTTATCCCTTTCTTTGATTTTTATCCCTTTCTTTGATTTTTTGGTCACTATTATCACAAATATAAAACAGCTTTGATTATTTTATTAATTGTCATACATACGGTATATATGGATATATACGTTTGCACACCAATGACTTGCTCTGTTCACGTCACTGATGACACGCTCTGTTCACGTAACATTGTCCGTCCCTGTTCAGAGACGTCACAATGATTCCTCAATAATTGCTTTGGCGCCTTCTCAAATGTATAAAAGCATCCTGTATAATACTTTGTAATGTCCCTGAGGAAGGAGCTGGGAGATAGCTCCAAAACGCGTCGGATTAAAAAACTACTTCAACTAGACGATCCATTGTCCTGGTCTTCCTTTAGTAGCAGCGCGGATCATACGACACTTCGTTCATATATGCTGACTTCTGACCGCGGTGACCCATGGATGTGTAGATCCAGCAGCAGCTACTGACTGAGCGATCATACTGGTTGTGGGTTACACAAACCAGATCACAGATTTGTCACGGCACTTGCTATTTATTTTTACAGCAGAGCGCCTTTTGTGTGATTCTTATACGGTTTTTGCATTGGTTTTTCATGTTTTTGGTTCACACTGCTGCTGCCAATGTGTGCAGACTCATTTTTTGTCTTCAGGTGAGCAGGCCCTTGTCTCCATACATATACCTCTATATAATAGAGATAAGACCCTATTGCGCATTTGTCTCATTTCTATAGAGCGCAGGACGGAGGCAGTGGCAGCGCAGGACGGAGGCACACTGGCCAGCGCAGGACGGAGGCACACTGGCCAGCGCAGGACGGAGGCAGAGTGGCCAGCGCAGGACGGAGGCAGAGTGGCCAGCGCAGGACGGAGGCCGAGTGGCCAGCGCAGGACGGAGGCAGAGTGGCCAGCGCAGGACGGAGGCAGAGTGGCCAGCGCAGGACGGAGGCAGAGTGGCCAGCGCAGGACGGAGGCAGAGTGGCCAGCGCAGGACGGAGGCAGAGTGGCCAGCTCAGGACGGAGGCAGAGTGGCCAGCTCAGGACGGAGGCAGAGTGGCCAGCTCAGGACGGAGGCAAGGCCAGGCAGACGAGGCAGATGGCCAGCGCAGGACGGAGGCAGAGTGGCCAGCGCAGGACGGAGGCAGAGTGGCCAGCGCAGGACGGAGGCAGAGTGGCCAGCGCAGGACGGAGGCAGAGTGGCCAGCGCAGGACGGAGGCAGAGTGGCCAGCGCAGGACGGAGGCAGAGTGGCCAGCGCAGGACGGAGGCAGAGTGGCCAGCGCAGGACGGAGGCAGAGTGGCCAGCGCAGGACGGAGGCAGAGTGGCCAGCGCAGGACGGAGGCAGAGTGGCCAGCGCAGGACGGAGGCAGAGTGGCCAGCGCAGGACGGAGGCAGAGTGGCCAGCGCAGGACGGAGGCAGAGTGGCCAGCGCAGGACGGAGGCAGAGTGGCCAGCGCAGGACGGAGGCAGAGTGGCCAGCGCAGGAGGAGGCAGAGTGGCCAGCGCAGGAGGAGGCAGAGTGGCCAGCGCAGGAGGAGGCAGAGTGGCCAGCGCAGGATGGAGGCAGAGTGGCCAGCGCAGGATGGAGGCAGAGTGGCCAGCGCAGGATGGAGGCAGAGTGGCCAGCGCAGGATGGAGGCAGAGTGGCCAGCGCAGGATGGAGGCAGAGTGGCCAGCGCAGGATGGAGGACAGTGGTCAGCGCAGGATGGAGGGCAGAGTGGTCAGCGCAGGATGGAGGCGAGTGGCCAGCGCAGGATGGAGGGCCAGTGGTCAGCGCAGGATGGAGGGCCAGTGGTAAGCGCAGGATGGAAGGCGAGTGGTCAGCGCAGGATGGATCCCCCCCTCCCTTCCGCTCTGGTCTCACCCGCATCCAGTGTTTACATCGCAGCTACAGCAGGTAATGAGCGGCCATGTGACAGGCTCTGTGCACGTCACTTCAGCCCGCCTATCACATGACCGCTTATTTCCTGCTGTAGCGGCGATGTAGACATCGGTGTGCGGGTGAGACGGAGCGGGAAAGGGGGAGAATGGAGTGGGAGGGTGGGCAATGGAGCAGCGGGGGGAAGGTGAATCAAGCAGCGGGTGGCAGCGGCGGGCAGGAGAAGGCTGACAGCGCCGTGTCTGAGGGAAATCGCTCGCACGGCTGTTCTGCATAGTCTGCACTCATTGGTGGCCTCTGTCTGGTGCGCAATTTCGGCTTCAGACAGACGCCTTAGACAATTCTATAGTAGATTTCCGACGTATTTCAGAGTTAGTCCCAAGTCCTTCCTCAGGGAATAGTAGTGTTACATATACATATGAAAGAACCAATAGTATAGGCCAGTGATGGCTAGCCTGTGACAGCAGTCACAAGATGAGGCATTTTTGCTACGCGCGTGCCATGGCGCAGTTTCACCCACTACTGATAACATAAGTAGCTCTGTGCTGTGCTTCATTACAGTGCCACACTTGTGCTGCCTCCGGATGCTGACGCTTTGATTGACACTG
The DNA here is from genome assembly GCA_033576535.1 of Allobates femoralis. Taxonomy (NCBI): domain Eukaryota; kingdom Metazoa; phylum Chordata; class Amphibia; order Anura; family Aromobatidae; genus Allobates; species Allobates femoralis. The sequence goes on from JARQOC010000003.1 coordinate 334,855,663, forward strand.
CTTACAATCACAGTGTCAGCATCCGGAGGCGGGATGATGACACTTTGATTGTCAGCTTCCTTAAGGTGCCACACTTGTCCCGCCTTCGGATGCCGACACTGTGATTGCAAGGAGTCAGTGTCAATCATCAAACCGTCAGCATCCGGAGGTGGGACAAGTGCGGCACTGTAATGAAGCAGCGTTACTTACGTCATCAGTGGCGGGATGCTGACACAAAATAAGGGGCTATCTAACAGAATGGTGGACATATCCAGGATGGGGGTATATATCAGTATGGGAGCTATATCCAAGATAAGGCGCTATACATCAGAATGGGGACATATTCCAGATAACATTTTGTTATGACAGCTACAAATCTCAGAAAATTATGGGGTTTTCTCGAAGTAACACACTACCCGCGTTATGCTCAGTTTTTTGATGAATTTTGACATACAGAGCTCAAATGGTTGACCATCACTGGTATAGGCTTATGTAGAAACAACTAGAATACACCACTGTATCAGACTCTTGTATAACATTGCAATTCAGACAACAGGAAAGCCAAAACTGTACCTGTAATTCATCTCGCATAAAGCGATGATGTACATCTCTTCTAGCCTTGATCCCCATACCAGCATGGTAAGTACCACACGAAATGCCCAGCTTGTGTAATTCTGCAGTGACCTGTTCTGATGTTTTTCTGGAGGGGCAATAAACAATAGCAGCACCTTCAAATTCCCAGCCAGTCCTATGAGACAGAAAAGATTTATAATGGTATCTGTCATTACTACAGCCAAGATAAATACATTTTCACACTTTACTTGGCTTTTCCTGTTAACCACTTGTATTCTATGCTAAGTATCATGGTCATGGTCTGGTGTCTTTGTTAGGGTCCACAAAATCTTTTTTCAAGGAAATTCCCCCATCTAATCAGAAAATATTTAAAAAAAAAAAAAATTAAATAAATAAATGAGGGGCAATCACCAGGAAACACAGCATCTGCAGTTTGGTGTTGTGATCTGGCACAAATCCTAAGTGATATTAAAAGGCTTCTTAAAGAGTCAATTAGGACTTTTAGGATTGGTACCGTTATTAGGTGGCACTAGAGTTCTTCTACTTCCTCACTGAAGTGACAATTTGCATATTTCCAGAGGAGCTTTGCGGCTAGAAGTCTCATCATTGCTCTCCATAAGGAAAATAGCTATTCCTCAGACCTCGTCTTAGCCTCTCATACAGCCAGCTCAAAATCCCACACACTGCACTGATGTGGGGCAATCATCCTGAAACGCAGCGTCTACAGTTTGGGGTTCTGATCTGGCACAAATCCTAAAGTCCCCGTTACACGGTACGATATCGTGAATGATACCGCTGAAACGTCACGGGTTTAAAGTCGTTGAAATAACATCGTTAGGATAAATTGTTGGATGGTTGATCGCAGATTTGAGAACATGTTCTCAAATCAAACAATCCACGATCAGCCAACCTACAGCTTCGTTCTGTGTGACACCACGATAACGATGTCGTTCACAACTTCGTCCATTCACATCAGTGAACAAGTATCGTTCGCTGGGTTGTGCGAACGATAGCTGCTCGCTACATCATTGGTGTGTCGTCCACGATATCTACACGTGTGACAGCTCACCAACGATGTCAAAACGATGTCCTAACGACCACGCGTTTATGAGATAGTGATATCATTTTAACATTGAAGCGTGTAACAGTACCTTAAGTCATATTAAAAGGCTTGTTGAAGAATCAATATGACTTTTAGGATTGCTATCTTTATTAGGTGGCACTAGTTTGTCCACTTTCTCACTGAAGTGACAATTTGTAAATGAACATTGGCACTTCTATGTAAAAACGAGAGTTACTGTCCTCATGTTCAAGCTTTGAATGTCTTTTAACCATTTTTGGAACTGTTTGGCGTCAAGCAGTTAAAAGTAATGGTGTAATTCGTTTTTTTCAGCTGAGATTTTATGTAATATTCAATGCAAGTCACTGGGAAAGCTCAAGAAATATTCGGAAATGTCTGAATGTCTTTTGGAGTGTTTTGCCATTGCTTTTTCATAAAAAACACTAATGGCTTCGTCACTAGTTAACAGTTTGAAAAAAACAAACAAGAACAACACTGTAAATACACTTCACACAAACCTTGGGGGAAAAAAAAAACCGTCAGCTGAAAAAATGTCCAAGAAAAAAAAACCTGACAGGATGCTTCAGGAAAAAACCACCAGGGTTTCTTGAAGCATCTTCTGATTGAAAAACTCAGTGGGTTCAGCTGAGTTTAAAAGACATTGTGTTGTCATGGCCTAGCTATGGAGGAGTGAGGTTGTGTTTTGTCTCAGTCTCCAAAACACAGCCTACTATAACTTACCAGAGCTCGATAAACTGGACCATGAACAAAATGAAGGAGAAAAAATCCTGCTGAAGCAGCAAGCAGCTTAGCTTCTCCTACAAATAACTGAGGAATCCAACGCTTCTCCACTAACCCCAAAGCAATATCCACCATTCAGAAGAATGAAAACATTTCTGCTGGTTCATCTAGCTACAGTGCTGTGCAAATTAATTGGGACAAAGCAAGTCTTTACTTTTTTTTCTTGCATTAGTTTTACTATTGCTGATAAGTGTTTTATCAGTTCTTGTGTTTCCCTTTTTCTTCAACATTTCCCTTTTCATTTTGGAGAAAACGATCCAGTTTCATTGTGTTTCGAATTATTCTTGAAAGGTAGATTTTCCAATACCAATGGTGGAAGCGATTTCTCTTGCAGTCAGACTTGTATGTTCATTGAGAGTAATAATTTTAGACCTCTTCCGTGGGTAACATCCATTTTTACAGGCACCAATCACACTGAGAAAAAAAAGAACACTAAACCACTCCTCAGGGCCACTTTACACACACCAACTTATCTGTCCAACTTCTGACCAACTTACTGGTTGCAGTGAAATCATGGACACATTGCTCCATTTCGTGACTGTGTACAATGGAACAATGTGTCCATGATTTCACTGCAACCAGCAAGTTGGTCAGAAGTTGGACAGATAAGTTGGTGTAAAGTGGCCTTTACAGAAACAAGCTCTCAACTGAAGCTGAGGGGGCAGCTAGCTGTTATTTTCTGACTAAAACCAGTCAAATCACATTTTGTTACTCAAGGTTGTACACTCACACCTGTTCAAAGCAGTTAAAACTGGTTTGAATCCAACTGGTAACCCCAACTTACAATTTTACTTAAAAAATGCTTTGTCCCAATTAATTTGCACAGCACTCTACATGGTTGTGGTCTCTTCCACAAAAGAACAGAAGAGGAACAACTTTTGGAATCAAACCCCCAACAGACGCTGGGTCGTCTGTCTGCTCTTCAGGACACGTGTTAAAACTACAGGATCTATTAAGTTGACTACATATGGAGTTACTCATGAGGAACTCAGAACACAGCCTGTACCTGTTCCCTCGTACATTAAAAACATCCAGCAGCATTACAATCTACAGATGCAGGAATACAAGGTACGTTGGCTGAGACTAATTTAACATCTTGCAAATAGAGTCTGAGGAGCCTCGTTTAGTAGTCTCAAACACAGAACTAGCCAGATATCCCTCCAGGGAAGTACCTAGCCATGGGGTGGCTCCTTGCAGAAACCACCATATTAAGTGGCCCTTTCAGTCAATATCCAAATCCTTTACGAGTTTAAAGATATGACAAGGGAATTACCATAGCCAGGTATCTATTCACAGACAGCTGTTCCAGGGTTTTGCCCATCATCAGTGTGGAGTAGGATTCTGGCTAGGTGGGAGCAATGCCTGGTAGACCAACATCACGAAGCGATCACTGATCTCAGGGTCTCCCCGAGATCAGTGATTGCTTCGGAATTTAACATCTTGGCTCTGTGTGTCAGCTATCTTGAATTTCTTCGGTGTCTGCCTGTGGACAAACTTTTGAAATCCACTGATCCACTCTGAAGCGTGACTTCGCTCAAAAATAACGGTTAAACGAATGGCCTTGATATAGACTACATGAATAACTTAATGAGAAGACAATAACATTCCTGCTATACAGGGTATAAAAGTAATGGCCAAACTTTAAGAGCTACATTCCCGCAAAATGGCCATTCCCACTAAAGAGGATATGGAGGCTTTCATTATTAGACTGGAGAACGCATGTGAATATCTGCTTTGCGTGCAGATGTCCCAACAGGTTGACATCCAAGTTCAAGCCTATACAAATTCTGTCCAACTCCTAAGGTGTAAGGCTAGGTTCACACATGCAGCAGGAATTAGAAATCCTGATCCGGTTTTGAGATGTCAAAAATCTCAAAACCGGATCAGGAACCGCTCCCAATAGGAGCCCATTATGGTAATCGGCTCCGGCTCTGCAGCTTGCGCTAAAAATCATGCAGGCTGCAGTTTACGGAACGGTTCTGTCAACCGCAATGCGGTAACCGGATTGCTCAGGATGTGTAATCCTGAGCAATGCGGTTACCGTCTACTTTGTTCATCCCTGCAGGGATGAACAAAGTATTAAATGTTTATTAAAACATTAAATATTAATAATAGCTGTGGGCAACATGTCTCTAGGGGGTGCCCAATCCCCCTAGAGACATGCTGTCCATTCCTGTGGGCATGTGAGGGGTAAATGAGCTAGTTATACTATTGCCGGCTTTGTACAAATTTATGAATGAAGCCACAGCTCATGACAGTGTTCTGTACGTAATATACGTATAGTATCAGCCGCTGTCCTTGGTCCTGTAAGCAGTTACAGTAGGTCTATGGGCAGCGCACCCCCATAGACCTACTGTAACTGCTTACAGGACCCTGGACAGCGGCTGATACTATACGTACATTACGTACAATATCTACAGTACAGTCAGGAGCCGCGGCTTCAATCATAAATTTGTAAAAGCCGACAAAAGCCGGCAATAGTATAACTGGCTCATTAACCCCTCACATGCCCACAGGAGTGGACAGCATGTCTCTAGGGGGGGTGGGCACCCCCTAGAGACATGTTGCCCACAGCTACTATTAATATTTAATGTTTTAATAAACATTTAACACTTTGTTCATCCCTGCGGCAGCAGGGATGAACAAAGTAAACGGTAACCGCATTGCTCAGGATTACACATCCGGAGCAATCCGGTTACTGCATTGAGGTTTCAAGCACACATTTTTTGCAAAAAAATGTGTGTGAAGGCAATTGCGGTTACCGCATTCGGATCTGGATGTGGGCAAAGATACATTCCCAACAGGCTGTGCTGGATGTACCCACTTATCAGATTCACTACTTCTTAGGCTATAAGCCTTAGTGTACTTCCCGCTTTTTTTGCTGCGATTTTTCATATTTTTGACAAATCTGCAGTACTGCACATTCTCTGCTAAGTATATGGGAAATTAGAAGTGTTGTGCCCATGCAGCAAATTTTCCCGCAGTGGAAATGGTGTGTATTTTCCCACAGAAAAATCTGCAGCATGTCAATTTTTTCAACATATTGTGCCGTAATATTCACCTATAGAGCTCAATGTTAGCTTCAAAATATGCAGCAAATATGCAGAACTGTTCATACAGTGAGTATTTGCTGTGTATTTAGTGCAGACTTTGCGCTGATGAAATCGGGCTCTGCTGTATCTGCTGGTCACTAGCCCAGGTACAGCGGCCAGGTATGGGCAGCCATCCACCACCACTGCTTAGTTTTACCTGGCTGGTAATCAAAAATACAGTGGAGACTTTTTTTTTTTATTATTTCTTGAAATAACGAAGATAAAAAAATTTTTTTTCTTTAAAAAAGGACGTGGGGCTTCACTGTATTTTTGGTTTACAATCAGGTAAAACTAGACAGCCTGGAATCCTTAACGTGGGGTAACCCAAGCATTTTGGACCCCCTACGCTTCGAATTGCAGCCCACAACCGACCCTGAAAATGAAGCACTTGTAGAGGTGCCATTTTCTGGAGCTGTACCCAACTCTTCCAGCTGCCCTGAGGAGTTGGCAGACTGGGTGAAGCGGGTTTAATGCCAGCTATGTATTGCCAATGTTATACCTGGCCATTATGAACCTCTAAGTAAATAATACATCACACTGTGAAAAAACATTTATTTGTAAAAAGAATACAAAAACATCCCTCTTTTCCCATCCTTATTATCCCCACACAAATCCTCCAAGATCCTCAGTGACGTCCGATCATGGAGGGACCCGAAACTGTTTGGTTCATCTTAGGAGCGACTTGGCTGAGCTCTGACCTCAGGTGAACTTTTGTGTATTACCCGACTCACAGCAGGACCCAAACTCAGTAGGCCACCTGAAGTCAATGCTCAGCTGCGTTGCTTCACCTAACTTCAGATGAACCAGGCTGTGTCGTCACCCTGCCCAAAACAGGAGCCGTAACTCAGTTTTGTCCCCCCCCCCAATCCCACGTCACTGTGGATCATGAAAAATTTGTTTGGGGATAAAAAAAATGGGAAAAGAGAGATGTTTTTGTGCTACTATTACAAATAAATGATATTTCACAGTGTGGTGTATTATATACTATATAGTCAGAGGTTCATAATGGCCGGGTCTAATATTGGCCCAACATTATGAACCACGGGTTTAGTGCCAGCTGGAGATTCATAGCTGACATTAGCCCTTTATTACCCAGTCTGCCAATCCCACAGGGCTGCTGGAAGAGTCAGGTATAGCTCCAGAAAATGTCACTTCTATGAATGCACAATTTTCTGGGGCAGCTAGGAATCACAGAGTGGGGGGCCCAAAACTCTGACAGTTCCAGCCCCCAGCTTCCTGGTTTTACATTTCTGGCCACAAAAAATATGGCGAAGCACCACGTAATTTTTTTAAAATTACTTCTTACAAAAAAGTTTTTTTTTAAAAGGGCTCCCCTCTTTGGGCTATTGGGTGGTAGCCTATAGCTGCCTGCTGTATCTGGGCTGTTGACCAAAAGAACAGTGGAGTCCCACGTCATATTATGACATCAAGTAACACTTTTTTTCCCTTTAATGTAGCTTTATTCACAACAGTGAAGAATTGCTAGAAAAAGGCAGCAAAATCCACATGAAAAAAACATGGCAAAATCGCTGTCAAAATGCACCAAAAAACCATAAACTATCTGTGTAGATCTTCGAAACACACTACCGATTTTGGATGTCAAAAATCCATAGCACACATTCTACGTCAACACATAGCCATAGAAGCCATGGATTATGATGAGAATTGGGAATGGCATAAAAGAGTACATGGCCATCCTGAGTTAGTGGATTCTAAAGATCTCACTTACGATATACAACATATCTTTAATGACATTTTGGGAAAGCCACCTGATAAACCACTTTGAATTAGATTAATCTAACAATAAAACTCCCACCATTTTTTGCGTAGTTAAAATCATGGCTGTCTCCATGAGCCTTAATCCCCACTGTTAATTTGCAACCGATAAAAGTAACCCTAATCCAAAATTTTTAGCGGGACTGGTTGACCATGTAATTTAGAACCTCCATGTCTACGTGGCACCAACGTAATCTACTCTTTCAGCAGAGAACAAATGAACACTCAGTTCAGGTGTATGAAGGAATCGATAAGATAGATACGTATTCATAGTCTATGGGCACTTTGCAGCTAGACGCGTATCAGTAGTAAGGTGGTACACTCTTCAGTATGTCATTACCTAGATAAGAAAGAAAAAAATTCCCCAAAACAACTTCTACCTTGACAGTAGGTCAGTGGCATTAAAAAGCAAAGAAAAATGACTCATACACATCATCAGGTACAGGATCCAAGTCACATGGACTGCATATACAGCATCTATCTGAACCCGCTGTACATACACAGAGCTACTAATACAAAAGATCAATAGGTAAAAGAATTGCCTTTGAAGCTTCAACTTAAAAATGTTATAAATAAAAATTATTAATACAGCAAGGTAACAGTTAATGGGAAAACGTTTGTGAACTAGACTGGATGTGGGACTTTAAGACTGCATGAAATCATCTGAGTATACAAATTATGCCAATTACCACCCTATGAATTTTCAGAGTCCTCAGACTCATTTTACTCCTAATGATATGTTTGGTAAAATGATCCGCGTACCTGAAGGAGGCCCTCAGAGATTTATTGACATTAAATTTGTGTTTGGACCTCAAGCTCTACCCATCTGTGACAACATCTGTGTGTTTTTATACCTTGGGTGAAATTTGATAGATGTCTGAGGAAAATAGGTTAAGCCGCCTTTGGGCAATTCTGTCTCTATGCATCAGCTGCAATTCAGATAGCAAGCTCCTCAGCATAAAAGCTTGCAAATGGGATGTTATTATGATGACACTAATAGAACTCTTAAGCTGTAGATTTTTCAAGAAAACTTTACTGAGGAAAAAGTAATCAACAACATCATACCTCTTAAGTGATCAGCTTGATTATCAGCAGGTAGCCTAAGAAAAATAGGTTAACAATTAACAGAATTGGTTCTGTTTAACAAAAACACCTAAAGTCATACAAAAATAGCGTATTTTTCGGATTATAAAAAGCATTTTTGTTCCCCCCAAAATTTGGGGGAAATTGGGGGTGCGTTTTATAATCTGAATTTACGGATTATGTACTGCAGAGGGGTTGGGACAGCCCTGGAGCCTGTTCAGGAGCTGGGGCGGGCTGGTGCAGGCTGCAGCAGGAGGTCGCATGCCTCTGCTCATATAATATACAATGCCGCTGTCCATCACTGCAGTGCTGAAACCGCACCGAGGTGATGGACTGGGGGACCGGCGCATATTATATGTGCCTGCACCCCCCGTAGATTGCACATGCCCCCCCCCCCCCCCCCCCCCGTGCTGGCTATGGCCCCCCATGCTGCTGCCCATAGCAAAATAAAAAAAGACTTTACTTACCTTCTCCAGCGCTGTCCTCCCGATGTCTCCCTGCTTGCTGCTGTGCTCTGGCACGCAGAGATGATGTCAATCTGCTGTGCCAAACACATGACCGACATTCCCGAGAACCAGGAAGTGGAGGGGCGCAGTGGCATGGAGGGACACACGGGGAGGACAGTTTTGGAGAAGTTAAGTCTTTTTTATTTTACTATGGGCAGCAGCATGAGGGGCCATAGCCAGCAATAGGGGATGTGTGCCAGCAATAGGAGACGTGTGCCAGCAATAGGGGACGTGTACCATCAATGCGGAACGTGTATCATCAATGGGGCTATATCGAATATAAGGGGGCCATATCCAGATTAAAGGGGTTAAATCTAGGATGGGGTGCTGTATTCCAGGATTAGGGACAATTTACCAGGATGAGGGGGCTATGAGGGACATATACACTATATGATTTATTAGACGGACACTGGCATTGTAAGACGGGCCCCATTTAACACTAAAAATTATTTTTTTCTCTTTTCCTTCACCAAATTTTGGGGTGTGACTTATAAAGCAAAAAATGCGGTACTTTTATTTCTTCTGCTCTACTAATTTTTACAAATCCAGAAGTGTGCCATATAGGTGACATCATGTCTACTGATAACTGCTGGGATGCATGCACGATCGACACCTAAGTAGACATAATTTAAGCAACCAGCTCACTTCTTAAAGTTTAACTGAGCGGAGCAGGAAAAAAAATCTTAAGGCTGTGTTCGCATGCTGAGTTCAAAATCTGCACCTACTGGCAAAAAAACGCACCAAACCATCCCTGTCTTCATGGTGCATTTCTGATAAATTTTTGGTGCAGATCTGATGGTGCTCTGTGGCTATTTCAATAAAGTTTGGATACTTTGGCCAAAAAAAAAAAAAAAGGTGAAATCCTGCTCCTCACTTGAACACTATCACTTCCTGGGGATTTAAAGGCAAATTAGGCACAAAATAAGCAACACATACGCATCGTGTGAACACTGCTGTGTATCTGCTGCTTATTTTGAGCTAACATGAGGGTCTGTGGATTAAACATACGGTAAAATCCGCAGCAAGAATTGACATGCTGCAGATTTTCCCGCAATCAAATACACAGTGGATCTGCTGCGGGGAAAAAAACGCACTATGTGGACAGAACTTCACAAATCCCATAAACTTTGATGTAAAAAAAACACGCTGCTGCATATTTGGTTCAGAGCTGCAGTAGATCCGTATGAAATACGCACCAAAAAAAGGGTCAAAATACACATTGTGTGAATGGGCCCTAAAAATGACTTCTGGAGCATCTATTTTCTATCCTACTTTACTGTTTTCTGTTGAGTGTTGATACTACTTCTGGGTCATTCCATGTCAAGTGATCCAAAAATGAATATTTTTTTTCCCTGATGTCCTCAGATTTTTAAAAAAATTTTTCTATCTGAAGAACAACTTTATCTAATTACAAAAAAAAAGTTTTGAATTTTTTTCTTTATCTGTTAATTTTTTACAGATTTTTAAAGTTTTAAAAAAGTGCGAATTTTGGCCTGGTATGGCTTTACATTTTCTATCATATCTCGGGCTAGAAATAAGATAGAGAAACAAAATAAACACCAATCTACTCAGAACTGTCCAGGCTTTCATCAGATATGTCACAAGAGAATATTTGTTAATATTTTACCCATGTGATCGCAAGCGCAAAACTTTAAAACGCATTTCCGAAAAATCGGCGCGCTTTAAATATTTCAAAAACTGCCCATGTGTCTGCTGTGCTCTTAGCCACATCTGTACCAAATTTCAAGTTGGGATCGCAATGGGATCATATTTTAACATATTTTACTAGTAAGAGCGTCAATGGGTCATTCCATATCAAGTGATCTAAATATGAATATTTTTTTTTACCTGACGTCTTTAGATTTTTTTTTTTTTTTTCCTTTATGAAGTACTACTTTAGTTAATTACAAATTAAAAGTTTGGAATTTTTTTCTTCATCAGTTAATTTTTTACAGATTTTAAAGTTTAAAAAAAGGGTGAATTTTGGCCTGGTACGACTTTAAATTTTTTTATCTCAGGCTAGAAATAAGATAATGAAGTGGGAGAGGCATCATTTTACTCAGAACGGTAACAGCTTTCATTTGAGATGTTACAAGACTATGTTTCTTTATATCAAATTCAAACTATTGACGGGCAATTGTGAAAAAATGACTGATTGTGTTCTTGGTGACTTTTGAATTGACACTATAATAGTTAAATATTTTGCACTTAGGTCCAATGAATGCGTCCATGGGGTCAAGCTGGGACAGAGTCATCACAAATTAGCCTTATTTGCAGATGACCTGCTACTTTACATCTCCCAGCCCCTGGTCTCCATCCCTTCGGTCTTAATGGAGTTTGAACGGTTCGGACAATTGAGCAACTTTAAAGTGAATTGCTCCAAAACCGAGGCACTCAATATTTCTTTGCCTGGAGAATTGGTTTCTCATCTATCTAAACAGTTCCCATTTAAATGGAAAGTAGAAGCCATTAAGTACTTGGGAGTCCTTATACCAAAAGATCTTAAACAAATATTTCAGAAGCTAATTGGCAGAAATGCTTTATATTTACTCACTCACTAGCTAGCGCTTGTTCTGCACAAGAAAGAAGCTATAAGCTGCTCACTAGATGGTACTTGTGCCCGACGACACTCCGGAACATGTTCCCTGGAATCCCTGATACCTGCTGGCGCTGTGGGGAAGAGAAGGGTACAATGATACACATTTGGTGGAGTTGTGGGGAAATCCGGCGGTTCTGGTCTGAGGTTTTCAATGCATACGCCCGGATAACAGGTAAAGAAGCCGAATGCTGCCCAGAATCGGCAATGTTATCCATTTTTCCAGGTCCTATTGGGCTACAGCAGAGGGATATTCTCCGCTTTTGCATCTCGGCTGCTCGTGCTGTGATCCCGAGGTTCTGGAAATCAAGCCGGGCTCCATCTCTACTTGATTGGTTCAAAGAATTGATGGACACATATCGAATGGAGGAGCTCGCAGCTGATGCGTCGGGATCTCGGAACAAATTCTTAGGGATTTGGGTTGAATGGATTCTTTTTCACGACTCTGCAGAATTTAGGAGTATCTTTTCCAGCACAGATAATATGGCTCGACCTCTGGCTGATGGGGAGCCAGTGGGATGAGTACCCTTTCTCCTTCCCATACCTCACCCGTCCCCCCCCCTCCTTTTTTTCTTTTTTTCTTACGTGGCTTTTCTTTCCCAGTATAACTTTTTCTAATGGTTTTTGTTTCTCTTCTCTCTCTCTCTTCTTTTCTATCTCTCTTTTCTTCCCATCTGATACATTCAGTCTAGGTATTTCCTTTCTACGCCTATACCTTCAGAATTCTAGTGAACATTAGACAGGTATCGAAAACTCTGAGCTGTGAGTAGATCATTAATATTTCGGCCTTCCTTTCCAGTACACCAGTCGATAGACTATTCCAACTAGGCCTCAACGGGTAATGACCCACTTACGTGGTCAACCTGTTAGAAGGGGCCAAGTAATAAAAATCATTCTGCTGGGGCTGCTTGTCCCCTTGACATCAGAACATCTCAAAACCCTGAGAAAGGTTGTATACTTGAGTGTTTGGAATTATATTTAGATTGTAGTATATATTGCACCAGAGATAAGCGCAAAAGTAAATTTGCAGCTTATCTTAAAGTTACTAATAACTTTGTGAATTCTCTTTTTGTATATTTTATATGTCTCAAGATTTTGTTAAAAGATTGAATGTATGTCTTTCATATGTTTTTTCAAAATTTAATAAAAATGAGATTAACCATAGTTAAATATTTTAAAATATGATCCCATCACGATCCCAACTTGAAATTTGGTACAGATGTGGCTAAGAGCATAAAAGACACATGGGCAGTTTTGGAAAATTTTTATTAAAATGTTTTTTTCGGAAATGCGTTTCAAAATGTTGCGTTTGCATTCGCATAGGTAAAAAATTAAAATTAACAAATATACTCTTGTGACATATCTGGTGAAAGCCTGGACAGTTCTGAGTAGAATGGTGTTTATTTTGTTTCTCTATCTTATTTCTAGCCCGAGATAAAAAAATTTAAAGTCGTACCAGGCCAAAATTCACCCTTTTTTTAAACTTTAAAAATCTGTAAAAAATTAACTGATGAAGAAAAAAATTCCAAACTTTTAATTTGTAATTAACTAAAGTAGTACTTCATAAAGGAAAAAAAAAATCTAAAGACGTCAGGTAAAAAAAAATATTCATATTTAGATCACTTGATATGGAATGACCCATTGACGCTATTAATAGTAAAATATGTTAAAATATGATCCCATTGCGATCCCAACTTGAAATTTGGTACAGATGTGGCTAAGAGCAAAGCAGACACATGGGCAGTTTTTGAAATATTTAAAGCGCGCCGATTTTTCGGAAATACGTTTTAAAGTTTTGCGCTTGCGATCACATGGGTAAAATATTAACAAAGATCCTCTTGTGACATATCTGGTGAAAGCCTGTATAGTTCTGAGTAGAATGGTGTTTATTTTGTCTCTCTATCTTATTCCTAGCCTTAGTTATGAGGAGAAACGTAAAGGCAGGCAACAGCGAAATTCACACTTTTTCCGAACTTTGAAAATCATTTTTAAAAAAAATAAATTTTTTAAAAAATTTTTCTCTTCACATTTTGCATTGTCTGACATGCTATTATCAAATAACAAAATCTCAAAAGAATTAAAAATATAGAGGTAATAATCATTGGTTCACTTGACATGGAATGACCCTTCTCAGGAATTGCTAATCTTCCCAGACATCTTCTACTGGGAGTATTGAAAAAGGGTTCCTATACACATTGGAAAAATTAGCAAATTAAGCCAATTTTAATTTTAATTTAATGTACATGGGGGTCTTAATCTCCCTTTAGAAACACATTCTCAGCCCATCCAATCTCCTAGCACCTGTGTTGTCAAGAAAGTTAACTGTTGGCTGAACAAACATTTATCTGACCGTTTATCCATGGTGTATGGCTAGTTTAACTGCTACTGTCAAAGAAGAATTTGACGTATTAGGCTGTTATTACACGGTGATATTATCGTGAAACAGCAGTTCTCAGAAAAGTCATGCAACAAAAACATCTGTACATAACTGCTACTTGCTGTCACGCGGCTATTTTAGAGCTTGCAAGTTGCTACAAGCTGCATGTGGCTTGCACTAAAGCCAATACCAAGTGTGCTACTTGCGACAAAAGTTCCAAATAATTTGGAAACAATTGCAATTCTGTATCACAGTATGCTGCTGGTCACAATGCGACAACAGGGGAAATCCTGAAAGACGACCTGTCACCCCCCCTGCTGCATGGCAATCTAAATGCAGCACTGAATGCAGCATGTCTGCTGCATTCTGGGAAAGGGTCCCCCATGTGTCTTTGACCTGTGTACCCCAAGATATAGCCTTTGTAAATCTTACAGTTAGAAGCCATGGAGGCAGTCACTGTGGCTGGAGGGAGCTTGATTGTGGCCATTCCATCCCCCACTGCTTCTGTGTGCCACCTCCTGCTGTGATGTTTACGCTTTCCTCCTCTCCTCCTCTGTCACTCACAGCATGCAAATCATTTGTCCTGACATCAGATCCAGATTCCTGTCCTGACAAAGCATAAACAGCACAGTAGGAGGCGGCACATAGAGCAACAAATAGTGCAATGCCTTGGACAAGGGATGAAAACATTAGATATTTCACGAAAACGTAAGCGTGATCATCGTACTGTGAAGAGATTTGTGGCTGATTCTGAGCACAGACGTGGTAAGTGCAGATAAAGGCAGAATGAGGAAGGTTTCTGCCAGGCAAGTTCATCGGATTAAGAGAGCAGCTGCTAAAAAAGCCTTACAAACCAGCAAACAGATATTTGAAGCTGCTGGTGCCTCTGGAGTCCCTCGAACCTCAAGATGTAGGATCCTTCAAAGGCTTGCTGTGGTGCATAAACCTACTATTCGGTCACCCCTAAACAGTGCTCACAAGCAGAAACTGTTGCAGTGGGCCCAGACATACATGAAGACTAATTTTCAACCAGTCTTGTATACCGATGAGTGCCGAGCAACCCTGGAAGGTCCAGATGGATGTAGTAGTGGATGGTTGGTGGATGGCCACCATGTCCCAACAAGGCTGCGACGTAAGCAAGGAGGCAGAGGAGTCACGTTTTGGGTTGGAATCATGGGGAAACAGCTGGTAGGCCCCTTTAAGGTTCCTGAAGGTGTGAAAATTACCTCTGCAAAGTATATAGAGTTTCTGACTGAGAACTTTCTTCCATGGTACAAAAAGCAGAAATGTGCCTTCAGGAGCAAAATCATCTTCATGCATGACAATGCACCATCTCGTGCTGCTGTGTCATTGGCTGCTATGGGCACAAAAGAAGATAAACTCATGGTGTGGCCACCATCTTCCCCCCACCTCAACCCTATAGAGAACTTTTGGAGTATAATCAAGCAAAAGATCTATGAGACAGTTCACATCAAAACAGCAGCTCTGGGAGGCTATTCTGACATCATGCAAAGAAATACAAGCAGAAACTCTCTAGAAACTCAAGTTTAATGGATGCAAGAATTGTGAAGGTGAGATCAAAGAAGGGTTCCTATGTTAACATGTAACTTGGCATGTTAGGATGTTTCGGAGTTAAATAGCTTTTTATTGCAGTGAATGTGACCTCCTAATGCTGCAAATTCAACAAATGAGCATTTTCAGTTCTTTCAAACATATGAAATGTTTAGAAACTCTACTGTGTCTAATAATTTGAAACAGTGCATTTAGAGTTCTTTTAATTTTTAAGATTATTCTGTTATCATTGGGAGGTTTCTTCAATAAAATTCGATGTATACTCTAATAGGTGATGACTTTTATTACACCGACTGTCATTTGCAATGACCATTTAGGAAAATCAGAGAAAAAGAACATTTGCATAATAATTTGGAACACCGTGTATACCAGATCAGAACCCCAATCTGCAGATGCTGTGTTTGAGCGATTGCCCCTCATCAGCGCAGTGTAAAGTATCCGATATTGCTGTATGAGAGACTTAGAATGGGTCTAAAGGCCCCGTTACACATTTCAACATCGTTCCCGACATCGTTCAAAAGTGATGTCAGGAACGATGTTGAAACGACATCGTTGTTGCGTCGTTGCGTGTAAAAACGATAGTTGTTCAAGTCAGAGTTGACAGGTTTTCCTGCATGCAGGAAAACCTGTCAACTTCAAAACCTGCAGCATCGTTCGGTGTGAGATCACAATAGCGATGTCACGGCCGACTTGGCCCATTCACAGCACTGAGCAGGGTTCGTTCGCGGTGTTTGCGAACAATCCCTCCTCACAACAATGTTGGTGAGTTGTCCACGATATCTGGAAGTGTGACAGCTCACCAGTGATGTTGCACAGGTGTCCACAAAATGAGCGCACTACTGAGATCGCATACAACATCGCTGATAAGTTGTACCATGTAACAGTACCTTAAGGGAAACTTTTCTCCTTGTGGAAATTGACACAACAATTTGGCATATTATTAGTGAGGAGACTTATAGACGCAATGTTCCTCTGGGAAATATGCAAATTGACTCTTGAGGGACAAAGTAGACAAACTCTAGTGCCACCTAGTCAAAGTATAAACCTTAAAAAAAAAAAAAGAAAAAACATCTCCTTGTCTTCCTCTGCTTTAACTTGTACACTGCTGTTTTTTTTTCCCTGACTATAATCCCGTGTATGATACATCAAATTCACTGAATGCATATGGATATGTCTGCTTTTCACACCTACCCCTATCCTACCATCTCATTCTTTCTCCTGCTTTGATGCAGTCATTCAAATGTTTCTATTTGCTCCAATGTGTTAATTTGCCCCTGCTGTGTGGTGTCCTCCTGGCTCCAACCTCCTCCCCTCTACTCACATCTGATCCATTTTGTAGGCATTTCACTGGTATATATTGAGTGAAGGAGGTCTGAATATGACATAATTTAAGTTTGACCTCCTTAAATTTTTACATCAGAAATATACCAGAAATTGGACAGAAGGTAAGAGTAATTACTATCTTCTAATTTTACTTGCCGTTCTTACCTCACCCTGCTCTTTCAACATGCTCACATTTGCCCTCACCATTTTTGCTCACTCTTCTTCGCTATCCCCAAACCCCAGCACCCTCTAACCATTAACTATCTCCCCTTCCCTATTACACCCCCCCCCCCCCACCTCAATTCATCTGCAGCCTGCTTCTTAACCTCAGACCTCTCCTACTAAAATAATACAAACCGGTCACTCTCCTTCACCCACCTGCTTCTCCTTTCTCTGCTTTTTCTCACTGCTGGTGACATATCCCCCAATCCTAGCCAGAGCCACTGACCCCCAACCCCCTTGCTTCCTCTCTCTGGAGCACTTTGGTATGCCTGTTCCGTCTGCAACAACCGCTCTCTTTACTTTCTGCAACCTTTCCTTTCTGGCCCTCACTGAGACCTGGCTGACGGCCCCTGACACTGTCTCCCCTGCTGCACTGAGTTATGGTGGCCTCCACTTTTCCCACACTCCTCGCCCAGGCAACAGACATGGCGGAGCAATGTGTTTCCTTCTCTCTACTAACTGCTCCTTCAACCCAATCTAACCCCCACCCTCCCTTATCCTCCCTTCTTTTGAGGTTCACTCTGTCAGTATCTACTCTCCCTCTAATCTCCAAATGGCTGTCATATACTGACCACCAGGCTCAGCCACTGCCTTCACTGACAAATTCTCTTGGCTGACATCACCACCTTCATCATGGGTGACTTTAATATCCCTACTGACACCCACCAGCCAGCAGCCTCCAAACTTCTGTCACTTACCTCATTCTTTGGACTTACTCAGTGGTCCTCCACAGCCACCCACACAGACGGACATAAACTAGACCTCATTTTCACCCACCTCTGTTCCTTATCTAATCTCACAACCTCCCGCTATCTGACCACCGTCTACTCACCTTCTCATCCTTGTCCTCCTCACCAGTCCCCCCAAAACATGCCACTAGCCCATCCTTTCAGAAATCTCGCACATCTACACATTCACACACTCTCAGACTCTCTTCCACCTCTGTCCTTCATATCTTCACTCCATGACACAGACAGTGCCACCACTTTCTATCGCCACCTTCACATCAGCCATACACTCAGTCGCCCCTCTCACGCATGGCAAATCAATAGGCAACCCTGGCACACCAATCTCACCAAAAAATTTTGAAAAGTGTCCAGGGTCGCGGAGTGGCGCTGGAAGAAAACGCACCTGCCAGACGACCTCACTGCCTTCAAACAAGCTACACTTGTTCAGCCCTCACCTCTGCTAAACAGACCTACTTCACAAACCTGGTATCTTCACTATCCCACAACCCCAAACAACTGTTCAGTACATTCAACTCTCTCTTTCGCCCACCACTGCCCCCCCTCATCTCTGCTGAGGACTTCACCACATACTTCAAAAATAATATCGACCAAACAAGGCAAACCTTCACTGTTCCACCACCCCAACCACTCCATATACCAGATCTCTGCCTTTTCCTCACAACCTCCCACTACTAAACAGTACTGAAGGAGAGCTTACTCGTCTCCTCTCCAAATCACACCTCACTACCTGTGCACTTTGTCCCCATCCCTTCCCACCTCCTCCCCTATCGCTATCTTCTGGTACCTTCCCCTCTGCTTTCAAGCATGTCACCATCACACCCATCCTCAAAAAGCCAAACCTTGACCCGATTGCTATGCCCAGCTATCGCTCCATATCACTGCTCTTGTTTGCTTCAAAACTTCTCGAGCAGCATGTCCATGCCCAACTTTACTCCCACCTCTCATCTCTCTCCTTCTCCTTGACAACCTCCAATCTGGTCTCAGCCCCCACCACTCCACCGAAAGCGACCAGCCCAAAATTACTAATTACTTACTCACTGCCAAAGCTAACAGACACTTCTCCATTCTCCTCCTTCTAGACCTGCCTTCTGCCTTTGATACAGTCAACCACACCCTCCTACTACAGATCCGCTCTTCCCTTGGCATCAAAGACCTTGCCCTCTTCTGGATCAGCTCATACCTTTCCAACCACACATTTAGCGTTTCCTACTCGTACACCTCCTCCTCCCGCCCTCTCTCTGTTGGATTCCCACAAAGCTCTGTTGTGGGGCCCCTACTTTTTTCTATCTATACCATTGGCCTAGGACAACTCAAAGTCCCATGGCTTCCAGTACCACCTGTATGCTGATGACACTCAGATCTCCCTCTCTGACCCAGACATCTCCTCTCTGCTGTCCAGAATCCCGGAGTGTCCATCAGCCATATCCTTCTTCACCTCCTGCTTCCTAAAACTCAATGTAGGCAAAACCGTACTCATCAACTTTCCTCCATCTCAGTATCTTCCCTACCCGATCTATCCATTATGGTAAATGGCATGACACACTCTCCCGCACCCAAAATCTGCTGCTTCGGAGTAACTCTCGACTCTGCCCTGTCCTTCAAACCGCACATTCAAACTCTTGCCACCTCCTGTTGCCTCCAGCTCAAAAATATTTCCAGAATTCTTCCCTTCCGCAGTCCTTAATCTACTAAAACCTCTGTACACACCCTGATCATCTCCTGCCTCGATTAATGCAACATACTCTTCTGTGGCCTCCCTGCTGACCCTCTTGCACCACTCCGGTCTGTCCTCAACTCTGCTGCCCGACTAACCCACCTCTCTCCTCGCTACTCCCCTGCTTCTCCCCTCTGCAAATCTCTTCACTGGCTCCCAATTCTACAACGAATCTAGTTCAAGCTACTAAAGGTACCGTTACATGGTTCAATGTAGAAACGAGATCGCCAACGATCTCATAGGCGGGGCGGTCGTTAGAACATAGTTTAGAGATCGTTGGTGAGATGTCACACAGCTAGATATTGTGCACGACACACCAACTATGCGGCGAGCAGGTATCGTTCACACAACCCAGCGAACGATATTTCTTCATTGCTGAGAATAGGGGAAATCGTTAACGACATTGTTATCGCGGTGACAGACAGAACGATGCAGCAGGTTGGATGATCGATCGTTGATCCTCTGATTTGAAAACATGTTCTCAAATCTGGATTCAGCGATCCAACGATTCACCGTATCCATATTTCATAGTTATACGCAACGAGGTAGTAGCGATATCGCTTGAACAACTCCAAACCCGTGACGTTTAAGCAATACCGTGCAATATGACTTAGGATATATGGCAGATCAGAACCCCAATCTGCAGGTGGTGCATTTTGGAGCAATTGACCCTCATCAGTGCAGAGTATGGGATCTGATATGGTTGTATAAATTGGAAATATTTTGAGTTCCCACTAAAATTCAAGATTAAACAGGCCAGAGATTATAGTACATTTCCACTGGACATTGCTAGCCTCGCTTCTACTATGCTCATACACTCACAAAAATCAAGAGACCACAGGAATAAATGCATCAATGCATACCGTATGTAAGAAAGGAGTGCGATACAAATATCTATGTACCGTATTTTTCGCATTATAAGACGCACTTTTATGCACCCAAATTTTGGGGGAAAATAGGGGGTGCGTCTTATAATGTGAAAGTACAAGTGTGCTGTATGGGGAGGTGGGTGCTAGGCCAGCTCAGGAGCGGTGTCCGGGGGCTGTGAGGTGGCTGGCAGATGAAGCAGCTGCGGCCCCATGATCACGTGGGGCCGCTCATTATCTCCTGTAATATTCACTGCATCCCGCTGTCAATCACCAGCGGGAGCAGCGCATATTACAGGGGTGAATGGAGCGGCCCGTAGCTCAGCGGCGGCAGCGCCATGTGAACAGCCAGTGCTTTCCACACTTCCTTTGAGTGGAAAGCACTGACTATCCCGGCGATAGAGGATCATACTCGCCTCTTTTCATCTTCCCTGCTGCCCGCGCTATCCCCGATGACTTTGTGCAGTCCCAGCATCCGGGTCATGTGAACGTCGCTGCAGAGTGACGTCATACCGCGCGCTGCTCACAGGACTCGAATGCTGGGACCGCACAGAGTCATCGGGGATAGCGCGGGCAGCAGGGAAGATGAAGAGAGGTGAGTATGATAGGTGAGTATGATATTGTTTATTATTTTTGTAGCTGTGCACTCTGTGGGGGCTCAGTGTGCCAGCCACCAAGGGGGACAGTGTGCCAGCCACCAAGGGGGACAGTGGTGCCAGCCACCAATGGGGACAGTGTGCCAGCCACCAAGGGGGCTCAGTGTCCCAGCCACCAAGGGGGCTCAGTGTCCCAGCCACCAAGGGGACAGTGTGCCAGCCACCAAGGGGAACAGTGTGCCAGCCACCAAGGGGGACAGTGTGGCAGCCACCAAGGGGCTCAGTGTGCCAACCACCAAGGGGGACAGTGTGCCAGCCACCAAGGGGACAGTGTGCCAGCCACCAAGGGGGACAGTGTGCCAGCCACAAAGGGGGACAGTGTGCCAGCCAAAAAAGGGGGACAGTGTGCCAGCAAAAAAGGGGGACAGTGTGCCAGCAAAAAAGGGGGACAGTGTGCCGGAAAAAGGGGGACAGTGTGCCAGCAGGGAGGGGGACAGTGTGCCAGAAAAAGGGGGACAGTGTGCCAGCAGGGAGGGGGGACAGCGTGCCAGCAGGAAGGGGGACAGCGTGCCAGTAGGAAGGGGGCAGCGTGCCAGCAGGAAGGGGGCAGCGTGCCAGCAGGAAGGGAGGCAGTATGCCAGCAGGGAGGAGGACAGTGTGCCAGCAGAGGGGGGCAGTGTGCCAGCAGAGGGGAGCAGTGTGCCAGCAGAGGGGGACAGTGTGCCAGCAGAGGGGGACAGTGTGCCAGCAAAGGGGCTATGTGTAACAGCAAGGGGTATATATATACCAGGATGGGGGGTTAATTTACCAGAATGGGGGACATATACGGTATATGATTTGTAAGATGGACACTGGCATTATAAGATGGACCCCATTTTACATTAAAAACTATTTTTTTCTCTTTTCCTTCACCAAATTTGGGGGTGCGTCTTATAATCAGGTGCGTCTTATAAAGCGAAAAATACGGTATATATCTAATATATAAAGCTGAGTGTGTGTGTGTGTGTGTGTATCCGGGATTGGCATCTACACCGTCGCAACTACAGCCACAAAATTTTGCACAGTCACACGTCTGGACCCCGAGAGCGTCATAGGCTATGTTGTGAGGCGAAATTTTAACCCTGCGCGTTACAGTTCACCAACCAATTTTGCCCCTATCTACATAATGGGGAAAAAGTGAATGGAAAAGTGTTGGAGGAAAATCGACACTTGCCAGCTACAGCCACAAAATTTTGCACAATCACACGTCTGGACCCAGAGAGTGTCATAGGCTATGTTGTGAGGTGAAATTGTAACCCCGCACATTCCAATTCACCAAACAATTTTGCCCCCATCTACATCATGGGTTAAAAAGTGACAGTTACCAGTTGACAGTTGTGAATGAGAGGGGCTTAATGACAGCACCAAAGACTAACAGCATATACCAGCATATAGTCACTAAGGTGGGGCCCCAACATGGGATATTCACCACACACGGGGACATGTATACACACCACACGCACACAAAGAGCAACAGCAAGTGTATAGTCGCTAAGGTGCAGCCCCAACATTGGATACTCACCACGCACCCGAACACACACACACACACACACACACACACACACACACACACAACACAGACACATACCACACCACAAAGAGATACATACAACACAGAGACACACACCCCCCCCCCCACGGGGACACACACACACACCCTATAGCGACACATGCACTCACCCCACAGGGACACACACACATCACAAAAGACACACACAACACAGAACACACACACCACACAGATCCCCCCTCCACAGGGACACACACACATATAGCCACCCTATAGGGACACATGCACTCACCCCACAGGGACACACACACATCACAAAAAGACACACACAACACAGAGACACACACACCACACAGTCCCCCCCCACAGGGACACAAACACATACACACCCTATAGGGACACATGCACTCACCCCACAGGGACACACACACACACCACAAAGAGACACACAACACAGAGACACACAAACCCCACACAGACACCCCCCCGAGGACACACACACATACACACCCTATAGGGACACATGCACTCACCCCACAGGGACACACACACACTACAAAGAGACACACACAACACAGGGACACACACACATACCCACCCTATAGGGACACATGCACTCACCCTACAGGGACATATACACACACACACACACACACACACCACAAAGAGACCCACACAAGAGACACACACAAAACACAGACCCCCCCCCCACAGGGACACACACATACACACCACAAAGAGACACACACAACACAGACACACAAACCCCACACAGACTCCCACCCAAGGACACACACACATACACACGCTATAGGGACACATGCACTCACCCCACAGGGACACACACACACAGACACAGATGTGCACAAATCACCTCACACAACTCGCCTCAAACATGTGCTATCTTTAATTTCCAAACAAACATCTGATTAAAAACAGACAATGTGCAACACATGTGCCATATAAGGAATTAAGGCACATGTCTGTCACATGAGCTGTCTATTATGTGTATGTGTGAGGCAACATATACTGCCCGGCCGTGGGGAGGGTTTACTATTGGCTGGAGATTTATTAGGCTGCCTATAGCAACCAATCACAGCTCAGCTTTTCTTACAGGTCATTAATATGACATATTCAAATTCTATTTTGTTATAGCTAACAGCAGTTATTTATTAACCTGGGCGTAGCCGGGTAGTACAGCTAGTAAATTTATATTTATATATATATATATATATATATATATATATATATATATATATATATATATATATATATATAAAACAAAACTAATCAGATAAGAATTACAACCAATGAAAAAGAATAACCGAACAAAGGTCAAATGTGTGAAAAATGGTGAGGTTAAAAAATGTTTATACTGTGTTAGCTAGTAGATAGAAAAATATTAGAATCTGACAGTCCTCAGTGGTTGATAACTTTTAATGGCTAACTGAAAAAATGGTAAATAATAGCAAGCTTTCGAGTCTCTAAAGTCTCTTCATCTGGCTTACTAATGATACAAATTCTGAACACACATGTACAAATGGAGGGTTGAATAAGCAGAGCATAGTGGTCAGTGTTGGGAGTGGGAAGAGCAGCTGGGACAGTAAATATCAGCATACGGAGATAAGAGGCACAATAGTTTTATTATTCTTTGATTAATGATTGGTTCAAGATTTGAAGATTCCTCAACTGTAGAAAGACAAAGCCATGTGACACATTCATTCTTGCTCTGGATGTGTCAAAGGTCATCATACATTTATATTCCCAGACTCTCCTGATTCTTTGGAATTTTAAATCACCTTTTAAAATTTGAATTTTCATGTGCATTATGGAGTGATCAGTGCTACAGAAATGTTTAGGCACAGGCACACCTGTTCTTTTTTCTTTAATTGCGTGGAGATGAGAGTTCATTCTAGTTCTGAGTTGTTGCCCCATCTCCCCTACATACATGGATATGAAAATACTGGTTTTAAAGCTAATTTCAAATCTCAAAGAATCAGGAGAGTCTGGGAATATAAATTTATGATGAAATTGACACAAAAAAAAAAAAAAAAAAAAACTCAGCTCAATCAATGTGCAAATTAGCTGAACGCCGTCAACACAGAAAAAAAAACATGCCAAATGGTAATACCCTAATCCCACCCAACCTGATTTGGGTACATTATCCTGAAGTTTTGTCCTGAGAGACGTCAATCAAGCCATATTGGAAGGCATAAGTGTCTTTAAGCAAATTAAATGTAATTAATACAAATGGTTTGAAAAGAAAGGCGTAAGTATATAACCAACATAAAGGGGTTTTCCCACAAACAAGGTTAATTTTAAAGTTCATTTTAATCAATAGATCTAATAATATTAATAATTTTCTCAATTGGATGTGTTTAAAACATAATGTTTCTGTGCTGAACTAATCTTATAACTACAGAAACATGGTGTGATCGTACCACATCTACTGTGCTGAGATAATCTTATATATGTGTCCCTGCTGTGTACTGTGTAATGGATGTGTCTGACCGTATAGGGACATGGTCTGATCATACAACATCTCCTGTGCTGAGATAATCTTATATATGTGTCCCTGCTGTGTACTGTGTAATGGATGTGTCTGACCATACAGGGACATGGTCTGATCATACCAGATCTCCTTTGCTGAGATAATCTTATATATGTGTCCCTGCTATGTACTGTGTAATGGGAAGTGTTGACCATACAGAAACATGGTCCAGTACACAGTACACAGCAGGGACACATATATAAGATTATCTCAGCACAGGTTTTAAAAAAAAAACAATTAAAAAGTGGTGAAGACCACAAAACATAAACCAACCATGACAAATTAATAGTTAGCAATGATCAGGGATTATGGAACAAAAATCCCTATATGAACCACCTTTGTTGGCAGGTAATTTGGACCTTATATATAAGGTAACTTGAGAAAAGGGATAAATCCAACCTTGTAAGCCTAAAATGCTGATAATGACAGGTATAAAGACAACTAAGCAGCCAGATGGAATATTTATAACATCAAGATAATAATCAAGCAATTGCTGTTAAGCCGTTTACAGTCAACATGGAGGGACATGCCTGTCAAACCATAAAGATGGTAATAAACCACTAAAGCCGTGATTAAACAATAGATCAAAATGGTTCCATATAAAACCATTTAGGCATGAACACAAAGTGCAGCTGAGAAAAGCCTACACACTAAATTGCTGTGATAACAGCTTGCCCTAGATACAGAAAACTGGGAAACCAAGTGACCCATATGATAGTGCCATAACAGTGGCTGAAAAAGTTATTAAGAATCCACTGGCAGTTCACCTGTGGAGAAATAAAAAAATGATTGTACAACCTGTAACCAAGCAGCATGCAAAGAATGGTAATCCCACGGTTCAGATGTAAACCTGCGGTGCAGATGGTAGAAATGCCATGGAGGGCTAGAGCCCCGTCACCAAACGCGTATCGCCGTCCGCAGGGCGGATTCGTCAGGGGTAGGAGAGCACAGGACCGAATCGGGAGTGATGCCCTTAAGAAGTGCTTAATGGTGGTACCGCCGCCGGCGCCATGATCTGGCGTCCGGAAATTATGGGCGGGCGTCAGTGATGACGCGCATAGCGAGGGAACAACTTCCATTGTTAGGCATGAGTGCGCATGCGCGAGACCAGCCGGTCAAAAGATACAATGCGCATGTCAGAAAAGCGCAAGTCTCATATTGGAGGCAAACTGATTAGAGAGTGTACTGCGCAAATCAAAGTAGCGCAGACAGGATAATAAAAAGGAACATAAAGTAGTTTTTTAGTCTCAATTTACGATTTTGGTATCTATTGAGAGAATTTATACAAATTAAACATCAAGTTTGGTATTGTATATATATAATGGAGAAGTTAAACTTGTTAACACTGGACCACCAGGTACCTGATGAAATAAATGTTAGTTAATTTGGAAAAAATGTGGGTTGTATTGATGTATTATTCTTTTACAGGGGCAAGTAGTAGTAATTGAGCCCTATATGAAAAGGAGAAAAAAAAAAATCCTTTCTTCTGGATCTTTTGTCCATGGCACTTGAGCATAACTACTTTATCTTCGACCATTCTTACTATCGACATGTGTCCGGAACCGCCATGGGTGCGAAATGTGCCCCATCCTATGCAACCCTTTTTCTAGGATTGTGGGAAAACATCCACATTCGCACCCTGGCGGCTTTCCGTGAGATGCTCATCGGTTGGTATCGTTATATTGACAACATTTTGTTTCTTTGGTCAGGTACCCTGGATGAGTGCCGTGAGTTTGTTGATGGACTTAACCAGAACCCTTGGAACATCAGTTTGACTTGGAAAAGTTCACTACAGGAAGTCGAATTTTTTGACTTAAAGATCATTTCAGATAAAGGCAAGATCTCCACTGCACTCTTTAGGAAAAAAACAGCCACTAACAGTGTTCTTCAATTCTCAAGTTTTCATCCTGAACACATCAAAAAAGCCATCCCTAAAGGCCAATTCTTGCGCATCAAGCGCAATTGCACTGACAATTCTCTTTTCCTTACAGAAGCTCAGGACCTTACTACACGTTTCAAAAATCGAGGATACCCGCATAAAGTTATTTCCCAGGCGTTTCAGGCGGCCTCCGGAAAAACCAGGCAGGACTTGCTACAATCTAAACCAAAAAATGAACTTAAGGGTCTTAACATCATTACTACCTATAACAACCATTGGGGGGGGACATTCGTGGGGTGCTCAATAAGAATTGGGCCGTTTTAACTTCTGATCCAAAAATTGCAGAATTTATCCCTGACAAACCACGACTCATTGCCTAGAGATGTAAAAACTTACGCGAAAGACTTTCTTCTAGTCATTTCAAAAGACCCACAATCGCTTTCGGGAGAGGCCAAACATTAATTGGTACCTTTCCCTGTGGTAACTGCAATATATGTCTCTACATGATTGCATCAGACTCTTTTGTTTTTCCTATCCATCCTGGTAAAATCTCGACCAAATTTTATGCCAATTGTCGATACAAAAACGTTATTTACGTTTTAGTTTGTAACCGTCCTAAATTGTATGTAGGGGAAACCACACGAGAGGCCCGGAAGAGAATCCAAAATCTTATGTCAAATATCGCTTGTGCGGAGGCTCACCTGAAAGCAGATAAACAGATTATCAGTTGCACGCCATTTTTTAGAGGCTCACAACAGTTCACCAAGAGGCCTACGAATCATTATAGTGGACAGGGTCCAACCCAATATCAGGGGTGGCAGATTAGTGGATGAACGTTTGAGGAAAGAGACTCGTTGGATCTTCGACCTTAAGAGTATGACCCCTGATGGCATAAATGAAGAATTCCTCTTCAAGGGCTTTTATAAATGCAGATAGAACATTTTGCCAACGACAATTAAATCATTGTTTGATTCCTTTTTCTGAACTTTCTATAACTTTTCCAATTCCAGTAGATCACGTGGTTCCCACTCAATACGACACCATTGGGAGAAGTAGTATCTAGGACCAACAAGGATCCACTTCGCGTATGGACCTAGTTCCCTACATAGGATCAATGAAGAAGACCAATTGAATGACTCTATATGGATTTTGGTTTATTCTAATGAAGACTTCATTTACACCGGAAGTGATTCTTCTCAAACCAGTTAGAGACTCCTAATATAGAGTATTTACTGTGTTGTTGCCTTATTTTAATATCTTTTTTTGAACACCTTTTCAAACTCCTCAATTGCACATCACTTTACCCCCTTCCCCATCTTTTCCTTTTCTCTCTCTCCTCCTCTTCTTCTTTCTTTTCTCTGTCTCCCCTTCTCTTCCCTCCTTTCCCCTCTCTCTCCTCCCCCCTCCAACCCCCCTTTCTCTCTTCTTTCCCCTTGCTTTCCCTCTTCTCCCCTTATACCACAACCCTCTCCATTCCTTTTTCTTCTTCCCCCCTTTCCTTTCTTTTCCTACTTTTTTCTCCTTTTCATACAGGGCTCAATTACTACTACTTGCCCCTGTAAAAGAATAATACATCAATACAACCCACAATTTCCAAATTAACCAACCTTTATTTCATCAGGTACCTTGTGGTCCAGTGTTAACAAGTGTAACTTCTCCTATATATATATATATATATATACATATATATATATATATATATATATATACAGTTAGGGCCAGAAATATTTGGACAGTGACACAAGTTTTGTTATTTTAGCTGTTAACAAAAACATGTTCAGAAATACAATTATATATATAATATGGGCTGAAAGTGCACACTCCCAGCTGCAATATGAGAGTTTCCACATCCAAATCGGAGAAAGGGTTTAGGAATCATAGCTCTGTAATGCATAGCCTCCTCTTTTTCAAGGGACCAAAAGTAATTGGACAATGGACTCTAAGGGCTGCAATTAACTCTGAAGGCGTCTCCCTCGTTAACCTGTAATCAATGAAGTAGTTAAAAGGTCAGGGGTGGAATCCAGGTGTGTGGTTTTGCATTTGGAAGCTGTTGCTGTGACCAGACAACATGCGGTCAAAGGAACTCTCAATTGAGGTGAAGCAGAACATCCTGAGGCTGAAAAAAAAGAAAAAATCCATCAGAGAGATAGCAGACATGCTTGGAGTAGCAAAATCAACAGTTGGGTACATTCTGAGAAAAAAAGGAATTGACTGGTGAGCTTGCGAACTGTAAAAGGCCTGGGCGTCCACGGATGACAACAGTGGTGGATGATCGCCGCATACTTTATTTGGTGAAGAAGAACCCGTTCACAACATCAACTGAAGTCCAGAACACTCTCAGTGAAGTAGGTGTATCTGTCTCTAAGTCAACAGTAAAGAGAAGACTCCATGACAGTAAATACAAAGGGTTCACATCTAGATGCAAACCATTCATCAATTCCAAAAATAGACAGGCCAGAGTTAAATTTGCTGAAAACCACCTCAAGAAGCCAGCTCAGTTCTGGAAAAGTATTCTATGGACAGATGAGACAAAGATCAACCTGTACCAGAATGATGGGAAGAAAAAAGTTTGGAGAAGAAAGGGAACGGCACATGATCCAAGGCACACCACATCCTCTGTAAAACATGGTGGAGGCAACGTGATGGCATGGGCATGCATGGCTTTCAATGGCACTGGGTCACTTGTATTTATTGATGACATAACAGCAGGCAAGCGTAGCCGGATGAATTCTGAAGTGTACCGGGATATACTTTCAGCCCAGATTCAGCCAAATGCTGCAAAGTTGATTGGACGGCGCTTCATAATACAGATGGACAATGACCCCAAGCATACAGCCAAAGCTACCCAGGAGTTCATGAGTGCAAAAAAGTGGAACATTCTGCAATGGCCAAGTCGATCACCAGATCTTAACCCAATTGAGCATGCATTTCACTTGCTGAAATCCAGACTTAAGACGGAAAGACCCACAAACAAGCAAGACCTGAAGGCTGCGGCTATAAAGGCCTGGCAAAGCATTAAGAAGGAGGAAACCCAGCATTTGGTGATGTCCATGGGTTCCAGACTTAAGGCAGTGATTGCCTCCAAAGGATTCGCAACAAAATATTGAAAATAAAAATATTTTGTTTGGGTTATGTTTATTTGTCCAATTACTTTTGACCTCCTAAAATGTGGAGTGTTTGTAAAGAAATGTGTACAATTCCTACATTTTCTATCAGATATTTTTGTTCAACCCTTCAAATTAAACGTTACAATCTGCACTTGAATTCTGTTGTAGAGGTTTCATTTCAAATCCAATGTGGTGGCATGCAGAGCCCAACTCGCCAAAATTGTGTCACTGTCCAAATATTTCTGGCCCTAACTGTATATATACACACACACACAATACCAAACTTGATGTTTCATTTGTATAAATTCTCTCAATAGATACCAAAATCGTAAATTGAGACTAAAAAACGACTTTATGTTCCTTTTTATTATCCTGTCTGCGCTACTTTGATTTGCGCGGTACACTCTCTAATCAGTTTGCCTTCAATATGAGACATGCGCTTTTCTGACATGCGCAATGTATCTTTTGACCGGCCGGTCTCGCGCATGCGCACTCATGCCTAACAATGGACGTTGTTCCCTCGCTATGCGCGTCATCACGGACGCCCGCCAGATCATGGTGCCGGCAGCGGTACCGCCATTAAGCATTTCTTAAGGGCATCACACCTGATTCGGTCCTGTGCTCTCCTTCCCCTGACGAAACCGCCCTGCAGACGGCGATACGCGTTGGGTGACGGGGCTTTAGCCCTCCATGGCATTTCCACCCTTTGCACCGCAGATTTACATCTGAACCGTGGGATTACCATTCCTTGCATGCTACTTGGTTACAGGTTGTACAATCATTTTTTATTTCTCCACAGGTGAACTGCCAGTGGATTCTTAATAACTTTTTCAGCCACTGTTATGGCACTATCATATGGGTCACTTGGCTTCCTAGTTTTCTGTATCTAGGACAAGCTGTTATCACAGCAATTTAGTGTGTAGGCTTTTCTCAGCTGCACTTTGTGTTCATGCCTAAATGGTTTTATATGGAACCATTTTGATCTATTGTTTAATCACGGCTTTAGTATTTATTACCATCTTTATGGTTTGACAGGCATGTCCCTCCATGTTGACTGTAAACAGCTTAACAGCAATTGCTTGATTATTATCTTGATGTTATAAATATTCCATCTGGCTGCTTAGTTCTCTTTATACCTGTTATTATCAGCATTTTAGGCTTACAAGGATGGATTTATCCCTTTTCTCAGGTTACCTTATATATAAGGTCCAATTTACCTGCCAACAAAGGTGGTTCATATAGGGATTTTTGTTCCATAATCCCTGATTCATTGCTAATTATTAATCTGCCATGGTTGGTTTATGTTTTGTGGTCTTCACCACTTTTTAATTGTTTTTAAGAAAAAGTTGTGTCCTATTTGTGCTTTTTGCTTAATAAAGAATTAATTTCTTCACCTTAAACTTAATTGTGCTTGATCCCAGTCCATACACACGTCACTTTTTCTTCATTATAATGTAGACTGGTAATTTGGCACAAGAAGTCTTTAATCTGCTTTCAATCAAAGTCATGTCAGTACTTGTGCTAATAAAGACTGTTTGAATGACTGATGAAGAAACCTAAGGTAGCTACCTACGGTAGTGTGCCAGTTTAGGGGACACAAAACATCTGCCCAGTTACAGTCATGGCCAGAAGTATTGACACCCCTGCAATTCTGTCAGATAATACTCAGTTTATTCCTGAAAATTATTGCAATCACAAACTCTTTGGTATTATTACCTTCATTTAATTTGTCTTCAATGAAAAAACACAAAAAGATTTGTCCTAAAGCCAAATTTGATATAACTCCACACCAAACATAAAAAAGGGGCTGGACAAAAGTATTGGCACTGTTAGAAAAATCTTGTGATGCTTCTCTAATTTGTGTAATTAACCTTCCTAGCGGTATTCCCGAGCCTGACTAGGGGTTAACATTCACTGCCAGAAGCGGTAACCCCGAGTCAAGCTCGGGATTACCCGCGGTCGCGGCAGATGCGGTGAAAAAACGTATCTGCCGCGATTGCCACCGCACTTGCGGCGCGGTTGCGGTAATCGCCATAGTAAGTATAGGGGGACTTGCGGCAGGTGCGGCAAGTGCGGTTTTGCACTTGCGGCCGCGAAAAAAACCGCGGCTGACAGCGTTTTTTTTCGCAGCCGCACCTGCCGCAAGTGCAAAACCGCACTTGCTGCACCTGCCGCAAGTCCCCCTATACTTACTATGGCGATTAACGCAACCGCGCCGCAAGTGCAGCGGTTATGCGGCAGCTATGCGGCAATCGCGGCAGATTGGTTTTTTTCACCGCATCTGCCGCAATTTAAAAAAAACGCTAGTGTGAAAGTACCCTTAGTACAAAATTCCAGACATAATCATACCGCCAGGTATAAGATTATTGATTATTGAATAAAATTATATTATTTATTTAATTATAATTCATGATTTTATGTTTCAAACTTTATCACATCTGAGAGGTCTACTAGAGTCTTCTTTGATCAGGTAATTACTAAGAATTGCAGGCCGACAGTACATAACACCAAATTTCCATGCAAAAAAATGGTACCGCTTTTAGCACAAAATTCCTGACGTAATCATACCGCCAGGGAGGTTAACAGCACCTGTAACTTACCTGTGGCACCTAACAGGTGTTGGCAATAACTAAATCACACTTGCAGCCAGTTGACATGGATTAAAATTGACTCAACCTCTGTCCTGTGTCCTTGTGTGTACCACATTGAGCATGGAGAAAAGAAAGAAGACCAAAGAACTGTCTGAGGACTTGAGAAACCAAATTGTGGGGAAGCATGAGCAATCTCAAGGCTACAAGTCCATCTCCAAAGACCTGAATGTTCCTGTGTCTACCGTGCGCAGTGTCATCAAGAAGTTTAAAGCTCATGGCACTGTGGCTAACCTCCCTAGATGTGGACGGAAAAGAAAAATTGACGAGAGATTTCAACGCCAGATTGTGCGGATGGTGGATAAAGAACCTCGACTAACATCCAAACAAGTTTAAGCTGCCCTGCAGTCCGAAGGTACAACAGTGTCAACCCGTACTATCCGTCGGTGTCTGAATGAAAAGGGACTGTATAGTAGGAGACCCAGAAAGACCCCACTTCTTACCCAGACACATAAAAAAGCCAGGCTGGAGTTTGCCAAAACTTACCTGAGAAAGCCTAAAACGTTTTGGAAGAATGTTCTCTCTTTTTGGGCAAAGGCATCAACATAGAGTTTACAGGAGAAAAAAAAGAGGCATTCAAAGAAAAGAACACGGTCCTTACAGTCAAACATGGCGGAGGTTCCCTGATGTTTTGGGGTTGCTTTGCTGCCTCTGGCACTGGACTGCTTGACCGTGTGCATGGCATTATGAAGCCTGAAGACTACCAACAAATTTTGCAGCATAATATAGGGCCCAGTGTGAGAAAGCTGGGTCTCTCTCAGAGGTCATGGGTCTTCCAGCAGGACAATGACCCAAAACACACTTCAAAAAGCACTAGAAAATGGTTTGAGAGAAAGCACTGGAGGCTTCTAAGGTGGCCAGCAATGAGTCCAGACCTGAATCCCATAGAACACCTGTGGAGAGATCTAAAAATGGCAGTTTGGAGAAGGCACCCTTCAAATATCAGGGACCTGGAGCAGTTTGCCAAAGAAGAATGGTCTAAAATTCCAGCAGTGCATTGTAAGAAACTCATTGATGGTTACCGGAAGCGGTTGATCGCAGTTATTTTGGCTAAAGGTTGTGCAACCAAGTATTAGGCTGAGGGTGCCAATACTTTTGTCTGGCTCATTTTTGGAGTTTTGTGTGAAATGATCAATGTTTTGCTTTTTGCTTCATTTTCTTTTGTGTTTTTTCATTGAAGACAAATTAAATGAAGATAATGCCGAAGAATTTGTGATTGCAATCATTTTCAGGAAGAAACTGAGTATTATCTGACAGAATTGCAGGGGTGTCAATACTTTTGGCCACAACTGTAGCCAAAAACGTGGCTGCTGCGTCTAGAGCTGCATTTGCAAAAATGCATGTGTTTTTGCAAAATTACATGCATTTTGCATTGCAGCCTATGGGTGCGTTAACGCATGTGTTTAGATGCTTTTTTAGCGGTAAAAATGCATACAGACGCAGGCAAACGCAGCTCAGCCTTAGATGTGAACTGGGCCTAAGTGTTTTTGAAGTTTCAAGGATGATAAGTGGTCAAATTCTAGAGATGTTTTTTAGATGAGGGTAACTTGAACGTGTAAGTGATTGGATATAGGGGATAAAGGATAGCTTAGTGTCAAATATGATCCCAAGGCAGCAAGCCTGCTGTGAGTTATAGCTGATTCATTAAAGTTAATTGAGAGGTCAGGTGTCGGATCGCCAGTGGAGGGTGGAAAGATGAGAAATTCAGTTTTGGCAAGATTCAGCTTCAGAAAGAGGGAGGACATGGTATGAGAGACAGCAGACAGACAGTCCTTGGTATTTTGTATTAAAGGGATCCTGTCACCCCCAAAACACCTCTAAACCTATTAAAACCTGTCCCTAGAGCATATTAACACTTTCCCTACACTCCTTTTACCTCCTAAATGCAGCAAGTGACATTGAAGAAAAACGTTTTTATAGTACCTCATTACTGATGATAATGAGTGACTATGCTATTCATAGTCACTCATCCAGGCTGCCCCTCTTCTTCATATCACGCCTGAATAGGCGTGATCTACATGCCAGATTCAAATTCGCGCCTCCCCGCTGTGCCCTGTGTCGTCCGAGGCTGCAGTGTGGCTGGGTGACGCGATCCGCGTCATTCCCGGCGCCGGGTGACGTATTTACACCGGCGCCGCGCTGTCAGCTTCTAAATGCGCACTGCGCATGCGCATGGGCAAGCGCAGTGCGCATTTTGAAGCTGACAGCGCGGCGCCGGTGTAAATACGTCACCCGGCGCCAGGAATGACGCGGATCGCGTCACCCAGCCACACTGCAGCCTCGGACGACACAGGGCACAGCGGGGAGGCGCGAATTTGAATCTGGCATGTAGATCACGCCTATTCAGGCGTGATATGAAGAAGAGGGGCAGCCTGGATGAGTGACTATGAATAGCATAGTCACTCATTATCATCAGTAATGAGGTACTATAAAAACGTTTTTCTTCAATGTCACTTGCTGCATTTAGGAGGTAAAAGGAGTGTAGGGAAAGTGTTAATATGCTCTAGGGACAGGTTTTAATAGGTTTAGAGGTGTTTTGGGGGTGACAGGATCCCTTTAATGTGGGTGTGATGTAGGGACATGAAGTGTATAATTGAGTAACATCAGCGTAGAGATGATATTGAAAGCCGAAGCTGCTAATGATTTGACCGATAGAGGCAGAGTATAGAGAGAAGAGAAGGGGGCCAAGAACTGAGCCCCAAGGAACCCAGACAGTGAGAGGAAGAGGAGCCATCAAAAGATACATTAAAGGAGCGTTCAGAGAGGCAGGAAGATAACCAGGAGAGCGTGGTGTCCTTGAAGACAAATGAGCAGAGCTGGTGATCCACAGTGTCAAAGGTGGCAGAAAGATCCAGGAGGAACAGCAGGGAGTAGTGCCCATTGGATTTAGCCATTATTAAGTTATTGGAGACTTGGTGAGGGTAGTTTCAGTGGAGTGTAAAGAGCAGAATCGAGATTGTAATGGAACGAGGAGACAGTGATCAGAGAGCTAGCAGATCAGACGGGAGTGGACATGTGATCCAGGAGTTTAGAGATAAAGGGAAGATTAGAGACAAGTCTGTAGTTAGCAGCACAGTTCTGGTCGAGGGATGGTTTTTTGAGTAGTGGAGTTATGATGGATTGTTTAAATGAAGAGGGAAAGGGGGGCGTGACCTGGCCATGGAAGTGTGAGGAAGCACCTCCATAAGCTCTGCAGACCCGGGACTTTATAGAGCTATTCAACTTCACAATCTCTGCACCAATGTCACGGAGAAAGAAGCCTGAAGATGCTGTGACAGCCCTGACACCTCCTGAGAAGCAAGGGAGAGAGGCAGGCATGGCAAAACTGTTTGGGACAGCAGGAGGAAAGGCAGCACGCTCCTCTGTAATGGCACAGGGAGGACCTCATGCTCAGAAGCAGCAGGCACAGTCACCTTCA
This sequence comes from Allobates femoralis, assembly GCA_033576535.1. Classification (NCBI taxonomy): domain Eukaryota; kingdom Metazoa; phylum Chordata; class Amphibia; order Anura; family Aromobatidae; genus Allobates; species Allobates femoralis. Next base: position 334,891,700 of record JARQOC010000003.1, read on the forward strand.
CAGCTGCCACAGAGAAACCACCGCAAACAAAACACTGGAAGCCAGGTAACAGCTGTTATCAGCTCCTCAGATAAGGGGAAGGAGAGATCAAGGGAGTCTGCAGTTGTGGAAACATTAGAGGAGATTGCAGACACTGGAGAGGAGACCGAGGAGACATGGAGGGATACTCCCCCCTCCCCTACACAGGCTGCAGTAATGGTGCCTGCTTCAGACCAGTCCAGCAGCTCCTACTCTGAACTGAGGGCTATTAGGAGCATGATTGCTGCTCTCCCCACCAGACAAGACCTAGACTGTTTAATGGCCCGCATGGAGGCATCCCAAGCCAAAGCCCTGAGCCCCATTAAGGAGGATATAGAGACTCTAAAGTCACAATCCACCGCTGTGTCTGAGACCATAGCTGCCATTGAAGAGAGAGTCACTGCCTTGGAGAGACATGGTACACGCTCTAATGCACATATTGTTGCCCTGATTCTACAAGCAGATGACCAGGAGAATAGGGAAAGGCGCAACAACTTACGCCTGAAAGGATTGCCTGAGACCATTACAGCTAATATGCTCCTTGACAGGACTCTAGACATCTTTAATACGGTAACACAAAGATCACCAGGCTCATCATATAAAATTGATAGGATACATAGAGTATCTCGCCCTGGCCCAATTGACCCAGACAACCCCAGAGATGTTCTGTGTAGACTTCATAATTTTACAGACAAGGATGCTCTGATACAAGCGGCTTGGTCCTTTGGCGACATTCTGATTGACAACGTAAATGTTCGCCTCTTCCCAGATGTTTCTAGTCGCACCTTGTATATGCGACGGCAGCTGCGCCCCTTACTTGTGAAGATTAAAGAGCGGGGAGCCACGTACCGCTGGGGACATCCCTTCCATCTTATTGTGAGAAGAAACAACAAGACATATTATCTTTGGCATAGGGATGACCTTCCTGGACTATTTTCGTTCTTGGATATCCCATCCATCCCGATCCAGGATTGGCTCTCTTTGGAAGGATTTCAGAGGTTCGCAACAATGGGCCGCCAACGCAGTTCCCATTCAGATGCTGTCCGCAAGAGGAAGACACGGGGTGGCAATGCTCCACGTACGCCCTCGTCACAGCCTGGCAGCCCGAGGGGCGGAAGAGACGAGGCGTTTGCAGATCTCCCAACCTGACTCTTGACTATTAATGCATGCATTTGATGTGATTTTTCCCCCCTGATAAGATCGAGATATGTTAGGGAGGTTGGACGTATGGAGTAGTAAGCACCAGCTGTTATTTTTGTTGTTATTTGGACGTTTACTTATCTCTGTTTAGTGCCAGAGAGTCGCTGGCGTCCGATAGGATAGATTTTTCACCCTCAATATTAACTGGTTGTTGAGATTAGCGGCATATCTAACTGACCAACGTATTGCGAATTTGTCCCGGGACTGCGGGTCGTTATCCGTGGTCGATCACATTCTCTACGATCCTCTCATCTTTTTCTTTTCTGAGAGGATCGTGAAAGCCAATCTTCACGGCATAGACTTGTGAAGTCTCTATAGTCTCCCCTATTAGTCCCCTTGGGACGAGTAGTGTCCAACCTTTTCTTTCTTGTTCTACTACCCCCCCCCCCTTTTTTTTTTTCTACATACACCTCCTGTCTCTCCCTCCCTCCTTCTCTTCCCTTGTCGTCTTTTCCCATCCCCCCTCCCTTTCTCCTTTCTATTTTAGCTTTATTTTTACCTTTGAGCCTCGGTTTTACCAGTCTCGCAAGAATGTCGCATAATGACCTAACAAAGGTAAAAATAGGTACGCTGAACGTACAGGGTTTACACAATGTGGGAAAGAGATCAATCTTGCTTAATTACTTGAAAAATAACAAAATACATGTTGCATTTCTCCAGGAAACTCATCTTTGTGCGGCTAAGCCATACAAATTCTCCAGCCACTGGTACCCTTCGGTGTATCACAGCTTTTCAACTAATTCTCACTCTTCCGGTACCAGCATTGCAGTAGCAGGATCACTGCCCTGGGAATTCATAGACTCTGACAGCGACGGAGATGGGAGGATGCTCATGGTCAAAGGTAAGATTGCTTCACAGACATATACTTTTGCCTCGCTATACCTCCCCAACTCAGGTCAGATATCTGTGCTCCTGCGTTTCCTGGACAGGATTGACGCATTTGCAGAGGGGATACTGGTCCTGGGGGGAGATTTTAATGTCACGCTGGAACCAGACCTTGACACCTCCAGGGGTAAAACTAGTCTATCTAAGGCAGCAAATAGGAGACTACATCTTGCGCTACATGATCACCAATTAATAGATGCCTGGCGTCTACTGTTCCCGACATGTAAAGACTTTTCATTTTACTCTCAAATACACGATACGTATTCTAGAATCGACTTTTTCCTTATGAAACACGCTGACCTGACGCACTTAACTGACGCCACAATAGAACCGATCTCCTTTTCGGATCATGTTATAGTCACGATTTCTCTTGCTCTTGCCTCCCCAATTCCTAGGCAGTGGCAGTGGAGGTTGAACGCCTCTCTATTAGAAGATTCGGTAATATTGGCAGGTGTCACAAAAACGATTGCAGATTATTTTGACCTAAACACCGCTCCTGACATGTCACCCGTGACAACATAGCAAGCTCATAAGTGCGTAGTAAGAGACATCTTAATAAAACACGGGGCTAGACTGAAGAAGAGTAGAGACGCTGAGATCCGAGACCTTATGTCCAAACTGAGAGAGCTCGAGACGAGACACAAACGTCAGAACCTCCCGGCTTTGAGGAAAGATCTGCTCGACGTTAGAGAAAAGCTACGCTCTGTATTGCTCTATAAGGCGAAGGTCGTGCTTTCCCGTTGCCGTCGTCACTTCTACGAGTATGGGAATAAGGCGGGCAGGTCTTTAGCTAAGGCCTCACGAATTCACAGGGCGACTACGTATGTGCCTGAAATAACCCATCCCACTACCTCACGACGATCAAAACTCCCCATGGTCATAGCTGAGACCTTCAAGCAATACCACTCTGCCCTGTATAATTTAGACACCACTAAGTCATCCCTGTCTGGCAATACACTTAAGACACGTATTAAAGAGTATATACGATCTTCGGGGCTGCCAAAACTTCCGGATGTGGCGCTGCAATCCCTAGATGCTCCGATTTCGGACCAAGAAATTATAGATGCGCTGTCCTCGAACAAATCAGGTAAAGCACCTGGCCCCGATGGGTTTACAATTGGCTACTATAAAAAATTAAAAGAGTCCCTACTGCCACACTTGAGAACATTCTTCAATGCCATGTCGTTAAAAGTCCCACCCCCGAGAGATGCGCTACGCGCCACCATCACAGTAGTTCACAAATCAGGGAAGGACCCCTTGGTATGCTCTAGCTACCGCCCCATATCTTTATTAAATGTGGATCTTAAGCTATTTGCTAAAATCTTGGCGTCGAGGCTTTCCCCATTCATACCAAGCATAGTTCATCCAGATCAGACTGGGTTTGTCCTGGGACGAGAGGCCAGGGATGACACCACCAAGGCCATAAATTTAATCTATAACACAAAACTCTCTAACACCCCATTGATGTTGTTATCCACGGACGCCGAAAAAGCGTTCCACCGTGTACATTGGTCCTTCATCGAAGAGACACTGTCTCATATCGGTTTGGGACCAAAGATGCTTGAATGGGTCTTGTCCCTGTACTCCGTCCCATTGGCAAGAGTGAGGGTCAACGGAGTCCTCTCAGAATCTTTTGATATTGCCAACGGCACTCGCCAGGGATGCCCGCTGTCCCCACTGATTTTTATTCTGACCCTGGAACCTTTGTTACGTCATATAAGGATGAATGGAGATATTTCTGGCCTACGAATTAAGTCGACGGAACACAAAATTGCCGCATATGCTGACGACCTTTTATTTTTTGTGACGCGCCCTGAGATCTCTCTGCCAAACTTGCTGAAAGAATTGGAGACTTTTCATTATCTCTCTAATTTTAAAATTAACAGAGCTAAATCGGAGGCATTAAATGTTTCCCTTCCCGACAGCTTGGTAGACAGATTAAAAGACGCCTTTACATTTCACTGGTCACCTAAGGCCCTCCGCTACCTGGGATTGCTAATCACACCGGACGTCCGAAATTTATATAATGCCAATTTCCCTTCTTTGGTAAAAGCAATTAGAGCCGACTGCGAGAGGTGGTTGTCGTCCACCTTTACGTGGACGGGTAGATGCCAACTCTTTAAAATGACTATTCTTCCGAAGATCTTATATTACCTACAGACACTCCCCGTCAGCATACCGTCATCCTTTTTTAAGATAATCTCACAAATTCAGACACGATTCATTTGGAATAATACAAAACCGAGATTGGCAAGATCTATTTTACACAGACGTAAGAGGGAGGGTGGCGTGAATTTGCCAGATATCAAATTGTATCACATAGCCAGTCATCTCGCACGGGTGGTAGACTGGTGTAGACACGGAAAGAACAAAATCTGATTACAGATTGAACAGGACTCTACTTCCCTAAGACTACAGACCTTGCCTTGGACATCAATCAGACGAGATGAGACGGTTTGCGACCACCCGACGATTGGGGCTACCCTCAAGGTATGCGACTATACCCTGGTCAGATCCTTGATGATACCATACACCTCGACTTTATGTCCGATCCTGAGTCACCCTGATTTTAAACCCAGCATAGATGACCCTGTTTTCCAATGCTGGATTGCGGCGGGACTAGACAGAGTTGAGAGTTGGGGCGCTGGTGACACTTGGCCCACGCTTGAACAACTTAACTCAATTACGGACCCGAGGGCTTTGGGATTCTGGAGATGCTTACAGCTCACGCATTACCTCCTGAGGTTTCCTCCAAAGTCGTCCTTTATAGGGCCGAAGACGTTATTTGAACATATGTGTCTAGATGCGGATGACTGTAGACATGCGGTGTCGAGGATCTACGCGTGTTTGATATCCCCCCCGGACCTGCCGGTTCCCCAATTTATGCTTAAGTGGGAAGCTGATCTAGGTCTGGAGCTGTCAATGGACCAGAGATCTGATATATTTACTTTAGCTCACTCCACATCAATATGCTCGAGACTGCAGGAAGCGAATTATAAAATATTGACAAGATGGTATAGAGTTCCTGCCCAATTACACAGGGTTTTTCCTTCTACTGATCCGGGTTGTTGGAGGTGTGGCGAGGCAGACGGTACCCTACTCCACATATTTTGGGAGTGTAGGAAGCTTAGGCCGTTTTGGTCTGAAGTGACAAAGATCGTCAGGATTGTCACAGAGTGTACAGCTGACCTGGGCCCGGCCCTTTTCACGTTACATCACTGTCAGATGCCCCTTCGTAAATATAAGCGTTCATTGTTGAGATTTTTAGTTATGGCGGCTAGATTGTGTGTTCCAATGCTCTGGAAGACGGAGAGATGCCCCTCCGTGTCAATGTGGTTGGAGAGGGTGAACGACCTCATGCACCTAGAGGACTTGACCTCCTCAATCCATGACACGTATGTAGCTTTCCGTAATACGTGGTTTTCCTGGATGATCTGATTTATATAAGACTTATAGAGACTGTTAGAAAACCCTTCCTTGGCGGACTCGCCAATTAATTTGGCTGGTCTAGTGGGGTCGCACCTTTTCACCTGCGTAGAGGCTTCTCGTTTCCACATAATCTGACACCATCCCTTTCCCCTTCCCTTCCCATCCTCCCCCTCTTCCCCCCACCCCCACTCATGACTACTCTCTTACTGTTCTTTTTCCTCTCTCTTTGGTTTTCCTCTCTCCCTTTTACTTGGTCAACTGTCAATATATGATGTTGCAGCAATGACTTCTACTGTGAAGATTGAATATTGATGTAAGGTTTTAAATGGAACATTATGTTGTAGATCCTAACACTTTAAGGCAGTGTCTACTCTGTAGACGCATAAAAATATATAGTATTTGCTGAGTTTGGGCCTAACTGGTTTGGCCACCATATCTACGTGATATTTGTTTGGATATACTGACTGAGAAGTAATGTGTGTTTTCTTCCATGTTATGAAAATTCAAAACTTTTCTAAAATAAAGAATTATAAAAAAAAAAAAAAATGAAGAGGGAAAGATACGGATGAAAGAGAGAGGTTAAATATTTTAGTTAGGCAATGACAGCTGTGGAGAGGGACTGAAAGATATGTGAGGGAATGCGGTCACTAGAGCAGGTTGTAGCCTTGGAAGAAGCAAGGAGCCAGGTAACTTCTTCTGTAGCTGGCTCAAAAATGGAAAATGGGCTTCCGGTTCCGGCGCCGCCATGTGCAGTCGCACTTAGAGAAGCTCCGCAGCCCTCCTCATACTATCGGGATTCCCCAGGCCCCAGGACATCTAAACCGCCCGCAATGAGTGGCGGAAGGCAGAGCACACCGGCCACCATGGACCGCTACATTACCCGGGGAGGTGAGAAGGAGCAAGAAGGAGCGGTGCACGGACCGGAGGTAAAGCGCGGGAAGCGCGGGATAATGGCGGCAGGTGAAGCACAGGCACAGTTACAGGCTGCCCCAACGGTGCTTGAGACCGGGGGGAACGAGGAAGAGAGGGAAAGATCAGATGAGCAGGCTGATGAAATCCCTCCAGAGAAAGAGATGGGGAGCAAACAGCAAGATCAGGGCCAGAGAGACAGGCTGGCACAGAGGGACTCAATAGTAAATACACTTGTACCACAGCAGATCGATTATAAGCTGCTAGCAAAGGAACTGGCATTACATCTGGCTGAGGAATTCAAGCAAGTAGTCTCTGATCTGGTGGCAGCTGCTACAAAAGACTTGCAAACTAAAATCAAGCACCATGACCAACAACTGCAAGAGGCAGAGGAGAGAATTGCAGCTGCAGAGGAGAGAGAAATAGAATTGGAGCAGCAGGTGCAGGATTTGCAGAAACAGTCAGCCTATGCCCTAAATAAACTTGAGGATCTAGAGAATAGAACTCGTCGAAGCAATCTTAAAATTGTAGGCCTCCCTGAGTCCATTTTACAGAGTCAGCTTATTGAAGTGTTTGAAGTGGAATTGCCTAAAGAGCTGGGTCTCTCCCACAAATGTAGAACTGAGCGTACACACAGAATAGGACCCCCAAGAGAAGCTTCTGGTGGCAATACAAATAACAGCCCGGCACGTGACAGGGACTCAAATAAGCCAAGGCATGCTATAGCCAAATTTCTCAATCACAGAGACAAGGAAGAGATCCTCCGTGCTTATAAAGCTAAAAAACACCCACTCATGATCCTGGGTCACAGAGTCTCACTATTCGCTGACTATTCAATAGAAGTCACTAGGAGAAGGAGAGCATTCAGTGACGCCTGTACCACACTGTTTAAGAAAAATGTACGATTCCAGCTAAACTACCCAGCCACTCTGAGATTCAGGGACCCAGCGGGAGAGATGGTATCTTTCACGGATCCAGTGGAGGCCATGAAGGCAATCAACAAACGACGCACCATGATGGAAGGGCAAGGGCCAAATCTGAGCAGCTCGAGCTCGGGTGAGGTGAGAGAGACCCCGATACATGAAGGAGGACTGGATTTCGATTCCGGTTCTGGCACGTCAAGAACATACAGACTACGCTCGGAGTCTTTGTCACGGCGCCCACAAGAACATTTACAATCTCCTAGACAACAACGCCAACAAACGTCCCGATGGAACAGGAAGAAGTGATTAATCCTATTATCCAGAAGAGACAAGAGCCATGATGACTTTATTGCTTGAAGAGGGAGTTGTTGTTTTTTTTTTTTTTTTGTTTTTTTTTTTTTTTTCTTCTCCCCGCCCCCTTTTCCTTTCCTTTTCTCCCTAGATTCGAATTTTCCAGAGTATGAGATAATGCCAAGAAGAAGACTGAGAGACTCGTTGCCTGGTTAGACTTTTGGATCCGGGAGGGGGGATGGGGAGAAGGAGGTGTAATGTTATAATGTCTTTATAATGGTATAGATGAAGTAGCAAAGAGTGGGGGGCGAGGGAAACAAAGAGGGTAATAAATATGGGAATTTTACCTTTCACTGCCTGTCACCAATACAGTGGTGGCCTTACAATTGACCAACATAGCGATATTATTTACACTTTAAGGAATTTATATCGTTGGTATTTAAATTTAAATTAATGTTTTGGTTCCTGGGGTCTGGGATTAATCCAGAAATGTTATTGATAGCATAGAGAAATATATAGAACAAAGAGGAGGGTAGAGCTTTTTGCTTCAGCCAGGGGAAAAAAGCGAAGCCGTCTAAAGCTACGGTTGGAGAAGGAGAGAACGAAGGGGGGAATATGTTCGAGTTGGGATTTAGAAAAAGGGAAATTTATGCCTTATTAATGTTACTACAATTGTATGTGATGCCTTCACACTCCTACTCAAGTATAGTATCCACTATTATTTGCACTAGCCACTCACTACCAAGTTACATGATCTTCATCTGGTACCTAGAATCTTTTGACCATAATAGCCATGGTTAGATGGATTACATGGAACGTTAAGGGTCTCCGATCACCGTCTAAGCGTATGATGGTGTTACGACACCTTAAGAGGCTAGGTGCAGATGTAGCTCTATTGCAGGAGACACACCTCATGCAAAGCGACTACTTCAGACTTAAAAAACTGTGGGTGGGGGAAGTGTACGGCTCAGGGGCTAAAGACAGAAAAGCCGGGGTGGTAATCCTTATTAACAGATCCCTTTCCCACAAGATAATATCATCGTCATCAGATGATGAGGGACGAATACTTCAGATGACTATTCAGATCCAAAATACGACATATAGCTTATATAACATATATGCCCCAAACACATTGCAAAAAACTTTTTTTCAAAAATTGGTTGGACAAATTATGACGGATCAAGAAAAAAACAAAATTATAGGTGGAGATTTTAATTGGGTCCACAACGAACTAGAAGATAGAAGGAGAGAGGATTTGTTATGTTCTGTGAGAGGTGGAGGGGGTCTCCCTACCAGGCCTAACCTATTAGAAACCTTAATTAATGGTTGCAATATGGTTGACTCATGGCGCACGCTACACCCCCTAGAAAGGGAGTTTACCCACTTTTCTCATGCTCATAAAACGTGGTCAAGGCTTGACATGTTTTTTGTCTCGCCCTGTTTGTTTCAAAGAGTGGTAGAGGCGGAACTAGGAGACATGGTGATATCGGACCATAGTCCAATGTTTCTAGAAACTAAAGATACATTCCCAAAAGGAACAGACTACTTATGGAGGTTCCCGGACACGCTAACGAGAGATGAGAACTTTGGTAAACTCCTAAAGGAATGGTGGTCTGACTACTATTCAAATAATGCGGAACATGCTTCTAATCCGGGACTGTTCTGGGAGGCGGCGAAGGCAGTCCTGCGAGGACACATTATGGCCCATAGTATTAGACTCAAAAAGGAAGTAAAAGAAAAATATATCCAAACCAGTCTTAGAGTGAGAGAGACCTATCTCACATATAAAAGGACCATGAAAGCCTCAGATAGAGAGATTTGGATGACAGCAAAGGAAACATTTGATAGTTGGGCAGCTAGAAGAGAAGACCTTTACAGAAATTATCTAGAAATAGAACTAAATAGATATGGTGATAAGGCGGGACGTTTGCTGGCGAGACTGGCGAGAGGCAGACGATCACCTCCCTCCACATTGACAATCAGAGACAAACAAGGCAATCTCTGGTCTGATCCCAAAAAAATAGCACAGCTATTAGGTAAACATTATGAAACGTTATATAGTGAAAAACAGAGAGAGGTAGAGCCGGATAAAGCATGGCTGAGCTCCATTAAAATGCCTGGGTTGACGGAAGATGAAAAACAATTTCTAAATAGTCCAATTTCAAAAAATGAAATAGAAATAGCAATCAATTCATTGAAGCCAGGAAAAGCGCCGGGACCTGACGGCTACAATGGAGCCTTTTTCAAATCTCTGAAGGAACAGATCTCACCTACACTGATGGGACTATATAATTCTATATTAAAGGGATCCCCGATCCCAGAAAGAATGAATATGGCTCATATTAAACTAATTCTCAAACCAGGCAAAGACCCGTCAGACCCATCTAGCTATAGACCCATCTCCTTAATAAATCAGGATCTGAAACTTTTATCTAAAATTTTAGCAGATAGATTGGCAACAATTCTTCCTAGACTAATACAACCACATCAATCGGGATTTGTGAAGGGTCGATCGACCACTACCAATATCAGAAAAGCAATGCTACTGATAGATGTAACGAGACATGGAGGGAAGAGGGAGGGGGAAGATCCAGCCATGATCACCCTAGATGCTGAAAAAGCATTCGATAATGTGAGGTGGTCATGGCTGGATTGGGTGCTAGATACTATAGGATTGGTAGGCCCCTTCCGCCAGTTTCTGAAGTCCCTGTACAGCGACCCGAAGGCGTGTGTCAGTATCCCGGGATTCTTGTCACATACATTTGGATTGATGAAGGGGACTCGCCAGGGTTGCCCGCTTTCCCCACTTCTCTTTAACCTGGCGATTGAACCACTAGCATTATACCTAACTACCCAGAACATTTATGAAGGTCTGAAAGTTGGAGGAAGAGAGGTTAAATTGTCCCTTTTTGCTGATGATATCGTCTTATTTGTAAATCATCCCCAAAGAGATCTTAAAAACATATTAGACACCATAGTAAAAATAGGTAAACTATCAGGATTTGTACTAAATAAAGACAAATGCGAAATTCTCTTTCTTAAAAATGGAGCACACAACAGAACCACAACAATATTACACGGAATACCTGTAGCAAAAAATAATTTGAAATACTTAGGCGTCCAACTGGCCAGATCACCTGATTTGATATATAAATTAAATTTTTTACCAATAATCGAAAAAATAGAAAAAGAATTAGATAATTGGAAAAATCTTCCCTTATCGCTGTTAGGCCGAACCCACTTGATAAAAATGGTTAGTTTCGCGAGGCTTCTTTATCCCCTCCAGACGGTCCCACTATTACTCAAGCATAAAGATGTCAAAAGAATAAATACCGCATTTTCAAAATTCTTATGGGGAGGCAAGAGGGCGAGAATTAAACTTACAACTCTAATGCTCTCTAGAGAGGAGGGGGGACTGAGGGTTCCTGATATTAGGGGCTATAATCTAGCGTGTGTCATGAGAAATGTGCTAGACTGGATAAATTGTACTTCCAAGTTCTCTGATGTAGGCCTGGAGGGGGAGTTCTCGAAACCTTGGGATCTGTCGGCCCTGCTGCACTCCTCATTGAAAGATTTGCCTATGAGAATTAAATGCACATCTATTTACAGAGACACAATAATGACTTGGAAGGCAGTAAGGAAAAAAATGAAGCTTTCCTGGCAGATCTCTAAGTACCTGAACCCTTGGGCTGCTCCTTCCTTTCCACAAGGAGCTGAAAATTCGTTATTCAACGCATGGAAAGACAGAGGGATAAAAACCCTGGGAGACCTCATGCATATAGGGGAGAAGAGATGGCTAAATGGCGAAGAAATCTTAAATAAATTTAATTTGCCAAGATCTCAATGGCTACAATGCTTACAATTACAACAGCATCTCTTGTCCCGCTTGCGTGATGTCTCTAAGGAGATAGAAGGAGGTGAATGGGAGGAAATGGTGAATAATGCACGAGAACATATGTCTATATCCTCTGTATATAACAGGCTACAGCTCACCCTACGACCTCTAGGGACCTATAAACTATTTTCGCTGTGGAGAAGACACTTCGCAGATCCAGATCTTACTCAAAATATATTGACAGGATGGGGTACAATAAGAAAAAATATTATAAATGAGAAGTGGAGGGATACTCAATATAGACTTATGCACGGAACAATTAAGGGCTTCAATATCCCACACTCTTCGACCAATAATGAGAGACTGTCTAATTGCCCTAAATGCAAAACTCCCCTAACCGATCTCGAACATGGAATATGGTCTTGTTCGGAGTCGAAAAAATATTGGGACAAAATAGGAGACCTAGCCTCAGGATTATATCCTGCCGAAAGTAGGAGGGAACCATTATTATGGCTATTCCACTACTTGGTTAACTCTCCCGCGGATTACCAGTTACATACCCTATTCCACACAATCTCTTTAGTGGCCAAGAGACTTCTCCTACTTCACTGGATTCGTGAGACTGTTCCCACTATTGAAATGGTGCAGAATACTCTCAGGAAAACGTTAGACTTGGAATCTTTAGAGACACTAAGAAATCCCACCAAATTAACTAAAAAATTTTTCCACAAGTGGAAACCTTTCATATTACAGAATTTCTCAGGAGTAGAGATGGAAAGATTTATGACTCCTTATAAAAATACGGAGTGGTATGCTATTGAAGAGTTACAAGGTACTTTAGGAAACTTGAGATGTGATATTTAGTGTTGGCTAATAATTTTAGGAGCTAATAAATTTCAGTTATTATGATAGAATAATGAAAGAAAAGAATCCTTACGAATAAGGCATAAGGGGAGGGGAGGGATGGGTTTATTCTTTTGTGAGTATTAGACACTGTTTTGGAGTTCTATCAAGGCTGTCTTTACTTATATATTCTGTTATCATTTTGTAATTACGATTGTCTATATTATTCTTTTTTTCTTTTTTTTGTAAAGACTGAAATACTAATAAAAATGATGGTTCAAAAAAAAAAAAAAAATGGAAAATGAGCTTGGGGTACAGGAGGGAGGGGGAGCCAGACTCTGAGGGAATTGTGCAGAAATATCCTGGCGGATGTGGTTGATTTTTTGTAAGAAAAAAGTGGCCAAATCATCTGCGCTGAGGTTGGTGACAGTAGTTTAGGGCTCAGGATGGAGTGAAAGGTTTCAAAGAGTCATTTTGGGTTGTTAGCTAGTGATGTGATTAGGATGGTAAAATATGCTTGTTTGGCCAGATGGAAAGCAGAATTATAAGTTTTGACCATTAACTTATAATGGAAGAAGTCTGCTGCTGAAAGGGACTTTCTCCATAGATGCTCAGCACACCATGAGCAGCGCTGGAAGAAGAGCATTTGTACCATGGTGCCAGAGTTGCAAATTGTCCGTGTCTGGACTTTCTGCATGTAGCTGATTAAGCTTCGTCCAGGGCACGCTGTAATACATTATTATAATGAGGCCATGCAGAGTCTGACAAGAGAGGGAGGAGATGGGAGCTAAAGAAGACTGGAGGCTGTTAATGAGTTGCTGGGTGTTGAAAGGTCAAAGATTTCTGTATGTGTAATAAGTGGGGGAATCCTGGGTGAGGAGACAGTTCTTGAGAAGGAAAGAAGGTTGTAGTCAGAAAGCAGTAGAGGGGAATTATTGAAATCATGCACTGAGCAGACGTGGGAGAAGATCAGGTCCAGAGTATTCCCATCTTCATTTGTAGGAGCGTTACTGAGTTGTAAGTGGCCAAATGAGGAGCTTAGATAAAATGAGTGGCCGATAGGGATAGTGGAGCATCAATAGGGATGTTAAAGTCCTCAATGATGAGAGTGGGGATGTCACAGGATAGGAAATGGGGAAGCGAAGTGGCAAAGTGATCTAAGAATTGACAGGAAGGGGCCGGGGGGTGATACACAACCGCCACTAGCAGGGAAAAGGGTTTGAACAGGTCGAAAGGAGGAAAGTCTTCCTCCCACCCAGGTCATCATGTCAGCCGGAAGACTTCTTTCCCTCAGAGAACGGACCCCTGAACAAGAGGCCCGATTTCTTATTCTTTCTTTCTGACCAGGCATCCTGCGATCTAGGGGCTTTATCCCTGCAAATTTCTTCCTCCGAAAGGAGCGACTGCGAAAGGTGGAGGTTGAAAAGCTAGGGAAATTCTTCTAATCACTTGCTTTCTCCAAAATATCACCTAAAGTCTTACCAAAAATAAATTTGGCTTCGCAGGGGATTGCACATAGCTTTGCCTTTGATTGAGCATCCCCTTTCTGCAGCTTGATCCCCATGCAGGGGGATCAGGATGCAGGGTAGCGATCTCACAGCCCGGGCGCAGTGATCCACTATGGACGGTGGATGTAGCAGAGGTGATCGAGCGTCGTGTGACCTTCGTTGTGGACTATGTCAGATCTTTATAATAAAGATGAAGTCCGAATTTTGTTTGTGTTTTTTTTTTTTCAAATAAAAAGATTTTTCTCTGTGTGGTGTATTTTTTTGACTATTTACTAGAGATTCCTAATGGCCGGGTCTAACATTGGCCCGACATTATGAATCTCGGGCTTAGTGCCAGCTGCCAATAAAAAATTATTTATTAACCAGTTTGCCACCGGCACCAGGGCAACTGAAAGTCTGGGTACAGCGCCAGAAAATAGCACTTCATCGAATGCACCATTTTCTGGGGCGGCTGCGGGCTGCAATTTGCAGCATGGTGGGCCCAGAACACTTGGGCCTCTGCATGTTGAGGATTCCAGGACCCAGCTGCCTAGTTGTACCTGGCTGGACCAAAAATATGGCGGAGCCCCACATTTGTTTTCTAGAATTTGTTCTAGAACTAAAAAATGGGCTTCGCTATATTTTTAGCTGCCAGCCAGGTACAATGAAGCAGCTGGGGATTGGTTGCAGTCCGTAGCTGCCAAGTTGTAAGTGCCTGGACCAAAAATATGGCGAAGCCCCATGTCGTTTTTTTTTTAAATTACTTCTACAAATAAAATGACATGGAGCTTTGCCGTATTTTTGGTTGCCAGCCAGGTACAACTTGGCAGCTGGGGGGCTGGAATCCTCGGCGTGGAGAGACCCAAAGGTTGTGGCCCCTACACTGCAAATTGCAACCCACAGCCACCCCACAAAATAGCGCATTCATTAGAAGTGCCATTTTCTGATGCTGTACCCCAACTCTTCCAGTTGCCCTTGTGCTGGTGGCACACAGGGGCTCTCCATACGTGACAGGGTGTCCGCTAACAAGTTGAATGGAAAATTAGCTCCAATTGTTAGCAGACACCATGTTGTGTATGGAGAGCCCTTGTGTGCCTAAACATTGGAGCTCCCCCACAAGTGACCCCATTTTGGAAACTAGACCCTCCCCAAAGCAATGTGTCTAGATGAATCTAGATAAACCACCTTTTGGGCGCATGGCAGGGGCTCAGATGTGAAGGAGCGCCATTTCACTGTTTGAATGGAAAATTAGCTCCAAAAGTAAAACTGCGCTCCTTCCCTTTTGAGCCCTGCCGTGAGCCCAAACAGTGGTTTATGACCACATATGAGATATCTGTGTACTCAGGAGAAATTGTCCAACAAATTTTAGGATCCATTTTATCCTGTTGCCCATGTGAAAATGAAAGAATTGAGGCTAAAAGAACATTTTTGTTAGAAAAATTAAATGTCCATTTTTTCCTTCTACGTTGCTTTGTGGTAAATCTGTTTTTATTAAAGTATGAAACAACATAATACAACAATTTGAAGCATAGTGCATCAACATAATGCACAGCGTATTGAACATCGCTGTGGAGGCAAAAGAAAAATATGACCTGACAGGAGTAACATGCAAGATCATGGAAACAAAGCCATATAAGTTCCTGTGGTGGTAGTGAGTCCAGAACATTACTAGTCCGAATTCTTCATAAGCTGGTTTCCGGAACATACCTAAAATCCACGCGATAAACCGAATAGAGGCAATCAAGCATACTCAAAAAGGTAAAATAAGAGGAAAAGGAGGTCAAGTAAGGATAAAGAGAAAGAGAGAAGAGAGGGGGAATAGCAGGAAATAAGGACCCTAGAGGGGGTATAAAGTAGCAGAGGGAGGAGAAAGACAAAATGGAGCAGGGGGTTCACGATAAGGGGTCAGGATAGGGGACGCCCGGGGATAGCCGATATCTGTAGGTCAAGGATTATGCCACAAGCCATGAGGCAAGAGCAGGGGATTCCCTGAACATAAGCCATGACGACCAGGTCCGGAAAAA
This sequence comes from Allobates femoralis, assembly GCA_033576535.1. Lineage (NCBI taxonomy): Eukaryota > Metazoa > Chordata > Amphibia > Anura > Aromobatidae > Allobates > Allobates femoralis. The sequence goes on from JARQOC010000003.1 coordinate 334,907,544, forward strand.
TCTGTCAGTATCCTGGGTCGTGGAGCTAGATTGGTGTAACAGGTCCTCCATCCTACAAATATCGCTAACCTCTGTCACCAGTTCTTCCTTGGAGGGGCATCTGATCTGTTTCCAGTATCTTGGTATAAGTCTCCTAGCTGCCGTCAAAAAATGACGTAACAGCCCCTTCTTGAAGGACGAGACAGAAACTTGTGGTAAATTTAGAAGGGCCAGTTCCGGAGACGGGGAGAGCGGTTGACCACACACCGCGGTATACAATGCAAAGACTTGTTGCCAAAATACCTGAATAGCGGGACAGGACCACCAAACATGCAAATAAGTTCCTTCTGCAGCCCGAGCATTTCCAGCATGATGCCGATACAGAGGGGAATATCCTATGGATCTCCGCAGGGCACCTGTACCATCTCGCCACCACCCTGTAATTCCTCTCCTGGGACACTGCATATATAGACGAGCTGCGCGTGCAGAGGTGGAGAGTCCCCACCTCAGAAGCTGTGAATTATCTGTTGAGATCTCGCTCCCACTTGTAAATAAATGGAGGTGTACCCCCCTGTATTGGAATAGATAGTTCTTGGAGCAATTTGTAAACCGATGAGACAGGGCGATGAGGAGGGCGGCTCTCCACACACAGCTCCTCGAACGGGAGTAGGTCCCGAAATATACATGAATGAGGTAATTTCGAGATATAGCTGCGGAGCATGCTCATTTGGAACCAGGCATCCCTTGGGATCTGGGAGGCCGGGAAGAGACTCTGGAGGGGTCGAATCCCTAATGAAGTCGTGAAGCAGGACAATGTTGGGTAGGAGTCTCTATGTGCATGGAGGAACCTAGTGCGACCGCGGTCAAGAGTCAGGTCACGATTGTAGAATATCGGGGTCAGTGGTCCTGGGACAGATGTCAGGCGGTATAATAGTCGAGCTTGGACCATAAACAATTTAAGATTATACGTTATAAAGGGCAAGGATTTATCGTCCGAGGATCTGAGTGTCCAAATCTTGGCCAGGGGATTGGAGGCGCAACTACACATTTCCACGTCTACCCAACTCTTCCACCTAGATGGATGAAACAGATCTAATGTGGCCCACTCCTCCCCTCTCCACACTTCTAGTGAGAATGGAGTGAGAGAGTCTCGATCTGTTATGGGACCAAATAAACTTAATAATAGCACTTTTGAGTCTGGAGAAGAAAGAAGTGGGCAAAAGTAAAGGCAATGCCTGAAAGAAGAATAGCAGACGTGGAAGGAGATCCATTCGAACTGTGTTGACCCTACCTAACCATGACAGGTGAAGTTTGTTCCATCTGTGTAGGTCGGCATCCACCACTCCCAGGAGACCATGATAGTTAGTACTGAATAGGCGTGCGGGATCAGTGGGCAACTTAATGCCGAGGTAGTTGAGGCAGTCCGATTTCCATATAAACGGAAACGAGGCCATCAGGGCTATAACCATGTCTCGAGGCAGGGAAACATTTAACATCTCAGATTTGGTGGAATTCATTTTGAAATTGCTTAATTTGCCAAACAACTGAAGAATTGTAAGGATATTAGGTAAACTGACGTTCGGTTTCGTGATATATAATAGCAAATCGTCCGCGAATAGTGCTAATTTATGTTCCCTTTTGAGGGAGCGAAGACCATGTACTCCAGGATCGTTCCTGAGAGCCACCGCCAGATGTTCCATTGTCAGGACATACAGTATTGGTGACAGGGGGCACCCCTAGCGTGTACCATTGCGTATATTAAAAGAATCAGAAAGGGATCCATTTATTCTAATACGTGCCGTTGGGGAGGCGTACAAGGCCCCTATTCTACGCAGCATGGTTTCACCCAGGCCCCACGACTCCAAGACTTGAAACATGAAGCCCCAGTGCACCCTGTCGAATGCCTTCTACGTTGCTTTAGTTCCTGTGAAGCACCTGAAGGGTTAATAATCTTCTTGAATGTAGTTTTGAGTAGCTTGAGGGGTGCAGTTTTTGAAATGGTGTCACTTCTGGGTGTTTTCTGTCATGTACACCCCTCAAAGAGACTTCAAATGTGATGTGGTCACTAAAAAAAATGGTTTTGTAAATTTTGCTGGAATAATGAGAAATTGCTGATGAACTTTGAACCCTTATAACTCCCTACCAAAAAAAAAAAAATTTTCCCCCAAAATTGTGCTGAGGTAAATTAGACATGTGGTAAATATTATTTATTAACGATGTGTCACATAACTCTCCGGTTTAACAGAATAAAAATTCAAAATTTGAAAATTGCTAAATTTTCAAAAATGTATGCCAAATTTTTGTTTTTTTCACAAATAAAAGCAAAAATTATCGACCTAAATTTTAAATTTTAAAGCCCAATATGTCACGAAAAAACTATCTCAGAATTGCTAGGATCCGTTGAAGCGTTCCAGAGATATAACCTCATAAAGGGACACTGGTCAGAATTGACAAAAATGCCAAGGTCAAAATAGGCTGGGTCATGAAGGGGTTAAAGAAACTGTAGTCAAACTTCTGATGTCTTGGATACACATCTATCCTACAAAAAGCCACTTTATTGCTTCTGTTAAGACTGCCCTAGAGACTGAACGGTTTCTTCAGTTTTAAATATACACTGATGAAAAACAGACGGCCTCCACATAAAAGCAATGGTGCCACGCTGTGCCCAATTGAAATAGAAATGCAGAGCTGGCTAATTCAGTGATGTTATGTTTCTCTAAATGGAACAAATGGATATGTGAACAGAGTAACATTATTGTTACTTAATAATTTATAAATTATATATTTATATAATTATAAATTATCAATTTTACTATAATATTACAATCTGAGAGTCCTCAGTGGTTGATACCTTTTAATGGCTAAATGAAAAGATGGTAATAAAAAGCAAGCTTTCAAGACTCTATGGCCTCTTCATAAGGCTAATAATGACACATATTCTATTGGCTAACATGGTACAAACATTTTTTAATTTTACTATATGAACATTGGAAATGATTGATTATTTTGAAATTTTAGTTTATCAGATTCATTCAATTTAAAAAGAAACAAATAGGTTTGCTGCAAATCTCATTAATGCTTAGCCTTTTATTGCCCAGAAAAGACACATAGAAAACTCGGAGGTCTCCTTGACCGTACTTCACCCCTTTTACGCCCTTTAATACAAACACAGCTGTAAGTAGAACCTGTCAGCCGATTCATGCTGCCCAATCCAATTCATCATGTATCAGGAACTGGTTGTATTATCTCAGCTGTGCATGTTTGACTCTGATACACTGCGGCATGTTAGAGAAATGCATACTTTAATAGCAATCCATCGACTGAGCCACGTAGACTAGTCGGACCGGCAGGTACTTCTGGCTATAATTTTTGGACGGCTTGTGAAAAGCTATTTCCATTTTGGGATCAGCAATATGTTCACTGTTCAGATGGAAAAAAACCCCAATGGTATTCTAACAAACCCTACAAGATTTATCCGCCAGAGGCTGGTTATTTGCAAAATTAACAAACAATGACATATTCTCAAGTTGTGCAAATAAAAAACAAAAAAACATGCCTTTATGTAGCGAACAGGTGATCTGCTTTGAAAGTGAAAAATCAATCAATTCTAAAATAGGAGTAAAAAAAATAGTCAGCATTACTTTAAATGTCTGGAAAATGGGGAATTTTTGCTTGTCTTTTGTATTAAATTTTTTTGAAGGTTTTTTATTTTGTACAATGGAAACGCAAAAAGATGTCACTTAAAGACTGTAAAGCTCACAAACCAGGAAGCACACTTTCTCAGACTAGCCTACTATTAGTAATTTTTTTCAAGCAAGAGAAATATTACTGATTGGGTCTTAAAGAGGTTGTACAGTCTATAGCTACAACTCTGCAGTCACCCTATGATTTCAAAAAGTCCCCAATAAAAGCACCACCATGACCGCCTATTTTTACATACAAACAAGTCCATGTTTGTGGTTTATCATTGGTGAATAAATATCAAATTAACTTTAAAACTAAAGTAACACTATTCAAATTAGTGGGTGACTAGCTGTCAGCTTGGGATTTCCTCAGACTAACCTTCATTGTTGAAGCACACCCCTCTAGACATTTGTTTTACTTGCTTATATAGCACCACTAATTTTACAGCGTTTTACAGATATCATCATCACTGTCCCAACTGGGGCTCACAATTTAAATCCTTTATCAGTATGTCTTTAAGATGCTGGAGAAAACTGGACAACCCGGGAAAACCCATACAAACTCTGACTAATCAAAAGAGCAACCGGGAATGTAAGAGGCAGTTCCCACCTGTTTGGTGGTCATAGATTACTGACATGGCTGCTAGATTGGGCCCTGCAAATCAGTGTGTACCAACTCCAGACATCACCAATAATTAGTGTATCCTGTCTTATCAGCTGTGATAAGTGTTACCTAATCAGGCTGAGGAAAAAAATCTTAGCGTTCTGCAATTGTCTGCAAGTCTCAGATTACTCGTACACATACAAGTCTATGGGTGCGAGTCAAACATCGGCATGCACTCAGATAACATGTGAGTGCAAGGCAATTTATACAGAGGCCGCAATGGAGGAGATGGGGAGATTAATTTCTCCCCTCTCCTCTGCAGCTGTGATCTGATCTCACAGTTGGAGCACAGTATAAATGACACTCTGATCACAATCACAACAGAGCGCGAGTCGAGGGTCATTAGCATAATCACATGCAATATGCCAGTGTGACTTTAGCCTTAGGCGGCCGTCACACGGTCAATATCGCTAGCGATATTGTTAGCGATCACGTGCACGCGCGATCGCTAACAATATTGTTCACATCGTTGGTGAGCTGTCACACAGACAGACTCACCAGCAATGTGGACCAGCGAGATCGCTGGTAACTATGGTACACATCGGGTTACTAGGTGCCGCGCGGTGCTTAGTAACCCGACGTTTACCATAGATACCATCTCCCAGCACAGGCTCTGCCGCTGGGAGATCGTTCATCATGGTGTCACACACCACGATGAGGCAGATTGTTCAAGCGTTTATCGCTTGATATGAGCTCCGGCTCACCAATCTGCGATCTAACGATCAAGCGATTTTACATTGTAAAATCGCTTGATTGCACGCAGCGATGCAGAAACGATATCGCTTAAGCGATCAAAACGCAGATCGCTTAAGCGATATCGTGCAGGAAATTGAAGCGTGTGACGGCCGCCTTACATTGATTTCGTAGTGAAACTATCAGAGTGGCCATTTCACCAACGTGGCACAGGTGAAGTTTTTTATCCCAACGTTTGTCCATATGTTATTTGTACTACGGTGAGCAGCCTAAGTGGATTCAATTTTCCACCATGGCCTTCAGAATCTCCAGACTTGTTTCCCATTAACCACATGAGCAATCCATTGTTTGGCCAAAGAGATCATTTGTGTGCCCAAGTACATTCACCATTAATAACCTTGGTATAAATAAATAAATAATTGACAAAGTGTTAAGCTCCATGTGTCATGAAACAGAGGCAAGTATTATCGGAATATCCAAAAGGAACAAAATATTTAGATCCATTAAAAGCATAATAAAATTCACTATAAAACATGAAAATATGCCTGACCAGAAATGGGTGTTAATGGACCGCTCATAAACTCGTTAACAAAAAAAGCCCAAAAAAGCCCCTTTCACATTGGTGTTTCGCTGATATTTGCGGCCAATCCGGCAGGTGGCACCGCATCTGCTGGATCTGCCGCCTAATGGCCAATTTGCAGCCCGGATCTGGCAAGGCTGATGCATTATCTATGTGGATAGCGGTCTGGTGTAGCAAGTGAGGTTCTGCCGGATACGGCAGATCAGTCACTTGCTGCGGCGAAAAAAAAGTGCCGGATCTATCCGATCCGGCGTAACCGCACTCGCCACACCCGGTCGCAAGCCCCATAAACAATGCATGGGGCTTGCCAGATCAGTGCCGCAAGTTAGGCCATTAGGCGGCAGATCCGGCAGATGCTGTAAATCTGCCGGATCTGCCACACATCAGCGAAAACGCTGTTGTGAAAGGCCCTTAAGTCATAGATCCATAGCAATTTTAACGTGGTTGCTGTGCAGCCCAAGCCAGAGACAAATAAGTGACCATTGATGACTGAGACAAGGATTCATAACCAAATGCTGATTTAATGATTCTTTTGAGCTGCTAATTGTTTAAAGCACCCTATTTCTGAGTTTACATAGGTCTTACCCTTGCTTTTTAATGAGAAACTGTTGAAGATCTCGAGTGATATTTGATGTTTTCCGTGCTACTTCAAGGTATAAATTTGGACGATCAAAGCTGGTACAGGTGATCTGTGGGTTACGCAAGTTTAAGGATGCCAAAATGTCATCACGTACCGAGGGACTTGCCGTTGCTGTCAAAGCCACCACAGGCACCTAAGAGGATAAGACCAGATAATTTATTACTGAAGAAATATACTAAAACACGTATTAAAGGTTTGTAATACTCTGTTAGGTAACGGTGGAAACCACGGGAGCTACCGAATATGCAACAAGTATAATTACTGCACAAACAAAGAACAGGTTTCCTGGTCTCCCACTCATAATACGCCCGTATGCACAATTATTGGGCAATTCAAAATATCACCTTATGTTTATGCAGATTTTCCAACTCCAAGCTGTATAAACTTGAATACTTATTGGATAAAGCATATCATTGATGTTGTATTTGTGTAATGAGGGAGTTTGAGACTTATGGGTATCAACACTATCAGGGTGTGCAGAATTATTAGGCAGCCTGTTTTTTCAGGCAAAATGGTCCAAAAAGGAGCTTTAATTTACTATGAAATTTATTATAATTTATAAAGAGTGATGCAGCAGTCTTCAACTTGCTGAGATATTGGGCGTGATCACAGAACCAGACTCCATGGATGAAAGGCATATGACTTATTGAAAAGAAGGGAGGGCTATATTGGTCACAGATTTTTTTGGGAAGTCAGAAATGTATTTTTGCACACTGAGTTATTTCATTATTATTCTCACTTTGACAGATGAAATTAAACAATTCAGAAGGGATAATTTACCATCATCATTTAGTTGCATAATAATTCTGCACACTAATAGTTGCATAATAATTGGGCAAACAGATATTTTCTTAATAAAAAAACAACACATTTTTACTTCATTAAAAGGGGTTGCCACTACTCAGGCAATCTCTTCTCAATCACTGTTTTGACCATGTAAAATAATAACACTTATACTCATCTCCTATGCCGGTGTTGTTCCAGCAGTGTCAGCACTGGCTCGCATGACACTATATCGCAGGGTCCCTAAAGTCGCTTAGCAGCCACTTCACTGTTCAATCCTTTGGACAAATAAGATATAAGGAGGAAGTCGCAGAGCAAACGCAGGAGGAGAAAGTGAAGCCTGATATTATTATGTGACCACAAGTCCCAGTATGAGCCAGTGTCAACACTGCTGGAACAGCACCTGCATGGATAGGGAGTAAGAATGTCTTTATTTTACTTGGAGAATCACTTACCCTAGAACTACACTTTTTTTTTATCAGATTGGTCAGTATTTTATTTTTATTATAACATGGCGTGTAACAATTCTACTAGAAATTTTGTCAGCTTGTCACTGCAAAATTTACAGAGCAGTGCCTTGTGACCATGTAAATGAATGCAGAATTGGCGGAGTGCCACCATATCTCATGTTAACAGATTGGAAGACCAGCTGCAATTTGGACCTCATAACAAATACTGATTAATGATTTTGAAGGTGCTCTAAATACCTGCAACCTTAAAGGGGTTGTCTGGTTTAACCAGCAAGGTCTGCAGTCACTATATTTGACTACACACTGTGGAATCATGACAGCGTGCCAATAACACAGTCGTCATTCCCCTCGTCATTGTCCAATGCGAGTGGGCAACTAGTTTAGTTGCGGTTAATATTGACAACTGAAGAACTGAGAAAAACGCAGGAATTTATTCGCCATGTGATTGGAAGTATGCAAATTGCATACATTAGACCATGTGTACACTCATTCGCACAGGGGATACAGGGGGACTATGAGAGTGTGCACATCACACAGTGATCTAAAGAGTCTGAAGATCGTGCTTCTTAGCCTGGACAACCTCTCTAGGGGTTAAAAATATAATTACATTTTGGGGGAAAAAATAAAGTGGTAAAACAAATTGTTGGCCAAAATGAAATAAATTGGCAATATGTTTTGTATTTGTAAAAAAAAAAAAAAGCGAATATAAAAGTCTATAGAAATAATGTTGAGACTAAACTTATGGATAGAGTACATCACTGAATAAAGACAGCACATCCAAAAATAAAAATTATAAGGCCTAACTCAGTTTATCTGGAGAGGGCACTTCAGCACCGTTATGTGGAACACTTTGATGTATTTTATCCATTTTTGGTCTAGTCACTTGCTTGTCTGCTGGGTTGAAAATACTAAATAGAGGCGTCCATGACTTTTGCTGCATTAAAATTCTACCTGCATTCAAGAGCCTTATATCTCTAGCACAACTGAACAAGGTGAGTGTGGCACCCCTGCAGGGGATTGCCACAGGTTACACTGGTGCAAGGCAGGACTGACACCTTGGTTTGCTCAGCACACAACATCTACCACTCCAGACCTGAAGGGGGAGCTCTACTGGCTGCATTAAGTCAGTTCCCCTTTAAGAAGATCCAGGCTGATAGGAGGAGACAGTTAGTCCCAGGAGACAGTTGGCAGTTAGTTCGTGAGAGGAGAGGAGAAAGAAGGAGGCAGGGCTGCTGGTCTCTGGTGAGAGATTTAGGCCAGGACCAAGGGGACGATTGTCGGCTGTTCATACCCCAGGGAAGGGACCGGAGGCAAGTAGAGGAGATAGGGAACAAGAAAAGGGATCCAAATATATACCCCTTTAGCACAACCGGACACTGAAGTCCGATGCTGTGGGCCTGCAGAGCCACAGCAAAAAGCCCAGCCAACTCAGGAGGAGTTTAACCCTGAGGATAGAGAAAAAGAGACTTTAAACTAACCAAACACAGGACCAGGGGCCACAGGAGGAACCGGGACCCTGCAGAAGGACCTCACTGTTAGTTTAAGATAATAAAGAAGTGGAGGGTTCAGACTCAGGCAGGACTCATCCCTCAAGGCAGAGCACAGAGATAAAGGAGGCCTGATATCCTTCCAAGAAGTTAATCCTAAATTGCACCAGGGACCTGGTTATTACTCTGGATTGTACCGGTTATGTGACCACCAGTAAAAAGGTACCGAAACAACTATCTCTGTGTGTCTGTGTGCCTGTTTAACAGCTAAATTCACCATTGTGCCAGAAAGGACCCCATCACTGCCCTTCCTCACCATCATCCTCCTTCACTACCCTCCCTCACCATCTTCCTTTATTGCTGCCCTGAGGTAAAGCTCCACCTGTGGGGAGCTGTACCACACTCGGCTGCCCCATCACCTCAGTGGCCGGCTGGCAGCGCCGGTACCAAATTACCGGACACTACAGGTGGCGTCACGTTCCCCTGTAAATAATTCCTTCATCCCCCTTCAAATGACCCCCAGGGCACGGCACTGGGATACCGTCCACCTGTGACTCCCTACTCAGCAGACCCGGTGACTGAGTAGCCCCCCCCAGCCCTGGCCTCATCATGAGCAGTTAAAGGGAACCTGTCAGCTCATTCTACCCCCCTAACCTATCACTACCTGTCCCTGCACCTTCCTAGCTGATCCGTAACCATCCCTTTGTGAGCTAAACATGCCTTATAAAGTTTAAATAAAACAACTTTATAACTTACAAGCAGTCTCCATCTGTAGACTGGAAAGGTGAGCTCCGAGGCTCTATTCTCCCCTCCTTGCTGGCTTTCAGCATGCCCTGCTGGGCGTTATCAGTCTTTCTATCGTTTCACCTCTTTTTTTAAATTCCCACCTCCTCTGCAGCTATCATGAGCCAGTTGAGTAGTCATATCCGGCCCGATGCATTGTGGGGGCTAATCAGGCTGTATGATTCAGCTCTGGCACATGCGCAGTGCGCATATTGAAGCCCAGCCACACACGTCATAAGGCCACACAATGCATCGGGCTGGATATGTCACTCCGGCCAATTCATGATAGCAACAGAGGAGGCGGGAATTTAAAAAAGAGATGGAACAACAGAATGGGGCGTGCTAGGAGCCAGCGAGGAGGGGAGAATGGAGCCCTGGAGCCGCCTTTCCAGTCTACAGATGGAGACTGCTTGTAAGTTATAAAGCATTTTTCTTAAACTTTTTAGGGCACGTTTAGCTTAAAGAAGGATGGTTAGGGATCAGCTAGGAAGGTGCAGGGACAGGTAGTGATAGGTTAGGTGGGTAGAACAAGCTGACAGGTTCCCTTTAAGCCATTGCACTCGATCATTCTCAAATTCTCATTTAAGAAATTACTAGTCTATGAGGCACTTTAGGTCTGCTTCATCTCTCCCATAGCGCTGGTACATAGTAATGATGTGGTGTAAACTGCCTAATAAAAATGCCAATTAGTGTTGACAACAAAGATTTGGGTCATAGAAATGACCCATGTCCTTGTGTTTATGCCAATTTATAGTAAACTTTTATTAATGGTAAAAGGTACATACCACAAGTCCTGTACATACCGCATGATTGATGCAGCCAATCAATGGTCTCATTTTATATACTACTGAGGCCAATGACTGACTGCAGCAAGTCACATGACTTATACAAGACTTGACTGTTGCAGACAAGTCAAACAGAAAACCAGCGGGAAAATTATAACAGCAGCGAAGAAATAGGCAAGTAGGTAGTAGTAATTCTAGGTCTATTGTTGTCCATTGGCAGGTTTTTCATTCATTCACCCCGACATCCTTTTAAATCATATTTAGGAAACTGAAGGAATAAAAATGCTGCAAATAATGGCACAAATTTGAATCTGTTCACTGCCGGTGTAAAACAAAAGATTTTTTAAAAATCCAAACTTAAATCACAAGTTTGGGAAATAAACACAAATTGCCTCTATATTTTAGTGTACAGTTTAATTAGTGAACATGTTGAACAAAGTGACAATAGAAAGAAAGACCATTTTTCTATTAGAAAAAATTGGAGGCAAAGTATATTTCTCACCGAAGGAAGTAATTTTTTGAGCTGTCCAAGGCACCGATAAGCACTTCTGAAATCATGGCCCCATTCAGAAATGCAATGTGCCTCATCAATGGCAATAAGGCTTATACCTAAAACAGATAAAAGACAGAGGGTTTGTTCTGTACTCATGGAAAGTAAAGCCATCTGAGGGAGAAATCTGGATTTCTTTGAAACTGCATTCAAATGTTTGTCCAATGAAAGAAAGCTATCACCTATGGCACTGGAAACCTGACTGATCGGGGGGTGTCCAACCACTGGGACCTCCACAGTTCATCAAAGAGTGTTTTTTGATATCTCAATTACAAATTGGCATGGAAGCTCAGACATCTAACTCATTCTCTATGGGGCTGCAAGAAAAAGCAGAGAGCATTGCTCAGCAGCACCTTTGTGCATATTTGGCCACTGCTCCAATTATTTCCTCTGACCTTCCATTCTACAATTTCCAGCAATTACTCTCCTTACAACTCAGTAATTGTTATAAAATGAAGGAGGCTGCTACACAAAGGAAGACTTAGCCCTGCGCCTACTTTTTAAAAATGTATTACTGCCATCAAATTCTACATTAGTTAATTTTTTCAAAATGAAATAGAAAAGGTCTATCTTTACACCTAAAACGTGACCTAGATTTCCTAATCATTGCATTCTTGTTTTCTTACATTTTACAGTGTCCCAACTTTTTTGGAATTTGGGTTGTACCATGAAATAAAAACAGATTTCAACATAGTTTTCAGTGTGAGAAGCCCCCTGACAAAGGTCCCTAAACGTGCGTAGGGGTCGGCGGCACCCCCTTTCCTGACCTCACACTGGTAATACTCTTTGCAATATGATTGGTTAACCTTTTGGTGACATTTTTGCAATATGTGTTTGCTATGCACTTGAACTGTATGGTTGGTTCTATATACCACAAGTTTTTATGTAGATGGTGACACTGAGCATGTATCTTGATCTGTGACACATGCAATGTATCTAAATGGGTTTGCAACCACAAAAACCCTCACCATGGCCCTGATTCACTCCCACCTTGACTATTGTAATTCTCTTTTAATTGGCCTCCCCCGCTCTAAACTCTCCTCTCTCCAGTCCATCCTTAATGCAGCAGCCAGGATCACCTATCTAGCTAACCGTTACTCTGACACTTCTGCTCTATGCCAATCACTGCACTGGCTCCCTATACACTATAGGATCAAATTCAAGCTGCTTGTTCTCACACACAAAGCCCTTCACAGTGCAGCACCTCCCTACATCTCCTCCCTCATCTCTGTCTATCACCCTACCCGTTCTCTTCACTCTGGAAGTGACCTTAGACTCACTTCTGCATTAATCTGAATCTTCCATTCCAGGCTCCAAGACTTCTCCTGAGCTGCACAAATTTTCTGGAATGCTCTATTATTATTATTATATTATTATTATCTGTAATTTTACATGATTACTACTATAATAATTTTGTATTGCTACCCTAACGCCTTGCGCCTTCTGGTTTTAACAATAAAATTGTAATTTTCACTTTAATAAGACACATGGTCGTAATTTGTTTAATATGTATATCAGTGCCTTAGGCGCGACTAGTCTTTTCCATGGATGAACGCTCTTTATTATAGCTAAGCCACAAATAGGCATTCTCAATGAAGTTTTCTAATTTTCCTCATCTACATGTCTCACATTTAATGTTTTCTTTTATTTCAAATAAGCTCTGGAGGCAGATTCTCAGCGATTCTCAGCTTCTCAGATTCTCAGCCCTCATTTACATATAAGAAAAATGAGGAATTCTCTGGAATAAAACATTGGATTGCAGATATCAAGGCATCATTTTATTCAACTTTTTATGACCTACATACCCATACAGATGGCTTAGGAAGATTGATCCTACTGACAGATTCGTTTTAAAAGAAAAACTTGCACCAAGTTTATGCTTACCAATCTTAGGCACCATAAATACTGTAGAAATGGAGCAGCATAAACATAGTTATAGATTGTCTTTAAAAGATAAAGATGAGAAATTAAGAAGGAAAAATATAATGGCATACCATAATGGTTGTCTAGCTCTTGAAGCAAAGAAATTCCACCCGAACAAAATTCAGGCGTCATATAAATGACTTTAAATTTTCCTCTGTGAAATCAAAGAGCAAAAATGAGACCAGTATTCAAGCAAAAAAAAAAAAAAAAAAGAATTAATCGCATATGTTATAGAACCAACTGCACAACTGTTCAAGGTCCCTTTCACATCAGCGTTTTTCGCTGATTGCAGCAGATCCGGCAGATTTACCACATCTGCCACCTAACAGTCGCACTTGGGGCACACTAGCGGCAAGCCCCATGCATTGTCTACGGGGCTTGCGGCAGGTGAGGCATTGCCACGATCCAGCACTTGCGGGCGCGCAAAAAAACGCTGCTGACTGCGTTTTTTTCGCAGCTGCAACTGCCGCAAGTGCCGAATCGTTGCAATAACGCACTTGCCGCACGCCCCATAGACAATGCATGGGGCTTGCCGCTAGTGTGCCCCAAGTGCGACTGTTAGGCGGCAGATGCAGTAAATCTGCCTGATCTGCCGCAATCAGCAAAAATCCGAGATTACTTACCAGTAATCATATTTTATGGAGTCCATGACAGCACCCACATGAAAGAGGGGATCCGCCCACAAGGACAGGAAACCTACAGATAAAAAGGGGCGGCCTCCTCACCTCCTCAGTTGGTTACAGAGACATTGAAGGAACCGCCAATCGTATAAATACATAAACCTAAACATCAGAAACCATAACCCTCAGGCGTGAGAAAAAAGGGCATGCAAAAAAACACCCTTAGGAAAAGAGTGCCCACCTGTGACACTTAAGTGGAAAAAGCAAACGCAATGCCAATAAGGCAAAGACAATATCAATAAACAAGCGTGACAAAAATCTACAGGGTGGGGAGTGAGTGGGTGTTGTCATGGACTCCGTAAAATATGATTACCGGTAAGTAATCTCAGATTTTGCTATCGCCATGACAGCACCCACATGAGAGACTTGCAGAGAACAGTATCACCTGGGAGGGACCACAGTAGTAAGAACTGATCTCCTGAAATCAAGGGCAGAAGAAGTCAAAACAAGAAGAAAGTGATGAAAAAAGGTAGAAGGAGAGGCCTAGGTGGCCTTAAAGGTACCTCTAAAGGTATTGTTAGCATGTCCTGCCCAAGAGGCAGAACAGCTCTAGTAAAATGGCCTTACATCCCATCCAGAGGCTGCTCACTGGCTGATGAATATGCCAAGCAGACAGCATCCCGGCTCCAGAGAGACAGAGTGTACCTTGTAGTGCCAGACCCCTTCTTAGGACCCTGGAAAGAGAGGAAGAAAGCCCTACACTTCCTAAAGGGTAGGGTTCTATTGACATATTCCAGGACAGCCCTGCTCACATCTAAGGTATGAAACCTAGCCTCCTCTGAGGCGGATGGAGTAGCATAAAAGGACGGCAAGATAATGTCGTGACTACGGTGAAACATAAATATGGATACAAAGTTGCACACTCCTTTAGATGTTTGTGATGCAAGGTTTATTATGAACAGTTAATGGCCACAGATGTCAACGCGTTTCGGCTTTAACCAAAGCCTTGATCACGACAATTGGCTATGAAACAAAACAAATAAAAGTGTATAAATATTTACAAACATATGGTGTCACCTGTGCTGTAGAGAGCACAGGAAAAAGGCAATTTACATATTTACATAGGTCAACGATACTGTTGAGGACAGCAAGAATGTATTACTGTCCCAGAGGATGTTATTAGTACATAGAAGGTAATAGGGGAGCTGAGCAGTTAGTTTAGGGAGTGCCAAAGAGTTGGTCAGTAGCGATTGGAGGAAGGTATAGATAGGTTAGAGAGGAATTAAATATAAATAGGTGTATATAGATATACTTAATTAGACATATTTAGTTAGAGAGATAGGGTCGTAGTATGAAAAAGTATCCGAGTTACCAGGTGTGGGTCATGGAATGTTCTAGGATAAGATTGGAAAGAGGCGTCTTTCCTTGGTGGCGAACGCTCGATTAAGGTGGTTTGCTTTATTTCAATAATTCCCACTGGATCTGCATTCTAGAACCCTAGCGGAATACTACCGCCAGAAAAAGATTCCAAGGGGATCGAGGAGTAATATCAGACCCACGATCTTCTCCGACAAAGAGGACTACTGCAAAAAGTTCCAACAGATCCTAAATAAATGCTCCTTTGATTTGATTCTTTAACGATTGAACATCTACAGGTTGCTATTACCGAATCTAAGGAGAAGGTGGCTGTAATTGAAGCCCAACTAGTAGGATCTTTCACATCGAATGACCTAGCTGACCTGAAGAACAGGGTTAACGATACTATCAATAACTTCAAGAAAATTCTTCAAGATAGAAAACGACAAAAATCCAGAGGGACGTCGAGGATTACGAACAAGATCGTGTATATCTATGGAACGAACCCATCACCTACGCCCCAAGACCATGGCAACCCTATCCAGGCCAGCCACCTTCCTCAGGATCCAGAAGCGACTCCAGTACGGGCAACAGAGGGGGTGCCCCCTTTTTTACCCGCACGCCCAAAAAGAGTAAATCCACGCGGAGGTCAAGGAGGAGGAGGACGACCACACACGAGATCGCGAGCACAGGTAAGGGTCCCAACCTTATAGTTAACATATCAGACTATACCCTCTCCCCCACCGAGTATAGGGTACTAAATAAAGGCCTATCTTTTTGTCCAACACCTAGATGGGACTCATTCACCCTACAGAAAGATCTACAGAATTTTTACAGGACAATTAGACTAAAAACTCATTTCGGGTTATTAGAAAACAGACCAATCCTGAACATACAAAGAGCCACCAACGACCCAATGAACATAACATCCTTGGGTCTGAGAAATAAGAGTTCATTCATGCCGCCCAAGACCATCCATGCAACTGAGACACTAATCTCCCTAATACAGAGAGATGTTGATTCCCATATTCACGACCATCAACTAGGATTATTCAAAACCAAAAATAATATAACATCTGAGGAAACCCAAGCCCTTACTGCCCTACAGCACAATAAAGCAATTACTATAAAACCAGCCGACAAGGGTAATTCTATAGTAATCATGAACAAAAGAGACTACAAAATGGAGATTGAGAGACAGTTGAGCGACACCACCACTTACAATAGAATAAACACAGACCCACTATATTCAATTCAGAGGAAAATAGATTCCACACTGACCAAGCATCTCCATATGGGTACTATAGATGCCAAAACAAAGACTTTTCTAACTAATTCCAACCCCATCACTCCAGTCATATATATCCTGCCAAAAATTCATAAAAATTTCACCAATCCACCGGGGCGACCAATTGTAGCCTCAACTGATTCCATACTAGCTCCATTATCTGTGTATTTAGAGAAAATCCTTACACCATTAGCGAGAAAAATGGATTCCTTTGTACTAGACAAGAATGACTTTCTATCAAAAATTCGCCAACTAAACTCAATCCCTCCTGGTAGCCTTTTGGCTACCATGGATGTAAACAGCCTCTATACCTCGATCGATCATGACAAGGGTATGGAGACCACCCAGAGAGCCCTTGAAACTACAAGTACCCTTACTCCAAATTCCATCGAACTTTGCCTAGACCTATTGAATCTGGTCCTGAGGGAAAACTATTTCTTGCATGGTGACGACTTCTATGTCCAGAAACGGGGACCGCTATGGCTCAAATGTCGCACCGGCGTATGCAAATCTATACATGCATGATTTTGAAACCCAGTACATATACCCAAATTCTCTCTTCCAGAACCACGCCTTGATATGGCTAAGATATATTGATGATATATTTTGTATCTGGCATGGTAATCAAACTTCACTTGACTCATTTTTTACTGAAATTAACACAATAAGACAGGAACTCTCTTTCACTATGACATCCAGCGACACCGAAGTGAGTTTCCTTGATACTAAAATTTTCAAAAAAAGTAACAACACATTAGGCTCTGACCTCTACCAAAAACCTACTGATAAGAACGGCCTCCTACTCTATAGTAGTTGTCACCCCTCCACCACCAAAAATAGTCTGCCTAGATCTCAATTTCAACGGGTGGCCCGTATTGTATCAGAGAAGGAGACCCTACCGGTTAGACTTGAGGAGATGAACAAGAAATTCCTTGAACGCCAATACCCCAAGAAACTCCTTATGGAGGAAACTGACAGAATACTAAATCCACCAGAAACCTCTATCTCCATCAACAAACCGGAAAGAATCCCCTTTGTACATGGACACCACCCATCAATGCCAGTTGTATATAACATAATTAAACATCATTGGCCTCTTCTTCAAAGAGCATATCCCAACATGGAAGTATTCAGTACCCCACCACTCATGTGTAAACGACGTCCACCAAACCTCAAGGATAAAATAGTGAGAGCCGATATTGGGAGCTTGAAAACATTACCGAAACAAACATTCCTAGATACACCAAGGAGGGGAACCTTCCCATGTTTGAACTGTCCATCATGTTCCAATATAATCCGGGGTGAACACTTCACACACCCCCACACAGGCAAAACATATCCCATCAAAGGTTTTTACACTTGTAACTCCAACTTCGTTGTATATATAATCAAGTGTCCCTGTGGCCTCCTCTATGTAGGTGAGACTACCCAACATATCAAGGAAAGAATAGCTAGCCACAAGTCTACCATTAGATGTGAAAGGAATTGCTTACCCATACCACACCACTTCCATGAGGCTAATCACTCTATATCACAACTACGGTACCAGATCATCGAACAAGTAGAGAGACCCAGACGAGGTGGTGATCATGTCAAATTACTGAAGAGCAGGGAAAGTTTTTGGATCTACACACTGAAAACACTACATCCTCATGGGCTCAATAGAGAAATGGATTGGTTCTGTTAAAATAACCCACTAATGATCTTTCCTTTTTTTCTTCCACTTACTATTAGATATACTGAGAGATAAGGGTCGCCAAACCCTTTCACCTTCCCTTCCCCTAGTCGTTGCACTGGAATGGTAAGATCCCAACTAGAGCCTGTACCGTATAGATATTAGTCTTGCTCCTAATGACCTAGATATCTGTTGCTGAGGGTTGGGACCCCCTGTGTCTCTTAACCTTTTTTTTCCCCCAATATAGGTTATAAATGAAGAATGTGACCGAAGAAATTTGTGCCTTAAAAGTTTTAGGCACTATATACACATTGTTGCCTTCAACATAACAATGAAGCAGTGGTCCAGCTGACCTTGTTTTTAACAAGGGTTGTCTCCATCACAGTTTCCATTGTACTAACTCACTTCTCTCCCGTTTTTCCTGAAGTGAAATAATAAATCTTATCATCTAGATCCATTTTTATTGGATCATAACCAATATGTATGCCATTACTCTGAGATATAATACATGAGAACAATATATCTACTATAAGATACTAAGCATGACGTCACAATATTGATAAAGTATGTCTTCTGTTCCTCTCAATGTCTTCACCCTTTGGGCCTTTTACATTCTTCCTAATACTGAAATATCTAATATTGATCTTGTCTTCTTGTATAATATACTCCTGTGGAATACTCCATAACACACCCTTCATTCATGCTTACAATCAGCCCCCCTTCACACCGATCTCCTGCTATAATTACTACTAGCAGCATTGTTTACACTGAAGCTGACAGGCTGAGAACGGCTCCTCCCCTTCCCTCCCATGATGCATTGCACTCTCAACTACAAGCAGTCACTGGTTAGCATATACCTAACATGGCACTTCTGCCACACTTTGTCCGAGACACGCTACTGAGCATGTGCGGATTCCCCACTTCCTGTTTTCTGCTATAAATAGCAGCAACCGATAACACACTGTGCTCATTCCTACCAGGACTCTGACGGGGGCGGACCTATCACTGAAAGAAGGTATTTAACTCTATAATGACAGGCACTCTGTCCATTAATGCCCAACATGCACTTTGGGTAAAAAGCAGAAGGAACTTTTGTTTTGACAATGATTAGCTCTGCACATATACTATACAACCTATTTGACACATATATCTTTTTAGGCTACATTGAAATTAAGGAGATATAATCAAACTATATAATCACATAATACTAATGATTTGTCAGCTTGGAGAGACTAACGCTACATGGTACTTTATTTAGCTCTGGTTGATCTTCTTGCCAGAATAGTGACAGCTATGATATTGCTTTCCATAGGACCGTGCTGAAAAACGCCTATCCCCATTTGGAAATTATTGAAATAAAGCAAACCACCTTAATCGAGCG
The DNA here is from genome assembly GCA_033576535.1 of Allobates femoralis. NCBI lineage: Eukaryota > Metazoa > Chordata > Amphibia > Anura > Aromobatidae > Allobates > Allobates femoralis. The sequence goes on from JARQOC010000003.1 coordinate 334,926,884, forward strand.
TTCGCCACCAAGGAAAGACGCCTCTTTCCAATCTTATCCTAGAACATTCCATGACCCACACCTGGTAACTCGGATACTTTTTCATACTACGACCCTATCTCTCTAACTAAATATGTCTAATTAAGTATATCTATATACACCTATTTATATTTAATTCCTCTCTAACCTATCTATACCTTCCTCCAATCGCTACTGACCAACTCTTTGGCACTCCCTAAACTAACTGCTCAGCTCCCCTATTACCTTCTATGTACTAATAACATCCTCTGGGACAGTAATACATTCTTGCTGTCCTCAACAGTATCGTTGACCTATGTAAATATGTAAATTGCCTTTTTCCTGTGCTCTCTACAGCACAGGTGACACCATATGTTTGTAAATATTTATACACTTTAATTTGTTTTGTTTCATAGCCAATTGTCGTGATCAAGGCTTTGGTTAAAGCCGAAACGCGTTGACATCTGTGGCCATTAACTGTTCATAATAAACCTTGCATCACAAACATCTAAAGGAGTGTGCAACTTTGTATCCATATTTGTATTTACTGGGATTGAAGAAATCCTGTTAGTTGGCACCTCCACTCACCACCTACGCGGTGTGCACACCATTATACCCTATTTACGGTGAAACATAGACGACCGTGTAGGGAGAGATGATGGGTCAGGTTTCAGAATGAACCTATCCGGGAGTACTAACAAAAATGGAGGGTCACCTGACAGAGCAGAGAGGTCACCCACCCGCCGAGCAGATGTCAATGCAACTAGCAGCACCGTCTTTAAGGTCAGAGGTCCGAGTGAAGCCGAGTGCAAGGGCTCAAAGGAAGGACCTGGGAGTGCGTCCAGGACCAGGGTCAAATCCCAAGGGCCATACGGGGAATGTGAGCTGGAGTACTACGTTCGCAGGCCTGAACAACCTAGCAACCCAGCTATCACCAGCGATGTTAGAGTTATAGAGGGTCCCTGGAGCCGATATGTGCACTTTTAAAAGAACTAACAGCCAGACCCAACTCCCCACCCTTCTGCAGGAATCCCAAAATGGCTGAAATAGGCGGGTGGTCAGAGAGTAACCCCATGGTAGAAATCCAAAAACTCCTGCCAAACCATGCAGTATAGGTTGGTAGTGACAGGATTACGACTGTCCAAAGGGGGTCGAGATTAAAGCGTCAGAGAAACCGACTCTGGCTCAACAGCTGCCTCTCAACAGCCAAGCAGTCAGATGTAACCCCTCCGCCTGGGGGTGGAAGAACGGTCCTTGAGAAAGCAGCTCTCGATCCGTTGGGAGAATCCACGGGTCGGCTATTGACATTGCCCTCAGTCATGAAAACCAGGGCCTCATGTGCCAGAAAGGCGCAATCAGAATCATCCGAGCCCTGTTGTCCCTGATCTTACTTAGTACCAGCTGAATGAGACACAATGGAGGAAAGGCATAGGCCAGATTATAAGTCCAAGGAACCCATAGGGCGTCCAATACCTCTGGATTGTCTGTCAGAGTCTGGGAGCCGAACCGACAGACTGTCAGTAGGACCTGGTTGCAAAGAGATCTTATCTCTGGTAACCCCCATAACCGCACAAGCTGTTTGAACACCATCCTGTGCAACATCCACTCCCCCTGGTAGAGAGAGCGACAGCTGAGGAAGTCTGCCCTGGTCTACTCCCCGAATGTGGAGGGCTGAGAGAAAGAGAAAAAATCTCCTCTGCCAACAGAAAAATGGCCACCGTGGTAGTCAGAGAAGATGACCGTGTGCCCCCTTGGTGAGAGATGTATGCCACCACGGTAGTGTTGTCAGTCTGAACACGAACATGGGAGCCCTGCAGATGAAGCGAATGGCATCAGAACTGCTTGCAGCTCCTTTTTAGATTGGAGGAGCCCTCCTGGTCCTCCCTTGTCCACAGACCCTGGGGGCTAGAAGCTCGCCTAGATGGGCCCCCCACCCTGAGGGACTGGCATCGGTCGTGATGACAAAATCAGGTGGACACACCCATGACACCCCCCTGGTTAGGTGACCTGGTTCCCACCACCAGGAGAGTGACCAAATTGCAGAAGGTGACAAAGCCTGCCATCCAGGCAACCTTGCAAGGCCACGTCTGCCCTCAGCACATCCTGCTGGAGAGCCCGGGAATGAAACTGTGCCTACAACACGACCGGAATGCAAGAAGTCAGAGTCCCCAGGAGGGACATGGCGTCTCTTAAGGAAAGGTTGGGATCGGCCATGATGTTGCCGATATTCTTCCGGAGAGCCGGTAGCATATCCTCTGGCAGATAACATTTCTGAACAAGGGAACCTAATTGAAGACCCAAAAAAAACAATTCTATCGTAGGAAAAGGACGAGACTTTGGCCAGTTCATCAACCCCCAAATCCTTGGTGAATGGGCGAGGAGCCATGGAGGGTCCGAAAGGCATGGCGGCAAACTGGAGATGGCGAATCTGACCATTGAGACACACCACCACCCACAGATACTGCTGATGGTCTGGATGAACTGGCAAAGGATAATAGGCATCCTTGAGATCTCACACCACCATCTAGCACCTAGGAAATAGAAGTCGAATACCGGATTGTATGGACTCCATTTTAAGCAAGAGAAATCTGAGGCAGGAGTTCAACTTTTTCAAATTAATGATAGTCCCAAAGGAACCATCCGGCTTGGGAACCAGAAACAGAGGAATAAAAGTCCTCCCTTCCTGGCCCACAAAAACCTCAACTAGTACCCGTTTCCTCATTAAAAGCCAACCTTAGATTCCAATCAATGCCGAAGACCCCGACAGACAAGGAAGTTAGAAGAAAAAAGTCCTTTGGGACCCTCTCAAAGTCCAGCTGAAACCCTGATGACACCAGGTTGAGTATCAAACGACTAGATGTAATAAGGGACCATTTGTGGGAAAAAGCCAATAATCTACCCCCTACTGGAGGGTCTACATTAGCGGTAATGGGGCTTCTGTTTGGAGCCCGAAGAACCCCCATAGAAGGCACCTTTCTGCTTCTTTCCGGACGTACCCCCATCTGGAGTCCGAGTGCCAGCGAGAAAACAGTTTCTTTCTGAATGCTCGCCTATAATGAGGAAGAGACGGACCTTGTGGTAAACCCTTCTTTACCTCCTCAGCCTATGTCAGGATGTCATCTAAGACAGGGCCGAAGAGGTACTTCTCCTTACAAAGGATGGCACAAAGCTAACTTTTTCCTTCAGCCACAACGATTTCCGGACAGAATTGGAGAGACCCGCAGACCTGGCCACCAACCTGAGGGAATCTGCTGAGGCATTGGCCATGTAGGCTGAGCCACTCCGCAACTGAGGGATAGAGGCCAACAACCGTTCCATAGGCACTCCTGACCGTATGAGTTCCTCTAATTGGTCCAGCCATACTATCTGAGAATGGCCAAACAGGTGTAGGCAATCGCTGGCCTGCATCGCCGCAGCGAAGCTTCCCAGCACGTTTTCAAGAGCGCCTCTGCTTTGTGGACTGAAAGGACCTTAAGCAGACCCCCATCCTCAAGAGTAATGGTGATTGGCGTGCACACCTGTCAGGTATAGTCGAGGTGCTAGTGTAGGAGGCCCTTAGGTCTCAATGTCAGTATGGTTTACAGAACACCGCACACTCAAAGTCTTTTTTCAAGGTGATGATTAGTGTTTATTGTAGTGCATATAGACAATTTTGCGATGTAACTGACGTTTCGACCACGTCCCGTGGTCTTTATCAAATATCGCTGTCGTTATTGATATAAAGGGTGTATGCACCTAGGGGAACCAAAGGTCCTGTGCTGCATAGGATTATGTTATCCTCTGGCAGTCGTTTCTTAATGTTGCATATATTATGTTTGCCTCTTTCAGGAAGGTCTTATCCTGGTCTATGCCTCCGGGGGTTTTGCACCTTTACAGGGGTAGACTGTATCCCTCCCGTTCCGGGGTCCGCCAGCGCGTCCTCCGCCAAGGCGCAGGACGCGCTGGCGGACCCCGGAACGGGAGGGATACAGTCTACCCCTGTAAAGGTGCAAAACCCCCGGAGGCATAGACCAGGATAAGACCTTCCTGAAAGAGGCAAACATAATATATGCAACATTAAGAAACGACTGCCAGAGGATAACATAATCCTATGCAGCACAGGACCTTTGGTTCCCCTAGGTGCATACAGCCTTTATATCAATAACGACAGCGATATTTGATAAAGACCACGGGACGTGGTCGAAACGTCAGTTACATCGCAAATTGTCTATATGCACTACAATAAACACTAATCATCCCCATCCTCAAGAGGCAATACATTGGCTATGGAAGAGGTGGCTACCGCAGCGTCCACCTCTGGGACCTTGGACCACTCCCAGACCATGGGAGCCCTGCCTGCTGCCCGAAATCCCATCGTGAAACGAACCGCTTTGACTAATGCATCCTTCTCCTGAAGAGTAAAGAGCTGCCTTCATCCTCAGAAGAAGATCCCGACAGGGATGTGTCTAGTAACCCCTCTTCACGGGAGGGCCTATCGAACTCACACCCTGGCCGAGTCATGACAGGCCCGAGGACATAATAGACTGTTGAAGATAACTAAGGGAGTGACGGATTTTGACCTGAATAAAGGACCTGAGGTCAGCCGTACGTAATGGGGCCTCCTCATCCAGGGTCTGTGTGATATATGCCTGACACAGACGTTTTAGATAACTGTCTGGCAGGGGAACTGCACACAAGGCACACAGTTAAAGCCTCGGCCAATGACTAGTGGCCCACATTCGCCAGGGCACAGGGCCTGCCAGGGGGAGAGCCCGCGGCCAGCATGTGTCACCCATAGACAATGTCCCGGATGAAGCACAGCCCAGGATTGAACCCACAGCCACGGCTGGGCACGTGAGGCATGGTGCAGGAGAGTCACTGCCACATGGTTGCTGCCAGAGCAGCCGCTCTGCAGCTGAGTGCTTAACTTTATTGCTCCTCTGTCTAGCCTGGCCATCAGGGAACAGCAGAGAAGGAGAAAAAGTAGTGCAGTAAGAATGAGTGAAAAAAACACAGAAAATCGTACATCATACTATAGGAGAAACCATGCACATCCCCATAGCTGACATCCCTGGTACCGGCTGGGCAGGAGCAGTCACGCTGCTGGACTTGGCAGACTTCTCCTCCTTCTTCCTGCCTGCCATGTCCGCATCCTTAAGGACCTTCCACCGCTGCCCCCATCGATGAGGCTGCCTGTGCGTTCTGCACCTTTCTGGTGCTCCTCCCTCTGGGAGACATTTGCACATACCTCACAGGCACGTCCTGCCTGTTGAATTCCTGCGCCGCCGTGTACCGGAAGTAGTCATCGCTAACCAACTGAGGAGGTGAAGGGGCCGCCCCTTTTTATCTGTAGGTTTCCTGTCCTTATGGGCGGATCCCCTCTCTCATGTGCGTGCCGTCATGGCGATAGGAAAAACGCTGATGTAAAAAGGGCCTAATATAGGTTAATGTTTAAATGGGAGGAGGTATGGGACTGAGACGCTAACTGCTGTACAGAAATCAATAGGATGGAGAGAGCCGACTAGGATGTTAGCAGATGAAGGAGGGGTTAAAAAAAAAAAATAATTTTTCATTTAAATCTCTGTTTAGTGTTGTAATCTAAACTAATTTATAATATGCTTGGATTAAAAACTCCCTCTCCTTCCCCAACTACACTATCTGTCATTGTATTTGTTTTTCGATACTTACTTTTTGATGACTCTTGCTAGCATACTCAAATGAAGCATCATCAGGGAGCAGATGCAGTGGTCACTGCCACAGCCTCTGCACCCTCCCTTAAACAAAGCTTAATTAGTGACTATTGTTTCAGGGGCCAGGCTTGTCCTAGCATGATATCCACTAAGCAATGTGCACAATGACAGCATGCTCTCTGAAAAAGGAGAATTTTGTGTACTCACCATAAATTCCTTTTCTCTTAGCCTCTAATTGGGGGACACAGGACGATGAGGTGTTATGCTGCTGTCCACTAGGAGGAGACACTATGCAGAATCTGTAAGAGTGAAAAGGCTCCTCCTCTGCAGTATACACCTCTGGAGCAGGAAGTGCTTCACCAGTTTTGCGCCAAAGCAGTAGGATTTAACAGATAATAACAGTAAAACAAGGACTGTAGCCACACATGCAACCTGTGTACACAGCTATAGCTAATGAAGTAATAACCAGTGTAACCAGTTATGTAACTAAACAGGCATGTGTGTTAGCAGTTAAGAGTTATCATAGTAATAATAGTACCACAAGGCCTGTCTAACCAGGCACTTGTGTAACTAGTAAAGAGTTAACAGAGCAATAATTGAGTAACAAGGCCTGAGCTAAACAGGCTTACAGTACTACAAGGCCTGTAACCAAACAGTTACCAGCTTAAAATGTCACCGTCAACAGCTTGCTAATAGTCACATATGCTATGTTAACCATGTAACTGCTGACAAGCCATGTGAGAACTGTAGCAAGGGCCCCTCCAGGGCAATAGGCGGGTGCTCTGTGCCTCAATTAGAGGCTAAGAGAAAAGGAATTTATAGTGAGTACACAAAATTCTCCTTTTCTCCTTCGCCTCATTGGGGGAATACACAGGTCCATGGGACGTCTTAAAGCAGTCTCTGGGTGGGAAAACGGCATGGAACTAGTAACACTGAGCATGTTCAGTGAAGAACTATGTACAGACAGGCAAGCCGCTGGAGCCTGGAGGCCACGTCTACCTATACCTGCGTTTGCCGAGATGGAGTGTAAATACTGTATTGGCTTGAGTATGTGTGTGGGCCGACTGTTTGGCTGCCTTACACACTTGTTGCTCTGACCACTACTGCCGAACGGCCTAGGAGGTCTTCACTGCCGTACTATAAAGTGCTGAGACACTGCCAGAAGTGGTGAGCTTTAGATGGTATAGTCGGCTTAGATGGTTAGACAAATCCATCTGTTTAGAGGAGCCTTAGAAGCTGACTTGAATTTATTTCTGCCTTCTGGAAGAAGGAAGAGAGAGAATTCTATGTCTTCGATGGGCACCGTCTTGGATACTTAGCTGCATATGGATCTGCTAAGGTCCTGCATATGTAAGTCCATCGGGACGTGATAGACTGAAGTCGGGCGCAGCGACGGCCGAGAGATATCTCTATTTAGGGGAAAGGAGTATATTGCCTGAAGAAGACGGATGGAACCAGCCATAGGGTAATCTTGTCTTTGTGAAAGATCAGAAAAGATGGTTTACAGGAGATTGCCGCCAGAACCGATACAATTTCCGAGAAAGATAATTGACACATACCATTGTTTGGATGAGAATGCTACGGGTAATATGCTATATAGGCTCAAAAGGTGGTTTCTGTGGGGCCGTGAGGACAAAGTTCATGTCCCACGTGTAGTCTAGGTGTATTGAAACCTTAAATGGCATACTCTTCGAAGGACGGATTTCAACGGCTGAAACCTGCAGTGAGAGACTCTGAGGCTAAACCGGAGTCCTAGGTCTGTGTGAAAGAAACGGAGAGATCTTGGTATGAAATAGGGCCAAGGGGCATGACTTCTAGAGGTGCCATAAGCAAAACAACAAAACGATTACACCTGCTTAATGTTATATCATTGATAAGGCTGGTTTCCTTGCTGTGACTATGGTCGCTACAACATCCTGGAAAAAAAACCTTGGTTTAAGTTCCAGGTCTTAATGGCTATGTTATTAATTTCATGGTTGAGGAATTCTGAGGGCGAACCGGCCCTGAGAAAACGAGACTGGACTGTATGTTAATCATCCTAGTACTGCTGCTAGGAGTTGGACGCAATCTGCGAACTAGGCGCATCTGGGCCATTCTGATGCCACAAGGATGATACGGCGAGATTCTTGTTTGATATTCCGCACTACCTTGGCAGTGGTGAAGGAATATACAGGAGACGGATACAGGTCCAGTCTTGGACTATTGCGTCTGTCGTATTGACTGTGGGTCCTGGGACCTGGGCAGGATAGTTGGAATCTTGGCATTGAGGCGTGACACTGTCAGGTCTACCTCTGTGGTTTCCTGTCGCTGACGGCTTTGACAGAGGACATCTGGATGAAGGCTGAGTCTATTCCTTGGCGGATTAGAACATCTGCTTTCTAGATGTGTACACTTCTAGATGTTTACACAAGGCATGAGAACAGGTAACAGTACAGTGGTCGCTGATTCAACGTAGTGCAGGATGTGGCGAATGTCTGTTACCGCTTGGATACTGCTGGTTTAACTCTGGTGGTTGACATCAGCCACGGTTGTGACCTTGTCTGACTGTGTTCTGACATGTACAATGCCAGAGGGTGACCGAATTATTTCAGTACCAGAAATACTGCCTGAATCTTCGTAGATTAAGGGTAATATTCGGACGTGGACACAACTACTGCCATGTGCATTGTGATGGGGGTACCTCTGTCTACCTCCTGTTGTCGTGCCATGCATAGCAAGGAGCATTGAAAAAAAGGTGGAGGTGTAGGTGAGCCAATGCAACTGCCTCCCATGCTGCCACTATCCTCTAGGACTTCCATGGCAGTTGTGACTGATTGAGGATACCGCTAACGGATTTCCTGACTAAGAATCCGTGTCTTGTCTGGGGAACTTTGACTCGAGCTGTGGATGTGTTGCAGCTAAAGGCAGCTGTGTGTATCCGATGCGGTGTGCCCAATATGGCTGATACACCATATGTGATGGGGTAGCATGCGGCCTTCAGGCGTACGCAGCTTAGCTGGTACAGCTGGAGTGTGTGTACTGTGTTGCCGCATGTGCCTTGGAATTGTGGTAAACTTGTGTAGTTTGCTTTGCCAACCGAGTGTTCTTAATGTGAACCGTGAAAGTGATACTGTCTTCGAAGTCTTTGAAAGTCATGCGTTGGTGAATAAGTCTTCCAGCCATGGGCGACTCCTGGAATGTAGTATAGACATTACTAACTTTAGTCAGGGAAAACTGTGTATCTATGTGCTACCGTCTGACGGTATTCTCCTTTGACCCCGGAGCAGAGAAGGGACTGACTGCGTGGAATGAGTTTCAGGCCACGGTCATACTGGGGACTGGAGAGTCCATCCCATGGGTTAATGTAGGCAGGAGTCTGCTAGGTCCTGCTTCGGATCGGTCTGTGCCGAGTGCTTGCGCGTGTTATTCAACCTAAGTATCTATACAGGTGCAGCGAGGCGATTGGTAGCTGGTCTCGTGTTTCACGTTGTACGACCTAGAGCTATGTATTTGTAGTGGGGGGAGGGAAGCCAGCCAGGCTTTGTGCCGTCACAACTTTAACCCGAGTCCCCAACAGTGGAGAGTCAAGGAAAGAGTATGGCCTATAGCAATCTTGGCTATGACCCAGCGCCCCCAACAGTGGTGAGCTGGGAAAGTAGTATGCTATGGATGTTAGTTTCTAGAGACTTTTAGTTGAATTAAACGTGCAGCTGCGGATCACATGGTTTCAGCCTGGGTCTTGTGACACTTGGTTGTCATCAGCCTCAACCAGACTCCAGCTGTGGGGTGTAGAGTATTGGCAACCTGTCCTGGGACACCTTACATGTGTTGAGTAATTGTAGGTTACATCAACTTCAACTGGGCTGTCCAACAGTGAGGGGCTGAGGAAGGAATCTGTGAGGTAAATTTGCATTAAGTCCACCCGAACCTAGTTGTCTCTGCTGTGTAGGGGCTCGGGGAGGAGTATGTTAGACAAGTCATTGATACGTTTGAATATCCTGTGCTGCGCCAAAGTTGGGTGCCCCGAGGAAAAGCCTTGTCGGTGCCTCACTTTAACCTAGCTACCCATATGGTCAAGCCATAAGGTTGGATATGTATACCAACAGGTAGCTGCATTAGATACGGTTGTAGGACATACCTAATACTTGCGGTAGGCCGTGTGCTGGACAGCGAACCTTAGCCTGTCCCAGTTCGGGAATTAGGGATGTGCTTACTACTGTAGAAAACGGTACCCAGCCTTATGACCCTCCACTTCTATTCGTAGCAGTATGATGCTCGTTACACGGTGTACATACGGGAGACCAGGTGAACCATGGTATATCACTGTTGGTCGTCTTGACGTTTCCATTGGTAGCCTGTCGCACAGCAACGCAGTGCGTATTGTACTTTCTAAAGCCCCTGAGTGCGTAGCTTAGAGCGATTGCTATGTTTATTGTATCCCCGCATAGCGGATGCTGTGATACCGTCGATTAAAACGTTAGTAGTGCCTATTAGAGAAGCCGTAAAATAATGGGGGGCATTGGAGAGCGGACGTGCCTATAGGGCCTGGCAGGCTGTGCTGTATGTCTGTCTGCTGTTCCGTGCTGGCGGGAGATAATGCGGGGACATGCTCTGTAGGGCTGCTAAAGCCAGTTACTCGTTACACTAGTGTGTGCTTTGATGACCACGGAAGGGAAGAAGAACAGTTGGGCTCCCAGTGTTTGAGAGGGCCTCAGTGTTATTGCATTCTCTGTTGGTTGTCCTCTATATACGTGTCCCCATGCCCACAGGGGCATGGGCCAGTGTCTGTCCGCACACCAGCCAGCCGTCCTACCTGTATTAGGGTATGTGTGCCTGCACACCTTGCAGCACGGTCATGTGTAGTGAAAACACGTTTGGCTACTGTAGCACTATAAATTGTGCAGTGCGTGACTTCTTTGTCTGCACATAACTTAGCCAGCATCTGTGGCTTGTGTTTGGTGAGATAAGAGGAGGGGGGAGGGGGATGGGCGGCTAACACAAGAACAATTGCAAGGAGGGAATCTCTCCCTGCAGCCCATATGAGGCTAGGCAGCCCCTTTGCCAGTCGCAGGAGCATCCAGAACGCTGGATCTCCTGCTCTTTGCTGCCAATGCAGGTGTCGGCTGCTGGAGGAGCACAGACAGCCTGTAGCCCTGGCCTGCGACCTGGCCACATAATGTGCCCCCCTGCCCCTTCAGGAGCACCCAGCAGAGCTGGGGCTCCTGGAGCTGCAGCCTTGTAGCTTGCTGCGGGCTTTGTCCTGTAGAAGCACTCAGCAAAGTTGAGGCTCCTGTCTCGTGCCGCTGTGTCCGTGCAGCCTGTCTGTGCCCTACCTGCGGTGTCTCGACCTAAGAACCCCATGTGGGGTGATTAGGGAGGGATGCTGCCGTCCACCATCAGAGGGCCCTTGCTTGTCCTCGACCTCAACCCAGAGACCCCAAAAGTGGGGACCCGGGGAAGGAGGACCATCATCTCGACTTTAACCCAGCACCCAACTGTGGGATGCCAAGGAGGGAGCAGCATGTGGATCGACATCTCAACTGCAACCAGGCGCCCCCAAAAGTGGGGGGGTCGAGGAAGGAGCATGCTGAAAGTCTCTCCAGAGACCCACTTTTCTTCATCTTTAAGGAAAAAAATCCAAAAAACTAAAAAAATTTTAAGAGAAAAAAAATTTAGTGTTCCTCCTAATGACACTAAGCAAAAACTGGTAAAGCACTTGCTGCTCCAGAGGTGTATACTGTAGAGGGGGAGCCTTTTAACTCTTTTACAGATTCTGCATAGTGTCTCCTCCTAGTGGACAGCAGCATAACACCCCATGGTCCTGTGTCCCCCAATGAGACAAAGGAGAAAAGAGCAGTCTCTCATGTAGAAAGAAATGACGTCACTTGTGGTGGGCGGCAGGTCTCTGCACCCTGAGTATTCTGATACAATTCTGTTACTGACTTGTTTTTGCTGATCTGAGGAAACAAGAGAAAGCGCACTGTTGGGCACATAACACAGTGGACAGGGAGTAGCCCAGATCCTGAAATGAGTTTCTTTGATGACACTTTGAGGGAAGGTACAGATATTGTGGCAGTGACCCCATCCTCTGGCCCCTGATGACGCTTCGGTAGTGTATCTCATCATGCACTGGGATTCTCAAAGTGTCATCACAGAGTAAGTAGGCAAAGAAACAAAACAAAGTGCAGTTAGATAGTGTAGTTAGGGCACTAGAGGAAACATTTATGCAAATATATTAGAAGTTTGTTTAGCTTACAGCACTAAATACATGGTGATTTAGAAGAAAATCACTTTGGCCTTCAGACCACCCTTTAACACCTCTCCTGGAATGTAATTTTTGGGAACACTTGGCCAGGCACTGGTGGTTCAGCTCCAAGGAAATAAGTACACATTGCAAGATCAAAGCTCTTATAACAGAGTGACAGCAGAAAGAAAAAAGCAAGTTCATTGCAAACTTGCTTATTTTCATGCTGTCAAAGGAACTAAACCAATTTAATAATAGGAAAATATCCTTTAACTACTTACCCTTTCACTTCAGGTATTAGGTTTCTAGACTGTGCAGATCCAAGGAAACAGGCAGAAATATTTGACATCCTAAAGTTAAAAAAAGGAAACATATGCCATACTAAGCGATAACTTACGTTTAGTTTTCAAATTTTATTTTTTTTTCACAGAAAAACAGTATTAAAAAGGATTTAAGCTATTCACATGTTTTTAGTTAAATAAACCTGCAAACATTTGTACAATATATTGCAATGCCTCGTCTCCTCCAACTGACCACTTGAATGCTTTGGTCAACAAAGACTGGGGCATCTAAAAACAAACTGCTACATTTGGCTTTAGTACCGCTTGCATTAGTTATAAATGAAATTAAAGGGAATCTGTCACCAGGTTTTTGCTACCTCATCTGACAGCAGCATGATGTAGGGGCAGAGACCCTGTTTCCTGTGATGTGTTATTTACTGGACTGCTTGCTGTTATTTTGATTAAATAAAAAAATTCTGCTGAAGATCTATAAGTTATTTGAATGTGGAGCCCTATAACTCTGCCCACACCACGATTAGCACATATGTGTCAATACACGGTGTACACAGAAAGCTGAGAATCAGTGGTGGGGGTGGGGTTTTACAGAGCTCATGAATATGCTGGACCACTAGGCAGCAGGCCAAGTAGCGAAGCCTACACCAACCATAACATGCCTTGCTCAGTTTGTCTGATTTCAGTTCCCAGACCGGAAGGATCAAAACAAGATCATCAATAAAGGTATATTTGCACTGCAGAAAGATCAGCTTACAGGTGTAGGGTAGGTCGCAGAAGCATATTTGGAAAGTGTTAGGGTACCTTTACACGCCGCAACCACAGGAGACAATTTTGGCAGCGATATTTCTCGCTGGAATGATCGCCGCCAAATTGCCTCCTTATTGCGGCGTGTAAATAGGGAATTTGGCGGTGATAAAAACCAGGCGACCGAGCCGAGGCGACATATCACTGCCAAATTCCCTATTTACATGCCGCAATTGGGTGGAAATGTGGCAGCGATATTTCCAGGTCGCAATATCGCTGCCAAAATTGTCTCCTGTGGTTGCGGCATGTAAAGGTACCCTTAGTTAATAATAATTAGGCCAAATGAAAGAGGTTCACATTGATCAGGGACTATAAGTAGAAAGAAGGCTAGTCTGGTGCTGCTTCCAGCTAACTTGTCCCTGCACCAATACAGTTGACTGACAGGTCTAAGGGTACCTTTACACGTCGCAACATTGCATGCAATTTCACTTGCAACTTACTGGTTGCAGTGAAATCATGGACACATTGTTCCATTTTGTTGCCATGTACAAATGGAACAATGTGTCCATGATTTCACTGCAACCAGTAAGTTGCAAGTGAAATTGCATGCAATGTTGCGATGTGTAAAGGTACCCTAACAATAGTACTAGTACAAGTAAGGAAACAATCAATCAACTTAAGTGGTGAGGGGAGTAACTGGATTTAAATGTGTATTTTCTCAAAATTGTTTCAGAAAAAAAACATTATTGGCTACAATTATGCTGGTAGACTCAATCATCCTGCCATGTTGTGGGCAGCATAAAAGTCATAGGATCCCTTCAAAGCATCTCCGAATCACATTTTACAATTTATTAAATTGATGCAATTGGGTAGATTCATAATCACAGTCCAACAAAGAAAAGTCTTTGCCATAAGCATCTAATCAGAAAGAAGCTTCAACTCTTTAAAAAGAACAACCATATGTTATATGCTATGCTAGAACAGATTGGACATTTATCACATATGGTGGCTCATTAGTTAGCACTGTCTCGAGTCCTGGTTTCAAATCCCACCAAGGACAACTTTTGCAAGGAATTTGTATGTTTTTCCTCTGTTTGCGTGGATTATCTCCCGGTAACTCCAGAGACATTCTGGTAGGGAATTTAGAATGTAAGCCTTAATGTAAAACAACAATGATGAGGTCTGTAAAGCGATGCTAAATTAATGGCGCTATACAAGTGATTTAAATAAATACAGTACTTCCATCTGGATTTTATTTTCCCATAAACATTATGTTCACTGACCAAACAATCTGTGCGCTTAAACGTGTCCCTCCTCACTGAAAAAAGATGTTGCATAAAGTGCAATCGACATGTTGGATTTGCCTGATTTTTTATCCCCTACAGTTAGGAAACTGTAAATGTGTATAAGGGAGCTCTCTAAGGAGAGTGGCCACATTTAGCATTTATTTTACCCCCAAGAATACATATTAGTAAAGCAAGTCAACAAGGAATGTGGAGAGATTTAAAGGGAACCTGTCACCAGAAAAATGAAGTGCAATCTGCAGCCCCATGTTATAGAACAGGGAAAACGGAGTAGATTGATATATATCTTTGTGAGAAAAGATTCAGCATAATCTGTGATTTCATCTTTTAAAGCTCCTCTTTTCCTGGCATTTTGGGTCAAGTGGGCGGTCCTATCAGTGACTGACAGCTGTTTCTGTATGTACACTTATACAAGGATAGCTGCCAGTCACTGATAGGACCGCCCACTGGACCCAAAATCCCAGAAAGAGCAGGGGTTTAAATGATGAAATCACAGATTATACTGGATCTTTTCTCACAAAACTATATATCAATCTACTCAGTTCCCCCTGCTCTGTAAAAAGTGCCTGCAGATTGCACTGCATTTTCATGGTGACGGGTTCTCGCTATAAAGCCATAGAATATTGCATGTAGTTTTGGATTTTATATGCAATGTTATTCAATTATATTGCTAAGTTGTCACTGTGAATGGGCTGGAGGAATGCAAGAAAAAATAAAGCTAACCAGCTAACGCAATACCATGAAATACATGTGCAGGTGCAAAATGCTGTGGCTGCTGTTGAAAAGCAAACAATAACAAAACATGCAGAAAGAAATATACAAACACTGACCACGTGAATTTTAAATTGCATTATATATTTAGTAAGAATATAAATGTGTGGTTCCTCGAGCTCATTTTGATCAAATTGTGTAAGCCCATCTGCCTGGACAATATGAACGCTTTATAATAGGACACTAAACAGTGGGGAGAAAGATGGAATGAATGCTGGTTCAACAGTGGGGGAAAGATGGAATTAATGCTAGTTGAACGGTGTGAGACATAATTGACTGTTTTCGGCATCACTGCTGTGACTATTGTGCTATGTAAGCAGTAAATAAGAGGGGTCTTTAAAGAGGTTTTCCACTACTGTGACCTCCTTTCATTTGACTTACCTATTCCAAACAGTTTCCTAATATACTTCTACTTACCCTGCTCCTGTAAGCCGATCTCTCTGCGGCACATACATATATTTATTGATGTTCTTGCTTTGATCATTGATGGTGCCGAACACTAAACAGTATGTCACTGGGCATGCATCAACACTTATCAAATGAATGCACCACACAATAAATCAGGGTGAGAGGAGAGTGAAGTCTGATCATGCATGCCCAGACTGCTGGAGCTAGAGTTCATCCACTTCCTTACTGAAGTGACAATTTGCATATTTCCTAGAGGAGGGATGCGGCTTTAAATCTCCTTATCTACTTAACTGTCTCCTTATGGTTGCAGGCAAACTCCTCTCCATAAGGTAGATAGCGAATTCCCCAGAGCTGGTCACTGATGGAGGCAGCCATGCCCCCACCAGTGACATGCCCTGCTCAGTTTGTTCGATCTGGGCACCCAAACAGGAAGGATCAAATCAAGAGCATCAATAAAGATATATACACACTTTGGAGAGATCAGTTTACAGGAGCAGGGTAGGTAGCAGACGTATATTAAAGAGGACCTGTCACCAAACCAGGCATGGTGATCTAATTACAGCACTGAATGCAGCATGTCTGCTGCATCCAGGCAAGGGGTCCCCCAGCCCTTGAGCCCCCCTGTACCCTGAGATAATACACTTTGAAAACTTACATTGTGGAGCCAAATAGGAGGTGGCTTGTGGCTGGAGCCAAAGGGCAGTTTCACACCTCCTGCATGTTTAATCTGCCCACCGCTGCCTCCCTGATGCCAATCATCGTCTCCCTCGCCTGCAGCATAACACAGAGCTTATTGCAGTAATGGCCGCTTAGCCCCGGCCCCTGCGGTGACGTCACTGCTTATACCCGCCCTGCTCCATGGTTGACATGAAGCAGGGCGGGAAAAGGCGATGATGTCAGAGCAGGAGGCCGGTTGCCCCGCCTTCTGCAGTGACATCATCGCTTATACCTGCCCTGCTCCATGTTAACCTTGGAGCATGGCGGGTATAAGCGGTGACGTCACCGCAGGGGGCGTGGCTAAGCGGCCATTACTGCAATAAGCTCTGTGTTATGCTGCAGGCGAGGGAGACAATGATTGGCATCAGGGAGGCAGCGGTGGGCAGATTAAACATGCAGGGGGTGTGAAACTGCCCTTTGGTTCCAGCCACAAGCCACCTCCTATTTGGCTCCACAATGTAAGTTTTCAAAGTGTATTATCTCGGGGTACAGGGGGGCTCAAGGGCTGGGGGAGCCCTTGCCTGGATGCAGCAGACATGCTGCATTCAGTGCTGTAATTAGATCACCATGCCTGGTTTGGTGACAGGTCCTCTTTAAGAAAGTGTTAGTTAGGAAGAGTTAGGGCAAATGAAAGGAGGTCACATTAGTGGAGAAGCCCTTTCAGGGTGATTAATGAAAAAGTTATAGTATTCAGACAATTTAATAAAAAAAAAATGTAAGATCATGTGATAATACAGAATTAGATCCCATTAAAGCATTTTTAATTTGGCTACAAATTTCCAATGATTTCAAATAAATTTTATGGAGGCAAAACAACACAACCCTATTCAGGGACACTCACGAAAGCTGTAAAACTTGGTCTTCCATTAGTGAAATAAGTGGAGAGATCACAATGCCAATGCAGGAGGTGTACACTGGAGCAAACTGATAACACAGACTCTTTCCATAACCTTAAAAAAAAAAAAAAAAAAAAAAAAAAAAAAAAAAATCACTATAAACAAGTATGAATAGCTATTGCTTCTTCATTTTTCAGCCATCTGTATGTTAAAGGATATGGACAGTTTTGGGGAAAATACTTTTCTACTTTTTTTACTGAGGTGAATGTACTTTTGGCTAAAAATGACATTTTCCACCCTTGACCGTCTACTGCCTCTGTCTTGCACGGTTTATTACTGGTTACAGAATGAGAGGAAGTTCATTCTGACAGAAGGGTCTATAAATATTATATTTGTTGTTTTGGGCACTTCTCAGCTGATTAGTGACTATAAAGCTTAGTAATCATGTGGTCTTTAGTAAGCTGAGTGGAAACTGAGAAAAATGGAGATAATAGTTATAAACTCTTCTGTAAGATGGAACTCATTACAAATTGTCAGTTTGCCTACTGTTGGCGGCATAATACATTTTGAACCACTAATGCCATTATCAACAAATAGTGCACAATATTTAAAGAAACCAAAAAGCAAAAATGATTTTTAGCCAAAAAAATACAGAGGCATGCAAAAGTTAGGCTCCCCTGGTAAAAATTACTGTTATTGTGAACAGTTTAGCAAGTTGAAGAAAAAATTATCTTTAAAAGGCAGAAAGTTAAAGATGACATTTCCTTTGCATTTAAGAAAAAAAAATATTTTCATCTTTTACATTTCAAAAATTACTGAAAGGAAAATGGTCAGATGCAAAGGTTTGGGCACCCTGCATAGTTAGCACCTAGTAGCATGCCCTTTGGAAAGTATTGTAGGGATCAGTCTCTATTGCAGCAGCAAGTAAGGCAGTGACACTCCGGCTCAGTCCAAAAACAAGTGTGGTTTATTTCACACAATGGCAAAACAAACAAAAAAAACAGTCCTTACATCAGGATAATAGCGTCGGCCCGAAACCTGCTCCTCCTGGAGCTCGCCGAGGGGTCCTACCCCACCTTGGGGTCTGGTACACGCTCTCTGTGCTCTCACAGGCTACTTTTTCCCCAGACTGAACTCCTCTCCAGTCTGATCTCCTCTCACAACACCTTCACAGCCGTCTCTTCTGGCCTAACCTTTCTCACCTGTCTTTCCCTCCCAGCTACTTCAAAAGCCTGGGGCGGGAGATGAGGAATGGAGGCCCGCCCAAACACCTTCCCCCATTCCTCATAGATGAGGTCCCATAACAGGCTTTACCAACAGCCACCGTTCTCAGTAACGGGGGCCACACCTACCTCACCTATGCTCATGTAAGCATCTCCTGTCCCATACATGCAGTAGCTCACCATCCTTGGGGAAACATAGCGTCCCTCTACTACCATTCCCCTTGCTACCTCACACACCCCCCCCCTCAGTTCAACCCTGGGGGGGTGAACTCCTGCCACCAAACAGTGAGTCCGGGACAAGGCATCGGCATTGCCCTGCAGCCTCCCGGCTCTGTGTTCCACCGTGAAGTTAAAGTTCTGGAGCGACAAGAACCACCTGGTGACTCGCGCATTCCTCTCTCTTGACTGGCTCATCCACGTGAGTGGGGAGTGGTCAGTCACCAACCGAAACCGTCGCCCCAGCAGGTAATACCTCAACGCTTCCAAGGCCC
Source organism: Allobates femoralis (assembly GCA_033576535.1). NCBI lineage: Eukaryota > Metazoa > Chordata > Amphibia > Anura > Aromobatidae > Allobates > Allobates femoralis. The sequence goes on from JARQOC010000003.1 coordinate 334,945,563, forward strand.
ATTTGATGGCTAGGCACTCTCTCTCGACCACACTGTAATTTTTCTCTGCAGGCGTGAGCTTGCGGCTCAGGTAGTTAACGGGGTGTTCTTCCCCATTCACCTCCTGAGAAAGGACTGCACCTAGCCCTACTTCTGATGCATCTGTCTGAACGATGAAGGTTTGGGTGAAGTCAGGTGTGACAAGGATGGGAGACCCGCATAACACCGTCTTCAAGACCAGAAAGGCATGCTCGGCCTGGGGGTTCCACTTTACCATAACGGGCCGTCTTCCTTTCAGAAGGTCTGTCAATGGGGCTGAGAGGGTGGCAAAATTGGGGATGAACCTCCTGTAGTATCCCACAATTCCCAGAAAGGCTCTCACCTGCTTTACTGTCCTTGGTTGGGGCCAACTCTGGATGGCTTCGACCTTGTTGACCTGCGGCTTAATCATACCTCGCCCTATCACATACCCCAAATAGCGTGCCTCCTCCATTCCCAGAGCACACTTTTTGGGGTTGGCAGTCAGCCCCGCTGCCCGGAGAGAGTCCACCACAGCCTGTACCTTGGCCAAGTGGCTCTCCCAGTCGCTGCTGAAAATGATGACGTCATCCAGATAGGCCGAGGCGTACCTTTGATGAGGCTTCAACACGATGTCCATTAATCTTTGGAACGTGGCTGGAGCCCCATGTAAGCCAAATGGCAACACCAGGTAGTGAAACAGACCCTCCGGGGTGATGAACGCGGTCTTCTCTTTGGCGCTATCCGTAAGGGGTACTTGCCAGTATCCCTTAGTTAGATCGAGTGTGGAGAAGTACCGGGCTTTCCCGAGTCTTTCAATGAGCTCGTCTACTCGTGGCATTGGATAAGCGTCAAATTTAGAGACCTCGTTCAGCTTCCGGAAGTCGTTGCAAAACCGTATCGTCCCATCGGGTTTGGGAATAAGCACAATGGGACTAGCCCATTCACTTTTCGACTCCTCAATAACCCCTAACTCCAGCATTTGACAAACCTCCTTTGAAATGGCCTTTCGCCGTGCCTCAGGTACTCGGTAGGGCCTCATCCGAACTTTTACCTGGGGCTCGGTGACAATGTCGTGTGTAATCAACTAGGTACGCCCTGGCAGCTTTGAAAATACATCCGTATTCCTGGCCACAAACTCACGAGACTCTTGCTGCTGGTTTTTCGTGAGGGTTTCGGCTATCGTCACTTCTGCCACTGCCCCCTCAGGCACCACCTTGGCCTGTAAAGTCAGTGCAGGAGGACGGTCAGCTGGAGACCCTTCTGTACCCAGACCCTCTCTGTCTTTCCAGGCTTTTAGCAGATTGACATGGTATATCTGCTCGGTCTTTCTCCGACCCGGCTGATACACCTTGTAGTTGACCTCCCCAACTCTTTCTAGGATTTCGTAGGGCCCTTGCCACTTCGCCAAGAATTTACTCTCCACAGTAGGCACTAGTACCAGGACTCTGTCTCCCGGGTTAAAAGTTCTGACCTTAGCGGATCTATTATATACCCGGCTTTGAGCTCTTTGGGCTTCCTCTAAGTGTTCTTTCACTATTGGCATCACCGCTGCCATCCGGTCCTGCATGGTCGCGATGTGCTCTACTACACTTTTGTGAGGGGTGGGTTCCTTCTCCCATCCCTCTTTGGCAATGTCGAGCAGGCCCCGGGGATGTCTACCATACACGAGTTCGAACGGAGAAAAACCTGTTGAGGCCTGTGGTACCTCCCGAATCGCGAACATCAGGTATGGTAGAAGACAATCCCAATCCTTCCCATCCCTGGATACCACCTTTTTCAGCATGCTCTTTAGGGTTTTGTTGAATCTTTCAACTAAGCCATCTGTCTGCGGATGGTAGACCGAGGTGCGCAACTGCTTTACCCGGAACAGTTTACATAGCTCCTTGGTAACCTTGGACATGAACGGCGTCCCCTGGTCCGTAAGTATTTCTTTAGGGATTCCTACCCGGCAGAACACGGCGAGTAGCTCTTTGGCTATCAATTTCGCCGAGGTGTGCCGCAGTGGAATTGCCTCTGGATACCTGGTAGCGTAATCCATGATTACCAGGATATGCTGATGCCCTCGGGCAGACTTGACCAGAGGACCCACCAGATCCATGGCGACCCTTTCAAATGGTACGTCTATAATGGGCAAGGGTACCAAGGGACTACGGGAGTGCGGCATAGGAGCGGATTGCTGACACTCGGGGCATGATTCGCAATACCGCTGTACCTCCCGAAACACTCCCGGCCAGTAAAAACGCTGCAGAATTCGTTCCAGAGTCTTTTTATGGCCGAGGTGTCCGCCCAGCACATGCCTATGTGCCAAGTCGAGCACCGTCGGGCGATAAGGCTGCGGAACCACCAGCTGTTCCAAGGTCTCACCCCGCACTCTGTCAACCCTGTATAACAGATCCTGGTTGACAGCCATGTGGGGAAACACCTGGTCTGCTCCTGGGTACTGAAACACCCCATTAATACAAATAACGTTTTCCCTTGCCCTATTTAACGTCGGGTCTTGGAGCTGTGCAGTACCAAAATTGTCACGGGGAATTCCCAACTCTGCGAACTCAGGTACTGACCCGAGCTCGTCGGCTTCACCCGCTAATACCTCTAGAGGGGACATTGTTACTCCCACGGCTGGCACCCCTGAGTCGGGATCACGAGGTTCAGGCTCAGGACCCGTGACATTCTGGACTTGTTTACCCCTTAACCCCGGGTTTCCCGGTAACAGAGTCCAGAATAGAGGAAAGTCTCTCCCAAGGATCAGTCCATACGGCAGGGACTCTAACACTCCCACCTCATGACGACACTCTCCCTTCGGGGTTTGGATAGTGATTATGGCGGTAGGGTACTCTTTCAAATCCCCATGAATGCATAAGACCCCCACATTACGTCCCGTGTAGGATGCAGACCCAGCCAAGGTGGCATGCACCAGGGTGATAAGGCTTCCCGAGTCCAAGAGGGCAGCTGCAGGACATCCCGCCACCGTAACCTGACACATGGGAGAGATAGGTGCAGGCTCTGGGGAAGCAGCGGTATATACCGGGAAGGCATAGAGGGAGACACGCCGGGCCACACTGCAGTCCATAGGATCGGTGGTGATAGGGCAGTTTGCAGCAATGTGTCCTCGCTCTTGACACCTCCAGCACACAATAGTCTCTAGCTTCCTTGCCTGAGGGCCTGCAGGGGTGGGGGTGCGTGTCAGAGTCTTGTACTTCTCAGGGTCGGTGACCTTGCGGGATTTGGGGAGCACACAGGCTGGGGAAGAAACTTTTAACAAGTTCTGGGTGGCCTCATAACGTTCCACCAAACCGACCAGCTGGTTGGCATCGACAGGGTCCCCATGTCCCACCCACTGCTGTATGGATGGGGGCAAGGCCCGCACAAACTTGTCCAGTACCACTCTTTCCACCATCTGTGCTGCGGACAACAGCTCCGGCTGTAACCATTTTTTTACAAGATGGACGAGATCATACATCTGAGACCGGACCGCTACAGTCTCTACATAGGCCCAGCGATGGACTCTCTGGGCACGGAGATACACATTCACACCTAATCGAGCTAGAATCTCGGCTTTTACCTTTTGATAGTCCCGGGCGTCCTGCTCGCTCAGGTCGTAGTACGCTTTCTGGGGCTCTCCAATCAGATATGGCGCTACGACCTCCGACCATTGGTGTGGCGGCAGACTCTCTCGCTCTGCCACTCTCTCGAACCCCGCCAAGAAAGCTTCAACATCGTCCCCTGCGGTCATCTTTTGGAGCGACGCACGGACCCTCTTCTTGATGTCCTGCTGTGGATCAGATGATGCGCTTGACCTCAGGGCTGTTAACTGTTCCATCAGGAGTTGGTTGGTTTGCTGTTGAAGTCTCAGGGCCTCCGTATGGCTGTGCTGCTGGGCCTGCAGCGCCTCAGCATACATCTGCTGTTGCTGCTTCTGCTGCAGGTTGGCTTCAATCAATGCCTTTACAACGTCCTCCATTGCTGAGCGCTGCTTTAGGGCTTGCTTCACCCAGGACATACAACTCGTCCTCTACAGCGGTTAGTGTATGCCTTACTGCATTGCCCGCATTCTCCACCATATGTAGGGATCAGTCTCTATTGCAGCAGCAAGTAAGGCAGTGACACTCCGGCTCAGTCCAAAAACAAGTGTGGTTTATTTCACACAATGGCAAAACAAACAAAAAAAACAGTCCTTACATCAGGATAATAGCGTCGGCCCGAAACCTGCTCCTCCTGGAGCTCGCCGAGGGGTCCTACCCCACTTTGGGGTCTGGTACACGCTCTCTGTGCTCTCACAGGCTACTTTTTCCCCAGACTGAACTCCTCTCCAGTCTGATCTCCTCTCACAACACCTTCACAGCCGTCTCTTCTGGCCTAACCTTTCTCACCTGTCTTTCCCTCCCAGCTACTTCAAAAGCCTGGGGCGGGAGATGAGGAATGGAGGCCCGCCCAAACACCTTCCCCCATTCCTCATAGATGAGGTCCCATAACAGGCTTTACCAACAGCCACCGTTCTCAGTAACGGGGGCCACACCTACCTCACCTATGCTCATGTAAGCATCTCCTGTCCCATACATGCAGTAGCTCACCATCCTTGGGGAAACATAGCGTCCCTCTACTACCATTCCCCTTGCTACCTCACAGTATAAACAGCTTGTAAATACTTTTTGTAGCCAGTCAAGAGTCCTCAATTTGTGTTTGAGAGATTTTCTTCTTTGGACAAGTCTTCCAGTTCTGTAAGATTCCTTGGTCGTCTTCGATGCTGTGCTCTTTTGAGGTCTAGCCATAGATTTTCAATGGTGTTCAGATCAGGAGACTGAGGGCCATTGTGAAATCTTTAGCTTATGCATTTTTAGGTAGTCTATTGTGGATTTTGACACATATTGAGATCAGTATCCATCCTCTTTTCAACTTCAGTTTTTTTTTTTTTACATATGGTGTTATGTTTACATCAACAATTTGTTGAACTTTCATTGAATCCATTCTTTCCTTTAACCATGAAATGTTCCCAGTGCCACTGGCTCCAACACAACCCCAAAGCATAATTGATCCACCCCCATGTTTAATCGATGGCGAGATCGTCTTTGTCCTAAATACTGTGCCCTTTATTCTCCTGTGAGACAGTGACCGGGTTATCTATGACGGCCGGTATGTGTCTCCCAGGATGTGCTCCCTCCACGTATAGGAAGCACTCCACCCAGGGGTTTTGGTGTGGATTTTCCTCTTGGTCTGTACGAGGTTAAAAGGAAGCAGGAACACTGGGGGTGGTGCCAAGTTGGCGTGCAAGTAACTCGTGAACAGACAGTCTAAGTAAAACCCGGAAGGGAGAGGAACCAGCATGCCGAAATAACACAGCCTTACCCGTGGGGTCTCCTCCTGTGGAGAAGCCAGGTCAGAGCCTGACAGAGGATCAGGATATACACAGGGTGGTGTGGAGTTTGTACCGGCTGCGCTACGGAACCGTGAGGTTTGTGAATACTGTGGACTTGTGAATAATAAACCGTGTGCTGTGAACTTTTGTGCCTGGGTCCCTGCCTTCTGCTGTGCAAACTGACATTGCTACGTCAGATATGGTGGAGAATGCGGGCATAACAGCCTGGTAGGGTACAGCAACCTGGAATACCCAGTGGCACATGTCCCTGATTCGTGCAGCCAAGCTACAGTACAAACCCGCAGGCAGCATGGAGGACTTGCTCAAGCACCTGGTGGCTCAGCAGCAGCAGCAACAAATGCAACAACAGCAGCAACAACTGTACCAGCAGCAGCAACAGATGCACCAGGAGCAGCAGGCCACCCAACAAGAGACGAATCAGCTCATGATCCGACACAACTGGACCTCCTGACCACAGAGCTCCGGGCCAGTCCAGCGGCTTCATCCCAGGACCAGGCGAGGACTGCAGCATCAGGACAGCGGTATAGGCGAGCGTTGCAAAAGATGACCCCGGGGGATGATGTAGAAGCTTTCCTGACTGTGTTTGAGCGGGTAGCGGAGAAGGAGAAACTGTCAGCCGGCTAGTGGACCAAAGTATTGGCGCCCTATCTGACTGATGAGCCCCAAAAGGCGTACCTGGACCTCTGTACCGAGGAAACCCTGGATTACGGGGCCCTGAAGGGTGAAATTCTTGCTCGGTTGGGGGTGAACACATATGTACGGGCTCAGCAGGTAAACCAGTGGTTCTTTGAGGAAGCCAAACCCGTACGCTCCCCGGCCTGCGATTTTTTGCATTTAGAGAAAAAGTGGTTGCAGCCTGAGACTCTGAGTCCTGCGCAAATGGTGGAGAGGGTGGTCGTCGACCGCTTCGTGCGCACTCTTCCCGTTCCTATACAAAGGTGGGTGGGACAAGGTCACCCCAGTACCCTGAATCAATTAGTGTGCCTGGTGGAGCGACATGTGGCTATGCAGGACTTGATTCGGGACACTGGGACTTTGCGTGCCGCCCATGGATCTGCCTCCTCCAACCCCAAGCCAAGGACCCCCCCCGCCAGAACCTGTGCAGGACCCCGCCCATCTCCCGCATGAGCCCTCTCCCGCCGCTCCAGGTGTCCGAAAAGCAATGTACCCTAAAAGACAAACCGTCAAGGGAGTTACTTCCCCCATTAGACGTTGGCGGTGCCAGCGGGTGGGACATATGGGAGCCCAGTGTCCACTTACCACGGAGCCCATGGACTGCGGGTATACTCAGCGGGGCTTAATAAAAAAGCCAAGAAGTCAGCGCTGCCTAGGGTTAGCACGCAATACAAAAAGTGCATGTGCACATAATTTCTAACTGTACTTTAAACTGAGACATTTGGCAAACAATTGATCAATTCTTTGAGCTACCCCGCCACGTCACGGCATTCTCAGATGGGGCAGTCCTACTCTACATTTTTTAATTCGCTGTGCCATTACGGCCTCCTGAATGCATTAAAAGCAGAACCTTATCAAATGCACACGTACCTGAAGCATTACTGAACTACTCCCATGGCACCAGAAAAGCAGCGCAGATAAAGGCAGACCAGGTCCAGACATGACATCCGGACATTATCAGATCTGACCCCCACACTGCCCAACCAACAACCATGGATGAGGTAGAACAGGCCCAAACACATGTGCAACAATCAAGCAGAGCCTATGAGCAGGGTATGGCCGCTGTATGTATGTACAGCAGCCTAGTTCAATCACATTAAAGACAGATAGAATGGCATGCACAACCAAGCGCGCACGGCAAAAAGTGGTGGTCAGCCACAAACCTATAACAAATAAAAAAGTCAAGAAGCCAGTGCTGCCTAGGGTTAGCACGCAATACAAAAAGTGCATGTGCACATAATTTCTAACTGTACTTTAAACTGAGACATTTGGCAAACAATTGATCAATTCTTTGAGCTACCCCGCCACGTCACGGCATTCTCAGATGGGGCAGTCCTACTCTACATTTTTTAATTCGCTGTGCCATTACGGCCTCCTGAATGGTTGGGCAGTGTGGGGGTCAGATCTGATAATGTCCGGATGTCATGTCCGGACCTGGTCTGCCTTTATCTGCGCTGCTTTTCTGGCGCCATGGGAGTAGTTCAGTAATGCTTCAGGTACGTGTGCATTTGATATGGTTCTGCTTTTAATGCATTCAGGAGGCCGTAATGGCACAGCGTATTAAAAAATGTAGAGTAGGACTGCCCCATCTAAGAATGCCGTGACGTGGCGGGGTAGCTCAAAGAATTGATCAATTGTTTGCCAAATGTCTCAGTTTAAAGTACAGTTAGAAATTATGTGCACATGCACTTTTTGTATTGCGTGCTAACCTTAGGCAGCGCTGGCTTCTTGGCTTTTTTATCAGCGGGGCTTAATGTATGCTCAGTGGGTGTGTACAGCCACCTTGTTACTCCGGGGACTGATCTGCATTTATGGCAAGTACAGGTTAATGGGTGCCAGGTGCAAGGCTTGTTGGATTCGAGAAGCGTAGTGACCCTCGTGCGGTCAGCTCTAGTCACTGAGGTGAAGGACATCGGGCCTACCGTCGAGGTGGTATGCATACATGGGGATCTCCGAGACTACCCTACGGGGGTGGTCACCATCACGGCTCCGTGCGGACAGGTACAGCATGAAGTGGTACTGATGCCCACCCTTTCCTATGATGTAATCCTGGGGAGGGATCTGCCTTTTTTTCTGGACTCTATACAAGGGGTCCTCCAAGACCCCTCAGGTCAAGGACGGTCCGAGGCCTGAGCCCGACGATCCAGAGTCTGGGACACCTGCCGTAGGGGTCACCACGGAAGGGACAGAGTGTGACCCAGATAGGTCGTCCCTAGAGGTATTGGCAGGTGAGCTCGGAACAGACGAACCAATCCCGGAGTTGGAGGCGTCTCCAGGTACTTTCGGGACAGCCCAACTCCAGGATTCTACGTTAATACACGCCCGGAGTCGGGTGATCGAAATTGATGAGGTGGCACAGGTGCCAGGTGCCCAGGTAAGATAACCCCATTTCGCCCTCAAGCAGGATTTGCTCTACCAAGTGGATAGTATACGGGGGAATGTCGTGGAGCAGTTGTTGGTACCCCTGCCGTATTGCCGGCGGGTCTTCGACTTGGCTTAAACACCTCATGAGTGGCCACCTAGTGTCTAAGAAAACGCAGGAGCGGCTTTTGCAATGGTTTTATTGTCCCGGGATCCTTGGGGAGGTGAAAAGGTACTGCGAAACCTGCCCGGAGTGTCAACTCACGGCACCCCTGGCTCACTTCCGCAGTCCTTTGGTCCCTTTGCCCATTATAGAAGTCCCTTTTTGAGCGTATAGCTATGGATCTGGTGGGACCCATCGTAAAGACCGCCCGAGGACACCAACACATCCTAGTGATAGTCGATTACGCCACCCGTTACCCTGAGGTCGAAACCCCTCAGACATACTGCAGCTAAGCTTATTGCTCGGGAGTTGTTTGCCGTGCTCTGTCAGGTGGGGTTGCCCAAGGAGATCCTTACGGATCAAGGGACCCCATTCATGTCCAAAGTCACTAAGGAGCTGTGCAGACTACTCCAGATTAAGCAGTTGCGTACGTCAGTGTACCATCCCCAAACGGACGGGTTGGTGGAACGGTTCAATAAAACCCTGAAATCCATGTTAAAAAGGGTAGTCTCCAAAGATGGGAAGGACTGGGATATGTTGATCCAGTATCTCATGTTTGCAGTCCGGGAGGTACCCCAATCCTCCACGGGGTTTTCGCCATTCGAGTTGTTGTACGGGTTACATCCCCAGGGGATTGTTAGACCTGGCCAGGGAAACATGGGAGCAGGAACCAACCCCCATAAAAGCGTGATCGAACACATTTTGGGGATGCAGAACCGAATAGCCGCGGTCATGCCGCGGAGGTTTGTGAATACTGTGGACTTGTGAATAATAAATCGTGTGCTGTGAACTTCTGTGCCTGGGTCCCTGCCTTCTGCCGTGCAAACCGACATCGCTACCTCACACTCCACACAAACCTTTGATCACTGTGGCCAAAGAGTTATATTTTAACCTCATCAGTCCACAGGACTTGTTTCCAAAATGTATCAGGTTTTCTTCTGATGACTCTTCTATGAAACCATTATTTGTCCAGGAGTCTCTGAACACTAGAACAAAATACCACAACTCCAGAGTCTGCTAAATTTTCCTGAAGGCCTTTTGCAGTCAAGCAGAGATTCTTATTTGCCTCCCTAGCAATGCTACGAGCAGCTCTCACAGACATTTTGCTTGGTCTTCCAGACCTTCTCTTGACCTTGTCTTTGCTTGGTCTTCCAGACCCCAACGCCTCCAGACCTTGGTATTTGCTTGGTCTTCCAGACCTTCTCTTGACCTTGAACTGTTCCTGTTACCTGCCATGTCTTAATTACATTTCGAACTGAAGATAGTAAAGTGTTTCTAAGTTGCCCTATCTTCTTACAGCCTTCTGCTTTGAGGACCTTCACTATTTTCAGAGTGCTAGGCAACTGCCTAGAAGAACCCATGACTTCTGTTTTTTTGGCACACGGTTAGAGGCGGCTAGGTTTTTATAAAGCTGTGAAATTTACATCACCTGGCCTTTCCCAACGATGATAGTGAAAAAGTCATAACCCTAACAGGCTAATAAAGGTCTAAAATCTTGGTTAAAGTTATCTGAACACACAAATTTCCAAGGGTGCCCAATTGTTTACCTCAGCCTATTCTTGTTTTTGTAATTTTTAAAATGTAAAATACAAATTTTTTTTTACCTAGAATACAAAGGAAATATGTCATGTTTAACGTCTTGCCTTTTAGTGATCATTTCATCTTCAACTTGCTTAACTGTTCACAATAACAGTAAATTTGATCAGGGGACCCAAACTTTTGCATGGCGCTTTACATGCATTTAAGTAAAATAAAATTCCACCAAAAGGTGTTTATATACTTTAAGAATTTCATTTCAAAGTGCCATTTTCTTCTAAATGTATGTTTACATGTAACATTAAAGATAAACTGTTTAGAAGAAAATATAAAGCGCAAATAGGGTCTTATCTGAGAGATTAGTGCAATAAAGGAATTGCAGATGCTCACCTTGTGGGGTTGTGAAGTCACAACCACTATGGCTGGTTTCACATAGCGTATTTTTTCCTATCCGTGGGATCCTACTTTTTGCCGGACTCCACGGACAGGAATGGACAGCATTGGAGGTGACCTCCAGATGCCATTTCTGTGTCCGGGGCCGTGATTAGCACGGATCCGGACACAAAAAGGTGACAGGAGGCAGCGGGACACTTTCACTTCTGTAATGTACATACATACATTGCGGAAGTGAAATTTAGTAAAAGAAAGGGTTAAAAATAAAAAATATGTATGGTCACCTGTCCAGTGAGTCCCTCGACGCCTCCAGCAAGCTCTGGATGCTTACAGGACCTGCGGTTATGTCACAACTCTGCAGCATCATCGGATCACATGACCGCAGTTACCGTGATCGGGTTGTGACGTAACTGCAGGTCCTGTAAGCATCCGGAGCTTGCTGGAGGCGTCGGGGGACTCGCTGGACAGGTGAGCATACATATTTTTTTATTTTTAACCCTTTCTTTTACTAAATTTAACTTCCGCAATGTATATACATACATTGCGGAAGTGAAATTAGATGGTTAGGAGCAGTTTTAGTGTACTGAGCATGCTCAGTACACTAAAATCGGGTCCGAGAAACGATCCCGTGTTTTCTTGGACCTGTGCTCCATTGGATCCCAGGTTAAAGGCCGCGGATCGGGTCGGATCCGATTTGTGTCCGATTTTTTGGTGTGCCCAAAATCAGAGCAGTCTCCGATTTTGGGCACAGCAAAAAATCGGACACAAATCGGATCCGACAACAATCGGATGGCAATTAGGCCAAATCCGATCCGATTCGTGCCCATAGGATAACATGGGGGCCAAATCGGATCGGTGGCTGTCTGTTTTACAACGGACAGCCACGGACCCTCAAAAATCGCAATGTGAAACCACCCTATGAAAGCATGAAACCAGTTGCCGCAATCCCCAGTGATTAGTGTATATTCACGAAAAAGACAGACAAGGAGTTAGTGAACACGCTGCTGAAATCCATGAGACATCAAGGGTTAGGTTACAACATAGGTTTTTGTCCTGGAAAGGGGCCATTGGTTTGTCCTGAGAAATAGGCCAGACAGCCTTGAAACGCCATGAATAATAAACCATTGTTGTAAACTAACCGTTGGTGTCTTGTGGATTTTGGCAGCATCTGTCTTTTTCCTGGATATGTTACATTGCTTGCATTATTAATGTATGGTATGTATATTAATCATTTCAATATTTCAGCCAGGTCTGTAATTTTAAGCAAAATACCTCCCTACATGCAAAAGCGCACCTATTACATATTATATATCATATGTACTACTGAACCTACCTAAAGTAAGAGATTTAAGTAAATTCAAGGAGACCTCACAAAAGTACTTCAAGGGGCTGTATTAAAAAAAAAATATTTTTGTTTTCCTAGCCACTTTGACCATAAATTGGAGTTGAGCATAGCAACCCAGTCCTATCCACCAACTTATAAAATCATAGAATGCACAGACAAAGAAAGAACAAGATATCTATAAGACCAACAGATCGGGTACCTGTTGCCATGACAACAAGGTTGTCGCGTCTTTCTTTTAAAATGGAATGTATAACTTTCCACTGAACGCTGGAAAAAAAGGAGAAATGAAAATTGTAAAATGAAAATATTGTTATTCCTATGTTAATGACAGAAGGCTATTAATTCAGTAATTGCTTTTGCATGCTCCCGCCATAGTTAGTATCAGGCTATTACAGAGAAAGTCATACCTTGTACTAAGATTGAACTAAACCACCATTGGGTTCTCCAATAATGTGATAAAGTGGCCCAGTCATGTAATTCAAACTGCAATTTATCCTTATCCTAGGATGATCTGACATTTAAATTAGGTAATGGGGGTTATTTTATTACATTCTTGAAGAACCCCTTTAAGCATTATGTCCCTGAAAGGAGAAGCCATTCTCACATTTGGGAGCCTGCTAAGGAATCCTGTGACATCATGTAATTCTTTGTGTAAGGGCCCTTTCACATCAGTGTTTTTTGAAATTTGCGGCAGATGCGGTGAAAAAAACGCATCTGCCGCAATTACCGCATACCGGCTGCACTTGCGGCGCGGTTGCGGTAAACGCAATGCAAAGTATAGGCGTACTTGTGGCAGGTGCGGCAAGTGCGGTTTTGCACTTGCGGCAGTGAAAAAAAAACGCGGCTGACCGCGTTTTTTTACGCTGCCGCACCTGCAGCAAGTGCAAAACCGCACTTGCCGCACCTGCGCCTATACTTTGCATTGCGTTTACCGCAACCACGCCGCAAGTGCAGCCGGTATGCGGTAATTGCGGCAGATGCGTTTTTTTCACCGCATCTGCCGCAAATTTCAAAAACCGCTGATGTGAAAGGGCCCTTAGAAAGGCTCAGGGACATACAGAAAAGATAGGTCTAGATCTTCACTTCACCTGCATGTCTTTATTTACAGATAACTGATAACGTTTATCTTCCTATGTTTTGTTTCCATTAAAGGTTTATCTACACTAGCTGATGGTGGCAGTAAAACGATCTCTGATCAATGGTCATTTAAACCATAACGACCATTTAAATTTTTATCTAATAATAATGTAGAGCAAGTCATTGTAATAAACTTTCAAATATCCTTTATAAAAGAAATCTGGAAGAAAACCTTTCAAAAACCCGTCTAGAAGATGTCCCCCCTAGACTGTCACTAAACCAGACGTATGCTTGTTGTCAGGGAAATCCGAATTGAGCCCCACACACTGAATATAGTCTTATAAGGGTGCGGGCGGTGCTTTTTTTTTTTCTTTAAAACTTTCTTTATTTTACACTGCCCCTTATGGCACTTCACCACTACATTGTCTGATCACTTGTGCTATGCAGAGAGATGCTTCAGTATCCCTCTGCATAGCACAAATTATTACTTTCTGCGAGCAATACAGCTCAGGTATCGCTGGCAGGAAGTGATTCATGACAGCATCTGAAGTCATCAGCAGATCCCGCACCATCATGGCAACGCATTGAGGCCTGTGATCCCATCACAGGTCCGCCGATGTTGGCGCAGAACTGCGTGATCCCTTCTGCAGTTCTTTGTATCACACTGTCAGTGATTTACAGCATGATCCAAAGGGATAACAGTGCCGACTGAATCACTAATTCAATCAGTGCTGTTAGGTACACAGCAGTGTCAGCTGATCATCTCGCATTAAAGGGAGAGGGACGCAGCCAAGGATGTATAGATACACCCTTGGTTGTGAAGGGGTTAATAACTGCAATACATGCTGGTCAACTATGACAATGAAAAGTTTCATTCCTTTAAAAAGGATCATTACAATCAACTTTTACTTCTATTTATTTAAGAAAAAGAATTACGAGAAATTTTTGAATATATAACTTTCCAATCCATCACTTTACAAGTTTGGATCATTTGAGTTCAAATCATCCACAGGGAATATACTGTAAATTCCCCATTGATTGCCATGCAAACATAAATAACAGAATAGAGGCATGCTTAAAATTCCAATATTTCTTGAAGAGAATGGGAGTCAGGCTAAATGGTGCCCTGTGAAAAACTGTCTTCCAGTACCTTAAACATATTGTTGTGACCCAGTTTCACATGGTTGGGCAGGAGGTTCTTTTTCAAATTTTTAAAAGAAATGATTTAGACAATGTTTTTTCCACATTTGGACAAAGCGTTTTATTTTCTTTTGCCACAAAGAAACCTGTGTGAATCTACTCTAAAATGTATTTCTATTTAAAAAGGACCTGTCACCCCCCTGGTGCTTGGCAAACTAAATTCAGCACTGAATGCAGCATGTCTGCTGCAATTAGGGAAGGAGTCCCCCATTTCTCTAGCCTCCCTGTAACCTTTAAAAAAGATTTTAGAAACCTTACAGTTAAAAGGTCGCCTGGGTGGGATCTGACACAGAGCAGGATCAGAAGAGGAGGGCAGACCCAGAACAAGAGGAGGCGGCGGCAGACATAGAGAGGGCGGTATACACAAGGAGGAGGCAGGGAGGATTGTGCTTGCAGTGAGGACCTCTTAATAAGATCCCAGATGGGCGTGCTAAAGCAGTGTGAGCTCCCTCGCCCCCCTCCATGGGCGGCATAGGCTGTATGACGCAAATCGCGTCATATCCATATCATAGGACTTCGTGCTGCGCATTGCGCATGCGCGAATTTGCTCTATGGCAGCTAGTCTGGGATTAGCTGCCGCAGGGACAACTCGTGCATGCGCAATGCGCAGCGCGAAGTCCTATGATATGGATATGATGCAATTTGCGTCATACAGCCTATACCGCCCATGGAGGGGGGCGAGGGAGCTCACACTGCTTTAGCACGCACATCTGGGCGTGAATAATCGATCTGCATGCGGCGCTGAAATCCACAGGGAACACCTTGTGCGACTTCTCAAGCATTGAGAAGCTGCAGAAAGCAAGGTAATAAAAGCACTTTTGGATACTTTACAAATACCATTTTTTTACACAAAGGGATGCCTACAATGCATTCCTGGAGGTGCAGGGACAGGTAAAAATGGTCTGGGGATTGATTTTTAGGGGTCAGGTTCCCTTTAAACACTGCTTTGTTTCCCTGTTAAACATACCTAGCTGCAATTTTAATTTTTGATTAACCATATTCAGCAAAGAAAAGGAAGAAAAATAGATGGCAAAGGATCTAGTGGGTGGCCTTGCAAGTAGGAGGGAAATACAGAAGGTCGGGTCCTAAAGCAAATTTTTTAATGCATACCTCTGAAAAACCGCCTGTTTGAATATAAAGAATTCATGCTTTTTTTATCTAACAGTAACACATCAAACTTTCATGGTCAGTGGGAGTTGGATAATGAAACATTTAGGCTATGTCCACATACTGTATAACAGTTCCAGTACTGCGGATGAGACCTCACTAAATCTCATTCACATGCTGGGGAGCAAACTCACAATATTAATTAACCTCTATAGGGACCCTGAAGGGGAATGTATAGACAAAAACACTCAGGAGACCCAGGATTACTGGAGCTCTGTGAGCAGAGAAAAGACTGAGGCATATGTGCTTATCTCTGATGAAGAGCATGTGTCATCAGAAAATGACCTTTGTATTTCAAGTGTTTTTTAACCCCTTCCTGACCCGTGATGCAGCATATGTGCATGGCAATCGATACGTTCCTGACCTATGACGCATATGATGTGTCACCTGGGAATTCTGTTCCTGCAGCTCGAGTGAGGGTGTCACTGACTTGTCACTCGAGCTGCAGGTACATGAGGACATGTACTATACCCCAGGGGGGTGGATTTGTCCCCCCGAGGCCACAGTCCTGGTGATTGGCGGTTGAAAGTGAAACCGCTAATCACTGCGACTGTAATAGTCTGCAGTCTCCCCCTGCCCGCCGCGTCTTCCCCTGTACTCCGGTGTCTCCCCCCCGTCCTCCAATGATTCCCACTTGGCCCCCGTTTCTCCTGCCTGCACCCCCCCGATGATCACCCCCTATCTTCGGTAATCTCCAGTGATCACCTGCTCCCCCTCATCTTTCCGCCACCGTCCTGCTCCTCCGGTTCTCCTCTTCTGGTCCTCCTCTTCCTGTTCTCCCGTCCCGCTGCCGTGGTGAGTGGATTCGGATCTTCTCAGATCCCTCCTTCTCTGCACCTTGATCGATCAGGCTGCAGTGAAGGGATCTGATAGCCATTATGTGATCACTGTGCCAGAGCTGTCAGATCACTTTACTGTAGCCCCGATCCCCCTGCAGGGAGATCAGGCTGCAGTGAAGTGGATCAGACAGCCCTGGCACAGTGATCACAGTGGATCACTGCGCCCAGGCTGTCAGATCGCTTTCTGCAGCTCAATCCCCATGCAGGCGGATCGGACTGCAGAGTAGCGATCTGACAGCCCCTGCGCAGTGACTGCACATAGTGGATCACTGAGCCCGGGCTGTCAGATTGCTTCTCTGCAGCCCAATCCCTGTGCAGGAGGATCAGGCTGCAGCAAAAAGATTTGACAGCCCTGGCGCAGCGATCCATTATGTGATCACTGTGGCAGGGCTGTCAGATCACTTCACTGCAATGTCAGGTCACCTGACCCAAGCCTCAGATCATGTGATCTCTGAGACTTGAGTTTGCACAGTGATGCTGCACTGTATGGCAATGATCTGCCATACACTGCATCATCACTATGATACCGGAAACTGCAACAAGAGGACACTTGATCCCTTGCTGCAGTCTCTGGAACTAGCAGAGGCGATCGAGCGTCGTGGGACCATCGTTGTGGGCCTTCGTTGTGAACTACGTCGGATCTTTTTATAATAAAGATGGAGTCCGAATTTTGTGGGGTTTTTTTCCAAATAAAAAGATTTTTCTCTGTGTGGTGTATTTTTTGACTATTTACTAGAGATTCCTAATGGCGGGGCCTTACATTGGCCCGACATTATGAATCTCGGGCTTAGTGTCAGCTGCCAATAAAAAAAAGTTGGCATTAACCCCTTAATTACCCAGTTTGCCACCAGCACCAGGGCAACTGGAAGAGTCTGGGTACAGTGCCAGAAAATGGAGCTTCAATGAATGCGCCATTTTCTGGGCGGCTGCAGGCTGCAATTGGCAGCATGGGGGGCCCAGAACGCTTGGGCCTTGCCATGCTCAGGATTCCAGCCCTTAGCTGCCTAGTTGTACCTGGCTGGGCCAAAAATATGTCGAGCCACACGTCATTTTTTTTTCTAGAATTAGTTCTAGAAATAAAAAAAAATGGGCTTCACTATATTTTTGGTTGCCAGCCAGGTACAACTTAGCAGCTGGGGGGCTGGAATCCTCAGCATGGAGAGACCCAAACGTTGTGGGCCCCCCATGCTGCAAATTGCAACCCACAGCCACACCAGAGAATAGCGCATCCATTACCCCAACTCTTACAGTTGCCCTTGTGCTGCTGGCACAAGGGTTCTCCATACGCAACATGGTGTCCGCTAACAATTTCAATGGAAAATTAGCTACAATTGTTAGCGGACACCATGTCATGTATGCAAAGCCACTCCCTGTGTGCCTGAACATTGGAGCTCCCCCACAAGAGATCCCATTTTGGAAACTAGACCTCCCCCCCAAGGAACTTATCTAGATGCATAGTGAGCTCTTTGAACCCTTATGTGCTTCACCAATCAATCCGTGAAAATGAAAAAAGATAATTTTTGTGGAAAAAAAATACTTTTTCATTTTTACGGATCAATTTGTTAAGCACCTGGGGGTTCAAAGTACTCACTATGTATGTAGATACGCTCCTTGGGGGTCTAGTTTCCAAAATGGGGTCACTTGTGGGGGATCTCCAATGTTTAGGCACACAGGGGCTCTCCAAATGTGTGTGCCGCTAACAATTTGAGCTGATTTTCCATTCAAATTGTTAGCGGACACCATGTCAAGTTTGGAGAGCACCTGTGTGCCTAAACATTGGAACTCCCCCACAAGTGACCCCATTTTGGAAACTAGACCCCCCAGGGAACTTATCTAGATGCATAGGGAGCACTTTGAACCCCCAGGTGCTTCAAAAATTGATCCGTAAAAATTAAAAAGTACAATTTTTTTCACAAATATTTTCTTTTAGCCTAAATGTTTTCATTTTCACATGGCCAACAGGATAAAATGCATCCTAAAATTTGTTGGGCAATTTCTCCTGAGTACACCGATACCTCATATGTGGTCATAAACCACTGCTTGGGCGCACGGGCAGGGCTCAGAAGGGAAGGAGCGCCATTTCACTTTTTTAATGGAAAATTAGCTCCAAAAGTCAAATTGCGCTCTTTCCCTCCTGAGCCCTGCCGTGCCCCCAAACAGTGATTTATGACCACATATGCGGTATTGCTGTACTCAGGAGAAATAGCTTAACAAATTTTAGGCTCCAATTTATCCTGTTGCCCATGTGAAAATGAAAGAATTGAGGCTAAAAGAACATTTTTGCTAGAAAAATTAAAATGTCCATTTTTCCCTTCCACGTTGATTTAGTTCCTGTGAAGCACCTGAAGGGTTAATAATCTTTTTGAATGTAGTTTTGAGTAGCTTGAGGGGTGCAGTTTTTGGAATGGTGTCACTTTTGGGTGTTTTCTGTCATTTACACCCCTCAAAAGGGACTTCAAATGTGATGTGGTCACTAAAAAAAAATTGATTTGTAAATTTTGCTGGAAAAATGAAAAATTGCTGATGAACTTTGAACCCTTATAACGTCCTACCCCAAAAAATGTTTTTTTTTCCAAAATTAAGCTGATGTAAAGTAGACATGTGGGAAATGTTATTCATTAACTCTTTTGTTTCACATAATTTTCTGGTTTAGCAGGATAAAAATTCAAAATTTGAAATTTGCGAAATTTTCAAAATTTTGCCAAATTTTTTATTTTTTCACAAATAAACGCAAAAATTATCTATCTAAATTTAATACAAACATGAAGCCCAATATGTCACAAAAAAACAATCTCAGAATCGCTAGGATCCGTTGAAGCGTTTACAGAGTTATACCCTCATAATAGGACACTGGTCAGAATTGACAAAAATGCCAAGGTCTTTAGGGTCAAAATAGACTGGATCCTGAAGGGGTTAAAATATATTGCAATCTGAGAGTCCTCAGTGGTTGATACCTTTTAATGGCTAACTGAAAAGATAGTAAACATAGCAAGCTTTCGGGACACTGTGGCCCTTTCGTCAGGCTGGTAATTTTTTTTTTTTTTTAAATTGGTAATGGTCATGTGTATTTTAAAAATTTTGCTAAATTTTCTTTCATATTTCCAATAAAAAAATAAATTTAGTAATCCTGCGATTTGCACACTAGCCACTGGGCTAGTATAAACTCGTAGTTTGCGCTCTTTCAGTAAAAGTTTTTAGCAAGGCTTCATATTATCAGAGGCAAGATTATAATGACAGATAACATCTCTGTACATAGTTGATAACACAGAATACACAATTCACAAAAAAGTCTACATGTTTGAGCTGACCCGCTCCCCACCTCCCATCACATTGCACAGGGCCATTACACACTTGAATACAAAACATAATATCCAAATTGGACGCATGTGGCTATATATGTGTGTTGTTTCCTGGGAAAAAAAAGGAAATTAAAGTCTAAGGCCTTGTGTACACATCAAGTATTAGGCGAGTTTTTACCTCAGTATTTGTAGCCAAAACCAGCAGTGGGTGATAAACACAGAAGTGGTGACTTGTTTCGATTATACTTTTCCACCGATCGTTCCACTCCTGGTTTTGGTTACAAATACGGAGGTAAAAAACTCACCAAAACTTGATGTGTGCACATGGCCTTAAAGGGAATCTGTCAGGTCAAAAATCCATATGTAACTGCTATCAGTTTCTAATTCCTTTCTCTATGCTCTCTATTGATGTATTCTATTTATATTTCCCTCCTATCCTCTGTAAACTTGAAATAAAGAGATTAATTTCATCTGTCAATCACACTTAGTTCTCTGCTGTCCACTCCCCGTAGGATGAATATTCATGTCACATATTCACATCACTGCTCAGGAGATCAGTAGGGGGGAATGTATCCTCCTCTCTGCTCTCCTTGTTTGCAGCCATGAAAAAGGAGTTAAACACAATCTCTCACAGGACAGTAGGGATATCTGCTGACAGAAACAAATGGAGTAGATACCTTATCTTGATCATGTAAAGCAGTAAGGCAAATGTGTGTCTTCAGTCTCTCGGAAGCTCCTAATTGAAACTGAAACATAACAGAGCAAAGGGAGGAGGGAGGAGAGAGCTGCTGAGAAGGCGTGCATAATAAATTAACAGTACAGCAGTACTAATCGTCTCTGCTTTTAATGGGACAGGACTAATACAGCAGCTCCCTGCAGGGTCTGAAAATGCTTAGAACATGGAAACGAGAAAGTATACAAAAATGATTTTACATGCTTCTAAACTGTCTCCCCAGGCACTATTCAAAGATAATATTAGTATTATACTGAAAAATGACCTGACAGCGTCCCTTTAAAAAGGTCCAGTGTTAAGTTGCCAGATTTCTAATTGATGTTTCCAAAATATATTATTTTATCAAAAATATCAAAAAGAGAAAAGAGAAAAGGCATCCCATGGCCATAAAAAGCCTTTGTCAAGTTAATAAAGACAAAAAAAACATGGCTTTTTTTTATTGGTTTTACAAAGGCTTGCTGTGGACGAAACCTTGCTTTCTGCCAATATTATGATTTTGGGAGCAACGCTCGTGCATTGGATTTTGTTCACTGTGGATATATGTAAGTGATGGTGTGGAAAGTCAGCCCAAAAAAAACAAAACACAGATTTGAAAGTGGAGCAGGAGAAACCTTTACTTGGGTTACTCTCTAAAGAGGGGAGAAGGGGAGAGAGAAGATGGCAGTAATGACATTAAAGGGATTTTTTAGTCTTACATTACAAGTCTGCTGTCACTTTATGTGACTGTAGGTGTTTCAATCCTCATGTAGTGCACACTGCATGCTGTGAGGATTCTCCATCCCTACGCCAGGAACGAGCGGTCACATGTATGCGGTATGCATACTCCGACTAGATGGACGCAGTCTCGCACAATGGACTGAAGCTGGAAACTGTCTATTGGAATGTGGCAGGGAGTAACCATATTTTGTATCCTTGCGGTCACATAACTCCTGAGGAGACCTTACAAAATGCTATGAGTGTGATGTGATTCTGTAGTTACTATGTACTTTAAAACTGAACAAGTCTTTTAGAGTTAAAAACAAGAAATATCCAATTGCATTGAAATGCCTGCCTAACAGAGGCAGTCAGCAGCATCAGATGCTCCCCAACATCCCTTCTTCCTGCAGTTCAGCATTTTAAGTTGATATTTTTTTCTTTTTAAATACTTCCTAAATATTACTTACGGCTTAAAACTTGAATGGCCAAAATACGTTTTCAAACAAGATATTTGATGGACGTTTGGTTCAGGAAGAGCTGGATCTTTTCAGAAGAAAAAAAAAAAATCAATACATATTATTTTCATATTTCCAATAATAATACAACATAATAAAGGTTTTTTCAAATTAAGAGTCTTGACTTTTCCCATTACAAAAATGAAAAATTTCCAAAAAATGAAACATTTAACACAATTGTGAATAGATTTATTAATTATCACACATGGTGAACTACCCATACTGAAAACTGAGAAAATGCCCATATTATAATTATTGTTTGTTTATCTGTGACTTTGCTTTCCCACAAAAGTAGAAACAATGGCAATCTACAAGTCATATGTGCCTTAAAATAGAAATCAGTAAAATCTACAGTTCACCCCAAAAAATACTAACTCTCATTTGGTAAAAATACAAAAAGGCTCTTGGGTATGAAAAAAAAAGAAAAATGGCAACAGAAAGTAGTTTAATGAGGACCTACCAAGTCCTCTGAAACACGAGTAGTTCTGCACACGTATCTGTAATCCCTGCCTGATAGTCCCAAAATAAATTAGCAAACAGATAATTAGAAAAATTATTTCTAAAGACTGTTTATGAGATTCTAATTAGGGCTTTGACTAGCTGAGGTGGCGTTAGTTCCCAGACTAGTCAGGCCATTTAGAATGTTATCACACCCATTGAAGAGTGATAACATGCTTCAGAAAAGTAGCCGTCTTTGCCATTACTCAAAGCCGCACATGCAAGCTTAGTTCTCATCAATGAGCTTCTCGGACACTAGGTGTACGTGTCCCAGCTTCAGAGAGGCTCACTGCGCATGATTGGAAATTGACCACATGTGGGGCTTTGTATAGCGCTGGCAAAGACACCGGCTTTTCTTAAGCATGTTATTACGCCTACAGGAGCGTGATACTATGCTACATGACCTGATTAGTTGAGAAAGGAACATTCTTGACTAGTTAAAGCTCTATTTTGCATATCATAAATGGACATTAAAAATACTTTTTCTAAAGATCTGTTTATTTAATGCAAATTCATGAAGGTACCGATAGGCAGGGATTATAGATATGTGCACACAACTGCTGGTGATTCTGGGGGCACGGAAGACCTGACTGGATTATCGCCTTCTGCTTCAAGAGAACCTAAGTAAAAGTATGCTTCATACCCCAATCTTCTTCTTCTTCCTCTTCTATGCCTTCATCTTCTTCCTCATCCACAGCGTTGTCTACTTCACCTTTTGGTGCAAGTATTTGTGGAGAGCTTCTGGAGAATGAGTTAGGGCTTTTATCCAGGACTTCTACAGACTAACAAAAAAATAGAAACTATTTATTACACCTTATTAACTACTCTAAATATTTAGTTTTAGAATTTCGTATTAACCACAGTCAACTTTGACGACCAACAGATGAAAGAATGCCACACTGCACAATTCTTATAATGGAAAAATTACTTACTGTTTAAAACAGGTTTATGGGATTTCTTTTTAATCTTTGGCAATATTTTTTTTATATCACAATCTGTACTAAAAATAAAAAGTGAAATCTTGTAACTTTCACACTGCCCACTGGATTTTTAAGCTTTTTTTTTCCATGACTCCAACTTACTGTTTCAGGAGATAGCATACACATGAGCCACAACGAACAGATTCTGTCCCAATCATTTGCATCGAAGCATCTAATGAGCATGTGCATGAGTTTAAGTGCAAAGGTCATTGGGAAAGGAGAGGGAGCATAGTCAAGCATGACAACATAGGATCCTCCCATTACAATATACGGTATCTGTTGTGTATAGAGGAGTTAAAGGTTATCGTAATCCTGCCTTTGATAACATTGAATTGACTTCAAGGGCCTATTCTCATGTTGTTTCCTGAGCAACTTAAAACTATTCAGTCTCATTACTTTCTGATCTCTGGCAGAGTGGGTACTTGTCCTTGAATGACAGTTTTGTTTAGTAGCAGAACTGTAGTATCAATAAAACTATAAAGCTCAGCACAAGTTCTGCTGTAACACATTCAACTATCAGTGCTTTGTTCTGGAGTGTACAATATTATAGCTGTACTTACACACAGTTGGGGAAAATAAGTATTTGATACACTGCCGATGTTGCAAGTTTTCCTACCTTCAAACAATGGAGAGGTGAAAAAAATTACAGACATCTCCATTCTTTTTAAGTGGGAAAACTTGGCAGTGTATTAAATACTTATTTTCCCCACTGTAGCAACAACAGGAAATGTGAACAAGCACATGGTTCAGGGCATCAATAACCATTAACATAAGAACTTTTATGAGAGAAGTCGATGCTGTGGGTGTGTGATTTTGCAAGATATGAAAATGTAGCTTGTAAGGAGCAGGAGAGGGAGGAGGCAAGCAGCTTACTACTGTGAAAAAATCAATGGAATGAAAAGGACATGGCTGGTATGGTAGGAGTCTTCTCTTACTGGAATGTACCGTATATACATCGCGATTAAGCAGAGTTTTTCAGCCAAAAATTGGGGTCTGTTTATACCTCTGGGCTGCTGAGTTACACCCTTGGGGCTGGCTGTATACTACCACTGGGGCTCTGTATAATGGTACTGCCCACTGGGGCTGTATATACCTCTGGGGCTGCTGTATACTACCACTGGGGCTGCTGTATACTGCCACTGGGGCTGCTGCTGTATATACCACTGGGGAGGCAGCTGTAACACTGCTGAGGCTGTATATACCACTGGGGAGGCTGCTGTATACCACACTGCTGGGGGCTGTATACTACCACTGGGGAGGCCTGTATACCACTGGGGGGCCTGTATACCACACTGTTGGGGTCCACCCTCGACTTATACACGAGTCAATAGGTTTTCCCAGATTTTGGGGGCAAAAGTAGGGGGGTCGGCTTATACACAGGTCGGCTTATACACAAGTATATACGGTAACTATTTTTCCTATTGCCAAGGTCAAGGCAATCACTAGTGGCCGAGAACCATGGAAACCAGTTGTATACTTTTAAAGACAAAAGCTCTTATTGCTGGTGAATGAAAGCATATACAGTCCTGCTCATGATTATTGACACCTATGAAGTTTAGGTACATAATGTGAAAAAAATGAATCAAGAGAAACAGCTTTTTTGTATAGCGCACTTGTGTTAAATACAAAAGAGCAAATGATAAATTATTTATTTACCACAAAAAACAATAGGAGGGAAAAATAGAAAAACCTAAAGTTTGCTGTGACACTGGTATTGGCACCCTTTACATTAAATTAGTATGGAAACACATTTTAAATCGCCTGTGGTAAATCATAAATGAGAATCACCTGTGAAATTGTAGGTGCTCATGTGACATGAATTAGCCAATGATGAATTAGGTGTTTAAAAAGCCACATGTTTGGCCCTGTTCCTTTGTCACAATGGTGAATACAAAAGGAGCTGTTTGAGGATGTTAGAACAGCTATTATTAATAAACACAAGACTTCCAAAGGGTTTAAGACCATCTCCAAAGACCTTGATATCGCAATTTCAAAAGTATGTATTGTTATTAAGGCGTTTGCTAAGAAAAGAAGTGTTGAAAAACTCCCAGGACATGGCGGAAAGAGGAAAACTAACAAGAGATGTCTTAAAAGGTTGGTGCAAATGCTGGAGAAAACACCACATCCAACATCCAAAGACTCAAAGGCTAACGTGGAACAGTCTGGGGCCATGGTTTCAACAAGTACCATACAACGCACACTAAACCATACAGAGCTTTAATAGTCAAAAGCCATGGAAGAAACCACTGCTGAAGAAAATACATAAAAAGGAACAACTGATCCTTGCCAAAGAGTACCTTAAAAAAAAACAAAAAAAAAAAACACACTCCCTCTGGGAAAATGTTCTGTGACAGATAAAACTAAAATAGACCCTTTTGGCAATGCAAAGCAACAGTTTGCTAACAGATGGTGCAATGCAGCTTATAAGGAAAAGAACACCCTACCAACAGTTAAGCATTTTGGAGGATCCATAATGCTGTGAGGTTCCTTTGCTGAATCTGGCACTGGAGGCTTTGACCGATCACAAGAATCATGAAATCAGAGAATTATCAACAGATTTAAGAGCGAAATGTCCTACCTAGTGTAAGAAAACTTGGTTTGAGTCGAAAATCAGGAGTCCTCCAGCACAATGAGTCCTGACCTCAATCCCATTGAAAATCTTTGGGGTGAGCTGAAATCTGCCATTGGGAAAAAGAACCCTGCAAACATTCAAGAGCTTGAACAAACAAACTGCAGAGAAAGAGTGAGAGAAAATATCAGCTGAGAAGAGCAAGAAGCTTATAGAGGCTACAAGAAGTGTTTGGAGGCTGTCATTGATGCCAAAGGGGGTGCAACCAAGCATTAATTAGGGGTACCTTGATTGATGCACATGCTGTTTGTTCTCTTTCTTCTATGAAATTGCAACATGTTAGTTGACAATGTTTTATTGTTGTATTACTTTGGGCCACTAATTAAAAAATCCTGAAGACATAACTATGGTACAGTTCCATTTATTACTGAAAATATTGTACAGTCTATGAAAAAAATGAAGGGGTGCCAATAATGGTGAGCAGCACTGTAGAAAAAGCAAGTTAATTGCAAACTTGCTAATTTTCATGCTAATAAAAACAATTTGATAACTTGAGAATATCTTCTTAAATCTCTTGCTGAAAAGGCAGGAAATACAAGTCTATCTTGTTGTAGACTGTATAATTTCAAATTACTAGTTTTGTTGTTTTCATAAAGATTGTGATATGGAAAATTTTAAATATTAGCAACACACTACCGTTCAAAAGTTTGGGTCATCCAGACAATTTTGTCTTTTCCATGAAAACTCATACTTTTATTTATTAAATGAGTTGCAAACTGAATAGAAAATATAGTCCAGACATTGACAAGGTTACAAATAATATTTTTTATTTGAAATAATAATTTCTCCTTCAATCTTAGCTTTTGTCAAAGAATGCTCCCTTTGCAGCAATTCCAGCATTGCAGGCCTTTGGCATTCTAGCTGTTAATTTGTTGAGGTAATCTTGAGAAAATTCACCCCCATGCTTCCTAAAGCCGCTCCCACAAGTTGGATTGGCTTGATGGGCACTTTTTGCGTACCATACGGTCAAGCTGCTCAATAGGGTTGAGATCAGGTGACTGCGCTGGCCAGTCCATTACAGATAGAATACCAGCTGCCTGCTTCTTCCCTAAATAGTTCATGCATAATTTGGAGGTGTGCTTTGGATCATTGGTAACGAGTATATCTTGGGCACACCCAAAAAGGATCATGAACCACACGTTTTTTAGTGCAAAAAATCGTGTTGCAGTTTATTTTGCCACACAGTACATACACCATTAAACCAATGGTTCGGCCTTTTGGTCAGTCCTTCTTCAGGGTACTTGTACAGAAAAGTACATAAACAGAAATTAATATGCAAGTCAAAAGACATGGGCAATAACATCTTGTGTCCATGTCCATAGTGCACAATCGCATGCGTGCGGATCTTGGTGCAGGTGGCAAAATTTAAAACACTGGGTGTCTTACCGTGTGCCCATGGGCCTATGAGTGTACGTGAGTGTGAGGGGACCGAGTGGAACTAAGGAGATACTGTATCCGGGGTCCCTATCCTACTTAACCAAGGATGGGTCAGGGACAAGGGGAAACAAGGGGTAAGGATTTTGATAGGTATTTACCAGTGTCAGTACTGGTAGTCTGGCAAGGTGGAGCAATTCAAGCAAATGGTTTCTGTGATAGGAAATCCCTATGGAGAAAAACATGACATAAAAGGCCAAAAGTGGCGAGGACATTCAGATAGATGTGACTAATTCTGAAACCAGGTGGAGAAAGCAGAAGAGTTAATTAGATCCCATTTTTTGTGGAATGATGGAAATCAAGCCATGTATCACCATTAGGGATAAAACATAGGAAAACTTGTGGTATATAGTGAGCGTGCAGTTAGTTCATGATACTACATCACTGTCCGCTTTGTGTTAGGCGATAGAAGTTACCTAGGTGTCACCAGATGGTAAAGAGTAGGTTGCTGCCTCCGAAGATGACAGTAGTAGATAAAATGGACTACAAAAGTGTGAACCAGACCATGCTGGTAAAGTGCAAGAAATAAAAGGTATCAGAAGTTTTAGCAGTGAAATGGTACCTACTGGGAGACAGGTAAGCGGGTATACAGTTAAGAAACCTGTTATACAAGACCAGTGTTATGTACAGTAGTAGTCATTGGTTCCTGGTATCATCTTAATGAATTCTGAGGTATAAAAGAGAGAAATTTGTACTATGACTAACCAACTAAAATAGGCCATCCCATTGGTGGGATTAAAGTTTTACCTCAAAGGATCCACATGTGGTGGGGCACATCAAGTAAGAGAACTTCTATGAGAGAGGTAAAGACAGGGAGTCATAAGAAAGTGGGGCTTAATTACTGCCATATTAAGCTAAGAAAGTAACGACCTTATTGTGTAGGAGACAAGGCTCAAGGACAAGAAAGGCACCAGAAGATGAGGAAAAACTATCAATAAGGGTATAAGTATGTAATAGGCAGAAGATCTGGAGCCTAGGGACCGGGATTTACCTTATATGCGCTTCAGCAATGTTTTCAATGACGTGCGGCGTGTCTGCGCTGCGCGTCGCCATTTATGGGGAAGTGTGCGTGACGCCGAAGCACCATATCCGGTCCTTGGACCGCAAGGAAGTGAGGTGAACTGCAAACGGCGCATGCGCAGTGTATATTAAGTGTCTTCGCATGAGCGATACGTTCTAATGAGAGCGCTCATAAGCAGAGGTGCTGAGGACATGGAGGCATTTTAATATACATGGCAGGAGTGCAATTTTCTTTTCTAGGTGCAGCGTGAGTCATCAAGGCAAATCAATTCTATTCAATTCGGTAATGCATCTAAAAGATATGAAAAGCCAAATTAGTACAGGCAGTAACAGGACACCATGTTAAACATCATATATGCATTTGGAAATAACAAGCTGGCAAGCATGATCTAGGACAAATTAATACAGGAGCTTTCCTGACTCGGTAGATAAATAATGTATCTCTTAATTTCTCGTATCGTCAAGACTCTATGTTACAGTATTCATGAGACAGGTTACATCTATATATCGGTCTATATATTTTTTTTTATCAACAAGCTTTATGAAATAGTGATTTAATACAGTTGAGAGGTTAGTATATATGAAAAAAGACAACAAACCATGCTTATTCATAAATCCTGTAACCTTAAGATCTTACAATGTATATCAAGGCCTATGTTATACAAAAGGTTTCATATTCGTGATTCAGCCCTACGGGGTTCTAAGGACTGGAGGGTGTGGATCCAGTAGGCTCCCTGCATTTTTTACTTCAATAAGTTTTTATTAGAATATAAAGAATATATCAACTGTAACAGGACTCGAGTTAAAACTGGATCGCCGACAATTTCCCCGAAGGGGGATAAGTAAATCATGGACCGTGTCCAAGTGTTATAAAGCTTAACTGGGAGTTCCGTAGCTATATTATCCAGAAACTCGAGTTGCTGTAAAATATGGGTGAGGAAAGACTAGAAAACACAGGAATAAAAACACAGGAATAACAAAGGGGGAGGGGGGGGGGGAGGAAGAGAGGGACGGGATTCAGGGTCCTCCGGGATTGTCAGGGGTTAACGGAGAGGGGGGGGGACCAAAAAGTGTCTAGGAATGAGAGGGTTAAGACCTAAGAAAGGGGTAAGATTAAAGAGGGGAGAGGGGGGGTGGAGGAAAAGGGCAGAGGGAAAAAAGGGTAAGGATTTGAGGGGGGGGGACAGAGGGAAGTAACTACAGCAGAAGCAGGGAAAGAAGAAAGGAAGGCTCCCTGCATTTTAAGCCTCCGGATCCGGTCTCGCCTTGAATCACCTGAAAGCGCAGTTGATACACGTTATGGTTTTGCTATAAAATGGTGTGGTATAGGTAACAACGTGCTTTTACATCGTATGGTGGATTTATGTCTGGTAATACGGTGTGAGGTAGCGCCTCGGGGAACTCGCTTGCTGCATAATGACACCAACACGTGCTTATAATTTAACAAATGACTACCCGTTTATTTCTCACATGCACATTATAAACCAGGTAGCACATCAACCATTGATCATAAGCACATCACATAATACATACATTACATATAACATAGAAGCTTATTGCACATATAACTCTAATAGTCACCGGGACCTTATTGACCTAACCGTCAGTCCCAATGGCGGATTCGACCACCTATTACCTCGTGGATAGGTCATGCATGGCCCTTTCATCATCAGCCATCATGAGTCACCCACAATACACATCATCGCGGCTATGCCCACCTAGCTCTATTCTCATATACGCCTCCCGTAGGGCTATTCACACATACACATCATATGCCTCCCGTAGGGCTATCCCATATAACCACAACACAACATTTACAATAAATACCTATCAACGGGCCCTGTGGGTCCCAATGGCGGTACCGGCCGCCTAGCTTTATTTACCCAGCACAATACTTTAATACTAACCCCTAGTACAGGCTCCAGCCTGACTGGGACCTTACACACCGCATGTGATCCATCACAACACATCCATGGATCACATACGTCCTCACACACGCTCACAGTCCATCATAATACATACATGGACTGCGGCTCCTCTGGGTCCATAACAGGGATTGGCCAACCTGAGTACCCGGTTAAACCATGCGTCACCAAGGCCTCTTCACGAGTCCTGGCCACCAGCCGCCACCAAAAGTCCTTCTTCAGGCAGGTCTCCAGGTCGACGACTGTGCCCCACGCCTGAGTCGAGCGCCCTCAAGGATCGGCCATGGTTCCCCACTCCAGGAGCCTTCTTAACCCCTGCGTCTGTGTCACGGGTGGCACGGATGACAGGGTAGAGGCCACGCGCAGACGGTCCCAGCGTTTGGCCAATCAGCCATAAGGTTTGAGGACGGTCCGTCTTTCAGGGGCATTTACCTTCTGTGTAGGTATGATAAGATCTCCCTATCATGGGAGGACGGCTGGGAAGGTCTTGTGCTCGGTCTGGTTTCTACACCAGTATTCTGGGTCTCTAGGACCCAGCAGGTTCTTCCCTCCTTTATAAGGAGTTTCATTGCCCTCCCTCGGTGCAGGTGATAATGTCACGCTGGGAGCGGGAGAGACACCCAGCGTAGGACAACGACGGGGGGGGGATAAGGAGTCCCTAAAGCTATGGGCACAAGAGGGAGAGGGTGACCCCTAGTCTTCCTGGGGCTGACCCTGTCTGCCCTGACGTCCCTATACAGTTTCCTCAACTGTCGCCGACCACGAACCTCGTCCCTCTCTGATCCTAGCACTACCTTATCTAAGGATCAGATGGGGAGGTTCACTAGACCCCTCCACTAACAACTAAAGACAACACAAGGAAAACAGACAATGGGGAAAGAAAACACTTATCTTGCAGCAGAGCACAGCAACCTCCACAATCTCAGCTTCTGCTTGGAGCAAGGATAATGAGTCCACAAGGAAATATCACCTGCACCGAGGGAGGGCAATGAAACTCCTTATAAAGGAGGGAAGAACCTGCTGGGTCCTAGAGACCCAGAATACTGGTGTAGAAACCAGACCGAGCACAAGACCTTCCCAGCCGTCCTCCCATGATAGGGAGATCTTATCATACCTACACAGAAGGTAAATGCCCCTGAAAGACGGACCGTCCTCAAACCTTATGGCTGATTGGCCAAACGCTGGGACCGTCTGCGCGTGGCCTCTACCCTGTCATCCGTGCCACCCGTGACAGTCTGGCCACAGGTACACATACACCGTTAAAGGGACAGGTACCTCCCACATGCAGCAGGCCAAGCCTCCCTCTCGTCCCAACGGGACGGATCACCTCCAATATATCATCCACACTGGCTGGGTCTCCCCCACAGACTAAACTGAACTCCCATTGTCCTCTCTCGCCACTTGGCATCGCACAAGGCACTCAGTCCACGAAAGAAACCTCCGAACACCAGATTAGCCACGACAGAAGCTAGAGCCAGAAGCCCTACAGGGAGTAATGGGTCTCCAGTGGTGACGGATGACGTTGATAGTCAGGAGACCTCCATAGACATCCTAAGAGTAGTGGATGTAGTCAGGGTGGGGGTAGTCCATTATCCAGTGTTTCTAGTCTGACAGGCCCACTCAAACGACCTGATAGGGTACGTGGTAGGACAGAGTCAGGCCTGACCGTGGATGCCGACGTACATGACTCTCCCTACAGTATTGACTGCTGGAGGCGGGGTGGGCCTGACGTACAGTCGACTCCGACGAGTGACATGTCAATGTCCAATGGCGAGGACCGCACCAAGACACAGTCAGTGACGCTGACGGGTGGTAGTTCCCGGAGGGAAGGACTACGGTGGCTATCTCCTGTTTCGGGAGCTGAGAGGTATGCCCAAGAGGTGATGGGCTCCTGTGTGGCTGTGGGTTGGGCTGCCCCTGGGTTTCGTTTTTTCAATCCTGCGGGTTTGAACATGAGGGGGGGGGGATATGTGGTGCAGCTGTTGACTGCCCCACAGGTGTTGGTGCTGTGAGTTGCAGTTCCAAGGCTCTGGTACGGCATTAGATGTGTTGGGGCTGCAGGTTGGGAGCCAGGGGAGTGGCTGTCTAACCTGGATCCTCCTGTGGGTGTGACGGAACACAGATAAGCAGACTTCCTCTCAGTCACATGGGCTTTGAGGTCAGGAAAGGTCCTTGACCACAGGAGAGGAAGGAGCCTGGGGAATAAGGGTGGAGTTTTCCCAGCATCCAGAATAGCTGAGGAAGCCTTAGGGAGCCTGGATCCCCCCTGGACTCAGGACGTTTGCATCTGGTCTGAGCCCGGACCGTACCAGATTCGGTGGACCTGCAGAGGAGGCATCCCCCAGCAAAGACCGTAGCTAGCGACCCGTTTGATGGACTAAAAGCTCAGTGGTTGCTGTTATGAACTAACAAGGTGTCTTCCCGGTCGGTGGGGACAGCCTGACATAGTGTACCTGTCCTGTCCATGGATGCCCTGTATATCGTATGCGGTTTATTAATAAACAGTTGGACTTTCTTTTACTTTGAGACCCGGTTGTGTGCACAGTTTTCTGCGGGCAAGCAGTTCTCTAGGAGGTTTTATGAGCCTAATGAACGGCCAAAATGTCCTCTAGGCGTGTGTGCGCCACAACGGTCACATATATGCTTGGTGGTTTCCCCAACATACACGTCACCACAGGGGCATTTAACCAGGTAAACAACAAATGTAGAATTGCAGGTAAAGAATCCATTGATAGGGAAGCGTTTGCCAGTGCGGGGATGTGTAAAGTATTCGCCTTTTATCACATTATGACACGGATTACAGCCAAGACAAGGAAAAGTTCCCTTACGGAGTGTTTGTAAGATTGTCTGGTATGGTACCCATTTGTTAGTACCAATGTCTGCCCGGACTACCATTTGTTTAATGTTGGGAGCTGTTTTGTGGCAGAATAATGGTCTATTACCAAATTCCGGGATACCTGGATAACTTGCATGTAAAAGCTGCCAATGTTTCATGATAGCACTTTGTATAAGGGTGTTAAAGGGATGATAAGTGAACACAAATGGTATTCTTGGGTCCAAAGGGGTAATTTGTGAATGAGGTTGCATTTTGCCTTCTGCAATGTCTGCAGGGTATCCGCGGGCCTGGAACTTAGTAGCCATATCTTTATGTCTTTGTTGTCGGGTTTCAGAATCGGAGACTATCCGGTCGATCCTGACATGTTGGGATACAGGTAAGGATCGTTTGATGTGTCGTGGATGGCTGCTGTCGTAGTGTAGTAGACTGTTTCGGTCTGTCGGTTTTACGTATAGATCTGTAGAAAGAGTACCATTCGAGTCAATCAACACCAATGTATCTAGAAAGTTAATCTGCTGTTTGTGTTAGTGCATCGTGAATGTGAGGTTGGGGATCAAAGAGTTGATGTCCTGATGGAACGAGTTAAGTTGTGCTTCGGTCCCTTTCTAAATGATAAATATGTCATCAATGTAATGGCGCCAAATAAGGACATGTTCCGTTACAAGAGGATGACAGTAAATGTAGTCATGTTCATGAAGATGTTCGCATAGAGAGGGGCTACATTTGCCCCCATTGCTGTGTCCCGTTTTTGTTGAAAAAAATGTATCTTCAAATAGAAAAAAGTTATTTTTCTAGGACAAAGTGTAACAGACTAATCCAGAAATCTTTTTGAGGTGCACTGAGATGATCATGCTGGTCCAAAAACCATTGAACGGCAGCAATCCCCATGGTTTGATCAATATACGTCTATATGCTATTTACATCCATCGTTACAAGGATACAATTATCAGTACCTTGTGTCAACTCTTGTATGAACCCTAGAATGCTTCAGTGTCTTTGATATAGGATTTAAAACCCGGGATGAGCGGACTCAAGATTTTCTCAAGAACTCTAGAGAGAGGTGATAAGATTGAATCGGTTGACGCTACAATTGGGCGTCCCGGAGGTTTAGACAGATTCTTGTGAATCTTTGGTAAAGTATATAGTACAGGTGTGATCGGATGTTGATTTACAAGGAAGCCTCCAATCCTCCTTTGAAGTTATGCTTTGGGTCATTGCCCTGTTGTAGGATGAAATTGGCTCCAATCAAGCGCTGTCCACAGGGTATGGCATGGCGTTGCAAAATGGAGTGACAGCATACCTTATTCAAAATCTTTTTTTACCTTGTACAAATCTCTCACTTTACCAGCACCAAAGCAACCCCAGACCATCACATTACCTACACCATGCTTGACAGATGGCATTACTTGCTGATGATAGCTTTCCTTACCGGTAAAGTGGATTTACAAAGTAAATTCAGCAGCAGTCTATGGATGCCATTTGTTACGCACAAACTGTTGTGGGGAACCATCCAGCTTGAATCTGTAGCATTTATTGCATTTTAATCACCCAATAGCAGAATGAAATTAAAAAAGAAAAATAGATTTTCCTTTATATTTCTGGTTTTAAAAATTGTTTCTGAAATAAACAAACGCAGAAAAAAAAATACATTTCTATAAACAGTACATAGGAGGACGCATTTCTATAAACAGTACATAGGAGGATGCATTTCTATAAACAGTACATAGGAGGATGCATTTTTATAAACAGTAAATAGGAAGATGTAACTGCTTCACTTACAGAACACAATATCTTACCTTGAGCATCTCAGTCTCAAATTCTTCCTCACCATCTAATACAAAAGATTGCTCGGGTTCCTCCATCTCCAGCAAATTAAAGTAAGAAAATCTGAGATTACTTACCGTTAATCGTATTTTACGGAGTCCATGACAGCACCCACCGAGAGAGAGGATCCGCCCAGCAGGACAGGAAACCTACAGATAAAAAGGGACGGTCCCTCTCGCCTCCTTAGTTGGTTTCCTGTCCTTGTGAGAGGAACCTACAAATGAAGATCTTCTTACCTAGGGCCTGAGGCTTCCATGCGGGGCCGAGGGAGGTCTGTGGAATCCGGGTCTTGGAGGCAGCGTCGGGGGAGCCCTGGTCCTGCAGTCTCCCTCGTCGGCTGGTTCTATCAGCACGACCCAGTGTCCGGATGGTGCGGCTCTGGGTCGTGCCAGACCATGCTTGACAGATGGCATCAGGTACTCTTCAGCATCTTTTCAGTTGTTCTGCGTTTCACAAATGTTCTTCTGTGTGATCCAACCACCTCAAACTTTGATTCGTCTGTCCATAAAACTTTTTTCCAATTTCCTCTGTCCAATATCTGTGTTCTTTTGCCCATATTAATCTTTTCCTTTTATTAGCCAGTCTCAGACATGGCTTTTTCTTTCAGATATTGGGAAGATTGTGTACCACGGTCCGCGCTGCTGCCTCAATGGAATCACAAGGAATGTAAGGTTCCAAGAAGTCACAAGGAATGCAAGGTTCCAAAAGTAACAATCTCCTTTATTCCACCAACGTATTTTAGCGCCTCTCCTGGCACCTTCATCAGGGTATACCTGAGGAGAGGCGCCGAAACACATCAGTGGAATAAAGGAGATTGTTACTTTTGGAACCTTGCATTCCTTGTGACTTCTTGGAACCTTACATTCCTTGTGATTCCATTGAGGCAGCAGCGCGGACCGTGGTACACCATCTTCCCAATATCTGAGCGTTTTTCCACGTGCAAGTGGCTGGTGGAGGTCCTGCAGCAGCTAAAAACCAAATGCTTATAAATCAGTTGGAAAGCAAAAAGAAACATGTATACAGGACCGGGATCAGGGAAATAAGAGAAACTCAAATGAGTAATCAAAAATTCATTTATTATACACCAAGAAGAAAGCAAGAAACTAACAGACATTTAAAAACAGTTAAAAGGCGGAACATCCACCTGAAGAGACTGTAGTCTTATAATAACAATCACACTAAACCACTCATTAGTATAGTGGAAGTATCAACAAACATAAGATGAGAGGATGATGGGAGAGCTAGTTATAAATAAAGGACAGTACTGCCGGACAAACCTTATCACACAAATAAATGTTGCAATAAAACCGGTATCCAAGATAGAACAATATGTAAACCTGTCAGCAACAATGTAGAGGAAGACACACTTTGAATCAAAGTAATTATGGCTGTAACAACATGAATTAAATTAGTGACCAAAAAGGTCTATCAATGCAATGCCAAAATTGCCCAGAAAAGGCTTGATCTCAGAAAGCAGCATACAAGTTTGAATAAGATGTATATGCACCTGTGTAAAAAAATTACCACATTTTCCCTGGGTAATAGGACGAGTAGTGTGTGTGTCAACTACATAAAGTGCTAGAGGAGAAACAAAGTGCTGTTGTTATTTAATTCCCTAAAGGGGGAAAGGCAGTATTATCTGACTGTGATAATGGAATAAAACAGCATGCCCTGAAATAGAAAAAATGAAGAGATAATCGGTATATAAAGAGACTGCTGGTGCACAATCAGTGCAACAGCGTCCAGCATATAGTTACCAATGTCCCCATCATCCTAAGACCAGACTCCCATGGGTGGTGGGCACATTGTCACAAAATAAGGAAATTTCCAAATGAGCCCAAACTTTTGAACAGTAATGTAAAAACACAAAAAAATGTAAAGATTTAAGATTTAAAACAATAGTTATTTGCTGATGATAGCTTTCCTTACTGGTAAAGTGGATTTACAAAGCAAATTCAGCAGCAGTCTATGGATGCCATTTGTGACAGCATTTGTGGGGAACCATCCGGCTACAATCTGTAGCATTTATTGCATTTTAATCACCCAATAGCAGAATGAAATTAAAAAAGAAAAAATAGATTTTCCTTTATATTTCTGGTTTTAAAAATTGTTTCTGAAAAAACAAACGCAGCAAAAAAACAAACAAAAACATTTCTATAAACAGTACATAGAAGGATGCATTTCTATAATCAGTACATAGGAGGATGCATTTCTATAATCAGTACATAGGAGGATGCATTTCTATAATCAGTACATAGGAGGATGCATTTCTATAATCAGTACATAGGAGGATGCATTTCTATAAACAGTAAATAGGAAGATGTAACTGCTTCACTTACAGAACACAATTTCTTACCTTGAGCATCTCAGTCTCAAAATCTTCATCACTATCAAATACAAAAGATTGCTCGGGCTCCTCCATCTCCTGCAAATTAAAGTAAGAAAATCTGAGATTACTTACCGGTAATCGTATTTTACGGAGTCCAGGACAGCACCCACCGAGAGAGGGGATCCGCCCACCAGGACAGGAAACCTACAGATAAAAAGGGGCGGTCCCCCTCACCTCCTCAGTTGGGTTACAGAGAAATTGGAGGAACCGCCATAACCGTATAAATACACAAACACAATGAATAATAATAATATAAGACCATCACCGTAAGGGGTGAAAAGGAGCACACAAAACCATCTGGCAATAAGTGTCAACTCGTGGCAAGTGACAACACCCTAAAGCAATACGAATAATAATAACAATAAAGGCGATCACGTCAAAAAATGAAACTAAAGGGTGAGAAGTGAGTGGGTGCTGTCATGGACTCCGTAAAATACGATTACCGGTAAGTAATCTCAGATTTTCCTATCGCCATGACAGCACCCACCGAGAGACTTGCAGAGACCATCACCTGCGAGGGACCACAGTATTAAGAACCAGCCTCCCGAAGTCTAGGTCAGACAAAGAGGACAAGTCAAGAAGTTAGTGCCAAAAAAAGGTAGAGGGTGAGGGCCCAGGTAGCCGCCGTACAGATTGATTCAATAGAAAATATATAGCACGTTCAGCCCATGAAGCAGACATGGCCCACGTTGAATAGGCTGTAATGCCATCAGGAGGCTGCTTGTCGTTTGCAGAAGAGGCAGCGGTGGGCAGATTACACAGGCAGGGGGAGTGAATCTGCCCTTGGCTGCAGCCCCTAGCCACCTCCTTTGTGGCTGTAGCATGTAAGTTTTCTAAGTGTATTATCTCGGGGTACAGGGCTGCTCAAGTGCTTATGGACCCCTTGCCTGCATGCTGCAGACATGCTGTATCCAGTGCTGTAATTAGATCACCATGTCTGCTTTGGTGACAGGTTCTCTTTAACAGGAGTATAGTAGAGACGTTTGGCTTGACTACTCCCGCTCTCTATGTCTGGAGAGTGATGATGGCAATTGTGAGAAGTTTGGTTTTGGGCTACTATTCTGTGGGATAGGGAGCGAGTGGGTGGTGGGGGGGAGGGATCCGGTTTGTATTCTCTTTAATCCAGGGCGCCAAGACCAGGCTAATGTGTGGGATAGATGTGGATATGGGTCATTATGGGGAGTAAATTTAAAATCATCAGCTGGAATATCAAGGGCTCTCGGATGGGTCAAAACGTGCCGCAATATTGGATCATATTAACTCACTTGGTCCTGCGGTTATATGCCTGCAAAAGACGCATTTGGTGAAGGGTAAAGTTGAGGTTTTAAAAAGAAAATGGATCATGAGAGCGTACCATTCTACATACTCCGCTTATGCTAGAGGGGTTTCGCTACTGATTCATCAGGGTACGCCTTACGAAGAGGTGGAAGTTCATATTAATGGCGAGGGCCAATAAGTTCTATTGTATTGTAAACTGAATGGGCGGTTACTGGGAATTGCCGCCTTGTATATTCCATTACCGTATTCTCGAAAGAAAATACGCGACATTATAGAGCTGTCGCGTAAGTGGCCGGACGCACCATTGCTGATTATGGGAGATGTTAATAATGTAATGGATGAAAATTGGGACAGGGCGAAATTC
Source organism: Allobates femoralis (assembly GCA_033576535.1). NCBI lineage: Eukaryota > Metazoa > Chordata > Amphibia > Anura > Aromobatidae > Allobates > Allobates femoralis. The sequence continues at coordinate 334,984,113 of JARQOC010000003.1, forward strand.
GCTGGGGGTGCAATAGAGAATAAACTAACTCCCTTTGGCTGCTACATCAAAGAATGTGGGCTATTGGATCTGTGGAGAGTGAGGAATCCGGAAAGTTGTGTCTATTCCTGCTACTCATCCACACACAACACCCTGTCGCGCACAGATTTGGCGTTGGGCAACGTACGCTTTGACGTTCTGGTTGGGGAGTTGGCCTACCTCCCGAGGATTTTGTCAGATCATAGCCCTCTAATGGTTACTATTTGTGTGGGTGGAGATGGCAGTAGGAGGAAGGGAGGTTGGAGATTCCACCCAGAGTGGTTACAACATCTACATGTTGGGGGTCTTGGAAAGGAGTTGGAGGACTTCTTCGCAGATAACGAAGGGAGCACACATATACATATTATATGGGATACTATGAAGGCCTATTTGCGGGGACTTCTCCTCAGAGACATTTCTAGGCATAAGACACAGTCGTAAAGCAGATCAGGTAGTGATAGAAGAGCTTCGTATGGCAGAGGAGGAATTAGTACTTAACCCCACACCAGAGGCAAACTGTAGGGTCAAAACAACTCATGAGGAAATCAATAAGATGTATATGAGGAGAGTGGAATACAGGAGGGAATTCTATAAGACAGTCTTTTTTGAGGAGGGAGAGAGAGTGGGACTTTTACTGTCAGTCATTACAGCGGCACAGCAGGACTCGGCACGAGTCTATGGGCTCATTGGGAAAGATGGGAGCTACATTACTGCGACAGGGGGCATACTGAAAGCATTTTGAGACTTTTATCTGCGGTTATATACCTCGGAATCAAGGATATCTGAGGTAGAGATGGAAAGGTTCATGGCAGGTACGGATCTCCTGAAGTTAGAGGAGAAAGCCAGGGAGGAGCTTGATAAACCTCTGACAGACGAGGAAGTAAGCAAGGCATTGTTCTTTATGGCTAATGACAAGACCCCAGGCTCAGATGGGCTCCCAGGGGAGATATATAAGTGTTTGGCGGAGGTTCTGGTCCCAAGGCTGAGGGCGGTTTTTGATGAGGCATTGGAGAGGGGAGTGCTGCCGAAATCTATGTGTGAAGCCATTATTGTGGTCATACCGAAGGCAGATAAAGACTCTAAGCTAGAAGAATCGTATAGACCTATTTCTCTGCTTACCACAGATGTTAAGATATTAGCTAGAATACTGTCGAATCACCTGATGGGTGTGATACAGAAGATCATTCACCCTGATCAATCTGGCTTTATGCCTCAAAAATCAACTGCGATAAACTTAAGACGACTTTTTCTGAATATGCAACTTCCAGCAGATAATAGTGGCCAGCGAGTGGTTTCCTCATTAGACGGTCGGAAAGCATTTGACAGTGTTGAATGGAACCATCTGTGGAAGGTACTGGAATATATGGGCTTTGGACCAAAATTTAGGGCATGGGTAAGGTTGCTCTACTCCTCTCCGACGGCCCGAGTTAATGGTGAAATGTCTGATGAATTTGCACTGCACAGGGGTACTAGACAAGGTTGTCCGTTGTCTCCACTGCTGTTTGCAATAGCAATCGAACCGCTCGTGGCACGGATTAGAGCCTCTGGCGGGGTGAAGGGATTCCAATTTGGTACCATGAAGAGAAAATTGCGTTGTACGCTGATGATATCCTTTTATTCCTGGAAAACATTGGTGAGTCGCTGGCAAATGCTGTGGAAATAGTAAAAAACTTTGGAGGACTGTCTGGCCTGACAATAAATTGGGATAAGTCCACTATAATGGCAGTGGACGCTGACTTAGATCCTAGTGGGATTGCCTAAGGTGGGAGGCAACTACGGAAAGTCACGCAGTTTAAATACCTTGGCATTCAGGTGGGGAGAGGTTGGGGAGAGATGGAAGGTGTTGGGTCGGTGCACTTCATCCTGAAGTTTGTGACAGGTTGGAGGGGCTTGTTTCAGGGATTGGAGGCAGGTTGCTTCAGGAAATTAGGACAGAGATACCCTACACTAGGACTGATCCACAGGCTTTGGCTTGGGTTTAAGTCAATAAGAGGGATTCAACATTTCACGAGATATTCCGCAATCTGGCGCAATGAGGAGCTTCTTGAGTTTGGAAAAATGGGAGATTTTGCTAATTGGACTGGTAAAGGAGTATGGTGTCTGTCGCAGTTATTGGGTCATAATGGTTTGAAAACCTTTGGTAGTTCATTCGTATTCCTCTCTCAGCACTTCAGAGTCTTATAGGTTCCAATATACACAAATACAACATGCATACAAAGCCCAGGATAAGCGGACGGGGGTGGTGGTTCAAAGTGACATACTGTTGGATTATATTGGGACACGGGGAGACACTAAGGGTGTTATTTCAAATATCTACCAGAACCTGATGCAGACCTTTTTATTTCAAAACCCAATCAAAGCAAGAAAGAGATGGGAGGAGGAAATACCGAGAATCTCAGACGACAGATGGGAATCAATACTGGAGTATGTGCCTCTGTTGTCTCTGAGTGAACCAGGGAGACTGTCGCAACTGTATGTAATCCACAGAGTATATAGAACTCCCAAGTTGTTGCACAGCGCTGGCTTGCGGGCAGACTGAGTGCCCAAGGTGTGGTTCGGAGGATGGGGGTTTATTACATATGCTTTGGACTTGCCCTAGACTGTTTGCCTTTTGGACCACAGTATTGAATAAAATAGAGGGATCATATAACTGTGAGATCACTAGAGACCCATTAATAGGTATTCTGGGTTATTTGGCAGAAACAATGACCAGTAATGTGTGGAAAACAGCAATTGCTAGACTATTATACGCGGCCCATAGACTAATTGCAAAACATTGGATAGATGTAGAGGCCCCGTCAAGGAACAAATTCTTATCCCAGGTGATGCATACTATAAATCTGGTAAAAAGAATATATCGTAGACGGAAACAGGAACTAGTCTTTGAGAGTCTATGGTCGACCTGGTTAAAAGCCAGTAAAATGTAGAGTGTTGGGGGGGTGGGGGGTTGTTCAGGGAGGGGGTGAACTAATTGTAAAACTGACGAAGTGATGTTTTTTTTTCTGTACTTTGTAATTTGCAAAATAAAAATTTATTTGGTTAAAAAAAAAAGTAGCAACCTATCTGGGAACACCGGCAGGAAGGGGGAAGTCTACTGATAATGCCTGGAGGTCACCCACCCGCCTAGCGGACGTCGAAGCTACCAATAAGGCCATCGTAAAGGGTGCGTCTAAAATCAAATTCAGGTCCCAGGGCGCAGGGCAAAGGATGTGTCGGATAAAACGGGACACCCATTGGGCACCTTCTACAGCACAAATAAACAGGGCCCTAGTGCCGATACTTGGACCCTCAAGGGTACTGACAGCCAGACCCAACTCACGACCCTTTTGTAAAAATTCCAGAATGGCCGGAATCGGAACCTAGGCAGAGAGGCTACCAGAAGAAAATTGCAAAAATTTTCGCCAGACTCTACTATACAGGTGTGTAGTCACCTCCTTTCTACTGCTAAACAGGGTAGAAATCAAAGAGGCAGAGAACTCCCAGCGGTTCAAAAGCTGCGCCCCAAATTCCAGGCCGCCTGATGCAGACCATCTGCCTGCGGATGAAAAAACGGACCCTGAGAGCGCAGCCTACGGTCCGCCGGGAGAACCCAAGGGTTGGAACCCGACATGCCTCTCAGCCAGGAAAACCAGGGTCTTCTGGGCCAGAAGGGGCTATCAGGATGATTCTTGCTCCCTCCTTCTGGATTTTGCGAAGAACCAGCGAAGCAGACTGAACGGAGGCAATACATAAGCCAACAGATAATCCTAAGGCACCTGCAGAGCAGTCACCACCTCCGGACTACGAGTGGTGCAGGGAAGCAAAGCGCTGAACCTGTCTGTTCCCCCTGGTCGCAAACAGGTCAATCTCTGGGACCCCCCATAGGTGCACTATCCTGTCGAACACCTCCTTTTTCAGAAACCACTCCCCTGTATGAGAGTGATGGATGAGGAAGGCTGCACAGTCGTCGTCTATGCCCCGGAAGTGTAGGGCCGTCAGGGAGAGGAAATTCATTTCGGCTATGCGAAAGATGCCGGACGTGGTGGATAGGAGAGAGGGGGACCGGGTCATCCCCTGGTGATTTATGTGTGCTATCTGAATTCTGACATGCGAGGTGCGGAGGCGAGGCAGGAATCTGAAAAGCACACACTTGACCGCCCGCAACTTCTGCAGATTGGAAGAGCCCAAGTCTTCCTCGTGAGTCTATCGACCCTGGGCCAAGGAGTCCCCAAATGGGCTCCCCCACCCCAAGGGACTGGCATCGGCGTTACTATAAAGTCAGGAGCAATGAGCCAGGGAACTCCCCGGGTTAAGCGACGTAGAATCATCCACCAGGCTAGAGTCTCTTGTGGAAGGGGAAAGACACAGCCTGGTCTCCAACCGACCCTGCAGGGACTCCTCCGCCATTAGTACTTCCTGTTGGAGACTGCGATAGTGGAATTGTGCCCAAGGAATAGTCGGGATACAAGAAGACAAAGTTCCCATCAGAGACATGGCCTGTTGTAGGGAAGAATGGGTTTGGCTATAACCCTGCCCACTTTCGCCCTCACTGAAGACACCATGTCGTTAGGCAAAAACATTTGTGCACCTGGGAATCCAAAAGAAGTCCCAGAAAACTTTGGATTGGAACAGGATATAGTCACGACTTCTGGACATTTATTATCCACCCCCAGTCCTTTGTAATAATATGAGGAGCCCTAGAAAGACGACCCTCCAAAGATACCGCCACCCTGAGGTACTTTTTGTGATCCATATGAAGAGGGAGATGGTAGTAGGCGTATAGGAGGTCTAATACTGCCATGAACCACCTAGGGAACAAAAGGCAAATCGCGGATTCAATGGACTCTATGTTAATAGCCTGCAAAGAGTTTAAGTTGTGAAGATTAATAATCGTTCTAAACGAACCATCAGGCGTAGAAACCAGAAACAAAAAAGCCCCTGATCACCTGGAACATCTAGCAATACATGCTTTCTCAGCAACTCCTCAACCTCCAACTCCAGTGCCTGCTGTTGGACAGGATTTGCCATGACAGTTGGAAAAAAGGAGTCCCTCGGGACCCTCACAAAGTCGAATCGAAGCCCAGACGAAAAGAGGCTGGAGATCCATTAGCTGTTTGAAATCTGGGACCATTGATAGAAAAAATGAGCCAATCTACCACCTACAGGTGGATCAAAAAAGGAGATTTTTGTGTACTCACCGTAAAATCCTTTTCTCTTAGGCTCTAATTGGGGGACACAGACCGTGGGTGTTATGCTGCTGTCCACTAGGAGGCGACACTAGGCAGAATCTGCAAAAGAGTAATTGGCTCCTCCTCTGCAGTATACACCCCCTGGCTGGGCCCTTACCCGACTAGTTTTGTGCTAAAGCAGTAGGAGAAGAAGACAGTGAGGGCGACTATATATGACGCCGAAGGACCGTAGAGCTTAACAGAAAGACAATATGAAGCTCAACGAATGTAGAGCCTAAAGAAAAGGCATGTATACAGGAAAGCATTTAAAATAGAAACAATACCAACAAAGCCCGATACGGACAACAGGGTGGGAGATGTGTCCCCCAATTAGAGGCTAAGAGAAAAGGATTTTACGGTGAGTACACAAAAATCTCCTTTTCTCCTTCGCCTCATTGGGGGACACAAAAAAACGCACTACTGAGGTGGAAAATTGCCGCCTGGGGGGATACGAATACCCGGATTTGCGTTTGTTAACGCTTGAGATAGACATCAAAATGACTACCAAAAATAAAGACTAACTCAGATGGCAGACGAGCACATCTGTATGTACATAGACCTGGCGCCAATGATCCAGGATACTCCTTTCCTAGGAGTAGAGAGCCTCGGTATGCAATAACCGAAAACGATACCATTTCTAGCCAGCAGTTGTAGCGAGCAGTTCTAAGGCAGTAGACCTGTGACCAGGGTACCTGGCATAGTCCCTTGGTATCATGCTGAGGAAAAAATGACCTAAAGTGTCCAATCTCTGCATGTGTGGAAATGTCCCAACAGGAACAAAAGGTGTGACAGAGAGACCGAGCGTACCCAACATCACTCAATGCCCCGGTGCGAGGCACAGGGATGGTAAGAAAAAAGACTTGCACGTGGGATGAAAAGACCATCTTCATAAGGGTGACCGCGTTGGTCAACGCACCGCCTACGGTGGAGGAAAAGCTGCAAATAGGAAACGCCACAGCCGAACAGTATGAACCGGCAATGAAAGTGTCTGCAGAAAGACACAGTTCTGGGAACAGCGTATGGAAACTTTTTGAGAAAGTCAGCAAAATTTTCGAAAATAAAAAAGGGGATAACCGAAGGCTGAAGAATAATAGGACGCAGAACCAGCATCTAAGGTGCATACTGCGATGGCAGCCGGAAAAAACTCAGGTCTCTGGCAATAGGACCAAAGTGAGAATCACCTATAAACACCTGTGAACGAACCAGTAAGGGTGGCTAAAAACCAAGGGCATACCCAGGAAGGAAGCCACTATACATATATAATAAACATCCATGCTGCTATGGATGACCAAATGCACTGAAAGCGAGGGACAAGACCCCCCGAACTTATGGGGTGTGCCGGCGAGGACAGGACATCAAACGTCTGGCAGTAATGAACCATGAACAGTAAACCTAGACAGAGTACAAGGTGACATATGCTGTCAGCGACACGTCAAAGTAGGTCAAGCCCCTGGACTGTCTGGGTGGAAAGTGGGCCCAAAGGAGAGAGGATACTTCGTTGTATGTGATTGTGCGTGCTTCCTGTAGGGTATGTAGATAGAAACGTGTAAGGGAAAAAACTGTATTCAGGAGCGGATTATCGTATCCGTCCTCAGCCTAGAGAACGCTGCTTGATCCTCGAATTTCCCGCCAGACGCGTCCTCCTCCGGACCCCCGGAAGGGACATGCACTTCCGGTTCAAAGGGTGCATCTGCCGGCCAGCACGCATGTGCACCGGGAAGCCGGCTGGCGTGCGACGCAGGGCGGCACATCTCCTTGCCCAGCCCGCCCTGCGTCACTGGACAAGCACTGGGGACGACCCTAGGCAGCGCCCGCACGACCCAGAGCGCACCACACGGACACTGGGTCGTGCTGATAGAACCAGCCAATGACTGAGACTGCAGGACCAGGGCTCCCCCGACGCTGCCTCGAAGACCCGGATTCCACAGACCTCCCCTCGGCCCCGCATGGAAGCCTCAGGCCCTAGGTAAGAAGATCTTCATCTGTAGGTTCCTCTCACAAGGACAGGAAACCAACTGAGGAGGCAAGGGGGACCGCCCCTTTTAATCTGTAGGTTTCCTGTCCTGGTGGGCGGAGCCCCTCTCTCGGTGGATGCTGTCATGGCGATAGGAAAACAGTAATTCAAGATACCTTCATAACAGTGAAATGCTGAAGAAGAAGAAGAGAAAAAAAGATGCTCAAAAGTAGTAAGATATGGTAGACAGTGACGGGATTCCACCCCCATATCGACAGTGGTGATTGAGCAGTTGTTAAATTGAACTAAATGTTGATACATACTGTAGTGCATCACCTTACTTCACCTCAAGATTCACATACAAATAAACAAAAAAAAATTTAGCCCCAACTACAGCACATCTTAAAGGGAAGGTGCCGTGATTGTACATTTTGTATTAATAATAACTGATTATGTAATCATTTATTTTAATACAAAATTAATTGAGTTGTATTTATAGTTTTTTATTAATTTTAATCTTACTCTGATACTGGGGGCTGCCATCTTGCTTTTGCAGGTGTGTAACAAAAGTTACACCCTCCACTTACTGCAGCCCAGTGCATAGAACTTATAAGACCACTGCGGACCCCATTCCCTCCATTATAGCTGCGATCTGAACATGCCCCCTGGGCTGTCCACATCACAGCAGGGAGGAGATAGGCACCATCTTTGTGGAGCCCATAGCTGTGCTATACGCTCCACTCTCATTTTTCCCCTGAGTACCGGCAGTGAAAATGCAGCCTGAGATGATATCAGGCTACAAACACTGCTGTCACTGGTGCTCCCCAGACCTTCTTGCCCAGCCCTCAGCCCTCTGCTCCTGGTCACACCTCTCCTGGGCACCTCTGCTACCTGCCTCCTTCTCCTCTTCCATCCCGCCTCCCACGGACCTCCGCTGTCATCCCTCCTTCCCCGGATCTCTGCTCTCAGCTCTCCGGTCCCGGCCCACCTCCCCATCCCCTCTAATCCGCACCTCAAGTCCCGGCTGCCAGATCCTCACGCTGTCAGGAGACTCTGTCTGGTGCTGCGGTCCAGGGGTGAGTACACAGGTGGGGGGTAGAGAGTGCACAGGTGGGGGTGGGGGTGGGGAGAGAAAGGAAGAGTGAGACAAGGGGAGAGAGTCCACAGGTGGAGGAGGGAGAGAGAAGGGGAGAGAGTGCACAGGTGGGGGGGAGACAAACGGCGCACGGGGCGAGGGGGAGAGAGACACAGACGGCGCACGGGGATAGGGGGAGAGAGACACAGACGGCGCACGGGGAGAGGGGGAGAGAGACACAGACGGTGCACGGGGGAGAGACACAGACATTTTCCCCCTGAGCACCAGCAGTGAAAATGCAGCTTTTTATAAACATTTAGTTTTTATTTGTTTAAAAGAAAAAATTATAACAAAACAAATAGCAAACAAAGACAATCGTTTGTAACATTGACAATATCTAATCTATATTCTAGAACGTAAAGAAAGGAGATAGAAAGGTGGAGGGGGAAAGGTTGGAGGGTAAAAGAAGATAGGGCAGGATCATATGCATTACAGAGTATCAATTATTTCTGCAATTGACATCAAAAAGTAAGGTTGATTCTGAAGTCTGAGATTGTATTATAAAATATATCTGCTGATATGAGTTCATTTACTAAGATACATGAGAGAATTGCGATGAACACCATGGGTCCCACCAATTTAGTCTTTTGGTTTTAGCTGTATTACTTTCGGCTAATATGGTTTCGTGCTGCATATGCAAATTGATGAGAGAGATGAGGTCCTCCCTTGTAGGGGCGGACCTGTCTCTCCAATGTCATGCCACACATATTCTGGCCGCAATCAGTATATTAGTGACAATAGGCCTAAGAGGTGAAGGGATCTCTCCAATGTTAATCCCCAGAAGGGCCAAAGGAGCATCTAAGGTTATGGGAAGTCCCGTGACCTCTTTCAAAATTAAGTCTGTTATCCCCCAGAAATTTCGTACGCTAGGGCAGTACCACCACATGTGCTCCATTGTGCCCTCCTGAGAGCATCCTTTCCAGCATTCCTTTGAATTGGTAGGTAAAAACTTGTGTAATTTTACCGGGTCAAGTACCAGTGCAGTTGTATTTTTTTCGCCTGTTCCAGGTGATTTAGACAGGACGAAAATTTGCCAGTGTGTGATGTAGCCGCATACCATGTCTCTAGGGGAGCTGTGAAACCAAGTCTCTTTTCCCATGTTTCCATAAATGGGAGTTTAGTATCCTTTACAGATATGAGAGCTTGGTAAAATAATGAAACTCCATGTTGATTCCCGGATGATTTAAAGTATCGCTGCAGCGGAATGTCAAATTGGGCAAGGTCAATAGGGGGTAATTTGCATTTATTTACCAAATGGCGGATCTGTAGATATTGATAAAATAGTTTGTTGGATAAATCATATCTTATCTTAATATCTTGGAAAGATTTTATTTCATTTGAGTCAAGCAGATCAGCCAGACTGACGATCCCACTTTCCTTCCATTGTTTCAAGGATAGATCGGGGATTAAATGTTCTAGGGCATTGAGGGATATATTTTTAAATAAAAATTGAAGATGAGTGTGGCCCAAGTTGTGCCATATTCCCAATAAGGCTTTCATGGGGGCAAGTATTCCGCCCAACTTCTGTGGGATCAGTAAGTCAGCTTCCATTAAGATCCTGAGAGAACCCGACGGGGCCCAGCAAGCTTCTATTTGCAACCAGTCCAAAGAGGTCGTATCTCCCGACCACCATAATTGGGCCGGCTCCAAAATTGCCGCTCTATGATAAGTGAGAACATCAGGGACCCCTAAGCCTCCCCTACTGTATGGTAGGATCATAAGTTTATGAGATACACGATGGGGCTTCCCACTCCATATAAATTTATTAAGTATACGTTGCAGTCTGGTTAAACATGAACGGGGAAAAGAGAGGGGGATGCATCTAAACAGGTAAATTAATTTTGGGAGGATTAACATCTTTATTATTTGGATTCTAGCTATCCAAGATAGGCCCACTGCATTAATTTTATCCAATTCCCCTCCAATATCTTTAGCTATCATATCAACGTTTGTTTTGATTATGTTATGTACATGAGTTATAAATACACCTAGGTATTTAAATCCTTCAGGAGACCATGTAAAGGGAAAGTGCTTTTTAATTTCTTCCTGTATGCAATCAGTTAGATTTATCGGGTATATAACGGACTTGGAGGCATTTAATCGATAATAGGATGCATCTGAGAACTCCCTCAGAACTTTCATTATTTCCCGTAGTGAGGAAACCACGTCAGTGCACATCAGGATGACGTCGTCTGCGTAGAGGCCAACTTTGTGTTCCATCCCACCAACGCTGACTCCTCTGATCCGGGGGTTTCGTCTGATCTGCGCTGCCAAGGGCTCCATCACCAATGCGAATATTAGTGGTGAAAGAGGGCATCCCTGGCGTGTGCCATTAGAGATGTTAAAAGGATTAGATACAAAGCCCGAGGCGCAGACGGAAGCATTAGGAGAAGAATATAACGCCATAAGAGCCGACAATACTGGGCCTTTAATACCAAATTTTGTTAATACAGCTTCAACATACCCCCAGTGCACTCTGTCAAAAGCTTTTTCAGCATCCAAAGACAAGAGCACACCGGGGGAGTCGGATTTTTCCATTATTTCAAGAATATTTATAAGGCGTCTGGTTCCGTCTCGCGCCTGTCTGCCCGGCATAAATCCAACCTGGTTTGGGTCTACTAGAAATGGAAGAACGTCCATTAATCTGGTAGCCCACACCTTCGCATATAATTTAGTGTCGCAGTTGAGCAGCGCAATCGGACGAAAGTTCCCCGGTTCTGTGGGTGCTTTCCCCGGTTTGAAAATGCAGCTTGAGATGATATCAGGCTGCAAACACTGCTTCCCGCCGCCGGTGCCCCCGAAACTTCTCCCCCAGTCCTCAGCCCTTCGCCTCCCGGTCACACCTCTCCCATCCACCTCTGCTACCCACCTCCTCCTCCTCTCCTGTCCCACCTCCCACGGACCTCCACTATCGTCCCTACATGCCCAGACCTCTGCTTTTGGCTCTCAGGTCCCGGCCCACCTTCTCATCCCCTCTACCCACACTTCCGATCCTAGCTGCCGGATCCTTGCGCTGTCAAGAGAATCTGCCCGATGCTGCGGTCCAGGGGTGAGTGCACAGGTTGGGGGGGGGAGGGGAAGAGACAGGGGGAGAGAGGGCACAGGTGCGGGGGAAAGAGACAAGGGGAGAGTGCACAGGTGGAGGGGGAGAGTGGCAGCGCACAGGGGAAGAGAGGCAGTGCATGGAGGGGAGAGTGCACAGGTGGCAGGAGAGAGACAGAGGGCGCACGGGGGAAGAGACGGACAGAGGGCGCACGGGGGGAGAGACAGACAAGAGGGCGCACGGGGGGAGAGACAGACAAGAGGGCGCACGGGGGGAGAGACAGACAAGAGGGCGCACGGGGGGAGAGACAGACAAGAGGGCGCACGGGGGGAGAGACGGACAGAGGGCGCACGGGGGGAGAGACGGACAGAGGGCGCACGGGGGGAGAGACGGACAGAGGGCGCACGGGGGGAGAGACGGACAGAGGGCGCACGGGGGGAGAGACGGACAGAGGGCGCACGGGGGGAGAGACGGACAGAGGGCGCACGGGGGGAGAGACGGACAGAGGGCGCACGGGGGGAGAGACGGACAGAGGGCGCACGGGGGGAGAGACGGACAGAGGGCGCACGGGGGGAGAGAGACAGAGGGCGCACGGGGGGAGAGAGACAGAGGGCGCACGGGGGGGAGAGAGACAGAGGGCGCATGGGGGGAGAGAGACAGAGGGCGCACGGGGGGAGAGAGAGGGTGCACGGGGGGAGAGAGAGGGCGCACGGGGGGAGAGGAGAGACAGAGGGAACACGGGGGGGGGGGGAGAGACAGAGGGAACAAGGGGGAGAGAGACGGCACATGAAGGGGGAGAGACGGCGCACGGGGGAGGGAGAGAGTGATTACAAGGCCTACATGCATTGCTATCACAGCCGAGGGACAGCTGATGATCACACATGGAGCTGATCCATCCCACATTTTCACCAGTCATAGTGCATGCCAGCTGTACACTACGTTTTCATGGCAAATTTTGAGCAGCTGCTTCCCTAGTGTATAAAGGTGGAATATATCAAATATTTACAATTATTTTTCATATTTTACTCCATTAAAAGAAAATATGATAGTATTGGAAAAACAAATTAAAAAACATGAATACTTTACATTGTTGGAAAAAAAAATTTTGATGGCACCTTCCCTTTAAGAACACTGGCACATTTAAAAATGGTTACCAGTCTTTTTCAGAAACACGCACTGAATTGAGGTGAGAGGAAGAATAGAAGCAAAGTCAGAAAATGTTACTGTAATAAAAAGTAGCAGATGCTTGGAATACTTCTCTAGATGTGGACAGAATACCTAAAGCATTTTTTTTTCCAATTCATTCAAACTAGTGAAAAAAGCTACAAAAACACAGAAAGAATTTGCCGCTAATGTAAACAAAAAAACAATGTTCAGCTCACCTCCAGCCTTATGTCTTCATTCACCTCTTGCTCAAGTATGAGAAGTTCATCGATCGTCAGGGCCTTCTTTACGGAAAACTGTTGATCTAAGGTATTTTCTTGTTGAGTCATAGTGTTTTCAGTATGTGTGCTGCTTTTCACCTTTGTAAGCTCGGCCGCTATATTGGCTGAGTTGACATCACTTTGAGACAAATGTTCCTGTTCTGTACCAATTTCATGTTCTTTGGAGGCTTCTAATAAAGTTCTTAAATCCTCCAGCCCTGATGAAAGGTTAGTAAGAATGTCTACAGCCCTGTGAAATTAAACACACAAATAAGACAATCTGCTCCAAAGAGTATATATAGACACATATACACACACATATACATACATACAGTCATATGAAAAAGTTTGGGCACCCCTCTTAATCTTACTCTTTTTTTTTTTTTTGTTTAAAATAGTTTTTTTTGCAACAGCTATTTCAGTGTGATATATGTAATAACTGATGGACACAGTAATATTTCAGGATTGAAATGAGGTTTATTGTACTAACCAAAAATGTGAAATATGCATTATTTCAAAAATTGACAGGTGCCAAAGTATGGGCACCTCAACAGAAAAGTGACATTAATATTTAGTAGATCCACCTTTTGCAAAAATAACAGCCTCTAGTCGCTTCCTGTAGCTGTTAATGAGTTCCTGGATCCTGGATGAAGGTATTTTTGACCATTCCTCTTTACTAAACAATTCCAGTTCAGTTAAGTTTGATGGTCGCCGAGCATAGACAGCCCGCTTCAAAACATCTCACACATGTTCAATGATATTCAGGTCTGGGGACTGGGATGGCCATTCCAGAACATTGTAATTGTTCCTCTGCATGAATGCCTGAGAGATTTGGAGCGGTGTTTTGGATCATTGTCTTGCTGAAAGATCTTTGACACTGATTCTTGAACATTATTCTCAAGAATCTGCTGATACTGAGTGGAATCCATGCGACCCTCAACTTTAACAAGATTCCCGGTGCCGTCATTGGCCATACAGCCCCAAAGCATGATGGACCCTCCCCCAAATTTGACAGTGGGTAGCAAGTGTTTTTCTTGGAATCCTGTGTTTTTGTGGCGCTATGCATAACGCCTTGTTGTATGACCAAACAACTCAATCTTTGTTTCATCAGTCCACAGGACCTTCTTCCAAAATGAAACTGGCTTATCCAAATGTGCTTTTGCATACCTCAGGTGACTCTGTTTGTGGCGTGCATGCAGAAACGGCTTCTTTCACCTCACTCTCCTATACAGCTTCTCCTTGTGCAGTGTGCGCTGTATTGTTGACCGATCCACAATGACACCATCTGCAGCAAGATGATGATGCAGGTCTTTGGAGGTGGTCTGTGGATTGTTCTTGACTGTTCTCACCATTCTTCATCTCTGCCTTTCTGATATTTTTGTTGGCCTGCCACTTCTGGTCTGTACAAGAACTGTCCCTGTGGTCTTTCATTTCCCTACTATGTTCCTCACAGAGGAAACTGACAGGTTAAATCTCTGAGACAACTTTTTGGATCTTTCCCCTAAACAACTATGTTGAACAATCTTTTTTTTCAGATCATTTGAGAGCTGTTTTGAGGAGCCCATGATGCCACTCCTCAGAGAAGATGCAACTAGGAGAACAACTTGCAAGTGGACACCTGAAATAGCTTTTCTCATGATTGGATACAGCAGGCTATGAAGTACAAAGCTCAATGAGGTTACCAAACCAATTTAGTGCTTCAGTAAGTCAGTAAAAAGTAGTTAGGAGTATTCAAATCATGAAAAAGGAGATTTTTGTGTACTCACCGTAAAATCCTTTTCTTTAGCCTCTAATTGGGGGACACAGACCGTGGGTGTTATGCTGCTGTCCACTAGGAGGCGACACTAGGCAGAATCTGCAAAGAGTTAAGTGGCTCCTCCTCTGCAGTATACACCCCTGGGCCAGGAAGTGCTTCTCCAGTTTGTGCTAAAGCAGTAGGAGAGCTAACAGATAATAACAGTGACACAGGAGTCAACGCAGGCAACCTGTGTAAACAATATAGTTAACAAGGTAATAACAGTGTAACAAGGCCTGAGCCAAACAGGCACGTGTGTAGACCGTCAAGAGTTAGCAGAGTAATACTAGTACCACAAGTCCTGTAACTAAACAGGCGCATGTGGAAAACAGTGAAGTTAACGAAGTAATAATCGTATAACAAGGCCTGTAACTAAACAGGCTCACAGTACTACAAGGCCTGGATCTAAACATGCACAAGTGTAAACAGTCAACAGTTAACAGAGTGATAATAGGCAAACATGTGTAAACATGTTAACCTGTAACAGCTGAGAAGCTATGCAAGAACTGTAGAAAAGGCCCACTAGGGCAATAGGGTGGGTGCTGTGTCCCCCAATTAGAGGATAAGAGAAAAGGATTTTACGGTGAGTACACAAAAATCTCCTTTTCTCCTTCGCCTCATTGGGGGACACAGACCGTGGGACCAAAGCAGTCCCTGGGTGGGAAAGAACAATGGAACTAGAGACACTGAGCATGGTCAGTGAAGAACTATGCACCGACAAGCGGGCTGCTGCCGCCTGGAGGGCACGTGTACCCAAACCTGCATTTGTCGAGGACTGAGTGCAAGCACTATAGTGGCTTGGGTATGGGTGTAGGCTGACCTTTTGTCTGCCTAAAACACCAGGTTCGCCGAGACCTCTTACCGAACTGTTCCCGGAGGCTTCCACGGCCATAGTAGAATGTGCCGTGACCTGTCGGAAGGGATGAGTTTTCGAAGGTATAAGCGTCTTGGATGGTTACAGAAATCCACCTGGTTAGGGGAGCCTTAGAGGCGGACGTGCCTTTATGTCGGCCCATTGGAAGAAGGATAAAAGGAGAATCCGACTTCTTTTTTTTATAATATCTTTTTTATTGATTTTTTCAAGCAAGACATATTATGACATGGCATAACAGAGATGATAACGAATGACATTAAGGAAAAATACAATTCAGTAAACCCTCTTCCGCCCTTTCCTTCATAACAGTCCCCCAACCCATCCCCTCAAACAAGATTATTCTGCACATTCATTACAGTTGTTCGTTGTATGGAAATAGTGTTTGTCTCCAGTTGCCCTCTCTCCCTTCCGTGTATATTAAGTAGTTTAAAGAGTCACAACATTATGTAGCCATGTGAGTATCTAATATCCAATTATACAGGATGGTTATATATTTCCTATTCTCTTATATCTTTAGTGCTCCCAGCGTTCCTTTTAGATCCTCATTAAGGTACCAGTTAGAGTGTCTGAACGGAGATACTGTCTGCTCCAGCTCCTCTCGCGACAATTTGCTTAATATAAAACTCTTCCATGTATTGAAGAATTTACTCGTCAATAAATCTTTTTGTCTCTCAGCTTCCATCCTTTCTATTCTCATAGTCGCTTTTAAGACCTGGAGCAAGTCAGAGATCCCCGGACAGGTTGTAGACAACCAATCTCGAAGTAATATCTTCTTACTTAGTAAAGCAATGACATGACATAGTCGTGCTTTAGTCCCTTTCCATTCGTCAGAGGTCGGAATATGTAGTAACCATGATTTGGGGTCAATAGGTAATTCCTGACCCGTGATTTCTCTCACAACCCCTCTCACTAAGTCCCAAAATCTGACCACCTCTGGGCATGTCCATATTCCGTGTGTGAAATCTGATCGATATGTGCCACATTTTGGGCAATTTTGTAATCTCCCTGGGACAGTTGGTGTCGGGGCAATGTTGAATCCATAGATTGCTCTATGCATTACCCGAAACTGCGTGTCCCTCCACTTTTCGTTGTGTATGAGTTTTCTAAATAGTCTCCATCCCTCCAGAATCTCTTCTTCCCTCTCTTCCTCTGTTATTAGATGTCTCCATCCCTTAAATAGTTTTCTCGGCTCTATTACTGGGTATACTTCACGAAGAAAATTATATATGTATGAGATGTTTAATTGCGAGAGTTGGGTTTGTGTTAATTTGTCCCAGGGATTGGAGATGCATTCTTGTGTCACATCCTGTAATTTCTGTAGGACATGGTAGTGTAATTGTTTATATTGTATTAATTGGGTAGGTGGGAGCTCGAAGTGGACCATCACCTCAGATCCTGACATCCACCTTTTCTCCTCTTTCTGTAGTAAGTCTCCCAGTTTCTTAATACCTTTTGCTCCCCATATCCGAAATAAGGCATTTTCTCTTCCTAGTTTAAAACTAATATGTGCCCAGGGGTTTAGATATTTGGATACCTTCCACGCCAAATGTAATTTTTTGCGGACGGCTTTCCAACACATGGCCGTGTCGCTAAAAAGCAGTGAATTCTTTATGTGTGGCGGGGTATCAGACCAGGATGCATGGAGTAAACTGGCCAGATCCCACGGCCGACAATATTCTTGCTCCACTTTATAGTTGGAGTGTTTGGAGGTGCCATTCAGCCAGTCCACTACATGTCTGGAGACACAAGCCAGGTTATACCCCTTGATGTCTGGTAAGTTAAGACCTCCCTTATCTTTAGGTAACATCAGTGTGGTTTGTTTAATCCTAGCTCTCTTGCCATTCCAAATGAATTGAGCGATAGCCCTGTTCAATTTCAGCAGGTCTTCGCGACGTAGGAGAAGAGGGAGTGTCTGCATTGGATATAATAACCGGGAGAAGCTGATCATTTTGACCAAATGGCAGCGTCCTAAGAGCGAGAGGGGCAGATTTCTCCATCTTTCCAGTTCTAACATTATTTTTCGTATTAATGGGTCATAATTGAGTGAGTATATTGCTGTTGGCACTTTGCTCAAATGTACCCCCAGATATTTGATATGGTCATTTTTGATTGGGATTCCCAGCGTTTTTTGCATGTTGTCACCCGGCCCTAAATTCCTTCTGGTGACCCCTAAGTTTAAGATTTCACACTTGTCTTTGTTAAGCGTGAAACCTGAGAAAGTGGCGTATATCTCTAATTGATTTAAAGAATCCGACTTCTTAGAAGGGCGCTGTCTTGGATACCTAGACGCGTAGGGCCCTGACAAGGTCCTGCATTTGTAGGTCCTTCGCGACCGGACAGACTGGAGTCGGGCGCGGCGATGGCAGAGAGATGTCTTCATGTAGGTGGAAGGAGTAAGCCTACCCTAGAAAGAATAATGGAACCAGCCATAGGACAAGCTTGTCCAGATGGAAGACTAGAAAAAGAAGATTACATGAGACCGCTGCAAGTACCGATACGTCCGCAGAGACAAATAAATGCCACCGAACCATAGTACTATTTGGATGAGGATGCTAAAGGTAATATCCCATCGAGGCTGAAAAGGGTGGTTCCTGTAGTGCCGTGAGGACCAAGTTCATGGTCCCCACGGGTGTAGTCTGGTTGTATGGAGATCTTAAATAGCAGACCCTTTGAAGGAAGGAGTGCATAGAAGTCTGGTGGCAAGACATGTTTGTAAGAGAATGAAAAACAGCTGAAAACCTGCTGTGTAAGAGACCCTAAGGACAGACCTGAGTCTAGGTCTGAGTGGAAGAAACGAGAGTCCTTGGCATGAAGTAGGGCCAAGGGGAATGACCTCTAGAGGTGCCCCAAGCAACAAACCAAAACGAATTACGCGTGTGATGGGATATCGCTGATAAGGCTGGTGTCCTCTCTGTGACTACAGTTGTTACAATATCCTGGGGAAAAAGCCTCTTGGGTTAAATTCTAGGTCTCCAAGGCTACGTCAGTAAACTCGGATGAGAGGAATTCTGAGGGAGAACTGGCCGTGATCGAGCAGGTCTGGACTGTCTGTTAGACGTCCTGGTACTGCTGCTATAAATTGGACGAATCTGCGCACCAAGCGCGTGTGGGTCAGTCTGAGACCGCGAAGATGATCCCGCGACATTCCCGTTTGATATTCCAGACTATCTGTTAGTGGGGAAAGAATATAGGAGAGACGGATACCGGTCCAGGCTTGGACTAGTGCGTCTGTCCCACTGACTGTGGATCCTGAGATCAGGCCAGGAAGGCCGGGATCGTGGCATTGAGGCGTGACTCTGTCAGGTCCATATCTGTGGTGTTCTGGCGTTGGAGTTTCAACAGAGGACTTCTAGATAAAGGGGCCAATCCCCTGGGTCCATCCCTTGGTGGATTAGAAAATCAGCCTCCCATACCTGGTATGAGAACAACTGGCAGTACAGTGTTCCAAGGATTCCACCTAGTAAAGGATGGGGTGAACTTGTCATCGCTTAGAGACTGCAGGTTCCACCCTGGTGGTTGACATATGCCACCATGCAGGCAAGCTGTGTCCCTGCTAGGGAAAGATCTCCCTCTGCTGTAATAGCCCCCGCAGAGGACCCAGAGTACTAGGTCCTCTGTAACCACCAGAATGCAGCCCTTAGTCCTTAGCAAAGCTGGGGACTCCTGGGTGCCTAGAGCAGGTCCGAGCTGCTGCACCAGAGGCTCTACCTGCGGTGTCTCGACCTAAATGAACCCCAAAGGGGAATTTAGGGAGGGATGCTGCTCCACCGTCAGGTGCCTTGTCCTTCGCCTCAAACTCAACCCAGTAACCCCAACAGTGGGGAAATGGGGAGGGAGGGTCGGTGTCTCAACCTCAACCCAGCGTCCCCAACATTGGGGGGCCGAGGAAGGAGCGGCATGTTAGGGGGACCAGTCGACCTCAACCAGGCGCCCCCAACAGTGGGGGGCCGAGGAGGGACCATGCCGGGAGTCTCGTCATAGACCCACTTTTCTTCTTCTTGAAGAAAAAAATTCAAAAAGGAAGTTTTTTAGGAGCACTAAAAAATCTGTGTGTGCCTCCTAGACACTAAGCAAAAACTAGAGAAGCACTTCCTGCTCCAGGGATGTATACTGCAGAGGAGGAGCCACTTAACTCTTTTGCAGATTCTGCCTAGTGTCGCCTCCTAGTGGACAGCAGCATAAGGGTAAGTTCACACTTACCCGGCGTGTTTGTCGGCGGCAGCTGGCGGGTCCCACCAGGAAGCTCCGGCGCCGTCCACCGGCTTCCTGGCGGGTATGTGCGGGCGGTATCCGGCGGCTGCCCAGCGGGTTCTCGGCGGAGATTCTGCAGCGGCTGGAAGCAGCACATGATTCTGCTTGCAGCCGCTGCAGAACCGGCCGGTTTTTAGAACATGGTCATTCTTTGCTAACCCGCTGGGAAACCTGCGGGTTAGCAACGGATGACGCTGGGTAACCGCCGGTATGTGCACAGGCTTGGGCGGGTTACATTAGTTTCAATGTTAATCCAAACGTCGGTTTGGATTAACATAAATTTAAATAAAACTAATGTATGCAAAACGGCGGTTTACACAGGTAAACCGCCGAAAACCCGCCCAGTGTGCACATACCCTAACACCCACGGTCTGTGTCCCCCAATGAGGTGAAGGAGAAATCAGAAGGGTGCCCATACTTTGGCACCTGTCAAATTTTAAAATAATGCATATTGCACATTTTTGGTTAGTACAACAAACCTCATTTCAATCCTGAAATATTACTGTGTCCATCAGTTATTACATATATCACACTGAAATAGCTGTTCCAAAAAAACAATTAAAAAAAAAAAAAAAATAAGAGTAAAATTAAGAGGGGTGCCCGAACTTATTCATATGACTGTATGCCACCTTTTTGTATATTGGTGGTGGGCTACTCTAAGACAAATACTGCACAGTGGAATAATTTAGCATTGCTATTACAACATATGAACAAACATGGCACACTACCTTTCTGCATCTCTGGTGTCCTTAAAATTACCCGGGACGTGTTCCGCCAAAACAAGGAGCTCTTGTGAAAGACTGTTCAACTTGCTTTTTACCTCACATGATCCAGCACTCACTCCTATGAAAAACATACTTTTCAAGATTCACACACTACTGAAATGTATTGATGCAAAATCCATGAAATATAGTCTACAATGTACCTGTGGGGATGGATAAAGCAAGTTTCTCCTTTTCATTTAAGCTCTCCAACTTCTGGTAGATCAGAAGTCCGGCCTACAAGGTATAAAGATGAGATCACCACAATGACTTTCTGATGTAGCTCAGGAACATAATCAGCTATTGTTTGCAGGGCTCCATGTGTGGATTAAATACCCTTACTATCATGAATTGGAAATTTTGCCTAAAATTTAAATATTTTTTTCTTTTAAGATTGAGGACAATTCTTAATTTCAATCTCAATTTTCATTTTTTTTTCCTTACAAAAGAGAACTGCATGCGCTAAATTTCTTAATACAAAATGATCACCATAATTGCCAATGGAAATGACCTTACACGGTAACCTAAAACTACTGACACATCTTCAATAATTTGGAGTGTTGTTGGCTTCCTTTTCATCTATATATCGCACATGGGGAGTAATGTAGAGTGCTGTCGTCATTTTCACCTATATACTGCACATGTGGAGTAATGTAGAACGCGCTGTTGTCATTTTCACCTATACACTGCACAGAGGGATGCAGCACTTTATAAACTCTAAGATATTGGGGCGTGATCACAAAAGATTAGTTGAAAATGGTCAACTGGGTTGCAAAAACACACATTAACTGACAAAGATTTGAGAAGGACCAAAGTGAAGCAACCAGGAACCCATTATCCTTTAGAACTGTCATATTCCAGAACTGCAGCTACCTGAGTGCCCAGAAATACACTAAATAGTGTTCAGTGTTTAAAGACATTGCCAAGGTAAGGAAGGCTGAAACTTATACCGGTAATTTGAAATATCAAAACGTGGCCAAGAAATACCGTATATACTCGCGTATAAGCCGAGTTTTTCAGCCCAAAAATTGGGCTGAAAAGTACCCCCCTCGGCTTATACGCGAGTCAGTGCTGTATACCGATGTATACATCGGTACATACCGGTGTATACATCGGTATACAGCAGCCCCCGTAATCCAGGGCCCCCCCAGCCTCTCTCCGGTCACCTGGAAAGGAAACTATACTTATCAGTGTCCGCTGTCCGCGCCCGCTCGCATCTGCCGACATCGCGATCCTCCATCTTCATGCGGCGTCTTCCGGGTTCCTGTGCTCGTCGCAGCAATGACGTCATTCCTTGCGACGCGCACAGGAAACAGGAAGACGCCGCATGAAGATGGAGGATCGCGATGTCGGCAGATGCGAGCGGGCGCGGACAGCGGACACTGATAAGTATAGTTTCCTTTCCAGGTGACCGGAGAGAGGCTGGGGGGGCCCTGGATTACGGGGGCTGCTGTATACTACCGCGGGGGCTGCAATATACTACCACTGGGCTGTATACACTGCTGGGGCTGCCTGTATACTGCTGGGGCTGCCTGTATACTGCTGGGGCTGCCTGTATACTGCTGGGGCTGCCTGTATACTGCTGGGGCTGCCTGTATACTGCTGGGGCTGCCTGTATACTGCTGGGGCTGCCTGTATACTGCTGGGGCTTCCTGTATACTGCTGGGGCTTCCTGTATACTGCTGGGGCTTCCTGTATACTGCTGGGGCTGCCTGTATACTGCTGGGGCTGCCTGTATACTGCTGGGGCTGCCTGTATACTGCTGGGGCTGCCTGTATACTGCTGGGGCTGCCTGTATACTGCTGGGGCTGCCTGTATACTGCTGGGGCTGCCTGTATACTGCTGGGGCTGCCTGTATACTGCTGGGGCTGCCTGTATACTGCTGGGGCTTCCTGTATACTGCTGGGGCTTCCTGTATACTGCTGGGGCTGCCTGTATACTGCTGGGGCTGCCTGTATACTGCTGGGGCTGCCTGTATACTGCTGGGGCTGCCTGTATACTGCTGGGGCTTCCTGTATACTGCTGGGGCTTCCTGTATACTGCTGGGGCTGCCTGTATACTGCTGGGGCTGCCTGTATACTGCTGGGGCTGCCTGTATACTGCTGGGGCTGCCTGTATACTGCTGGGGCTGCCTTTATACTGCTGGGGCTGCCTGTATACTGCTGGGGCTGCCTGTATACTGCTGGGGCTGCCTGTATACTGCTGGGGCTGCCTGTATACTGCTGGGGCTGCCTGTATACTGCTGGGGCTTCCTGTATACTGCTGGGGCTGCCTGTATACTGCTGGGGCTGCCTGTATACTGCTGGGGCTCCTATATACTACCACTGGGGCTGCTGGGGCTCCTATATACTACCACTGGGGCTGCTGGGGCTCCTATGTACTACCACTGGGGGGGCCTGTATACCACACTGCTGGGGGCTATATACCTGTGCTGAGGTCCACCCTCGGCTTATACACGAGTCAATAGGTTTTTCCAGATTTTTGGGGCAAAAGTAGGGGGGTCGGCTTATACACGGGTCGGCTTATACACGAGTATATACGGTATGTGGACATATTCTTGAAAGGATTTATGGACTGATGAGATGAAGGCAACTCTTCATAGACCAGATAGATAAACATATTGGTAGATCAGTATGAGGTACAGACCTACAGTATCTATCCAAAAATGAGTACTAACAGCAGGCGCTGCAGTTAAAACAGGGGAAACTTCACCTTAGCAGTAGCTTGGAAGGTAAGCATTTGGTTACCGATGGGTGAATTAGCTTTGATATATCCCAATTCATCGGCACCACCAACTGCAAGTTCCATACTTTGGCTGAAATGGGGAGGAGGGGGGGGGGGGAAAGAGGTGAGAGGGTTTTTTCCATGGACAAAGTTAATTTTAATTAGTAGATCTCGCACTAGTAATAAGTTCCACAATTGGATGTTCCTGTGATGATAATTTTATAACTATGCCCCTGCTATGTAGTGTTTGACCATGCAGTTACATAATCGGCACATACCACAGCTCCTGGCCAGGGGAGGAAATAAATTTGTACACAGTTGATCAGCGAAATAAAACATTTCCCTCCTGGTCTTCTCATGAGCAAGTGTTTCTGCAGTGTTTCAGCACTTTAATAAAAGCCTGGGCCTGATGAGCTCATTCTCATAATTTGTTACTAGCTGCAACCTGAATTATATAAAATGTGACATCAATGACCAAAGCACGCATTTTACCAGTATCAAATGATCACGTTTTAAAAGGGTAATCCCATTATAGAAAGTTATTCTCTAAACATAGGATAGGAGATAACTCATTGATCACTGGGAGTCCTATTGCCGACACATCCACTATCTTAAGAATGGGGTAAGCAGAGCCCAGTCTGAATGGAGCAAAGGTAAAAAAAAATATATTGCAATCTGAGAGTCCTCAGTGCTTGATACCTTTTAATAACTAACTGAAAAGATGGTAAACATAGCAAGCTTTCGAGACACTATGGCCCTTTGTCAGGCTGATAATGCACAGATTCTGAAGACACATACATATATACTACTGTATACTTAAACAGGATAAGATAGTGCAGTAAATACCACAGGTGATGTAAAGCAGAGTCAGGCTAGGGAAGAGGAATGGGGGGACGGAGCTGGGAAAGTGAAACCAAAATTCTATGGTAAGAGGAAGAAGTGTCAAAAGTTCATAGTCCTCTAACTTGAGTCTGTTGCAAGATGTGATATCCCCAAATGCTCTTTCATTTTATATAAGGACGCATGAATCTGATATCCCCAAATGCCCTTTCATTTTACATAAAAAGCCATGAATCTATGTGATAATTTAATCCTGTTTTGAATGTGTCAAAGGTCATTCTCAATTTGTATTCCCAAATTCTTCTCTCTCTGAGATTTGAAGTTGCTTTTTAAAATGAGCAGCCTCATATAATTTCACTATTTTAGTCAGGGTTGCAAAAAAGCTTTGCTACAGAAGCAAAGGTACGCATTTTCAACCTCCGATCCATCAATTAATAATAATAATTTTTTTATATAGCGCCAACATATTCCGCAGCACTTTACAATTCAGAAGGGACATGTACAGACAATTTGAGACAATACAGAGTAACAAACATTTCATAAACCATGAGGAGTGAGGTCATTGCTTGCAAGCTTACAATCTATAGGACTGCTGGAAATATTGAGTACTGTACGCATATACTCTATTTAATGTCCAATTCCATCACTTCACGCAAACCTTGGAATTAGCAAATTATCAATGACTTTCAGATTTATAGAAAAGCATTTTTGCTGTTGCTATATTTAAAGGGAACCTGTCACCTGATTCTAAGGCCCTACACTATCTCTAGCTGTCCCTACACCTTCCTAGCAGCTCCCTATATATCCCTTTCTTATCTAAAGCGTCCCTATTAAACATGTGTAAAATAAGTTTAAACTTACTGCAGTCCCCGTGGTTGGGCGACTGGGTAGGCGTGGCTTCACTTCCTTCATCACACCTCCTGGTTGTAATGCACACCCCGCTGGGCGGCATTATTCTGGGTCCTCTCTGCCCCATTAATTGGAATCTCCCGCCCTCTGTGTACCTCTATACACCGGCCGGGCGTTACATCCAGCGACGTGCATTATGGGGCCGGTCATGTGATCGGCCCTAGTGCATTATGGGGCGGCCCAAGTGCATTATGGGCTTGATCACGTGATCGGCCCGGCTTCAATAAGTGCATTGTGCATGCGCAAAGCCGGGCCGATCACGTGATCAAGCCCATAATGCACTGGGGCCGATCACATGATCGGCCCATAATGCACTAGGGCCGATCACGTGACCAGCCCCATAATGCACCGCGCCGGATGTGACGCCCGGCCAGTGCATAGAGGTACACAGAGGGCGGGAGATTCCAATTAATGAGGCAGAGAGGACCCAGAATAATGCCGCCCAGCGGGGCGTGCATTACAACCAGGAGGTGTGATGAAGGAAATGAGGCCACGCCTACCCAGTCCCCCCAACCACGGGGACTGCAGTAAGTTTAAACTTATTTTACACATGTTTAATAGGGACACTTTAGATAATAAAGGGATAGATAGGGAGCTGCTAGGAAGGTGCAGGGACAGCTAGAGATAGTGTAGGGGCTTAGAATCAGGTGACAGGTTCCCTTTAAATTGACCCTTTCATAATGATTTTACTAATTAAACCATGATATGGTTGTATATGTAACAACAATAAGAATGACACCATCTTGTAGAAATCCAATCTCTGATGAGCAGACTAATTTACATATGGCAGTATTTACCGCAGTAGTGATGAACTAGGAGAGCAATTTTCAATCTCAGTCCATCACAACACATCAAAGCAAACTTGTTTTTTCCATACAAGTTTTGATCTCCAGAGGCTGCCTGTATTTGTCAGACTGGTAGGATTATATGTATAATTCCTACCTTATTTAATCTGTCAGCAAGTTTTACATAAGAAAACGTAGTAATATGGTGGAGTAGGCCCTGGTCCAGCAGAAAAAAGGTTTACTTTTCTATAGGGCTCCAATGTGCCAGTCATGACAAATCTAGCATAGAAACCGTACACAAATCAGCAGGAAGTGAAGTGGAGGAATGGCAATGTGCGTACACGTTCTCCAAAAGTAGTGATATGTCCCTAGTGAACTTCCAACCTGAATTTGCAGATCACTTCTATGCTACATTTTTTATGACTAGCAAATCTGGACTCTTAACAAAGGAACAAACATTTTCACTGGGGGAACAATTCAGTTCTGCTAGTCATGAAAAATCTGCCATAGAATCAATATGCAAATTAGGTTAAAATTTTATTGGGGGGGTGTCAATACTTTTAGAAAAAGCAGTCAAAGTGTACCATCATGTCACCAGTGCAATTTCAACCTGATTTGCATAATGCTTCTATGCTAGATTTGTCATGATTGGCAAATTGCATCTCTATAGAAAAGCAATGACTTATTGGGGAACAATGGCCTATACAGCCATGCCATTACTTGCTGACATATTCCCTTTAAGTAGCTGTCCCAGCGGACTAATAAAGCCTAATCAAAGAGCTCAAGCTGAAACTGCCTGGGGTGTTCATCCTTCTCTCTCACCTCCAGGAGCTAGGTACGATCTCGGTTTTTGTACCCAATCAATTGCTGATGCAGGTCCACTTGTCTGCTGCACAGACATTGTTTGCCAAAAATGTGACTGAGTCACAACTTTGCCTACTAAGTAGCGACATTGGAACATTATATATTAAAAACAGACATTAATTCTGTAAGCCATACATTTCTGAAAAGACTACAAAAAAAAAAATCTGAAGATATTTAATGTCATTCAAACTTACATAAGCATCTGAAGCAGCATAGAGTTTTTGGTCCTCACTAAGCGGAAGTCGATTCCAGTCACTACAACGCACAGTGTCATCTTTAAGAAGCTGCATATTGAAAAGGTGTTTGATTAAGCCATTCAGACTCCACTTTTCCTTACATTGAAGCTACAAAAAAAAAAATGATTTTAGTTATATGCCCAAAAAATGCAAACAAAACAGACCAAAGTGTATGGTCTAAACCTTAAAAGTAGCCAACAACTGAGCAGGAAAATTGTAAAATTGGCCTGATTTCTGAAGTACGAGGTTGGTCTCACAGTTCTGTGATGGCAACTTCAATTTCAGATTTCAACAAACGTAATCCTTTGCTCCAGTGGGTAAAACCTTGCAGTGAGACAGACAGGTTAACTCAATGGCAAAGCCAATTAACCCACTAACACACATGGACGAAGCAAGTTAGATTGAAATCATTCTCAGCCAAGAAAAAAGTTTAGAAAGGAGCAATTTTAAAATTAGGGCTGGCTTATAGGAAACCTGTCGGATCCTCCATGCACACAGAACCTCGAGTAGTTCTGTGCACATACCTATCATCCGTGCCCAGCAATGCCTTCATGTATTCACATCCATACACAGATCTTTAGAAAAAGACTGTTTAGGAGATACTAATTCGGGCTTTGTCTAGTCGGCCCATTTAGCTGTGAGCACGATTCCATGCTTTATAACATCCAGAGTCACCAGCTAAACAAAACTGTGCAGGTTTGTACCTTACAGCATTAAGTTTCGCAGATGCCAGATGCATGCACCCCAACTTCAGAGAGGCTCTCTGCACACGATCAGATGTCGTCCGCACTTCTGGTAATGCGCACTAAGCCTCTTTAAATACGGAAAGCATACAACCAGCTTCAGAGTAGTGCACATGACCGGAAGTGTAGACGACCGCCAGACATTCACAGTCACAAACTGCCAAAAAATTATTTTTTTAAAAGCTACATCTCTCAGAATGTGTCAGAAAAAGGCTAATATAAAATATAATATATACACACACACTATATATACACACACACATTATAATTTTATATATTATATATATATATATATATATATATATATATATATATATATATATATATAAAGCTGAAAAGCTGAATGCATGTACTGTATGCATGTATGTATGTATGTATGAATGCATGTAAGTATATGTATATGCATCATAGCCCCACCACTTCATAGCCCCGCAGTTTGTTACTATGCCCGTGCAATGCTAGGCTCTATAATTAGTATATTTATTAAAAAAACACATCAAATGCTTCATACTTTTTCATTTGCTAAATCAGTAAGTTCAATAAATCCTTTTAATTTCAGGTCACAGTCACTCATCAACTTCCATTGGTCACCTTCAATACCAACTCCAACCTTTTTAACAGAGTTGTCTTCAAGCAGTCTTTTAAGACCCTTAGGGAAACCTGTGTGATAGGAGAATCCAATTAGACCATCCTAGAAATCCATTAAACCTGATAAACATATAGAGTATACAGCATATTCCTTTTACTATTTTTTACTATATTTTACTATTCACTAACTGAATGCATCTTAAAAACACTAATAATTAACAGTGCAAAACTGTAACAGGTAAGTCCTAGGTGATCTGGGAAATAAAACTGAATGGAGTGAATGTATTAGGCTAAAATTGTAAATACTCTACAACTACATGCTTAAGTACCATGCCGTTTTTTTTTTTAATGTTAATTTCGCTGAGTATGTATCAGTAAGATATGTTCCCTGTGTAGCAAATTACTTACCGGTCGCTATCTGCTGTCCCTGCCATAGCACCTGTCCTTTTCTGCAACATGTAACCGAACTTGTGACTTGTCTGATCATTTCATTGTGTGATGGGTGGACTGGAAGTAACTACTCAATGTAAGTATGAGACTTAGGGAGGAAGAAGTGGGAGAAATATCAATAGAACAGTGGGACACTATACTAGAATATATACCTAGACTCTCTCTAAGTGAACAAGCCAGAACATCACAGTTGTATATTGTACACAGAACTTACAAAACACCAATGGTATTGTTTAAAGCAGGTTTGAGGGGAGACTCTAGGTGTCCCACATATGTGGAACGGACCAGGCTGGGTTACTTCACATGCTATGGTCATGTCCTAGATTGGTCATCACTAAAATAGAGGGAGTGTATGGGTGCGTGATTGATAGAAATCCGGTGCTGTGTGTACTGGGGATGTGGAGGGGATTAAAGTAGCAGATGTCGGGGGCGTGGCCTGGAAGGGAATGTGAGCGGTCTCACTTCCTAGAGCTCCCGCCGAGTGCCCGCCGATTAATCCTGATAAAAAGCTTGTGGAGAGATCCTTGCTCCCCTGAAACCGAGACCGGAGGTCCCTGGAGTGCAGTGCAGCGTCGGGAGCCACCCAGAGCAGTTAATATGACCCGCCGCCGGCAGCGAGATGCGGGCGCGGGAGACAACGCCGGTCTCCAAGATGGCGCCGACAAGAGAGAGGAGGTGGAGAAGGCTAATGCCGCTTGCCAGCGGCGCATGGCGGCTGCAGAGAAGCTCGCACAGTTTGCGAGGAGAGCTGTGTTGGAGTGACAGAGGATGGAGGTGAGGAGGCTGGGGAGGAAGATGAATCCCCCATGATTGAGGGGGAAGAGGAGGAAGTGGAGATGCCAGCACGGAGAAGGGTGCTGGGGAAGCTGGGCAGACCCAGGCAGAGGACAGTATGCAAACAGAGCCCACTTTAAAAGATGTGTTTGCAGTGGTGTCCTACTGTAAGGAAGCTCTGAAGACACTGACACAGCAGGTCCTAGGGGTGCATGGAGAGATATCCACGATTAAGAAAGATATGAAGAAAGTGGACACTAGGACTGGTGCTGTGGAAGAAAGAGTGAGCACAGCAGAGGATCATATAGCTAAAATGCAGAAAATGGAGAAAAAGCATATACAACAAATGTCTGAGCTTGCAGCAAAAACGGACGATCTGGAGAATCGTTCCAGACGAAACAATCTGAGAATAGTGGGCATCCCGGAGAAGTCTTAGGGGAGAAACCCACTGAGTTCATTGAAAGCTGGATTAGAGAGAAATTTGGCTTTGAAACTCTGACGAGACTTTTTGCTGTGGAGAGAGCGCATCGGGTCCCTATGCAACCTCAGCCGCCTGGTAAGGGTCTGCGTACAATACTCGCAAAGATCCTTAACTACAGGGACAGGGATATCATCCTGCAAAAAGCCAGGGACATGGAGGAGCTTACAATTAACGGTCACAGGATCGCCATATATCCTGATTACTCAGTGGTGGTACAGAAGCAAAGAATGAAATTCTCCACTGTAAAGAAGCGTTTGAGACAGTTGAACGTAAAGTACACCATGATTTTCCCAGCAAAACGGCGAGTGATGGCGTTAGAAAAGGTCTTCTTTTTTGTGGATGCGGAGGAAACCTGCAATGGCTGGATATTAATACTAGGCGTATCAGGGAAGATGGAGAACGTGTGTGAACTCTGGGAATCCTGGATGAGACTTTGAGACGGTGCGGATATTGCAGGTTGACGTCTGGTTACTAAACCTGCATCCGTGTTTTTGTTTTTGTTTTATCACTGTTATTCCTGGAGGACAGACGGCCAGTAGGGGGGCGATAGATTTAATGTCTCTCTTTGTTCCCTTTTTTGGGTATTATTTTTATGCACCCCTGGCCTCATTGGATAAACAGTGGGATAAGCATAGAGAGAGGGGTGGTACTTGAGTAATGGGAGGTTCTGGGTATGAGAAGAATAATTGACAAATATTGTTTTAATATTATAAAGTTTAAATGTAATAAGAGGGTTACCAGAATATTTAAACTTAATGGTAAACAGATTGGAAATGTTATTCAGGCGGGTACGGGAGGGCGGGGAAGGGCACACAAATGATGGTGTGGAAAGGGTATCGTTTATACTCATTGTAAGATGGGAGAAGGCAGTTATTTGGTCCTTCAGTTGTAGCGGGTCCAAGGTTCAGGGACCCCACTCTCGATGAGAGTAATACACATAAGAAAGGGGGGAGGATGGGGGGGTGGGAATGGGGGGAAGAGGGAAAATGGGAGGAGGGGTGCAGACAGCTACGCACAGGGATAGCAGCAATTCGACTACAAAATATCTTGGTTAATGGGGGAACGGAATAATATTATTTGCTGGAATGTACGAGGGCTCTCGGATAAGTCAAAAAGAGCTGCGGTTATTCAATACGTGCTAGACCGTAAGCCATCAGTGATATGCCTTCTGGAAACTCATTTGACAATTGATACAGTGGATGTTCTGAATAGAAAGTGGGCGCAGAAGACGTACCACTCCACTTTTTCTTCCTACGCCAGGGGAGTTTCGATCTTAATACATAAATCGGCACAATATGAGGAGATAGAAGTTGACATAGACACTGAGGGTGGTTTGTAGATTGTCCGGACAATTAATGTGTATCGTGGCAATTTATATTCCTCCGCCATATTCCAGTATTAAATTACGAAGGGTAAGAGAGACGGCGAAAAGGAAGGGGGTAATGCCATTTTTGTTGATAGGAGACTTTAATAACGTGATAGACACACAGTGGGACAGGAGCGCCACGTCTGGGGGGGTACGTAAGAATACTCTGACCCCATTTGGTTCACTAATACAAGAAAACTGAATTAGTCCTTACCGGTAATTCCTTTTCTTGGAGCCTTCCACGACAGCATTGGAGGATGTCGTCCACGCCCTATTGGGGGACAGGAACACAGAGAGGTTAAAAGCCCCTCCCTTCCTCAGTACTCCAGTGTTTACCAAGATCACCCTTAGCCATGGATTATCTGATACAAACCGGATCCAAACACCAACAAGGGGGGGAACTGATGCTGTCGTGGAAGGCTCCAAGAAAAGGAATTACCGGTAAGGACTAATTCAGTTTTCTCCATTCGCCTTCAACGACAGCATTGGAGGAATACCACCGATACTCCTCAGGGTGGGACTATTGCCTGTAGGACTTTCCTACCAAAGGACAGATCCCGACTGAAGGACAGATCTAACCTATAGAGGCGAGAAAAAGTGAGGCGAGGCTACCACGTAGCCGCTCTGCAAATCAGCTCCGATGAAGCTCCAGCCTGCTCCGTCCAGGAAGTAGCAGCAGCCCGAGTTGAAGGAGCCTTCAACCCTACCGGAGGAGCAAGGACCGGAGCGACGTAGACCTCACAGATCACCTTCGTGATCCAGGAAGTGATTGTAGCCTGGGAAGTCTTCTTCCCTGTATTATTCCCAAAAGCCAAACAAACAGGTTCTGCTCTAACCTCCAGGAAGCAGACTCTCGGAGATAGAGGAGGACAGTCCGACGAACATCCAAGGAGTGAAACACGGCCTCAGCCGCATTAGCAGGAGATTGACAAAAGGAAGGCAGAACCACATCCTGGGACCGATGGAAAGCTGACAACTTTCAGAAGAAAAGATGAATGCAACCGAAGCGTAATGCGAACAACGGACACCACAAGGCACGGAGCCCGGACAGAGAGTGCCTGCAGTTCTCCAACTCTGGGAGCAGAAGTGATGGCCACCAAAAACGCCACCTTGTGAGAGACGTAAGGGATGCAGCAGACAAGGGTGCAAAGGGACTTCGAGCAAGCCCTTGGAGAACAAGCATCAAATCCCAGGGAGGGACAGAAGGCCGAATCCGGGGACGCCACCCCCAAGCAGAAGTAAAAAACTGCTTGAGCCATGGATGGGAAGCAAGATCCTGGGCAAAAACCGCCCCAAGTGCCGACCTCTGGACTTAAAGAGTGCTCGGCCGAAGCCCTAAATCCAAGCTACGCTGCAAAAATCCAAAAGTTGGGCCACATTAGGATGATGCATGGTCGGGATGGAAGGAGGACACCAGGACAGGAACCGATTCCAGCCCTCCCGTAAATAGCATTTGTCACAGGCTTCCTGCTCTGCTGAAGCATGCGGATCACTGCCTGGGAGAGACCCTTGGTCCTCAGGATCCCGGCCGCAACAGCCAGGCCGCCCGAATGAGCCACTGAGGACCCGGGTGAAACAGAGGACCCAGGGACAGTAGGTTGAGACTGGGCTAACATAATCGGTCCCTCTAGGCCCAGGTCTCGGATGGCGTCGTACCACGCCAGTTTGGGCCCCAGGGGAGCCACCAGGATAGTGTCACCCCCTCCGCCCGAATCCGTTGCAACGTCTTGAGAAGTAGTGGGATTGGAGGAAATGCATACACCAACCGAAGTCCCAGGGATGGGCAAAAAGCGTCCAGCCCCCGAGGATGGTCCAACCGCGTCAGGGAGAAAAAGGTTGGCACCTTTGTATTCGAGCCCGAAGCGAACAGGTCGATCGAAAGGACATCCCACCTGTCCGTAAGAGAGCGAAATACTTCCGGATGGAGGCACCATTCTCCTGGGTGGACCTCCGTGCGGCTCAAGAATCTGCCTGTACATTGGCCATTCCCTTCAGATGTACTGCCGAGGAGGAGAGAAGACGGCGTACTGCCCACAAAAAGAACAGTCTTGCCAGCCCCTGCAAGTGTAAGCCACGAGTACCGCCTTGGTACCGCAAGAAAGCAACCGTAGTCACGTTGTCTGACAGGACCTTGACATGATGACCCCGGAGAACGTGAGCTGCAGCAAGAAGCGCTTCCTCCACTGCCAGAAGTTTGAAGACTGGCGACTGACCGAGCGACTCCAAAACCCCTGGAACGGTGTGCGAACTACCATCGTGCCCCAACCGGAACCGCTGGCATCAGTGGGAACGGAGGTCACAGGAAGGTGTCTGGGATTCATCCCCAGGTAAGCGAGGTTACCAACCGCCCCGGGGTCCGGACCCGCGAGTTTAAGGAATCCTGAGTCTGTCCCAGGAACCCAGTATGTGTTCCTGGAGCAGTCGGGAAGGAGCCTGAGCCCATGTTACTGACTGAATGCAGGCCGTCATGGCCCCTAACAGGGACATTGCTTCCCGCAAGGAGGGCGACCCCATTGCCCGGAAGCGGGTCAGATTCACGCGGCGCAAAAGCTGATATGCCGCAGGAAGGAACGAGGTCTGTCTGGAGGAGGCCAGCAAGACTCCCAAAAATTGACGTCGGGTAGCAGGCATCCGTTCCGATTCCCAAACATTGGGTACCCAATCCCAGGGACTGAAGAATCTCCAATGTGTTGGAGACCTTTGTGCGCAGAAGCACTGCCGAAGGAGCCACCACCAACATGTCGTCTAAATAGGGAAGCATACATATCCCCTGGGTCTGGATGAATGTGATCGCTTCCCCCATGAGTTTGGTAACCTCTGGGGCCGACGAAATCCCAAAGGGCAGCACATTAAGCCGAGAATGGACCGTCCCGCCTGCCCCGGAGATCGTGAATCGCAGAAAGCGGTTGTGGGACGGGTGAATGGGGACATGAGAATACGCGTTCTGGAGGTCCACAACAACCTGGAGTAGCGCCCCTGGCCCTCCTCTCCAGGAGGAACTGGGGACCCCACACCCGAATCCAACAGGTGTCGCAGACCCGACAACAAAAACCGTGCGAGAGTCCCCCTGAGGAAGGGAGAGGACTCGAAGACACGGAGGGGCTGGCTCTCGAATTCCAAGCGTAGACCCTCCCAAATGGTCGAGAGGATCCAAGGGCACAAGGAGATTGCTTGCCACTGTGGCAGAAACCGCAGGAGCCGCCCCGCAATGGGGAAAGCGGCCTTGTTTAGGGGCGGCTGGTGATGCCGCTGCTGAGGGAGCAAGATATTACGGGTCTTGTCCCTGTACTGGAATGCCCAGCGACCAGACTTACCCTTCCCTTTAGACTGGGAGGGTTGGCTGCGCTCAGGCCAAAAGGACTGCCTCCGAAAGGGCTCCTGTTCCGGGAGACACATTTTCCGGTCAGACACCTTTTCCAGGATGTCATCCAATGACCTTTGCAAGGGGAGGCCACACAGCAGGACCTTAGACGTGACCTCCCCATTCCACATTGTAAGCCCCACTGCCCTGCGAGCTGTGTTAGCCAACACTGCGCACCTGGTGCCAACGCGGAATGACTCAGCAGAGGCATCAGCCAGGAAGCCCGTAGCACATCTCAGAAGTGGAATGGAGTCCAAAGCTCCTCCCTGGGAGTACCCTGCAGGATGAATTCTCCCAGCTGGGTGAGCCACTTAAAGAGAGACCTGCTCACATGTAGAGGAAATGTTCACATTTAAAGACATCGCTGCCGCCTCACAGGATTTTTTGAGGACACTCTCCATTTTATGAACGAGGGGGTCCTTCAACCGGGAGGAATCTTCAAAAGGCAACGCGGTCTTATATGCTAAGCTTCCCAAATGGAATACTGCCATAGACCTTCATGTTAGAAGTCCCATTGACTTTATAGAGACTTCCATAGAGATTTCCATTGGGTCTCTAATTTAACAGTGTGTCAGTCCTGCACAGAAGAAGGGGATTCCACCACCTCTACTCCCATGGTACAATGGACATGCACCCATGGACTCCGTGGAAAAATAGTAGTGTCCAGATTCTCGTGTCTGGACAGAGGCAACAGCGGCAATATCCTCGCCGTCCTCTAACGCTGAGCTCTGGCCAGCCTCCATGAGACCACAGAGTCACCATCCTGGAGCTTCCTCTCTTACGGAGGGGAAGGCCCGGAAGCTGCAGCAAACCCCCGCAGTGCCGAGATAGAAGCCTGCACCTCTTCCCTAATGGATTGGAGCTCCTCAAGCAAGGATGGGGAGTCCATCTGACAACCCTGTCAAGGGCATGCACAATGGGTTTACAATGGCAGCTGATTGTTACCCTGGCCACCTGGATGTCCCCTTCGGGACCTCCCAGACAAAGTCATCACCCTCCAATCCACTCGGATGGGGTGAGCCGCTTAGCCTTCAGGCCTCTGAACATTTAGTCAGTCATGGCCGACACCTTGTTGTAGGAAGAGGGAAATTCTGTGCCGCAGCCACATTATTGCTCCCTTTCACAGACGGCCCTCGTCTCCCTATAGACAAAAAGGGAAGAGAAGGGGGTTCCAGTGTGAGTGCAGGGTTAAATAACTCTACCCCTTGTGACCACCCCCAGAAACACTTACATGAGCTGGGGGAACGCTGGGCTCTGCAGAAGCAGAGGTGGAAGCCTATCACCCTCCATGTTTCAGGGATCAGCCTTACCTGGGTGTAGCTTCCGGCGGGTACTTATCCAGAAGTACCGTGCCCCCAACAAGGAACACCTGTTCCCTCCCTCCTCCTGGTCACCGGCCGCGGGCAGTAGCGCGCGAAAGTTCTGCTGGGTTCCCTGGAGCCGCGCCCAGCCTGCCACAGCCCTTACAGGAGCCGCCGCCCGAAACCGGAAGAGTCATCCCGGAACCGGAAGTGCCACACCCGAAACCGGAAGTGCCTCCACGGCACCTCTGATGCATGCCCCAGGGACAGCAGCTGGAGGAAGGAGACGCCGGAGAGCTGAACAGGCCTCCGGCGTTGCAATACACGGCCTGCTTTGCCCCGTAGGACGCAGGAAGGCCGGATGGTCCCACCACGGGAGCCCCGAGAAGGAGGAGGAGGCCGCCCCCGACGTCCATCCCTGGCCCGGCTGTAAGTACACCCCAATGCTGCCTCTGCCGGCCTGACAGCACTGGAACCTCTCCATGCCCCAAGGGGGACAGGAAGACACTGGAGTACTGAGGAAGGGGAGAGGCTTTTAACCTCTCTGTGTTCCTGTCCCCCAATAGGGCGTGGACAACATCCTCCAATGCTGTCGTGGAAGGCGAATGGAGAAATGGGGTTGACGGATCTTTGGAGGGTCAGAAATGTAGAGGAGAGATGCTTCTCTTGCTTTTCGACATCATATGACACACTTTCCCGTATTGACATGGCCCTGGGAAATAGTTTACTGGATGTGCTAGTCGGGGAGGTGGAATATCTAGCCAGAATTGTCTCGGATCATAGCCCGATTTTTGTTTCTATTGGACGACCGGGGTCACTGGGGACTGTGGTTAGAGACTGTAAAATACACCCAGTGTGGCTGCGCACTATTGATATGACTAAAATTGGAATGGAAATAGAGGAATTTTATAACCTGAATGAGGGTAGTGCTGACCCACTGATAGTTTGGGAGACCATGAAAGCATACTTAAAGGGGATTCTGTTTCGGGATATCTGCAGGTGTCAATCACAGAATAAACAGAAGGAAAAAGATAGTATACAGAAATTGGAGAGAGCAGAGTTGGAGGCGGCAAGGCAGAGTGATACACATTCTAGGAAAAAATTACGAGAGGCACAGAAGGAGGTGAAGAGTCCTTATGGAAAGGGCAGATAAGAAATTGGCTTTCCAGAAAATTAGATTCTTTGAAGAAGGGGAGAAGGTGGGTCATTTACTGTCCATTATAGCGGCGGCGCAGAAGAGGAATCAGTTTGTCCATTGTTTAGTGGGAGAGGGTGGAGAACGAGTTTCGGATACAAAGAACATTATGGAGATCTTTGTGAAGTTTTACGGGAATTTATACACATCACAAGAAGGGTCGGATGAAAGGG
Organism: Allobates femoralis; assembly: GCA_033576535.1. Lineage (NCBI taxonomy): Eukaryota > Metazoa > Chordata > Amphibia > Anura > Aromobatidae > Allobates > Allobates femoralis. Next base: position 335,021,365 of record JARQOC010000003.1, read on the forward strand.
AGGTGGAGGACTTCTTGGCAGCTGCATCGTTACCCATTCTATCGACGGAGGATAGGAACGCTTTGGAGACACCTATAACAGTAGATGAACTAGGGGAGGCATTGCGTGGCATGGCCAATGAAAAAGCCCCGGGGTCAGATGGACTTCCGGCGGAGGTTTATAAACGGTTGGAAGGAATTCTATTACCCAGATTATTGGAGGTCTATATGGAAGCTAAGAAACAGGGGGTACTACCAACATCCATGAGAGAGGCGACTATAGTTGTGATCCCTAAGGAAGGTAAAGACCTTGCGAACCCAGAGTCATACCGGCCTATTTCATTGCTGACGGCAGATGTGAAAATTCTTGCAAAAGTACTGTCAAACCGTTTAACAACGGTGATCTCAAATTTAATACACTCAGATCAGTCCGGCTTTACGCCAAATAGATCTACTGCAACCAACTTAAGGAGATTATTTTTGAATCTGCAGCTGCCGTCAGACAATATGGGCAGAAGGGCTGTGGCATCGCTGGACGCTCGTAAGGCCTTTGATAGTGTGGAGGTGCCTATGGAGGGTGTTACAGTGTATGGGATTTGGACCGCAATTTATGTCATGGATACAACTTTTGTATGCCCAACCTACTGCCAAAATTAGAGTCAATGTAGAGTCAATGGGGTCGTCTCTAGAAGGATAGACCTACGGAGGGGTACCAGACAGGGCTGCCCGCTGTCGCCCCTGTTGTTTGCTATAGCGGTGGAGCCTCTAGCTGCTACTATAAGAAAATCCAAGGACATCAAGGGATTTAAATACGGGAAGAATGAGGAAAAAGTCGCGCTATACGCGGATGACATTCTGCTATTTCTGGAGGATAGTGGGGCTTCGTTGGGCCATGCCATGCGGACTATTGAGGGTTTTGGGGTGCTTTCGGGGCTTACTATAAATTGGAATAAGTCAAGTTTATTTAAAGTAGACAAGGAGGAGAATGATACAGAAGAGGAGGTGGAATCGGGAAGATTGAGTAGGGTGGAGCAATTTGCAGTTGAACCTTACCCCATTACTGACAGTGCTGAGGCGTAAAGTTACTGCCTGGAATAAACTGTGTTTATCCGTGGTGGGGAGAGTTAACCTGATCAAAATGATCCTGATGCCCAAATTACTATACATAATGCACAACTCGCCCTTATGGATCCCTCAGCGCAGGCTCAAGCCTATTAATGCCATACTCCAGGAACTGATTTGGGGGAAGAGACAACCTAGGATTCGGCTAGAGACACTGCAGAGGCCAAAAGACGATGGAGGACTGGCACTGCCCCACCCTGGGATTTATTTTTTGGCGGCTCAAAGTCAGCATTTGAGGGGGTGGGCTTGTAAATCAGAGAATGGTCACAATACGAAAATATTGGAAAAAATAGTTGGTAGACCCCCTCTGACAGATGGACTGGAGGACGGGTCTGTGGGACTGCTGGGAAAGACATACCCAACACTTGACCTTACACATAAATTATGGACAAAACTTAAACAATTGAGAGGGGTGACAAATTTGACGAAATACACTCCCATATGGAATAATGGGAATCTCCCTGAATTAATAAAAATGGGACGACTTCCGGAATGGGAAAACAGAGGTATTGTGTATATGCATCAAATTATTAATAGACAGGAATTAAAGACCTTTCAACAATAAAAATTGGAATTTGGACTGCCGGAATCGGGTTGGCTCCAGTATTTACAGATACAACATGCAGTTGGTATACAGAGTGGGACTGGTGCCTTGCAAATACAAGACGACATTGTCCTAGACTATATTTGCCATAAGGGACTTTCGAGTGATATCGTGCATATACAGAGACTTACTACATACATTCCTCCTTTCATTCCCTATAAAAGCACGTTCGAAATGGGAGGAGGAAGTGGGACACATGCCGGATGATAAATGGACTAGTATCCTGGAATACATACCCAAATTGTCTATGTGTGAATCGGCTAGGCTCTCGCATCTATGTGTGTTACACAGAGTGTATCGCTCGCCAATGGTTATGTACCGTGCAGGTTTGAGGACTGATTCTGAATGTCCGAGATGCAGAGGGGATAATGCGGGCATTTTCCACATGATGTGGTCCTGCCCAAGACTGTCCACATACTGGACGGCAGTTATTAACCGGATAGATAGAGTGTATGGGTGTGAAATACCTAGAGAACCGGTGGTTTGCCTGCTGGGCTATGTAGAGGAGGTGGATATTGAAAATGCATTAAAGATAGCGATTGCAAAATTGCTCTTTGTGGCAAGAAAACTAATCGCAAAATACTGGATTCGGGATCTTCCCCCAAAGCAGAGAGGAATTTGTGAAACAGGTAGATAACCTACTTTATATGGAAAAGGGTATTTATGGGAAAAGAGAGAAAATAGCAATGTTCGAGAAAATATGGTTACCCTGGATAAATTATAGATGAGAAGAGGAAGTATGACTTTAAACTGTGATATGTGTAAATTGATCTGAAATACGGTATAATTGATGTACCTTATTAACGATTACTTAACTAAATGACACCATGAGCTGTTGTGAAATGTGCTAGCTGTCGGGTAGAAGAAGGGGGGGGGGAAAGGAGGGGGGGATTGGGACTGTATTCTAAATATTCATGAGAAAAAAGGGACATGTTGTCTCGATGCATTTGTGTAATCCTGTTTGGAAAATGTTTAATTAATAAAAATTTATCTGATTTAAAAAAAAAAAAAGTAGCAGATGTCTGTAAGGTGGCTATAGCACGATTGTTATATGTTGCGTGTAAGTTAATTGCAAGAAAATGGATCGACTCGGAATCTCCCTCCAGAAGGGAATTTATTAAGCAGGTTCAACATGTGCGGCGCTTGGAGGAAAGTGTATATAGACGGAGACATAAAGAAAAGGTATTTGAAAATATACGGTCCACATGGTTAGCGGTAACCTAATGTTAATGAATACTACAAACGGGGTATTTGATGCATATTTGGGGAGGGAAGGGGGGAAGGAAATGGGAAGCTTATTGTAGGTGATGTATCCTTTTTCCTTTTGAATGTTATTTACATTGAAATTGCTTTTGAAAATTAATAAAAACTAACTGGTTTAAAAAAAAAAAAAAAAAGTATGAGACTTCAACCAAGGCTCTAGTAGACTTACTGTCATGCTTCCGGGGGAAGGTGCCCTAGAGTGGACCCACTGAGCCGTGGTACCGAACTCCACTGGGTGAGCTGGACCTAGTTTAACCAACCCCTATACAGTTATTGTCAGGGGCAAGCCCAGGGGGTCTAAATACCACGGCTGCTAGTACCAGGGGGGCGGCTCGTAAGGTTAGCCTATGCTACAGCACAGCTAAGGATTCCAGGTAACGGTACAAGGCTAGGCGAGCAGGAATGGTGCTACCGAGGAAGAGCACAGCTAGGGTTCTAAGTAACAGGGTACAAGCAGGGCCTGACCAACAGTCAGCAAGGCAGAAGCAAACTAACTTAATAATCAGGCACTCCCATCAGTGGAGGTGGTCTTATATACCAGAGGAAGAGCAGCTATTGGTCAAGGGGAGTGTCAGGTTGGACCGTGCCGGCCCCTAGAGTTACAGGGGAGTAGTGCACCTAGTGCACCGCTGATTGGTCACATGAATACGACCATTGTAATGTGCTCATGTGCGAGCCTGGTGGTCAGCTGACAGGAAGGGAACCCGGCGATGGCTCCGAGACAAAGTACGCCTGGTTGCTGGATGCCCGGTCGCCAGAGGAGCAGAGGATGCTGACCCGGGAGAGGTGAGCTGGCGAGTGGTGCCAGGGGACCTCACACTTACATTAAAAAAGATAATAACCGAAGAGACTTAAAGGGAACCTGTCACCTGGATCTAAGCCCCTACACTATCACTACCTGTCCCTGCACCTTCCTAGCTGCTCCCTATCTATCCCTCTCTGAGCTAAATCCGCCCTATAAAACTGCAGAAAAATAACTTATAACTTACAGAAGTCCCTGAGGCTGGGGACTGAGAAGGCGGCGCCAGGCTCCATTCTGCCCCTCCTCAATGCAGCAGCACACACCCCGCTGGGCGGCATTATTCTTTCTTCATCGCCGCCTCCTCCATTTGGAATCTGTGCTTTACACCTATCATGTTGTGGTGATGCGACCTCGATGTGTCCCCTGACTGAGACACAGCATATGGGAGATTGTATCTTCTGCTCGGTAGCAGCACACACAGGGTGAGCTGCTACTGGAGCTAAGTGCTGATTGAAATCACTGACCCCCAGGTGTGCGGGCGAATAGGAAATATGTGCTGCCCTGGGCTGTGGGGAGGGGGTGGAGTGTGTCAGGACAGCAGCAGGAGCTGCTGGGATTGTATGAGGTTCTACTCGGCTGTGCCCCGGTGTAACAGGCCAGACTAACCCCCCTGACCAGAATATACTCGGGGTTAAAGTGGCCTAGGCCAGATTATACCCCTCCGTATACCACAGCAGCTGTAGATCAGGGCTCCAAGCAACACATGGGGGCCCGAGGCAGCACAAAGTGGCCCCAGGCAGCAGAAAGTGGCCCTACGCAACATACAGGGGCCCCAGGCAGTGCTAGGGCCCCAGGCAGTGCTAGGGCCCCAGGCAGTGCTAGGGGCCCCAGGCAGTGCACGGGGCCCCAGGCAGCACAAAGTGGCCCCAAGCAGCACAAAGAGGCCCCAGGCAACATACAGGGGCCCCAGGCAGTACTAGGGGCCACAAGCTACACACAGGATCCCAGGCTACACACAGGGGCCCCATGCAGCATACAAGGACCCCAGGCAGTGCACGGGGCCCCAGGCAGTGCACGGGGCCCCAGGCAGTGCACGGGGCCCCAGGCAGCACAAAGTGGCCCCAGGCAGCACAAAGTGGCCCCAGGCAACATACAGGGGCCCCAGGCAGTACTAGGGGCCCCAGGCTACACACAGGGTCCCAGGCTACATACAGGGGCCCCATGCAGCATACAAGGGCCCCAGGCAGTACAAAGGGGTCCCAGGCAGCGCATGGGGGCCAGAGGCAGCACACAGGGGCCCCAGGCAGCACAAAGTGGCCCCGGGTGGCCCACTGCCTGGGGCCCCTGTATATTGCCTGTGGTCACTTTGTGCTGCCTGGGGCCCCTGTGTGCTGCCTGGGGCCCTTGTATGCTGCATGGAGCCCTTGTGTGTAGCCTGGGATCCTGTGTGTAGTCTGGGGCCCCTGGTACTGCCTGGGGCCCCTGTATGTTGCCTGGGGCCCCTGTATGTTGCCTGGGGCCACTTTGTGCTGCCTGGGGCCCTGTGCACTGCCTGGGGCCCTGTGCACTGCCTGGGGCCCCTGTATGTTGCCTGGGGCCACTTTGTGCTGCCTGGGGCCACTTTGTGCTGCCTGGGGCCCTTGTATGCTGGCTGGGGCCCCTGTGTGTAGCCTGGGATCCTGTGTGTAGCCTGGGGCCTCTAGTACTGCCTGGGGCCCCTGTATGTTGCCTGGGGTCACTTTGTGCTGCCTGGGGCCACTTTGTGCTGCCTGGGGCCCTGTGCACTGCCTGGGGCCAAGTGTACTGCCTGGGGCCCTTGTATGCTGGCTGGGGCCCCTGTGTGTAGCCTGGGATCCTGTGTGTAGCCTGGGGCCCCTGTGTGCTGCCTCGGGCCCCCATGCACTGCCTGGGGCCCCTGTATGTTGCATAGGGCCACTTTCTGCTGCCTGGGGCCACCTTGTGCTGCCTCGGGCCCTCATGCATTGCTTGGGGCCCTGTGCACGGCTTGGGGCCCTGATCTACAGCTGCTGTGGTATACGGAGAGTTATAATCTGGCCTAGGCCTGTTTGTACCCCGGGGTATAGTTTGGGCTAGGCCAGAATATACCAAGGGTATATTCTGGCCCAGGGGGGTATATTCTGGGCTAGCCCAGTTTATACCTCGGGTATATTCTGGTCGGGGGGTTAGTCTGACCTGTTACATCGGAATCTGGAGATCTGTGAATACCTGAACTGTGTGCTGTGTGAGTAAATACCTGAGTCACTGCCTTCTGTTGTGCCGATTCAAACCACTACCTTACAGTGTAATGTGGGTGGGAGATTCCAAATGGAGGAGGTGGCGATGAAGAAAGAATAATGCCGCCCAGTGGGGCGTGTGCTGCTGCATGGAGGAGGGGCTGAATGGAGCCTGGCGCCGCCTTCTCAGTCCCCAGCCTCAGGGACTGCTGTAAGTTATAAGTTATTTTTCTGCAGTATTATAGGGCGGATTTAGCTCAGAGAGGGATAGATAGGGAGCAGCTAGGAAGGTGCAGGGACAGGTAGTGATAGTGTAGGGGCTTAGATCCAGGTGACAGGTTCCCTTTAAGGGAAGTGCGTGGCCTGGATGGCATGCAAGAAAAACACACTTCACATAGATTACAGACTAGAACTAACCATTCTGCTTCTCTTGTCCCTAAGCCATGGGTTGGTGGTGCTACTCAACTTGACACGCAGCAAGAAATCAGGAGAGAAAGAATCAGAGCTGTGTTAAGATATGATGCCCAAGATAATAGAGGCGTACCATTACTTCAACCCGTGAACGAGAGGTAGACACCGCAGCAAGACGCTTTGCAAGAGTTTCTGTAGCTCCTCTGCAGTAGGTCTCACAATCAGTATCAGAACTCAACTGCGCCGAAACGAATTTGAGGCAAATAAGGAGACTCTCACTGACAAGATGGCAATGGCACTCAATATCAGACAGATATTTCACCTCCAAAAATCAGAGGGGAAGTGATTGAGGAATGTGCATCCTTACCAAATTGTTCCCACTGCTGAACCAACTATAAAGGATGTGTTCACTAACGTCACTATATAATGCTACATCTGCTATGATTATTGAGTAGATGCTTGGATGAAATGAGAACATTCACTCGATTAAACATGAGCTTAGGAAAGTAAATGAGCAAGATGTTACAGAATCAGGTATTCCCCAATGTCGCCTGGTTTCGATTTTGGAGCAGTGCTCCAAAATCAAAACCAGGCGACATTGGTTTTTATCGCCGCCAAATTCCCGAAATACAAGCCGCAATAAGGAGACAATTTGGCGGCAATAATTACAGAGAGAAATTTTACCTCCAAAAATGTCTCCGCTGGTTGTGGCGTGAGAAGGTACCCTTAGAGTAACAAAAATTAGATGTTGGAGTGGCCTGGTCAAAGCCCTGACCTTAATCCAATTGAAATGCTGTGGCCTGACCTTAAAACGGTGTCTCATGCTCGGAAACCCTCCAGTGTGGGTGAATTACACTATTCTGCAAAGCTGAGTGGGTCAAAATTCCTCCAGAGCATTGTAAAATACTCATAACCAGTTATCGCAAATGCTTGATTGCAGTTGTGGCTGCAAAGGGAAGCCCAACTAGTTATTAGGTGTAGCAGGCACTCACCTTTTCACAAAGGGCCCTGTAGGTTTGGATTTCTTTTTCCCTTAATAATGAAGACCTTCATTTATTGCATTTACTGCATTTTGTGCTTACTTGAGTTACATTGACTAATATTTACATTTGTTGAATGATCTGAAAAATGTAGCAAGTGTGACGAGCATGCAAAAGAAGATATCAGGAAGGTGACAAACACTTTTTTACATCAATGTACCTATAAACCTTTAATGCTATTTTAAACATCAGACACTGAATATTAAAACACCACTCCAGTATTTACCTCATTACACCGCTGTAGTGGTATTTTAAATCTAAGTCCCCTGCCCCCTGTCTTATACTCCCCCTCCAGTGGTTTCATTTTCTATCACTGCCACTCCCGTCTCTCTCTGGTGATTTGTGATCTGCTGGAAGTTCTAGTGTTTGCTGGAGCGTGCCGGAGGTAACTTAACAACTTCAGGAGAGTTTTGTACTGGACGTACAAATCAACAATTCCCTGAGACCCTTGCTCTGGCTCTCAAAGAATTGTTGAGTGCTTGGAAAGTAACTTCTGATTTCCAGCCAATCAGAAATTACTGTCACAAGATGGAGCTACAGGTTCGGCGCCACGCCAAAAAAAAGGTGAAGCTGCTGGAGGGTAGGAGACTGGGGTCAGGGGACTTAGATTTAAAGCACCACTCCAGAGGTGAAATAAACAAAACAAATACGCCAGAGTGGTGCTTTAAGGAGTGGTAGTATAAGCAGGATATTGTCAGCAGTTCCTTCCTGATACATTGTTTGTAGCTGCCCCATACAGTACCTAAAAGGTAAGGAACAAAGAGAATTTTGTTTACGTACCGTAAATTCTTTTTTCTTTAATCATCAATGGGAGACCCAGACAATGGGGTTTAGGGCTCCGCCCTCCGGAGGTCACACTAGGTACTACAAGTTTGTAGACACCGCCTCCTCCGCATATAAACCCCCACCGTAGGAGAAATCCTCAGTTTAGTCTATAAGCTGCGAGGAGAAAATTAACCACACCCGAAACATCGGGAAGAATGCCGTGCCCAGACGGTTGAACAACCCGGAAAACACTGTCTCAACAGAGAACAGATTAAATGCAAACATGCAACGGAACAACTGGGTGGGTGCTGGGTCTCCCATTGATGATTAAAGAAAAAAGAATTTACGGTACGTAAACAAAATTCTCTTTTTTCTGGTCATCATAATGGGAGACCCAGACAATGGGGATGTCCTAAAGCAATACCCCAGGGCGGGAAGAGTTCCTCAACAAGACGGAAAACACATGGTTCCCTTTAAAGGTGGGCAACCGCCGCCTGGAGAACCCGCCTGCCCAAACTTGCATCCGCAGAGGCATGGGCATGCACCATATAGTGCTTTGAGAAAGTGTGCAGGCTGGACCAAGTGGCCGCCTGACACACCTGGAGAGCAGATGCTCGATGTCGCAAGGCCCATGAGGCACCAACAGCTCTTGTAGAGTGTGCCTTCAACCCCACCGGGAGAGGCAAACCAGAAGACCGGTATGCCTCTTGAATGGGAGCCTTGATCCACCTGGCCAAGGTTGACTTCGAAGCCGCGGACCCCTTACAGCGACCCATCGTGAGGACAAATAAGGAATCCGAACTCCGAAAGGAGGCGGTCCTGGACACATAAATGCGTACAGCTCTCACGAGATCCAGAGTATGGAGGTCGCGCTCAACCTGATGAACGGGAGCGGGGCAAAATGATGGGAGAACAATCTCCTGGTTTAGGTGGAAAGTGGAAACCACCTTCGGCAAGAATTCAGGCCGTGGACGCAACACCACCTTGTCTTGGTGAACCACCAAAAAAGGTGACTTGCACGAAAGTGCAGCCAATTCTGAGACCCTCCTCAGAGACGTAATCGCCACCAGAAAGACCACTTTCTGGGACAGACGAGAGAGAGAGATGTCTCTCAGAGGCTCAAACGGCGGTTTCTGCAGCGCCGCCAGGACCATGTTGAGGTCCCAAGGGTCCAGAGGTCGCCTGTAAGGCGGAACCACCCGAGACACCCCCTGCAGAAATTGACGGACCTTCGGGAGAAGCGCCAATCGCCTGTCAAACAGCACTGAAAGTGCCGATACTTGACCTTTCAGAGAGCCAAGGGATAATCCCAACTCCAAACCCGACTGTAGGAAAGCCAGCAATGTCGGGATGGACAAAGGCCACGGTGAGCGACCACCAGAGGAACACCAGGAGAAAAAGATTTTCCACGTTCTGTGGTATATCTTCCTGGAGACAGGTTTCCTTGCCCGGTTCATTGTGGCAACAACCGCAGGAGAGAAACCCCTGGATGTCAGCAGCCAGGCCTCAAGAGCCATGCAGTCAATCTGAGGGCCCTGGAATTGAGGTGGAAGAACGGGCCTTGCGCGAGTAGATCTGCGCGTTCTGGAAGAGCCCACCGGTGTCCGCCTGACAGTTGCCACAGGTCCGGGTACCAGGACCTCCTGGGCCAATCTGGAGCCACCAGAATGGCTCTGTTGCATTCTGTCCTGATTTTCCACAGAACCCTGGGAATTAGAGCCAGAGGCGGGAACACATATGGCAGCTGGAAGCTGGACCAACTCAGGATCAGGGCATCCGCCCCCAGAGACTGAGGATCCCAAGACCGCGCCATGTATTGGGGTACCTGATGATTCAGCCGTGAGGCCATCAGATCCACGTCCGGAACGCCCCATCTCCCACAGATGTCCCGGAAGACTTCTGGATGCAGGGACCACTCTCCGGCGTCCATCCCCTGTCGGCTCAGGTAGTCGGCCTCCCAGTTCTCGACCCCTGGGATGTGTACTGCGGAGATCAGGCAGCCGTTTTCCTCCACCCATGCTAGAATGCGGTGGACTTCGGCGAGGGCCTGAGCGCTTCTGGTCCCTCCCTGATGATTTATGTAGGCGACGGCCGTCGCATTGTCGGACTGTACCCGAATGGGCCGTCCCGACAGGAAGGTCTGAAACGCTAGGAGCGCCAGATAGACCGCCTTGATCTCCAGTACGTTGATCTGCAACGCCGACTCCGACTGAGTCCAGAGGCCTTGAGCCCTGTGGTGTAAGAACACCGCCCCCCAGCCCTTCAGACTGGCGTCGGTGGTCACCACTAACCATGACGGTTTTAGGAAGGATCGACCCCGTGACAGGTGATGTGGCTGGAGCCACCACTGCAGGGAGTCCCTGGTCGGTTGTGACAGCGTCACTAGCCGATTCAGAGAGATCGTCCTTTTGTCCCATCGGCGAAGAATCTCCAGCTGGAGAGGTCGGAGGCGAAACTGCGCGAAAGGCACCGCCTCTATCGCCGCTACCATGCGTCCCACCAGCTTCATCAATCCCCGTAGGGAAGATTGTGGTGACAGAAGAACCGTCTGTACTCCTGACTGGATCGCAAGCTGTTTGGCTTGAGGTAGGGACACCAGGGCTGAGTCTGTGTGGAAGTCCATGCCCAGATATGTCAATGACTGGGTCGGGACCAGGGTCGACTTTGGAATGTTGAGAAGCCACCCGAACTGTTCCAGAGACTTCATGGTCGCCTCCAGGCTCACCCGACAAAGGTCTTCCGATGGCGCCCTGACCAGCAGGTCGTCCAAATAGGGAATGACGGCGTGTCCTTGCACATGCAGGAGAGCCATCATGGAGGCCATCACCTTTGTGAACACTCGCGGTGCCGAGGCTAGCCCGAACGGCAGTGCCACAAATTGGAAGTGTTCTTCCCCCACTGCAAATCTCAGCCAGCGCTGATGAGCTGGTGCAATGGGCACGTGAAGGTAAGCGTCCCTGATATCGATGGACGCTAGGAAATCCCCCTGTGACACCGCCGCGATCACGGAGCGCAGGGATTCCATACGGAACTTCCGAACCAACACGTGACGGTTGAACAACTTTAGGTCCAGAACCGGACGGAAAGAGCCGTCCTTCTTTGGGACGATAAAGAGGTTGGAGTAAAAACCCCTGAACCTCTCTCCCGTGGGCACTGGGACCACCACTCCGTCTCTGCGGAGACCCTCCAACACCAGGTGAAAAGCCTGAGCCTTGTCTGGGGATGGGACAGACCGATGGAATCGGTGTACCGGCTGTGACGTCAGCTCTATCCTGTAGCCTCTTGAGACTACGTCTCGGACCCACTGGTCTTGGACGTGGAGTAGCCACCTGTCCTGAAAGAGAGACAGGCGGCCCCCCACCTGTGGGGAGACAGGATGAAGGAGCGAGTCATGCCGAAGCGGGTTTGGGGGTGGCAGCTGCTGCCCCTGCCGGCTTCTTTTGGCGACCTTTGCCGCGCCACTGGGTAGAGGGCTTGCCCCCACGGTCCGTGCGAGTGGACGTTGCTGATGACTGCGAGCTGGGGCGAAAGGACCACTGCTTTGGGTTCCTTTTCACGGTATAACCGTGGCTTAGGCTTATTCTGCGGTATCTTAGACTCAGCAGAATCCTTAATCAGCTTGTCCAGCTCGGTGCCAAAGAGCCTGTCACCAGCAAATGGAAGATTCTGCAAAATCTTCTTAGACGTGGCATCTGAGTCCCAAAGACGCAGCCACAACAACCTGCGGATCGCTATAGCATTGGCGGAAGCCACAGCCGAGCGAGTGGCAGTTTCCAAAGTTGCCGTCCTGGCGTAATCCGCGTAAGCCTTCGCCCTGTCGGTAAGCGCCAGGACCTCTGGGCTGGACCTAGCTAGGTCAGAGATACCATCCAAGCAGGAGGTAATCGCCTGTAGGGTCCAGACCGTGGCAAAATTAGGGGCAAATGAAGAGCCCACAGCCTCGTAGGATGACTTGGCGAGTTGCTCAACCTGTCTATCCGTAGCATCCTTCAATGAGGAGCTATCAGAGGCAGAAAATAAGGAACGTGCAGCAATCCTGGTCATGGAAGCATCCACCTTTGGGGACTGCGACCACTCCTGAAGCACCTCCTGAGGAAAGGGAAAGCGAAGGTCCTTGGCTTTACGGACATAACGCCGCCCAGGATGTAACCTGGGTGTTCTAATCACCCTTCCAAAATTAGTGTGGTCCATAAAGGCTCCACTTGGTCTAGCCTCCGGCCGCAGCCATTGATAGACCTCCTTGGGGTGCACAGTCACCTCCTCGGGAGGAGTGACCAGACGTAAAGTCTCATTGATGGAGGACACCAGATCCTCAACCCCATCTGGAGATTCAGAGACAGACCCAAGAGTAGAACCCCCATCATCTTCCTCACCATCAGAGGAACGCTCCTCCTCAGAGGGAGCCTGGAGCTCTGGAGAGGCCTCACGAGCTCGCTTAGGGGGTCTCACAGTAGAAGTAAGAGACACCCGGGGGTAACTAGGAGGAGTAGCTGGGTTTTCCAGCCTCCTATGAAGTGCCTCCAGGGATTGCGACATGGAGGACATCTGGGCCAGCAGAGATTCATTTATCTTACTCTGCGTTTCCCATGTCCCTGGGATCAGCCGAGCCTCAGGGTACAGACCCGCAGATCCTGACTCTGCAGTAACTGTCTGGGTCTCTGGGCGCCCGCAATTATTGCAGGACCCCTCCACCAGTGAACCGTTGCATGTAGCGCAGGTAATGGTGTCATCTGCTGCCTTAGCAGCATGCTTCCTTACTGAGGACATCTCCACAGTAGGGGAATAAGCCAAGTTGTAAACAAACAAACCGGGGAACCCGGTGGCTTACCGACCGCTAGAAGCGGTAGGAGGAAGCGGTGTAATTGTGTGACCTCCGCGAGTTCCGGTCTCCCTGAGAGTGCAGACACACGCTGCAGCCAGATCCCAGCCGGGAAGTGAGGGAGAAGATGGCCGCCGACTGTGAAGACGTAGGCGTGGCCAGGAACACGCGGGAGAACACAAAAAACACGCCCATCAGTGAGTCATCACAAGAGCTGCTTCCTCCCCCTCCAGGCTGCCTCAGCAATGGAGGTGCCAGAGCCCGCAGCGCGGGAAAAGAGTGTGAAGTAATACACATACACACACACAGACTGCCCGCACAAAACAAACAGCAGCAGCCTTCAGCTTCAGCCCCTGTGACACACAGGGCGGTCAGCCAGAGTGACCCCAGCACAGGGTACACTATCAGAACCGCGGACCCGAGGGTAACCGCGCGGTCTGAGTGCCATGCCACCAAAGTGACAGACACTACCCCCAGGCACACATGAGACCACAAGGGGCCTCAGTGCCGGTCCGGTCTGTAAGCACCTTTAGGGAGGCCTCGGACGGGGGTACAGCACCAGTCCGGAATGTAAGCACCATAATGGGAGGCCTCGGACTGGGCTGGCTCCGTCCGGTCTGTAAGCACCATTTAGGGAGGCCTCGGACGGAGCGGAGCTGTGCAAGGCTCCAGGCTCCCCCTATCCAGAGCCTCCACAGAGGGATGGAAAGGGGAAAGCACGACAGCGTACCGGGAGAACAGCTAAGTGTCCAGGCTAAAAGCCCTCCGGTACCTCCACCAGCGTGTTCCACAAAGGGTGAGCGGGGAGGCTGTCACCGGTCCCGACTGGGACCTTATTACCTTGTCTTCATACGCCATCACGTAAGCTGTGAGAATGCAGTGAAGTGCAAGCAAAGCGTGATCCTCCGAGCACACTAAGTTTAAAACTGAGGATTTCTCCTACGGTGGGGGTTTATATGCGGAGGAGGCGGTGTCTACAAACTTGTAGTACCTAGTGTGACCTCCGGAGGGCGGAGCCCTAAACCCCATTGTCTGGGTCTCCCATTATGATGACCAGAAAATAAACTGTTCTGAAGCCCCCAAGCAAAGAAGAAACAACCATGCTCTAACACTTATGTGAATACAATGGTGCTCATGATAAATATACAATATATCAATGTAAGAACAAATAATATGTAAGTATAGCAGACCTGTCATAGATGAAACCTGAAATAAATAGCATTCTTCTTCTGACGTGCACAACTGGATGAGGGAGACCTTTCCCTTTTTACAAACAGGAGGCCATTCAATGTCAAATCCAAGCACAGCTTCTTTAGAAAGACTCTCTCTAATAAAAAAACACACACAAAAATTAATAATTCTATGTGCCAATATATGTACTAACACAATGAGGGGGAATGATAAAGCCTTATGTGCATTTTAATACTTAGGCAAAGTTGTTACCAGCTGGGCAATGGGGAAAATACAAATCAAGATTAAATGCAATGCATTATGAAAAAAACAAAAAAAACAAAGAAAAACAAACAGTATTTAGCTCAGGGTTTTGTGGTCAATGTATTTGCGTTCTATTGTCTTATAGTATTACTAGCTGTTAGCCCGATGCAAATGCATCGGGATTCTAGAACGTGCATTCATTTGATTATAGTAGTTATAGCTGTTAGCCTGATGCAAATGCATCGGGTGTCTAGAATATGTTTATTGTTTTTTTAAACATTTTTAAATAATAATCCAATTATTCCAATGACATCTTTACACTAACTACATATATTTGTATTGTTGATATCATTTAAGGAAAATTGAATGTCCTTATAATGTACCCTACGACGTATTACAAAGATATAGACATGTTTGTTATTGATATCAAAAATAGTAACAGCTCACTGAATAGTTAAGGACATCGAATGTGCATACATAATACCAATAGCATGAATACCAATACCATCATCAATACCAACATCAATACCATCATCAATACCATCATCAATACCATCATCAATACCATCATCCATACCATCATCAATAGCATCATCAATAGCAATAATATTAGCAATAGCATTATTATCAGCAGTAATAGCAGTATTAATAGCATTATTAGCAGTATTATGAGCATTAATAACAGTATTAATAGCATTAAGAGCAGTATTAATAGGAGTAATAGCATTATGAATAGCATTAATAGCATTAGTATGTGCATTAATGGCATTAATAATAGCATTAATAGCATAAATAATAACATTAATAGCATAAATAATAGCATTAATAGAATTAGTATTAGCATTAATAGCATTAAAAATAGCATTAATAGCAATATGATTTGCATTAATAGCATTATTATTACCATTAATTGCATAATTATTAGCATTAACAGCATTATTATTAGCATTAATAGCATTATTAATAGCATTAATAGCATGAATATTAGCCTTAATAGCATTATTAAGAGCATTAATAGGATTATTATTAGCATTAATATTAGTATTAATAGCATAATTATTAGCATTAATAGCATTATTATTAGCAGTAATAGCATTATTATTAGCATTAATAGCATTATTAATAGCATTAATAGCATTAATAATACAATTAATAGCATTAATATTACAATTAATAGCATTAATATTAGCATTATTAGCATTAATAGCATTATTAATAGCATTAATAGCATGAATATTAGCCTTAATAGCATTAATAATAGCATTATTATTATCATTATTAGCATTAATATTACCATAAATTTCATAATTATTAGCATTAATAGCATTATTAGCAGTAATAGCATTATTAATAGCAGTATTAGCATTAATAATAGCATTAATAGCATTATTAATAGCATTAAAAACATGATTATTAGCTTTAATAGTATTAATAATATGATTAATAGCATTATTATTAGCATTATTAGCATTAATAGCATAATTAGTAGCATTTATAGAATTTATATTGGCAGTAATAGCATTAATAGCATTAATATTAGCATTAATAGCATAATAATAGCATTAATAGCATTAATAGCATTATTAATTGCAAGAATAGCATTATTAATAGCATTAATAGCATAATTAATAGCATGAATAGCATAAATAATAGCATTAATAGCATAAATAATAGCATTAATAAAATTAATAGCAATATTATTAGCATTAAGAATAGCATTAATAGCATGATTATTAGCCTTAATAGCATTAATATTAGCATTAATAGCATTATTAGCATTATTATTAGCATTAACAGCATTATTATTAGCAATAATAGCATTATTAATAGCATTATTAGCATTAATAACATTATTAATAGCATTAATAACATTATTGGTAGCATTAATAGAAGTATTAATAGCATTATTAATAGCATTAATAGCATGACTATTAGCCTTAATAGCATTAATAATAGCATTATTATTATCATTATTAGCAATAATATTACCATAAATAGCATAATTATTAGCATTAATAGCATTATTATTAGCACTAATAGCATTATTAATAGCAGTATTAGCATTAATAATAGCATTAATAGCATTATTAATAGCATTAAAAGCATGATTATTAGCTTTAATAGTATTAATAATATGATTAATAGCATTATTATTAGCATTATTAGCATTAATAGCATAATTAGTAGCATTTATAGAATTTATATTAGCAGTAATAGCATTAATAGCATAAATAGCATTATTATTACCATTAATAGCATAATTATTAGCATGAATAGCATTAATAATAGCATTAATAGCAAATTATTTGCATTAATAGCATTATTATTACCATTAATAGCATAATTATTTGCATTAATAGCATAATTATTGGCATTAATAGCATTAATAATAGCATTAATAGCAACATTATTTGCATTAATAGCAATTATTATTACCATTAATAGCATAATTATTAGCATTAATAGCATTATACATTAATAGCATATTAGCATTATTAGCAATATTAGCATTAATAGCATTATATGCATTATAGCATATATTATTGCATTAATAGCAATTATTATTAGCCATTAATAGCATAATTATTAGCATTAATAGCATAATTATTAGCATTAATAGCATAATAGCAATTATTTGCATTAATAGCATTTATTACATTATCAATTTAATACCATAATTATTATTAATGCATAATAATAGCATAAAATTAGCATTAATAGCATAATTATTAGCATAATAGCATTATCATTATTTGCATTAATAGCATTATTATTACCATTAATAGCATAATTATTAGCAATAGCATAATTATTAGCATTAATAGCATTAATATAGCATTAATACAACATTATTTGCATTAATAGCATTATTATTACCATTAATAGCATAATTATTAGCATTAATAGCATAATTATTAGCATTAATAGCATTATTATTAGCAGTAATAGCACTATTATTAGCGTAATTTTTTTTTTTATTATTATTTTTTATTTTATTATTTATTATTTATAATAATTTTTTTTATTATTTTTATTATTATAAAATTTATTTATTATTTGTTATTTTAAGTGAGCCTGAGTCGTCCTTCAGGTCCGCTCAAAGGGGTGATAGAGATACATGGCGGATGATACTGGGCGCTGATTGGTTGCTTGTTCCCATAGAGAAACATGGCCATGTTTCTCTATGGGAAGAAGCGACCAATCAGCGTGCAGCATTATCCGCCATGTAACTCTGAGCCCTTTGAGCGGACCTGAATGAGAACTGTGTATTTAGAAAAGACTCAGTTCTCCTTCAGGTCCGCTCGAAGGGCTGATAGAGTTACATAGCGGATAATGGTGGAGGCTGATTGGTTGCGGACCTGAAGGACGACCCGGAGCTCGGTGGAGGAAGAGAGAAGAGCGCCGGATGGAAGAGTCGTTAGCCGGGCTGAAGGAAGAGGATGCGTGGGCCGAAGGAAGGACTGGACCTGGACCTGAGGAAGCAGATGTCATGAAGACAGGTAAGTGATCTACGGCGTCGGGGAGGGGGGTGTGCGGACATATGGAGGGGGGGTGCGGACATATGGAGGGGGGGGTGTGCGGACATATGGAGGGGGGGGTGTGCGGACATATGGAGGAGGGGGTGTGCGGACATATGGAGGGGGAGGTGTGCGGACATATGGAGGAGGGGGTGTGCGGACATATGGAGGAGGGGGTGTGCGGACATATGGAGGGGGGGGTGTGCGGACATATGGAGGAGGGGGTGTGCGGACATATGGAGGAGGGGGTGTGCGGACATATGGAGGAGGGGGTGTGCGGACATATGGAGGGGGAGGTGTGCGGACATATGGAGGAGGGGGTGTGCGGACATATGGAGGGGGGGTGTGCGGACATATGGAGGGGGGGGTGTGCGGACATATGGAGGGGGGGTGTGCGGACATATGGAGGGGGGGGGTGTGCGGACATATGGAGGGGGGGTGTGCGGACATATGGAGGAGGGGGTGTGCGGACATATGGAGGAGGGGTGTGCGGACATATGGAGGAGGGGGTGTGGGACATATGGAGGAGGGGGTGTGGGGACATATGGAGGAGGGGGTGTGGGGACATATGGAGGAGGGGGTGTGCGGACATATGGAGGAGGGGTGTGCGGACATATGGAGGAGGGGCTGTGCGGACATATGGAGGAGGGGCTGTGCGGACATATGGAGGAGGGGTGTGCGGACATATGGAGGAGGGGGTGTGCGGACATATGGAGGAGGGGGTGTGCGGCCATATGGAGGAGGGGGGTGTGCGGACATATGGAGGAGGGGGTGTGCGGACATATGGAGGAGGGGGTGTGCGGACATATGGAGGAGGGGGTGTGCGGACATATGGAGGAGGGGGTGTGGGACATATGGAGGAGGGGCTGTGCGGACATATGGAGGAGGGGCTGTGCGGACATATGGAGGAGGGGTGTGCGGACATATGGAGGAGGGGCTGTGCAGACATATGGAGGAGGGGGTGTGCGGACATATGGAGGAGGGGGTGTGCGGACATAATGGAGGGGGGCTGGGAGCGTGCAGGAGACATATGGAGGAGGGGTGTGCGGACATATGGAGGAGGGGCTGTGCGGACATATGGAGGAGGGGCTGTGCGGACATATGGAGGGTGGCTGTGCGGACATATGGAGGAGGGGCTGCGGACAATGGAGAGGGGCTGTGGGACATATGGAGGAGGGGCTGTGCGGACATATGGAGGAGGGGCTGTGCGGACATATGGAGGAGGGGCTGTGCGGACATATGGAGGAGGGGCTGTGCGGACATATGGAGGAGGGGCTGTGCGGACATATGGAGGAGGGGCTGTGCGGACATATGGAGGAGGGGCTGTGCGGACATATGGAGGAGGGCTGTGCGGACATATGGAGGAGGGGTGTGCGGACATAATGGAGGGGGGCTGGGGAGCGGTGCTAGGATGTGGATGGGAGCTTGCGGCGGCGGTGTACGGGCAGTGAGAGGGGTCTGGGTGCGGCGTTGTGGATGTGCGCGGCTGGGGAGCGGTGGTTTTGTGTGGATCGGTGCTGGGGGGGGAGGCACAGCTGTGGGTAGCGGGGAGCGGCGGCTGCGCCGCCTCCGCTCCAAGGACCCCGGGCGAGGGTCCATGGTGTGTAGCGGAGTGTGGTGGGTGTGCGGGGCTGGGGAGCGGTGGTGGTGTGTGGATCGGTGCTGGGGGGAGGCACAGCTGTGGGTAGCGGGGAGCGGCTGCGCGGGCATTGGTCGGGAGATTCGACTTACTAACGGCTCGCAATGGCCGGCTTCGCGGCCAATGCGTTCGCGCAGTATCCACATGCCCACGCCTGCGAAAGTTAGCGCCGAAGGAGGGGCGAGTTTCGATTCGCCGATACTTTAATAGATTATATTATAGTATTTGGCGTTTTATCATCAAAATCTGTATTTTAAACAAAAACAAAAAAAATCACCTATTTTTTCAGACTACCGTATATGCCCACTGGACATTTTTGATGCCTTTTTTTGTGCTGTGTTTATGCTGCATTTGTCAGCTTTAAACAAAAAAAAACAAAAAAAGGCACAAACAAGGGCACACATACACTCAGACAGACAGCAGACAGAAATTTCTCACTCTTCCTGGCGATACCACTGTGGACTTCAGTGATTTCTTCCTCCCAGGCACCAGCAGAACCTGCAGATATGGCACTTCCAGGACCTACCGACATGTGACAGTCTGAGTCACATGGGACACAGGTCCTGTATGTACCATTGCTGCAGGTCCTGCTGGTGCCTGGGAGGAAGAAATCACTGACGTTCACAGTGGGATTGCGAGTACTGGAGCGTTTTTACTGTAGAAATCAAAGCAAAAAAAAAAGCATCACGACTGGTCTGTGGGAATACCAAACCATTTGTGGTGCTTTATTTGGGGGTAGAATGGAGTCAATGGGGAAAGTGCAGCCCAAAATCAGGCAAGGTAATTGACATGCTAGTTTTTGAGTGCATTCGATTTCTGCAGCAGAAATGGAGAACCCACTAACGCACATGTGGGCACAGCATTTTTAAAGTCACATTGACTTAAATGTAAATGCTGTAAGTGCTGTTTTTGCTGTAGAAACAGATCACCAAAAATGCAGCAGAAATGTCCAGTGGGCACTTAAGACTAAGACGCTTCTTACTATAAGACGAAAACCAGTTTTAGAAAGCAGAGAATAGGAAGAACATTTTTGCTGTTAATTAAAACTTCCCTTGCAGTTTAAAGTGGAGAGGTCAGCTCTAATTTTAATGTTTTAGGGTAGAATAAGCAGGTAATAAAATGTATTATACAATGAGCCAGCTACAGTGAATATTCCTGATATGCAGGACAGTCTAATAATGAAGTTCACTGCAGTATCTACTGCCTCACATTTTATTATAGCTGACAATCAATAAGAAGATTCAAAGATACCCATGTGATACCACCTGCCTCGTTTTCATTGGCTCAACCTCCACATCACTGCACCCACAGTCTCCTTCCACAATGCTGCACTGAAATAGTCCCAGCTTCACAGGAATCGCCATTACTTTTGTACTTGTTTTCATTTTCACTGTGAAGGCCACATGCACACACTGAGTATTTGGTGAGGTTTTGTTTATCTCAGTTTGTAGCCAAAACAAAGATTGTGTAATAAATCCAAAAGTGGTGACATGTTTCTATTATACAATATATAATATTTATATAAAGCAGCTACAAAAACACTTTTTAGCCATTTATAAATAAATCACTTTCTCCTGTGTTCTCACAGGTGTTAAAGACATTGAGCGCCAGTGTTTTCCCTTTTTTTTTATCCTTTTCCTCCGACTGTTTCACTCCTGGTTTTAGCTATACATATATGTATATCATAGCCCCACCCACTTTACAACTCCACCCACAAAGCCACACCCCTCCACATAAGCAAACACACTTCAGTTCCCCCTCCACATAGACTCACCCACTTCATATACCCACCCACATCATAGCTCCACCCCTCCATATAGATCTGCCCCTTTATGTATCATAGCCCTACCCTTTCAGATAGCCCAGCCAACTTCATAGCACCGACCCTTCACATAAACCCGTACATTCATAGCTCTAGCCTTTATAGTCCCACCCCTGAATGGATGCATATGGCTCTGCTCCCTCTGGTTAGCCCCACCCCTTTATTATGCATACATAGCCACACCGCCTTCAGATGCATATGGCTCTGCCACTCCGGGAAATATTTTTGTATGCAAAATAATCATTCTATTTTGTTATAACTAAGAACAGTTAGTTAACAACCCCGGGCTGTCAAAACAATGCATCAAGGCCCCGGGATCACATCACTGGGCCGCCGATGCCAGCGAGGAATAGCGCAATCCCCACAGCAGTGTATTACATCTTGCTGTTGGCATTTGACAGCACGCTGATCTGATCAGTCCTGTTAGCTATACATGTCAGCTGATCATCAGGGCTGGTGTCACCCTCCAGAGCTGATATAATGGAGAGTGACACCTCCCGCACAGTTTCTTCTTTGTGTGAGAGATGAATCAGTGAAGCACGCAACAGCTGCAATGCTGAACACAGTAGGTGTGATGAGTTTGTCATGTGAATACTGTTCAATGCAAAACGAGGAACAGATACTGAGACAGCTAATTGTATTGCACTGCTCTGCTATCTGCGTCTCTGGCTTTGCATTGCACAATATTCACATGACAAACTCATCACAACTACTGCAGCTGGCACTGCCAGCAGTCATTGCTTTACCTCCATGCACAAAGAAGATGCAGTGCGGGAGGTGGCACTGTCCATCATATCAGCTGTGGAGGGTGACACATGGTGATGTGCCGGAGCGTCTTTCTACGGGCACCTCAGACACTCCTAACACATAGCTGTTAGTGGGAGATCCGGCTGGCTGGCTGAATTCACGAAGGGATCTTCATTTACAATTAAGGCATCCACTTCAAAGAGAGTGAACCACGCATGCGCAACCTGTAAAGGGGGTTTGCAGAATGCCCAGTTTAACGCACCCAAGTCTTTGATGATTTTCACTATATTTATTATGTGGTTTAGACACTTGTCCGAATATTGGTTGTGACTTTTCTGAAAAGGGTCACAACTTTGAGCATATGAGGGAGGACTACCGTGCAACATTTCCGCAAAATGATGCACCGATAATTTGCAACAAATTTCTAGAACAAAGCAAGCCAACTAATTAACAATATAAACTTAGACGAGGGAGTCCAATAATAACAAATAAAGTTGCATTTCAAATGGCTCAGCTGCACTTTTTTGCCACGACTGATGGAAGAAAAAAAAAACTGATTGTGCCACATGTGACCACAGCTTTAAAGTAAAGTGTAAACTGTGCTACGTCAAATGGCTCACCTGATGTACTCCGAAAAGAATGAGCACTCCTGTGCTTCATAGCTATAAACAATGGAGCCAGTAAATTTAAGGAATGGGAGATTATCTTCTAATATGTTTTTCTTCCATGCAGAATTCTAATGAAGAAGCAAATTAAGACTTTAAGAAAAACATTTATCCTTCATCTGGGAACAAAGTAGAGAACTTCAGAAATGAGCAGCGGAGGAGATAATAGCACCTATATTTGTAGCAGATTTTGTATTTAATGACATAACATTAATGGGATTACTTGCTAATCAAGCATTAACCCGAATAAAACATTTTTGGGAAGCGGAAATCATCAAATGCTAGTAGTGATTGATAAACAGTTTGTATGTATTTTCTGAGCCAAGAAATGCACATGTAAGGGTCCAGAAAATAAGTGAATGTGCTTTCAAGAAGACAGTGCAAGCTCACCGCCAGATAGGTGCAGTCATACAACCCCCGGCAAAAATTTTGGAATCACCTGGCTCGGAGGATGTCCATTCACTTCTTTAATTTTGTAGAAAAAAAGCAGATCACACACATAGCACAAAACTAAAGTAATTTCAAATGGCAACTTTATGGCTTTAAGAAACAGTAAAAGAAATCAAGATAAAAAAATGTGGTAGTCAGTAAGGGTACCTTTTTTCAGACCAAGCAGAGGGAAAAAATTATGGAATCACTAAATTCTGAGGAAACAATTATGGAATCACCCTGTAAATTTTAATTCCCAAAACTAACACCTGCATCAAATTACATCTGCTCGTTAGTCTGCATCTAAAAAGGAGTGATCACACCTTGGAGAGCTGTTGCACCAAGTGAACTGACATGAATCACGGCTCCAACACGAGAGATGTCAATTGAAACAAAGGAGAGGATTATCAAACTCTTAAAAAGAGGGTAAATTATCAGGCAATTTTGTAAAAGATATTGGTTGTTCACAGTCAGCTGTGTCTAAAATCTGGACGAAATACAAACAACATGGGAAGGTTGTTAAAGGGAAACATACTGGTAGACCAAGGAAGACATCAAAGTGTCAAGACCAGAAACTTAAAGCAATATGTCTCCAAAACAGGAAATGCAGAACAAGACAAATGAGGAACGAATGGGAGGAAACTGGAGTCAATGTCTGTGACCAAACTGTAAGAAACCACCTAAAGGAAATGGGATTTACATACAGAAAAGCTAAACAAAAGCCATCCTTAACACCTAAACAGAAAAAAACAAGGTTACAATGGGCTAAGGAAAAGCAATCGTGGACTGTGGATGACTGGAAGAAAGTCATATTCAATGATGAATCGCAAATCTAACATTGGGCAAGGTGATGATGCTGGAACTTTTGTTTGGTGCCATTCTAATGAGATTTATAAAGATGACTGCATGAAGAGAACATGCAAATTTCCACAGTCATTGATGATATGGGGCTGCATGTCAGGTAAAGGCACTGGGGAGATGGCTGTCATTACATCTTCAATAAATGCCCAAGATTACATTGATATTTTGGACACTTTTCTTATCACATCAATTGAAGGGATGTTTGGGGGATGATGAAATCATTTATTAAGATGATAATGCATCCTGCCATAGAGCAAAAACTGTGAAAACATTCCTAGAAAGAAGACACATAAGGTCAATGTCATGGCCTGCAAATAGTCTGGATCTCAATCCAATTGAAAATCTTTGGTGGAAGTTGAAGAAAATGGTCCATGACAAGACTCCAATCTGCAAAGCTGATCCGGCAACAGCAATCAAAGAAAGTTGGAGCCAGATTGATGAAGAGTACTATTTGTCACTCATTAAGTCCATTCCTCAGAGACTGCAAGCTGTTATTATAGCCAGAGGTGGTGCAACAAAAGTTTAGTAATGTATTTGAGTGTTCTTTTGTGTGTTCGTTTTTCATGATTCCATAATTTTTTCCTCAGAATTAAGTGATTTCATAATTTTTTCCCTCTGCTTGGTCTGAAAAAAGTTACCCTTACTGACTACCACATTTTTTACCTTGATTTCTTTTTGTGTTTCTTCAAGGCAGAGAGTTGCCATTTGAAATGACTTTAGTTTTGTGCCATGTCTATGATCTGCTTTTTTTCTACAACATTAAACAACTGAATGAACATCCTCCCGAGCCAGGTGATTCCATCATTTTTGCCAGGGGTTGTATAATTAGGGTTGCTTGCCTTTACAGTGTGTATATGAAGCACAGTAATACTGCACTTAATAGGCAACAATACATTAGATGTAGAACCCTTCTCACATATGAGTATATTGATCGAGTACTTAACTCTTTAATACATTATAATAACTCAGACAATTATGATTTACAAACGCAGACTTGCCTTTGTATTCTTGCTTGTATAGTCACTATCCTGTTCAGACATCCAATTCGGCAGCTTTCGCTGCTCTCCTGACATTTTTGGTGTTATATAAAGTCATGCAATAGAAATCATCAAGGCCTTTAAGAGTAAGAAAAAAAAATAGACATATATAAAATCAGCAATAAGTTCAGATTCAGGGCAATAATATATACCCACTTTTTTATTTTTATTTCCTCACCCTGACAGGTTATACTAACATAAAAATAATTAACACAGCACTTTTCCCTAAAAGTTCATTGAAGGCCCTGAGGAGTCTTAGGGTATGTGCACACGGGGGGGGGTTAGTGGCGGCGGCGGCTAGGCGGGACCCGACAGGAAGCTCCGGAGCCGTCCACCGGCTTCCTGTCGGGTCCGTGCTGCGGGAGACGGGCGGGTGTGCGGCGGTGCACAGCGGGTTAGCGCCGGCGATTCTGCAGCGGCTGGAAGCAGCACATGATTCTGCTTGCAGCCGCTGCAGAACCGGCCGGAATATAGAGCATGCTCATTCTTTGCTAACCCGCTGGGAACCCAGCGGGTTAGCAACGGATGAGCATGTGTAAACCGCCGCTGTGTGCACAGCGGGTGTCGGTTTACATAGGTTTCTATGTTAATCCAAACGCCGGTTTGGATTAACATAAATTTGCATGAAATTTATGTAAACCGACCGGCGGTTTACACAGCTAATCCGGCCCTAACCCGACCAGTGCGCACATACCCTTAGGGTACCGTTACACGTCGCAACATTGCATGCAATTTCACTGGCAATTTGCTGGTTGCAGTGAAATCATGGACACATTGTTCTATTTTGTTGCCGTTGTACAAATGGAACAATGTGTCCATGATTTCACTGCAACCAGCAAATTGCAAGTGAAATTGCATGCAATGTTGCGATGTGTAATGGTACCCTTAATCAGAGCTGTGGAGTTGGTAAGCCAAGCCAACAATTCCAATGTCCTCATTAATGGCTCATATTTAAGTGAAAAATTTATAATAATTAATTGGGTACAGTAATTCAATGCAGTATCTATATTAGGGGTTGGTCCATTGTATACCAACTCCGACTCCTCAGCCATGAGTGGTCTCAATGATATTTTAATGAAAAACATTCATTGTTGGGGGAGGTTGTCCAGTTGAAAAAATAACGTAAGTTTTTGCTCCAAATAAAAATACATTATTAACATTATCAACAGTGGCCTGATCTTCATATATCATTCAGATCCTGGCACCTCCACATCCAGATTGTGCTTCCGTAGTAAAGGGGGTTGGCATTTTATTAGCTAAGCCCACCCCTCATCTCTTTCATGGCCAATGAATAGAAAAGAGGGATAGTAATTGAAATGAGCACTCACCAATGCAATACAAACAACACTGATGATAACACAAAACGCTCTCCTCTTTTGACCACATGCAAGAAAAGGAGATGTTCGGATGGCAAATAGCTAAACAATCTAAGGCTCGCTTCACATCAGCGGTTTACGCTGATGTATGGTAGATTCGGCAGGTGGTGCAGCATCTGCCGCCTAACGGCTGACTTGCGACCCGCATCCAGCAAGCCCATATATTGTCTATGGGGCTTGCGGTCCGGTGCGTAAGTGCAGTTCTTCCGGTTGCGGCTGATCCGGCCGCGAAAAAAAAACCCAGGCTCGCAGCCACGAAATACATGGGCTTGCCGGATACGGGCCGCAAGTCGGTCGTTAGGTGTCAGATCCGGCAGATGCGGCGCCACCTGCCAGATCTGCCGCACATCAGAGGAAACTGCTGATGTGAAAGGGCCCTAACACATGATAGTTTACAAGCGATATATTTTTCTAAACAAATAATTGTATTTCTATAGCGCCAACATTCTCCACAAATCACCAGAACACTATTGTATATGTGCCTGCAGGCCTTCTGCATAATAATGTGTGAAGACGGAACAGAGCCGAGTTGCTGTAATAAGCATCTCCGCAGGTTAATAATATGTTGTGTCATGAAGGAGAGAGAACTCCCTCTTGAAAGCCACTCTTCACATTGAGGTTTGCCTCTAAGAATTGAAGTATCCAAAATATGTAAAGAGGCATTCTAATTATTGAACGCTTTGGAATATGACCTAATCGTTAGATTCAGGAAAAAAAATCAATGTGCTTCTAATTTTCAAAAATAAAAACAGTTTGTGAGCATTTTATATATTGCTTTTACTGCACTATATACATTGAAATTCTCACACAGAGAGCTTGTTTTTATAAAACTGGGTATGGACGGTCACCTGCATCGTGTTCATATTTAAGCTTGTTGACGTATAAATAGTAAAACCGAATAATGCATTGTCTCATACTGTGTAGAATGTATATGCCTTGTGCAACATTGAGTCATGTATTTGCATCGCCCACCAGGGCCATGGGTTACTCGGGACCAGTCCCTGCTGTCTGGTCACAGAGGAACGTCACGGTAGTGGCCGCGGACCGGTTCAATGACTCTGGAGGGTTTGCAACAAATTTAAAAAGGGAAAAATGTAAAAAGGGTAAAAATAAAATTAAAGTTTGTCACTGTGACGCCACCCGTGGTATGCGGCCAGATGTGACCGCTGTTCGTCTCAGCTCTGGGGGATGGTGATGTGACGCAGCAAGGCGATGAGCCCTCCACGGACAGGGCTGGTTTATCCCCTGGGCCGGTAATAAGAGTTTTTTTTTTTTTTAAATCTATGTTTATTAAGATTTTGTTTTTTCCAAGAACATAATGTCAAAACAAACATCGAAAGATCACCAATTGTCACAGTGGGTTACAACAAACAAATTCCAACCCTGTTGGATAAATCTGATCACACAACCATGACATAACATTCATCGGCATAGTAGGAAAAAAAAAAAAACACAAAAAAAAAAAAGCAAGAAGAAAGGCACCTAGGCAAACTATTAATTTTCTACTCTAAGCTCCCCTAATGTGCCACCCAAATCCTCCAGGCAGTACCACTGGGTATTACGGAATGGCATCACAAGTTCATCTATCTCCGACTTGGATAGTTGATGCACTATGAAGTATCGCCAGGTAGCGAAAAACTTTCTCGTTTTGTTCTCTTTATCTGTCAGTGCCTCTAACCCTTCCAACTTCATGACATGACTCAAATCTACTCGTAAGGCATCAAGTATAGGCGGGCATGAATCCAGCCAAAGCCTCAAAATGAGGCGTTTAAATGCGAGCAAGGCTATGTGTAGGAATGCACGCCATTTGACAGGGACAACGTGTGCAGAAAAATCATGGAACACCCATGCCATCTTATCTAATGGTAATTCTAGGCCCAGGACATCTCTGACCCATCTCTGAACCAAAGACCACTTCCCCTTCACCACCTCACATTCCCATATTCCATGAAAGAGATCAGGTCTGGGTGATGCACATTTCGGGCAAGACAATCTCCTATCCGGGTTATGCATCGATGGAGGGATATTGAAACCCAAGATGGCCCTATGAATCAAACGGTAATGTGTATCCCGCCACCTCTCATCTATCACGTAGCGTCGTACCTCCGACCAACCTTTAAGTATCTCTTCTTCTACTCCTTCCTCACCCAGTCTTGTCTCCCACCCTTTGAAAAGATTTGTTGGTCCAGAGGGAATCAATTTGTGTCGGAGGCCAAGATATATGGAAGAGATATTGGCCACGGGAGCCTCTCGAGGTAGCAGAGTGTCCAATGCCGACGCACGACATTCCAGACTGATATCACGTAGCCTCGAAAACAAATGACACCTGATTTGAGCATATTGCAGAATGTGAGAGGAACCTAGCCGCCACTTCACATCCACTTCCTCTGCCGTCATCCATCTGCTATCGGGGGCCCAAATTAGGTCCCTCATAGTCTTAATCCCCCTGTCCCGCCATAAAGAGAACAGCGCATTGTCAGAGCCCTGGGGGAAGTCCGGGTTGCCCCAAAGCGGTGTATATTTCGTGACTCTCCATGCTAGTCCCATCCTGCATCTGACAGCCTTCCATGCCGCCCTAGTATCTCGAAACAAGATGGAGTGTTTGATGTGTGGGTCGAGAACATTACTCGGGGCATGAAGGATCGCGCCCAAGTCCCAGGGTGCGCACCATTGCGCTTCAAGTTCATAGTCCGAATGCCTACTCGTACCTCTCAACCAATCTATTGCATGTCGGAAGACGCATGCCAGGTTATACCCCCGTACATTGGGGAAGGCCTAGGCCACCCTCCTCCTTGGTGAACATCAGTGTACGCAGCTTGATCCTGCTTCTTCTCCCTCTCCAGAGGAAGCCGGAGAATGCCCTGTTCAGCCTATTAACATCCACATGGCGAAGCAGGAGTGGTATCGTCTGTAGAGGGTAAAGCAGGAGCGGAAAGCTCACCATTTTAACAAGATGTACTCTGCCCAATAAAGACAGCGGGAGAGACTTCCATGTTCCAATTCTCGCTCAATTTTCAATATGATAGGCTGAAAGTTGAGGCGGTATATGTCTCTGACATCTTTCCCCAAGGTAATGCCCAGATATTTAATCTCTTTAGTAGCCACCGTAATCCCTTTGTATGTGCCCTGTCTCCGCTCGTCCCGCAAGACCTTTCTGCCTTCCTCAGTGAGGGGCATGATCTCACATTTTGTCAAATTCAGACGGAACCCCGAAATCCTGCTAAATTCTTCAAAACTCTCCAGAACCCCTCCAAGGTCCCCCGCAGGATCATCCATATATAAAATAATATCATCTGCGAACAAGTTCGCCTGTAGGGTCATCTTCCCCACCTGTATTCCTGTGAAACTACGAGGGCCGTTGAGGTACCTCGAGAGAGGCTCGATTGCCAAGTTGAACAAGAGCGGGGACAAAGGGCACCCCTGTCTCGTCCCTCTTTCCAACTTAATAAAGTCCGACAGAAATCCTGGGGTGTGTACCCGCGCTCGTGGATTGGCATATAGTACTCCCAAAAATCTCCGAAAGTTGCCTGTCAGCTCCATTCTATCCAGAACCTGCTCCAGCCATGGCCATGCCACGCTATCAAAAGCTTTCTCTGCATCTAAAATGACCATGGCTGGAGCCCCCCCCCCTTCTGCTGTCTCCTAGTCGCACCGCCTCCAGCACCATCAATGCTTTACGAACATTACACACCGTCGCTTTCCCTCTGATAAAACCTGCTTGTTCCTTTCCTACCCACCCCGGGAGCAGTCTTGCCAGCCTATCCGCCATTATTTTTTAAATAATTTTAGATCCTGGTTGATCAGGGAAATTGGACGGAATGAGGCCGGGTCATCCGTTGGTTTATTTCCCTTGGGCAGGAGTGTAATATAAGCAGTATTCATATGATCAGGGATCCGCTCACCCTTCAAAAAACCATTATATAATCAATTTTAAATGTGGGGTAATCTGGTCAGCCAAGGCCTTGTATAGACTTGCGCCAAAGCCATCCGGGCCTGGGGCTTTGTGGATATTCAGTTGTTTAATGACATTCGCTATCTCAGACTCCGACACTTCCCTATTTAAGTCTTCTAAGTCTTCCCCGGACACTGTCGGCACCGGCCACTCCTCCAACCATTTCAGTCCTAGCGTTCTGTCGCTCATTCTTTTGCTGTATAACGTCGTATAAAATGAGCCCAATATAGAATTGATCGCCTTAGGATCGGCCGTAGTATCACCATTTTGGTCTTTTATAGTCACAATCTGCGAGGTATTGCTCTTTCCTTTAGCTAGATGCGCCAAAAGTCTTCCAGCCTTGTCCCCATATCTATGTAGGACGGCTTCCCTGGCGGACTTACCCATAACTTCCCGTTTTCGAGCCCACACATCAAAGCCTCCTTTAGCCTCCATCCAAGCTTCCTTATTATCATTAGATGGGTTTTGCTAGTAACGCCTGAAACTGTCACGTACAGAATGGCTGGCCATCAGATAAGCTGAGTGAGTGTTTTTCTTAATAGTCACTACATGTGCCATCACCCTCCCACGTAAAACTTCCTTGGCCGTTTCCCAGAATAGAGACGGACTCATCGTTTCCGGTGGGTTACAGTCCACATAATGAGTTCACCACTCCCCTAGTAGCCGGTTGAAGTCCTTATCACCCTTTAGAAAATGTGAGAACCGCCAAATGAAGTCAGAGCCCCTGGGGAACGATTTGCCCAACGTCAAAATTACTGGCCAGTGATCCGAGATCACCAAGTCTAAAATCTCGGAGCTCTCAATTTTCGGCAACAAATCTCCGCTGGCCAGTAGCAGATCGATTCTCGACCACGTACCATGAGGGTGCGAGAAATGTGTAAGCTGGCGGTCCACCGGATGGTGAAGACGCCAGACATCATGCAGATTGAGATCGTCCACTAGCCCCCGGAGAGGTCCCATCTGTATCACTTCCAATCCTACTCTCCGTGTTCCCCCCAATCCAGATCTGTCTTCCCCCACCTCCATGACCTCATTCATGTCACCTCCTATAAGTAGAGATGTCAACTCCCCCTTCACCAGATCCAGTCCTAATTTAGTAAAAAAAAAAGTGGCCCGATCCACATTGGGTGCATACACATTATGTATATCCAGAGTCCCACTGGGAGTCTCCAGAACCACCCGCACAAGTCTCCCTTGGTCATCATGTTGACAGTGCACCAGCTTATGCGGGAATCCTTTATTTATCAATGTAAGGACCCCCGCCTGGCGACCCATCGCCCCAGAACCATACACCTCCCCCACCCAAAGCCTATTCATTCTAAACAAGTCATGTTGGGGGAGGTGAGTCTCCTGCAGGAGTGCGATATCCACCCTTAATCTGCGCAGATGGCGAAGTACCATCATGCGCTTCTCTGGGGACTTTAACCCCTTGATATTCCAGGTTATGATTCTAACCATTATCTAGTGTGTGATGATGAGCAAGATGTCCCCCGTGTGTCATGAGTCGAAAGATCTCATGTAGGCGAGAGAGAGTAGTTTCGTAATGCGCAATATGCCATATTTTGTCTGCCACCTTTCCTCCCTCAGAAAGAGACTCCATTAATTCCTCAGATAGACGACTAGTCCCCAATCCCCCCAACATATGTAAGAAGAACCATAGAACAACCCCCCTAACACCCACTCCCACCCACCACCCCCCCTCCATACAAAACAGCATCTATATTCCACCAGACTTCCTTTTTTTCCGAGGCGGACGTTACCATCAGAACGCCAGCCGCGCCTCTTACATCAATGAGACATCTGTCCCTGCCCGCGCGGACAGCCTCAAGCGACCAGGCCCTCACCCCTCCCCCCATATAAACAATCCTGTGCCGATCAAGGAAGAATGAAAAAAAGAAAAAAAAAAAAAAAAAAGGGAGCCAATGAGCAGGTAAGCCATTGCCGTCACTCCGGGGCTGCCTCAGGTCTCATTGGGCTCTCTCTCCCAGATGGTGAGCCATTCTGTCCAGCATATGGTGAGCCCCTTGAGGATCTCATAAACACCCTCATTGCTTCATCAGGATCGTGCCAACTCTGAAATGTCCCATCTTCACTCCTCGTCCTGAGCACTGCAGGGTATTGTAATTGAAATTGAACTCCTCTCCGGTACAGCATACCACAAACGTCACTGAAAGCTCTGCGTTGCCTAGCCACCACAGCAGAAAAGTCCTCGTGCAGAACCACTCTGTGTCCCATGATTTCTAGGGGCCGTCTCCTGGCCCTAAATGCCCTGAGCACTCTGTCTTTGTCTTTAAAGTCAAGAAATTTGGCTATAGCCTG
Organism: Allobates femoralis; assembly: GCA_033576535.1. Lineage (NCBI taxonomy): Eukaryota > Metazoa > Chordata > Amphibia > Anura > Aromobatidae > Allobates > Allobates femoralis. The sequence goes on from JARQOC010000003.1 coordinate 335,054,142, forward strand.
TCTTGGGCCTCTGGGTCTCCGATCAGAGCGGCTGGTGCCCTCCATATTGGATAGTCCTTCATTACCACTTCTTAGGGGCCCCAGCCTATGTGCTCTTTCCACCCTGCAGACTCCCTGTATGCCTAGAGCTTCAGGCAGGAGCTTTTCAAACACATTGTCCAGTTGTTGGTTGGAAACAGATTCAGGGAGGCCAGTCAAGCACAGATTACTCCTCCTAGACCGGTTCTCTAAGTCCTCTAGTTTGTCAGCCATCCACACATTATTCTTTCGGACCTCTGCCAGCTCCTGCTCCTTGGTCAGTAACCTATCCTCTAAATCAGAGACCCTCTGTTCAAGTTGGTCTAATCTGCCAGCATGCTTAGCTGCAGTCTCTTATACTACCTCCACTGCTTCTCTCACCGCCACAAGCACAGCGGCCGTTATCTCCCCCCTCAGGGACTCAAACATTTCCCTCATTTCTGCGGGGGATTCATTATCCAGGCTCCGGGGTGACGTGCCTCTCCCACCATGGCCCCTGGGTGGACCCTGGCTGCTGCGGGCTCCCCCCTGATCCCTCCGATCTGACCTTTGCGGCTGGGGGGGCTCTTGAGATGCACTCTTCTTCCTCCTCAGATGCTGTGCAGGCGCCGCCATCTTGGGCTTTCCCGCCGTCTTCTCTTTCTGACTCGGCCCCGTTCTCTGGCCGCCTCCTCCGCTCCGTAACCAGCGCTCCACTGTTCCTGGGAGTCGCGGTAATCTCGCGGTGCCGCCTGCTGCCGTCCACCCGGTCTCGGGAGTCTAAATTGCCGGTCTGAGGCTTGCTGGCGCCCGGAGCTCCTTTACTCCGTGGTGTCCACCGCGGCGCCGGAACCGGAAGTATAATAAGAGTTTTTAATAAAGTGACTGTGAGGTGACCGTGAGGGTACTACCGACAGCTGTGCTTCAAGTTCCACATCCTTGAGTCTGTAACCAAGGACGCTCAAAAAAACTCTCACACAAGTCTCAAGTTCAACTGGGTACTTTATTCACTGCTGTAGCTCTTAGTTTACACAGTCTTGGTTTTTTGCAGTGAGCGGTACAGGTAGCCTGTCAGTAGCTGAGATGGATCACCAAGCATCCCCTTTCTTAATTCCTTTCAGGTCTCTTCAAGACCGCTCACAACCTCCGGGCTAGCAGAGGCGGATTTTCCTGGGTATCCTCCCTTTGGATCCCTAGTCCTATGTGAGGCCTTTCCTTTGGTGTGACGGTCAGACGGTTCCGGGCATAAAGTCCCTTCACCTCACCGGTTAATCTGTGGTAGTGGCATAAAGCAGCCAATCACTTTTACAGGGCCGGTACCCTGTCCGTCGACCCAGTCCCTTAGTGTCTCCGTAAAGCCAGTCTTCCACCTTGGACTCCTTCTCCTCTACACCTGGTGAGTAGCCTCGGACCCGGTCAGCCATAAGATGACACCGCCAGGTCCCAGTTTTCTCTCCCTTCTTGTTAGTCTTTTCTCTCTGTGTCACTCTGGACATGTCCTCTCTCCACCAACTCCACTCTGACTGACTAACTGTCACTTTCTGAAGTCACTACTGAAGCTCCTCCCCCTTTCACAGGTGTATCACTAAGCTCCACCCACCACTCCATCTTCCCCCACCTCTTCCCTGCCTGGCATAAAGTCCTAGGTCTGAGGATTCGGGGGGCATGTTGGGTGTTTGCTTACGGGTGGATGGCTTACCATCTCAGCTGCTGTACCACTCTGTGGCCACCGGTCGGCAGGGGTGCCACATATTCTTATACACTTATATCATTTCATAGTCATAGTGGACAGTATGCTGTAATTGAGCAGTCTGCTGGACATATGCAAGGCACACTGATCAAAAACATGCTAGTGTGAATGAGACCCAACATCAGGTCACTGCTCAACATAACTATCTCATAGCTTGTACACAAAGTTCGGAAATTGGTCTCAGTAAAGAAAAATGAAGAGTCACACATTTGGCACATCTTTTCACATTATACGTCTGTCTAGAACTGATTTTCTACATTTTACTCCACCCCTTACTGGAGAGTATGGTGACTTTCATAATTCATTAATTAGGCATTAACCTTTTGCCTAGAAAATGATGGTTACTTCCAAACGCCCTTCATAAAATGGCAAGAGCAGTACAAAAATGTGATTTGCGATTTTTAAACAGAAATAGTACGCAAAACATTTGTGATTTTTTTTGGCCACCAAAAAGAGAACTGCAGAAGTTGCACATATTTTCCCAAGGGAGGGAAGTGAGTGATTGCTGTCATGGACTCCATAAAACACAATTACTGGTAAGTTATATAGTATTTTCTTCTCGCTACAACAGCACCTGTGGCGCCCCACTGGTCAGTGCACCACAGTAGGGGTACTGCACCCAAAGCCAGTGAGTGTGGTGCCCCAGTTATTGGAGGATGTGATGTTAAACTGAGGCTCTCATCCCTGCACCCCTACACCTAGAACTAGTGGACAAATTCGCCAACCAGTTACCAGGGTAATCGGTCCCAGTGGGAGGAGGAGTTTAGGGTAGTGGAGAAAAGCGGGAAAGAGAGAATTGAAAAGCAAGTCCTAGAGGGAAGTAGTAAAGCAATTAGCACGGTCTCTTGGGCGCTCAGAACAAAGCCAGGATCCTGATCGGTGGAAAGTCCTTTATTAAGAAAACCTCCGTCACCACTAACATCAATGATGTTCCCTGAGGAAGGAGTTTGGGATATGACTCTGAAATGCGTCGGAAAATAAACAGCTACTACTATACCCAGACATTCTGCTGTATCTGGTTTTTACATCATACGAACACAGCAGCTCGGACCACGAGGTACTTTGTCCTGCAGAAGCTTATCGTGACCACAGTGACCTGTGGAGGTACGGTCCTGGCTGCAGCTGTATTGTTCTGAGCGATCACGCTGGTTGTGTGCTACACAACCCTATCAGGTGAGCAGTTCCTAAGTTACACAAAACCTGTCTCCTAAGGATAAGACCCTATTCTGCGCATTCTCACCCCTTTCTTAGATTTCTGTGTACCAGAGAACTGTCATGACAAGTTACCAGTAAACACCCGTACAGAGCAAGCAAGTCTCCAGTGTTTTATTCCTATTAAGGTGCAGAGCTGCAAGTGTTATCAGACTCTGCTCTGGGGACCCCGCTCCGCCTGCGGGAAGCGACATCTGGCTGCCTACCCATCGTACCCAGAGGTCTGCCGGCAGCGCTGGTGCCATCAGCAGGTACCACAGATGGCGTCACGAGACTTTATTCAATCCATGTTATTTTCTTTCAACACTTTTCAGTGACCACCAGGGCCACAAACTCGGGCACCGACCACCTGTGACAGCACCCCAAATCAACGTCAGAGATTGGAGTACCTGCCCCTGGGCGAGTCACACCCACTGAGAGACTTTCAGAGAAACCATCACATGAGGGGGGACCACTATATTGAGGACAAAACCAAGTCAGAGGATGATGATAAATCAAGTCTATAGTGGTTGTAAAAGGCAGATGGTGAAGACCATATTGCTGCCTTACATATCAGATTGATCAAGATGTCCGCCTTCTCAGCCCAGGTGGAAGCTATGACCCAAGCTGAATGGGCCCTCACTCAGTCAGGGAGATTTTAACCTTTAGCTGAGTAGGCCAGACATATTGCATCTCAGATCCATCGTGATAATGTGCTCTTTGTAACTCCAAACCTCTTCCTGTGGCCCTGATAGGACACAAACAGAGCCCTACTCTGCCTTCAGGACTGTGTTCAGTCTATATAGTGTACTACAGTTCCCTCACATCTAAAGTGTGGAATGTCTCTTCCTCTGGAATAGAAGGGTTAGCAAAAAAGGAGGGAAGAAATATTTCCTGACTCCTATGAAATTTGGCAACTACCTTACGGAGGTAGGAAGGGTTGGGTTTCAAAACTAGGAAGAACTAATGTAAAAGGAGAATCTACCGATAGAGCCTGTATGTCACTAACTCTTCTGGCTGATGTTCAGGCGATTAATAGAGCAGTTTTTAACAATAGGCATTTTAAGGAAGTGGACTCTAAAGGTTCAAATGAAGGGCCTGTCAGGGCATAAAGGACAATGTCCAGGTCCAAGGGGGGGCAGACAAGCAATGTGTACAGGGTCGCTACGCCCACATGCTGTGATAAAACGTGAAACCCATCTATCACCGGCAATATTATAACCATATAGTGCACCCAAAGCTGATATCTGAAACTTTATTGTGCTAACTGAAAGGCCCAACTCCCGACTCCTCTGCAGAAACTCAAGGACAGCAGAAATTGGAACTTCATTAGAGAAGGGAGTGATATGGAACTCAAGGAATTTTCTCCACACCCTACTGTATATCTTGGTAGGGAACTCCTTTCTACTTTGGAGAAAATGTTAATCAGGTTATCAGAGAAACCCGTTAACTTCAACAGCTGCCTCTCAAATTCCATGCCGTCAAGTGGAGACCCTCACTTAAGGATGACAGAATGGACCCTGAGAGAGCAGATCCGGATTTGATGGGTGGATCCAAGGGTCGCATATGGACATGGCTCTGAGCCATGAAAACCAAGGCCTCTTGGGCCAAAAAGGAGCGATGAGAATCACTCTTGCTCCTTCCTCTCTAATCTTCCTGATGACTAATGGAAGTACAATCATTGGTGGAAACGCATAGGCCAGACTGAACTCCCATGGGGACTGGAGGGAGTCGACCATTTCCGGCTGGTCTACCTCTGGACTTGTCTGTTGGCTCTAGTAGCGAACAGGTCTATCTCTGGAAGCCTCCATAAGTCCATAATCTTCCTGAAGATTCGGTGACTGAGAGCCAATTCCCCTTGATGCACAGTATGGCGACTGAGGAAGTCCGCTTTGAGATTGTCCACTACCCTAATTTGAAGGTCTGAGAAGGACAGCAGATGGTTTTCGCCTGTTTGACGATCTCCACCACGGTAGACATCAGAGTCTTTGACAGAGTTCCGCCATGCCGAATTATATATGCGACTAATGTGATTTTGTCTAATAGAATCCTCACATAAGATCCTTGCACCTGTAGGAGAAAGTGATGTATTGCATGACTGATTACCTTTACTTCTCTTAAGTTTAAGGAGTCATCAGCTTCTTGTATGGACCACCGCCCTTGGGCCAGGTCATCACCCAAATGAGCACCCCATCCTTCAGGGCTAGCATCATTAGTAACAATTCTAGAAGGCTTTACTATCAATGAAACCCCCTTACAAGGATAACCGCCAGAACAGGGAGTTTACTACTTCCAACGGCAGAGTCATTTTGCCATTGAGGTGACGTGCAACCATTCTTCTGCACAGAGGATTTCTTGCTACAGACACCTAGTATGGAATTGAGCCCACTGAACAGCTTGAATATAGGACGTAAGGGACCCTAGAAGGGACATAGCATCTCTTAGGGACATGAGGGTTATTGATTGCCGTCCTAACCTTGTCCATCATAATCAGCATTTTTGTCCCTGGGAGAAGACACCTTTGACTTACTGAACCTAGGTGTAGAACCAGGAACGACTGAAGAGTTGTCGGAACCTGTCTGGATTTGTTCAGGTTAATTATCCAGCCCAGAGTTTGTAAGGATGAAATTGTGTCAGCATTACATTATACGTTACATGTACATGCCCTACATTGTGAGGCAGAATTCCCTACTATCAAGAAATCATCCAAGTATGGAATAATAAGCGTGTCTTGCAGACGCAAATAAGCCATTACCTCCAATGTTAATTTTGTGAAGATACGAGGAGCAATGGAAAGACCGAAAGGCATTGCTGTGAATTGGAAATGTTGGACATGACCTCCTATGATGACGGCCACTCTAAGGTACCGTTGGAACTCGACATGTATGTCCAGATGGCAGTAGGCATCCTTCAGGTCCAGGACAGTCATGAAGGATCTGAGAAAAAACGGAATTAGACCTACCGGTAATTCTCTTTCGGGGAATCCACCACGACAGCCCTCAGGAGGTTGCCTCTCGGCCCTAATAAGTGTAGGAACACAAAAGGGTTAAATAGCCCCTCCCAACCTCCTCACATCAGTGTTTATCAAGGACCCCTAGAATGAAGTACCAAGAACCACTTACACAAGGAGGAACGACAAGAAAAAAGGCGTGCAAAAAGAGGGAGGGAATTACTCGGGCTGTCATAGTGGATTCCCCAAAAGAATTACCGGTAGGTCTAATTCTGTTTTCTCCTTCCATCCACCACGACAGCCCTCAGGAGTAATACCAAGGCCAAAACAAAATCAGGGAGGGACCACAGCTTGAAGGACTTTCCGTTAAAAGTCAGAGCCAAATGCTTAAGGACTTCCAAACGATAGTGCCGGGTGAAGGTGTGCATTGAAGACCAGGTGGCAGCCTTACAGATATGCTCGATAGAGGAGTCCGCATACTCAGCCCAGGAGACAGAAACGGCACGTGTAGAATGAGCCTTCAGCTTGTCCGGAGGAGCAAGGCCTTGGCAAGAATAACTGTCGGAAATGGCGTTCTTGATCCACGTGGCGATCGTATTATGGGACGCTTTCTTCCCTTTATTCCGACCACCAAATTGCACAAACAAGTTGGTATCGATCCGCCAGGGCTGGGTTTGTTGGAGGTAGAAGAGGACAGTCCGTCTTACATCCAACAGATGAAACTCCCGTTCCTTCTCGTTCTCAGGATTCTGGCAGAAGGAAGGCAAGACAATCTCCTGGGAGCAGTGAAAATCAGAAGACACCTTTGGAAGGAACGATGGATCCAGACGGAGAATGATTCTGTCGTCCAGGACCTTCAGGTAGGGGTCAAGGATGGAGAAAGCCTGAAGTTCACCGGCACGTCTAGCCGTTGTGATTGCAACCAGGAAAGCCGTCTTCCATGAGACCCTATTCAGTAGTACCGATGACAATGGTTCAAAAGGAAACCTAGAGAGACCATTGAGGATGACATTAAGGTCCCACGGAGGACAGTGGTTGAACACCAAAGAACGGAGACGGGATGCGGATCACAGAAACCGCTGAATCCACAGATGGACGACCAATCGTTGATCGAAGTAGGTGCAGAGCGCCACCACTTGGACCTTCAGAGTACTCGGCTTAAGACCCTTATCCAGACCAGCCTGTAGGAAATCCAGGATACGGGCGATGTTTGACCTAAACAGATCAGGAGGCGAGGTACCGCACCAGGAGTAGAACACCTTCCACATTTTAGTATAGATGGCATTGGTGAAAGCTTGCGGCTATTTTGGACAGTGGATAACTCTATCGGAAAGACCCCGCATCTTTAAGATCTGGGCATCAGTAACCAGGCCGAAAGATGGAGATGCCCAGGTCGGGATGGAGGATTGGACCCTGACGAAGAAGGTCCCGATGCACTAGCAGGAGGAAGGGTTCTGTTGTCATGGAACGGAGAACTGCAAACCAGCTGCACTTCGGCCAATGGGGAGCAATGAGAATCGTGTGTACCCTTTGTGCCCGGATCTTCTGTACCACCCTTGGTAATAGAGGAACCGGAGGAAAGGCGTACGCCAGCCGAAAGTTCCAAGGGTGAGCCATGGCATCCACGGAAAGACACCGATCGTCGGGGTGAAGAGAAAAATATCGAGCGACCTTGGCGTTGAGGTGGTCCGCAAACAGATCCACATCCGGAAACCCCCAAGCCGATGTGAGGTCCTGGAGGACTTCATCGTTGAGGCACCAGTCGCCTGGCAGTAGGTCCGTTCTGCTCAAATAATCGGCCTGCACATTGGTCATACCGCGTAGGTGAAAAGCAGACAGGGAGAGGAGATGCAACTCTGCCCACTGAAAAATGCGAGAGGACACTGCCTGCAGGCTCCTGCAGCGTGTGGTTCCTTGGTGGCGAAGATGAGCCACTGTCATCATATTGTTCGAGAACACCCGAACATGAGATCCCCGCACCAGGGAGCAGGAAGCATGGAGGGCTTCTTCCACGGCTCGCAGTTCCCTGACGTTTGAAGACCGCACCTGCGTTTGGAGGGACCATCGCCCCGGAAAAGAAGCCTGGGAGAATAGAGCACCCCAGCCCCTCTTGCTAGCATCCATGTAAACAGTAACAAGAGGGGCTGGGGACCCAGGGGAGACCCTTTTGAAGATGGTTACTGTCCAGCCACCAATCCAGACATCTTGACATGACGGGGAAGATGAATGCGGCGGTTGAGGCCCGATGGAAACCCATTCCACTGGGAAAGGATGTTTAGTTGCAAAGGCCTGGAAAGAGCCTGAGCCCAGGGCACCATCTGGATGCAGGCCGTCATGGAGCCCAGGACTGACATGGCCTTGCGGACAGTGACGGAACTGTGCCTCTGAAGCAGTCGAATCTTGGAGCGCAGCAGGAGTTGTTTTCCAGGGGAAGAAAGGAGGACTGCCGAAGAGAGTCGAGTCGACAACCCAGGGACACCTGCCGACGAGATGGGGTCAGGTTTGACTTGGCGTAATTTATCCTCCATCCCAGGGAAGGGAGGAGCCGCAGTAAGGTCCGTAACCTGGAGAGAAGAAGGGCCCTGGTAGGAGCAACGACCAGGAAATCGTCCAGGTAAAGCACCACCATGATGTCTTGCATCCGGGCATACGCCATCACTTCCACCATCACTTTCGTGAATACCCATGGTGCTGAGGAGAGACCGAACGAGAGAACTTGAAACTGAAAATGGTGGCTCCGATCGTGAAACTGAAGAGCGAAGTGGAGGAAACATTGATCTGCCAAAATGTACGGGGATGTGGTAGTATGCATCCTGGAGATCCAGTTTCGCCATCAGAAAATCTTTGCCAAGCAGAGGAACAGTGGAGCTGATGGACTTCATTTTGAACCTGGAATATGCCACATGCCGGTTCAGAGGTTTCAAGTTGATTATGGTGTGCGAAAGGAGCCGTTCAGTTTCTTCACCAAAAACAGGCGAGAATAATGACCCCTCCCCACCTCTCTGACTGAAACAGGAACCACCGCACCCATGTGGAGGAGGGACTGGACTTCCTTCCAGAGGTAGGACTCGAGCAACCGAGAGGAAAGACAGGTCACGTGGACATGTTGGGGTGGAGGGGAGGAGAACACAATCCTCATCCCGTCCTGAAGGAGGTGAAGAGTCTGGCGGTCTGATGTGAGGGACCACCACTGGGGAAGAAAGGTGGCAAGTCTCTCCCCAATCGGAATGGCGTCATTTTCTATCCTGGTGACGAGAGGAAAAGATGCTCCTCCCTCTATCCCCTTTGGGGTAACTCCAGCAGCCACTCTTCCCCTTGTCCCGCTGCTGAGTGGCCTACGGCTGAGGCCGATAAGTATGTTGGGGATGAAAGGACCGCGGCTTTGCCCTCTGTTCAGGGAGGCCTTTCTTCTCAGCCGCCTTCTCCAACAGATGGTTCAAGACCTGACCAAATACGTAATCGCCCTGGAAAGGAATAGAACATAACTTGCTCTTAGAAGCCATGTCACCATTCCAGGTACAGAGCCACACCGCCCAGCGTGTGGTATAAGACAGCACCAGAGACCTGGCTGCTGCCCGGATAGATTCCGGGGAGGAGTCAGCCAGAAAACAAGCAGAAAACAAGCAGCCTTCTGTAGCAGGGGAACAGAAGCCAGGAGGTCGTCTCTAGGAGTATCCTGTGCAATGTGAGTCTCCAGCTGATCCAACCAGCGGGCCAAGCTCCGGGCGACACAGGTAGCAGAGATGTTTGCCGACACCAGGAAGGAAGAAGACTCCCAAGAACGCCTCAACAGGCTATCAGCTTTCCTGTCCATAGGATCTTTAAGCTGAGATGAGCCTTCAAATGGCAGGGTGGTTTTATTAGCCACTTTAACGATCTGGATGTCCACTTTAGGGACGTCTGACCAAAGTTTGGACACCGCAGGATCCAGGGGGAACCATCCCTTCAACCCGGCGGGGACCTCATGACGTCGTTCTGGATACTTCCATTCATCAAGAATCATCTCCTTTAAACTGTCATGGACGGGAAACACAGAGATCTGTTTGGATCTAAGGCCCCCAAACATAACATCCTGAACCGAGGGGGTAAGAGCCACCTCCTCCACCCCCATAGTATCCCGTACTGCGGACACCAGTTCCGCAATATCCTCCGAGAAATAAAATCTTTTGGGGGCATCCTGTTCCCTTTCCCTAGGCAAGGGGGAATCAGAGTCCACTGCCAACCCCTCATCGGAACCCGAGGCCTCTGAGAGCTCTGGGTCCAAATCCTCTGGTACGACCTTGCGTTTTTTTGGACGGGGACGCTGGAGGAGGTTGCGGAACCACAGCTAGGGAGGACCGGATTTCTGATTTGATGAGATCCTTTAGTTCGTCCATCAGGGACGGCTTTTCGTCTCTCAGGACCTTGTCGGTACACCCCAGGCGCAGAAGTTTCTTATAAGATGATGACAGTTTCTGATTACAGATGCCGCATTTGTGGGGCTGGGATTTGGGCTTCTTTTGTGCCTGCTCCTTTTCTCTCTGAAACACAGAACAGCGAGAGAAGGAATGAAGCTGATCCAGTGTGGAGAGGGAACAGGACAGGGTCTCACATCCAGGACTTACTGTGGCTGAGGCAGAGCCGGGTTCTGCAACTGCAGGGCCAGGGACCACATCCTGCGCAGATATCATATCAACCTGCAGAGGCTTACCTTCGTGGAGCCCTACCAAGGACCCCTTTATAGGAGAGGGCCGCTGACCATGAAAAGCACCCTGTGCCAAAAGCCTCCTCGCTTCCGCCGGTCTCCGTAGCGGACGCCATCACCCCGAGGCCGAGCGCTCGGAGCTGTAAATGACGCGGCCCGCGACCTGGAAGTGACGCGTAACCAGCGTGTGACGTCACATTTGGCCACAAACCGCCGGAGGAAGCAGGAGGATGTCAGGGAGCTCAGAGGACCCCGGCCGGACGGCACCCGCCCAGCGTTGCCCAAAAGCGTGGGAGAACGGTGCAGGCCGGCGCCGCCAGGAGGAAGGAGTTGAAGCCCGATCGACCCCGGCCGCAACACGTGAGAGGACTGCGTGCCCACAGCCTCAGGAGACCTCTTCATGCCCCATAGGAACAGGAAACGATGATGTGAGGAGGTTGGGAGGGGTTATTTAACCTCTTTGTGTTCCTGCCCCTATTAGGGCCAAGAGGCAACCTTCTGAGGGCTGTCGTGGAGGATGGGAGGAGAAAAAAAGTTTAATAGCCAATAGCAGAATTTTATAGATTCCATCTTGAAGGTGTGAAATCGAAGGAAAGTATTCAATCTCTTTAAATTAATAATGATTCTATAAGAACCATCTGACTGCAGCTAGAACCTGTGTGGCTGCTAAGTGGAAAAATTCCACCCCCTCCTTCGATGGGAGATCTGACAGACAAACTTAATACAATTTTTTGTCACGAATATTACTTGGCCATGGATAGAGGAGTGAGAAGATACGTAGCGGAAGAATGGGATCTATGGGCTAAACACCCTCTGGCAATGCAAATACCACAATAATCACATTTGGAAGTTGAAAGTTGCCCTCCGGCTGTCGTCTCGTGTATGATTGACCCCACAGCTCTCGGGCCTAGACCCCTGTTCCTGTTCCTCCTCCTAAGCTGATTCCCCCCTCCATCTGGTCCACACATTAGGTCCCCTATCCCAGGGGCATCAACCCTTAACCTTTTCATCTTAGTCCCACTTTCCCTCTTTGCACTAATTATCTCTATCTTTTAACTCTACCCCCCCCTCAACCCCACCCGTCATTGTTCTGATGCTGATAAGGTGGGCTGCTTACTTCCTGGCAAATGCCATCACTAATGAATCGCTACTATAAGCAGTGTCTACCCTGTTTGCTATAAGGTAATGGCGAAGAGTCAGGAAACTCCCTAAAGAGGTTTGCTCTGCAATGTTAGCGGAACTTTATTTGAATATTTAAACATTTGAATATTAATGCTTGTTCCCTAGGTGGCTCCATTTCTATGCAACAAGTAATGGCATATCATTCTCTGACACACGCTTCAACACAGGACACTGGGCAGATTTGGAGCCACTAATATTGAATATTGACTAGAGACAAAGTTGCTGGTAATTTTGACATATACTTAATTGTAAGGACCTATTCCCAAACTTATTTGAGATACTTGCTGACCACCGTTTGTAATGTCTTAGCCTTTGTCTTTATATTTGTTTGTTTGATATGCTGTGAATTTATAATAACAAACACATTGATGGTAAAACAAAAAAAAAGAACCATCTGGCTTGGAGACCAAGAACAAAGAGGAATAAAATCCCCTTCCCTCCTGGTCCGCCAGGAGGGGAGGGGGGGGGATTTGATGAAACTCCAGTTTCAACCTTTCCTGACCAGATCTTTTACTGCCATAACCGGATATGATTGCCTCTTCCTCTGTGAGCGCCCCGCAAACATTATGTCTGGTCCTGGCTCCTCTTTTATCCGAAATCCCTATGGTATTTCTGACTGATTTTACAAGGCTATCAATGCTTTCTGTGAGGAAACAGGATTTTCCCTCTTCATCAGATGATGATGATAATGATGATGACGATAAATGAGAAGAACCAGTAGACTTCACCTGGTCACTATCTGAAGAGGCGCTTTGTTTTCTTAGCCAATAGGGGGTACACAGGAAGAAGGGGTAATCAGCTTATTAGGCAGAGCCATGTAACACTCACCCAGTGAAGCTTGCCAATATGGTACCGGTACTGGAGGCGAAGGCACAGCACGAGTTGTAGACAGCTCAGATTTATTGCTCTGTTCACTCTTATCAGTGTAGTTACCCTCTTTGGAGCGCCCACTGCTGCTCTTGGACTTACTGTGGACCTGCACTTCCACCACCTTAGAGTGTCCTCTGATTCTCCTGGACAGGACATCATGCGGGCACATCAGCAGCAGAATGCTGCTGGATGTTATACTTACAGCCCACCTATCCACCTCTCCACACTGGAGAACACCTCCCCGGACCCCTGGAAGTGAATCTTCAGCACTTCCGGATCAGGAATGCTAAGTGGCCAGTGCGCATGCACGGAGGCTGAAACCCAGAAGTACGGCCCGACGGCGTTGCATGGTGTCCGATTCCCGCACCCAGCTCCCAGGATGCGTGCCAGCTGTTCCTCACCGCACTCCACGTGAGCCAGGGTGGCCTCTCCCGGACCCTGGCCTCACGCCTTCCACCACCAGACGAGGGGAGGGTCTGTCAGGCAGGGCTCCCTCCCCCGATGTGGCTTCTGGTGCCCCACACCCTGCCGTTCTCAAGGACACCGGACACAGAGGGCTGCATGGACCCAGATAACCTCTTTAGCTGCAGGTTCCTATTAGGTCAGAAACCAACTGAGGAGGCGAATGGCAACGCCCCTTTTTATCTGTAGGTTTCCTGTCCCTATGGGGGGAAGATCTCCCCTCTTTCAAGTGGGTGCTGTCATGGTGAGAAGAAAAATAATTTTTATTTATATAGCGCCAACATATTCTGCAGCGCTTTACAATATAGACATCAATATACAAACAGTCATAAGAAACAGTTATAAAAAAAAATACAAAAATTAAAACTGACAGCCCTGCTCATAACAGCTTACAACCTTCAATGAGGTGGGGGTGACACAAAGTACAGGTGCTTATTTACAATGAAGGTCTAGCCATCTTGCGGGATTGGGGAATAGATAAGAGCTGAATGAGTGGTCGCCAGCCAATCTTCGGGTCTGGTGGAGTGAATCAGCTATGTCTAAATGATTTCAATTAGGGAGCATGATAGGCCGCCCTAAAAAGATGTGCTTTTAGGGAGCGTCTGAAACTATGCAAGTTGTGGATAGACATAATTTCGTGGAGTTGAGCATTCCAGAGGATTGGTGCAGCTCAGGAGAAGTCTTGGAGCCGGGAGTGGGAGGTACGGATTAATGCAGATGTTAGTCTAAAGTCGCTTCCAGAGCGAAGAAAATGGGTGGGGTGATAAACAGAGATGGGGGTAGAGAGTTAGGGAGGTGCTGTGCTTTGAAGAGCTTTGTGGGTGAGAACAAGCAGTTTGAATTGGATCCTATAGTTTACGGGCAGCCAGTGCAATGCCTGGCACAGAGCGGAAGCATCCGAGTAACGGTTACCAGATAAGTGACCCTGGCTGCAGCATTAAGGATGGACAGGAGAAGGGGAGTCTAGTGAGGGGGAGGCCAATTAATAGAGAATTACAACAGTCAAGGTGGGAGTGGATCATGGCCATAGTGAGGGTTTCTGTTGCTTTCATGGTGAGAAAGGGGTGGATTCTAAAGATGTTCTTCAGGTGCAAGCAGCAAGAGTGGGCGAGAGATTGTATATAGGGAGTGAAGGAAAGATTAGTGTTAAACATAACACACAGACAGCGAGCCTGCTGCCTAGGCACTATCGTGGTGCCGCAAACTGAAAGGGAGATGTCAGATTTAGGAGGATCAGTGAAGGGTGGGAGCAGAAGTAGTTCAGTTTTGGAAAGGTTGAGTAAAGAATATAATAAATATCACTAGGAGGTAAAATTTTCAACGAGCTTAAGATATGGGACTAACAACTTCAGAAGATATATTAAAAGAAAATTTTATTCAGTTCTTTAAAAAGGTCTAAGGGACCAATAGGTGAGTAAACAAAAACAAATACATACAAAGGACAAATGTATTGCAATAGTTGTACAGATCACCTATATGTTAAACCCTACGTACTGTTTCTACCCAACAATGGAGGTATTGACACCCTAAGGTTCGTGGTGCCCCCACTCAAGGTTGAGTTTTAGGTAGATAGCGGACATGATATTGGAAACCGTGGTTAGTCATTGGCGATCTGTAATACAGTGGGGGTAAGGTCATGAGAAGAGGTGTATAGTTGTGTGTCATGAGTATAAAGATGGTGCTGGAAGTCAAATTTGCTGATGGTCTGTCCAACTGGGGCCGTGTAGAAAGAGAAGAGAAGAGGGCCAATGACTGAACCCTAAGGGACCTCAATAGTTAGAGGAAGGGGAGAAGAAGTGGAGCCAGTGAATGATAAACTGAAAGAGCGGTCTGAAAGATAGGAAGAGAATCAGGAGAGAGCGGTGTCCTTCATGCTGATTTGAGTGCAGTATAGCGAGTAGGAGATGGTGGTCAACAGTGTCAAAAGCTGCAGACAGATCAAGAGGAATACCGTATATACTCGTGTATAAGCCGAGTTTTTCAGCACAAAAATTGTGCTGAAAAGTGCCCCCCTCGGCTTATACACGAGTCAGTATACAGCAGCCCGCCCCCCGTGCTATATACAGGCCCCCCGTTGCTGCCGCCGCACACGTGTAAAAGAGGAGCTTTCATACTTGCGTCATTACCAGCGCGCAGTCACGTGGATGGACGCTGGGTAGAAGCAGGAAGGAGAGCGGGGGATGCGCGCGCGGTCACAGGAGGGTAAGTATGAAAGCTCTTCTTTTACAGGTGTGCGGCGGCAGCACGGAGGGGGAAGCTGCTGTATACTACCACAAGGGGCCTGTATATACCACAGGGAGGGACGGCTGCTGTATACTACCACAGGGGGCCTGTATATATACCACAGGGGGGAGGGCTGCTGCATACTACCACAGGGGGCCTGTATATATACCACAAGGGGGAGGGCTGCTGTATACTACCACAGGGGACCTGTATATACACAGGGGGGAGGCTCAGTATACTACCACGGGGGGGAGACTGCTGTATACTACCACGGGGGGAGACTGCTGTATACTACCACGGGGGGAGACTGCTGTATACTACCACGGGGGGAGACTGCTGTATACTACCACGGGGGGAGACTGCTGTATACTACCACGGGGTGAGACTGCTGTATACTACCACGGGGGGAGACTGCTGTATACTACCACGGGGGGAGACTGCTGTATACTACCACGGGGGGAGACTGCTGTATACTACCACGGGGGAGACTGCTGTATACTACCACGGGGGGAGACCTGCTGTATACTACCACGGGGGGAGACTGCTGTATACTACCACGGGGGGAGACTGCTGTATACTACCACGGGGGAGAACCTGCTGTATACTACCACGGGGGAGACTGCTGTATACTACCACGGGGGGAGACTGCTGTATACTACCACGGGGGGAGACTGCTGTATACTACCACGGGGGGAGACTGCTGTATACTACCACGGGGGGAGACTGCTGTATACTACCACGGGGGAGACTGCTGTATACTACCACGGGGGGAGACTGCTGTATACTACCACGGGGGGAGACTGCTGTATACTACCACGGGGGGAGACTGCTGTATACTACCACGGGGGGAGACTGCTGTATACTACCACGGGGGGAGACTGCTGTATACTACCACGGGGGGAGACTGCTGTATACTACCACGGGGGGAGACTGCTGTATACTACCACGGGGGGAGACTGCTGTATACTACCACGGGGGGAGACTGCTGTATACTACCACGGGGGAGACTGCTGTATACTACCACGGGGGGAGACTGCTGTATACTACCACGGGGGGAGACTGCTGTATACTACCACGGGGGAGACTGCTGTATACTACCACGGGGGGAGACTGCTGTATACTACCACGGGGGGAGACTGCTGTATACTACCACGGGGGGAGACTGCTGTATACTACCACGGGGGGAGACTGCTGTATACTACCACGGGGGAGACTGCTGTATACTACCACGGGGGGAGACTGCTGTATACTACCACGGGGGGAGACTGCTGTATACTACCACGGGGAGAGACTGCTGTATACTACCACGGGGAGAGACTGCTGTATACTACCACGGGGGGAGACTGCTGTATACTACCACGGGGGGAGACTGCTGTATACTACCACAGGGGGAGACTGCTGTATACTACCACAGGGGGAGACTGCTGTATACTACCACAGGGGGAGACTGCTGTATACTACCACAGGGGGAGACTGCTGTATACTACCACAGGGGGAGACTGCTGTATACTACCACAGGGGGAGACTGCTGTATACTACCACAGGGGGAGACTGCTGTATACTACCACAGGGGGAGACTGCTGTATACTACCACAGGGGGAGACTGCTGTATACTACCACAGGGGGAGACTGCTGTATACTACCACAGGGGGAGACTGCTGTATACTACCACAGGGGGAGACTGCTGTATACTACCACAGGGGGAGACTGCTGTATACTACCACAGGGGGAGACTGCTGTATACTACTACAGGGGGAGACTGCTGTATACTACCACAGGGGGAGACTGCTGTATACTACCACAGGGGAGACTGCTGTATACTACCACAGGGGGAGACTGCTGTATACTACCACTGGGGAGACTGCTGTATACTACCACTGGGGAGACTGCTGTATACTACCACTGGGGAGACTGCTGTATACTACCACTGCGGAGGCTGCTGTATACTACCAATGGGGAGGCCTGTATACCTGTGCTGGGATCCACCCTCGGCTTATACACGAGTCAATAGGTTTTCCCAGGTTTTGGGGGCAAAAGTAGGGGGGTCGGCTTATACACGGGTCGGCTTATACACGAGTATATACAGTAAGCAGATAGTATGCCATAAACATAGCTGTGAGAAGCATTAGACTTATGGCAGCTTTATACGTCCAGATATCGTTCCGATATTGTATACAACGGCACTAGAGCGCGCACGTTTTGGAGTTTGTCCAAGATCGCATAGGAGATGTTACACAGTGCGATATCGGCAGTCAACGCAAGTACGATGTCGTACGCCCCTTTTGCACACTGAGTCTTATCAACTCGGGAACGACCAATTAACATTGTAGTGAATAGGGGAAGTTGTGCTCCAGATCGTAGTTGCGCTGTCACACAGCACGATCATGCCAGATCGTCCATCCAATATCGGCCAGTTGGAGAGCCTGCACCGATATCGTTTTGGCATCGTTCTTGCATCGCATTGCTCATTTACACTACACAGTGCACGAACTATATCGGCGGCCACGCCCCAACCACGTGACTTTTTATCGTTGTTGGACAACCATATCGGGACAAGGTAAAGCGGCCATTAGTCTTGGCTCCTACCAATAAGGCCATGTTCATATTAAATTTTCAGCACGCATTTAAATAGGCTGGGAAGCTTCTAACAGATGACGCACAGTGACATAAAACAATAGCAATTTTTTATATATATTTTTTTTATATATATACGGTATATTTTTTACTAGACACTAGAGATGGGAAAAACAATTTGCAGGACTCTTGTCCATTGGCCAGGTCAGTAATCTGTTACCGCGGGGGCGTGGCTTAACGCTGCACAGGAATGGCCGCCTAATCCGGGAGCTCCCGCTCACACAGGCACCAAAGCGGCTCAAACAAAGCTCCAAGATCGGGACCACCACCTGAAATAGCCCCTAAACGCACGGGAGGAGAGCGGGATCGCATGGGCAAAACTAGAAGCGGGAAACGCGACTCTCTGCAGCGCGTCACAGATTATTTCCCGAGCTCCAAGCCCGCTGAACTCGCTCCAAAGATGGCGCCGACCTCACCACGCGCGGCCCGCTCCTCTTCCAGGCGGAATTCTGTGGCTTCTTCAGCGTCGGCCAGCGGAGATCAGGAGGAAGCACCGGTCACACAAAGCAGCATGAAAGCGATGCTATCCTCCATGCTGGCATCCCTCCGGACCTCACTGCAGCAGGACATGAAAGGTATGATGGCTGAAACTAGGAGAGAGCTGGCAGAGGTGGGGGGAAGGACTGATAGACTGGAGAGGAAGATGGTAGAACTTGTGAATTCCCACAACAACTTAATAGATGCACATGAAGTGTTAAAAGCTGACATTACTAAGATGCAGGCAAAGCAGCTAGATCTTGAAGATCGCCATAGGCGTAACAATGTGCGCATAAGAGGAATCCCTGAGAGTGTGCAGCCCAAAGACCCCGCTCAGCGCTGCAAGAATTCATTATGGCAGCCATGCCTGAAGTGCAAAAGAAAGATATTATAATATATGACAGAGTCCACAGACTGCCCAAGCCATCTCACATCAACCCCTCTCTGCCCAGAGACACCATTGCAAGAATTCATTTCTACGAACTTAAGGAGGATTTCTTGTACTGTTTGAGGAGCAAGCCGGCCCTCCCAGAAAAATTTTCCTCACTAATGGTATTCTCTGACCTATCTCCAGGCACATTAGCACTAAGGAGGGCCTTCCAACCATACACCTCTGTCCTCAGGAAACATAATATACCTTACATGTGGGGCTTTCCAACCAAGCTTCTGGTGCGCAAAAACGACACCACACATGTCTGCTTGCTTCCAGCTCAAGCAGCTAAACTGCTAGCCCAGTGGGGCTTGGGATCCCCGACAAAGACTGGGGGACACACACCTCCACCAGAAGCTCACAAGAAACATGTTGACCCGGAGTGGTCCACGGTCTGAAAGCACACATTATAGCCTGTGGACGGCATGCCGGTCCTTGGTTCCTTTTTCCTTTTCCCACTCTTCTGACTCTAGGGGCTTCTTCAACCCTCTTACTGAGCCCTTCCCGGATCCGGTCTGAACTCAAAACTGATATATCCAGGGATTACATCTGAACTCCTGGATTTTCCCCAAAGAGTGTGTTTTTGTCACTCACTGGACAACCAAGAATGAAGATGACCTCACTATTTTTGAGGTTATTGTTGATCTTTTGTTATTTTTGTAACTTCTCTAATCCCACTCCTCGGAGGATGACATATTGGTCCTTCATGGTGCTGGGTATTTTTTCTCCCCTTTTCCCTACAATCCTCCCTGTTTTATACCCAACGTTCTCCCATCACCGTTAATGATGTATAAGAAAGATGCACCTACTCCCGCAGCCTGCTGGGACTGGAAACAGCGACGTACCACAAGCACATCACGTTTATTGCACTACCATGAGTATCTCTTTGATATCTATAAATGTTAACGGACTGAACTCCCCAGTAAAGAGATCCATAGCCTGGCGACATTTGCACAGATCTCACAGTGACGTTGTATTTGTACAGGAGACACATTTGTTAACAGAAGATAACAGTAGAATGCACTCGCATTTATACCCCCACCGGTTTTTTGCTAACAATCCCAAAAAAAAGGCGGGAGTGGGGATCTTTATAAAAAATTCTGTAGCATTTAAGTTAGAATCGGCCGTACGGACCCAGAGGGCCGCTATTTAATCATATTATGCACTCTTAACAGTAGTTGCTATACTCTGGTTTCGATATATGCCCCTAATTCCGGTCAAATTGGGTATCTGCGGTCTCTCCTGGACAAAATACAGCTTCACACCTGGGGACACAGAATTTTATGTGGTGACCTTAATATTCCAATGTATAAGAGAATGGATTGTTCAGGGCCATCACATACCGCAGCGAAATGGGCCCACTAGTCGCAGAAAGTGGCTTACACGATATATGGAGATACCAGCACAGCGAAGAACGTGACTACACTTTCTATTCAAACAGATACCATACATACAGTCGTATAGATGTCATATTAGTGGACGACGCACTTTTACATACCTGTCAACACACAAAATATAGGTAATATAACGTGGTCCGACCACGCACCAGTTTCATTAAAAATCTCTGACCCTTCAGCTATCAGACCCCCACACAGGTGGAGATTAAATACGTATTTACTGACCAACCCAGAGGTGGTAACAGACATAACAAACCAACTCAAAGAATACTTCCTAATCAATGATAATGGAGAAATACAAGATGAGGTTTTATGGTTATCTCATAAAGCAGTAATCAAGGTTTACTGATTAAAATAGCCGCATACACGAAAAAGAAATATATGGCGGAAATGAGAACTACCCTTCACAACATCACAACTCTTGAAAAACATCACAAAGAGACCTCATGCTTGCAAACACTAAAAACATTATTAGAAACCAGAAATCACCTGCGTTCCCTTATGCTACAAAAAGCAGAAAAAGACCTTAAAAAATTAAAAGCAAACCACTACGGGATGGGGGACAGAGCAGGCACACTTTTGGCTAGGCGGGTAAAAAAAAGAGCCGCGCGGTTCAGGATACCCTACCTCATATCACCAGCCGGTCAGCAGATTCGTAACCCCATTTCTATAGCAAATCAATTTCGGACATATTACGATTCCCTGTACAATTTAAAACAAGATAAGAATATCCCACAACCCAATGAGAACATGATAAAAAATTTTCTAGACCAAATTAATCTTCCAAAATTAACACCAGACCAACTAAACAACCTAAACGCTCCGATCACGGAAATGGAACTTAATCGGGCACTAAACTCTACTAAAAAGGGAACTGCGCCTGGACCGGACGGTTTTTCCTTCCCGTACTACACACAATTCTTTCATATTTTGTCCCCGTATTTGTTGAGACTATTTACGTACTGGCGATCCAGGGGGGAGATTAAACGTGAAGGCCTAGAGGCAATAATAACCACCCTCCCCAAACCAGGGAAAGCGCCCACAGATCCAGGTAACTTTCGCCCGATTGCTCTGCTCAACTGTGACACCAAATTATACGAGAAGGTGTGGGCTACCAGACTGATGGATGTTCTTCCATCCCTGATAGACCCAGACCAGGTTGGATTTGTGCCAGGTCGACAAGCACGAGACGGAACCAGACGCCTTATAAATATTCTCGAATTAATGGAGAGATCCGACTCCCCCGGTGTGCTGCTGTCCTTAGATGCCGAAAAAGCCTTCGACAGAGTACACTGGGGGTACGTTGAAGCAGTTCTAAATAAATTTGGTATTATAGGCCCGATACAATCGGCCATAATGGCGTTATACTCTTCTCCTAATGCTTCCGTCTGTGCTTCCGGTTTTGTCTCAGATCCCTTGGATATCTCTAATGGCACTCGCCAGGGATGTCCTCTCTCTCCCCTAATATTCGCGCTGGCAATGGAACCCTTGGCAGAGCAAATCAGGCGAAACAAGGGGATTGAAGGAATTAATGTTGGCAATACGGTGTACAAAATTGGACTTTACGCTGATGACGTCATTTTGACCTGCTCCAATGTATTGCCTTCTTTACAAGAAATAATGTCTGTTTTAAGGGACTTCACCGCGGTATCTTATTACCGTTTAAACATTTCTAAATCCGTTATATACCCCATAAATGTGCCCACCCAGATGAGTGAGGAAATTCGACGTCAATTCTCCTTCACATGGGCACATAGGGGCTTCAAATATCTAGGGATATATATAACCTCCATACAAAACATTGTTAAAACCAACGTGG
Organism: Allobates femoralis; assembly: GCA_033576535.1. Lineage (NCBI taxonomy): Eukaryota > Metazoa > Chordata > Amphibia > Anura > Aromobatidae > Allobates > Allobates femoralis. The sequence continues at coordinate 335,076,208 of JARQOC010000003.1, forward strand.
ATTTATTAGCAAAGGAAATAGGTAATGAACTAGACAAGATGGCCCCTGTATGCCTCTCCTGGATCGCCAGGATTCAATTGATAAAAATGCTCATACTTCCCAAACTGATTTATTTATTCAGATGTTTACCGCTATCCTTTCCAAGAACATGTCTAAATAGACTACAACATATTCTTAACAAATTCATATGGGCGGGGAGACCTCACCGCGTGGCTCACAAAATTATGATTTTACCTTATAATAAAGGCGACTGGGAGTTCCAGACGTCTTCACATATCACAGAGTGGCGCTATTGGAACCAGCGCAAATGTGGTGGACAGGGAATACCAGCTTGATAGGCTGGCTACAAATAGAGACCAAGTTGACTCCGGCCAAATCCCTAAGGCTACTACTGAAGCAGATCTGCTACATCTCCAGAAAAACAAAGAAAATCTAGCCACAATGAATGCTTTAGTGAGGTTATGGCATCTCCTGAGCAACACCCGCCTTCAGTTCCTACACAGATATATTTCACTTAACGCAATAGAGACTATGATACCGGATCTCAACCTTGCTCGTTGGAGGGAAGGCGGTGTAGCCACACTGAAAGATCTGCTAGACGAAAACGGGGTCAAAACTTTTCAGAACATAGCAAATACATTCACTCTACCCAACGCTCTATTTTACCAATATTTACAGATCAGACATCTCATAAATGCTAGCAGATTTTCTTCCCTTGATCCTAATCAGGCAGACTTTGCATTGCAGAGATACTTTAAATCTACATCTAGTCAACATGGAATCTCCATCATATACCAATCTTTAATATCCCCAACTGGAGAACCAAACTCCCCTACATGGAACTATGGGAACGTAGACTCTCATTTCAGGCAACCCCTGAATCTTGGTACAGTGCGGCCACACATGCTTCAAAATATACGTCCTGCCTCAATCATCTGGAGCAGGCAAAGAAATTACAATTGAATTGGTACCTAACCCCACTGAAACTGAGTAAATTTCAACCTACACAATCAGGGGAATGTTGGAAAGGCTGCCCGCAAGAGGGTAGCATGGAACATGTGTGGTGGCACTGCCCAAAGGTGAGACAATTCTGGAAGGTGACAGAACAGATACTGCAACAGGTTACGGGCTTACACATCACCTTAAATGCTCCCCTAGCTTTATTGGGTATAGACATCAAAGAGTTCCCACCTCTCCTTATACCCATTATCACCAATATACTGATAGCCGCCAGAATGTGCATTACTAGGCACTGGAAGAGCCCAATAACCCCATCTAGAGACGAGCTTATATCCCTTGTTAACCTACACATGCAACATGAAACAGTCCTCGCTCATGACTACAAAATGAGAACTAAGAAATTAAGCTGGTGGGACCCCTGGACGACAACACAATTCATAGGTACACTAACTAATCAATCGTGATATACAAATATAAACAAAACAGATATATGTGTTACTAAGCTGTAAATAAGACACTAGATGTTACTCGCACAAAGCATATCGTGATGGAACTCACCCCTTCCCCCCCTTTATCCCATACTTCCCTCCATTCATGCCTCCCATTCTTTTATGTCAATCCTTTCACTGTTTATGTTATATTTTTCTGGAAAATTTTGGTATGCAAAGTAATATGGTGTAATGATGCACTGTCTTATAATGTATATATGATTGAAAACTTTAATAAAAACCAACTGTTTAAAAAAAAAAAAAAAAAGTAATCTGTTACCGCTGGATGGAACACATGAGACTCTCCTAACCTCCACACATTCTCGACTCTTCCCTTGATTAGCCAAGATGGTGTGATTTCATTATTGCAGCAAATATGCACACATGATGTCATGCAAGCCTGGCTAATCAATGCTGGAAGGTAACAGGAGATTTGCAAGTCTCCCATCCAGCGGTCACATATTAGTGTGACTCTGATTCTCTACTGTATATTGCCGAGTGTGAAACTGTCAGCTCCAATATTTCCAAAAAAATGGTATACGGTATAAAAAAAATGAAAATAAAGTCCCCTAAAAAACAAGGCTTATTATATTGTACTCCTTTTATGAGAAATACACTAATAGGCATCAATGTAGTGTATGCATGAAACATGGTGATCAAGGCCAACAGAAGATATGCGCTGATGGATTTTTTTGTATTATGGATGTAAACATCAGAAGTCTGATCTGGTTGTAACAAAAAATGCTCTAGTTTTTAACACCAGAGGGATCCTGAAAATGTTAAGAAATTAAAAGAACTAAACATATAAGAATGATGCTACATTGTTGGTATTACATGTTATATGGACAAAAACCACAGCATGGAGAGGCTAGAACACAATGTAGAAGTGAATATAGTAATTTACAAAACATCGTGACCGTGACATGTAGATTACGAGTGATACAAGCCTGACGGATGTCTTCAACTTGTGTGACACTGCAAATTACTGATCCCTGTCTAGGTACCGTCACACAGGGACATATCGCCGGCGATGTTGCCGGCGATCGCGGTTTGCGCGCATCCCTGACAACATCGCCGGTGAGATGTCAGACTGAGCAACTTACCGGCGATGTCGCCGGCTAGTTGCCACGGCTATCGCTCGCTGGGTTGCCCAGCAACCCAGCGAGCGATAACTCGCAATGTTGTAGATAGGCGGAATGCCCGCAACATTGCAGGTTGCCGCGTTACACAGGGCGATCAAGCATGATCGCCTGACCAACATCGCCAGGTTTCCGAACATTGTTGGGAAACCTGGCGATGTTACTCAGGCGATTTTTCTCCTGATTATCGCCCTGTCACACGAGGCAACTCTCCGGCGATGTCACCGCAACCTGGCCACGCCCCTCAGTTGCCGGCAACATCGCCGGCGATATGTCCCTGTGTGACGGTACCTTCTGGGATAAAAAAACATCAGCTGCAATCACAAAGTAAACTGAAGATAAAGGTTTTGTAAGGACCAGGGCTGTGGAGTGGGTAAGCCAAACCACTGACTCCAACTTCACGACTCCGTCATACATTGCTCATGTTTTGTGTTTCTTTTGATCAGATGTGTTTTATTAAACCAATCATTCAATTACAGCGCACATCAGAAAGCAATGTTATAATATTTTACATTTTGAAACCCCAAAGAAACAAACCCCCCACCCTTTATTCCCATAGACGGACTAACAGCATACACTGCTACACAAACAAACAACATCTACACCCAAAACCACTATATGGATATCTTCTTATCATTTTCTTCATCCAGAGATCCAACAGTATAAAGAAAAGCAATTACGTACCTTATTTATCGCTGTAAACATATCAAACCACATTTTCTTCCAATTTCAGCCATGGGTCCCCATAACTTCTCAAACATTTTAAAGGCATTCTTCCTTTTATATACATTTTCTTCCATCCTTATGTATTTCACCTGCTGTAGATATTCTATTCTAGAAGGAGGCTCGGCCCTGATCCATGCCCTCGCTATCACCTTTCTCGCCGTGAACAGCAACCTCGTCACCGCTATCTTCAGCACATTCGTCACACCTATTTCTTCCACATAGCCTAGCACACACACTATTGGTGTCCTCGGAATCACACAATTATACCTCCCCCCAATTAAATTTATCACCACCATCTAGAAAGCTTGCAGTCTCAGGCATTCCTACATCATATGTAACACTCCTGCTCCTCATGCATACACCGTGGGCATTCTGATGTGCTCCTTACCCCCATCTTGTATAGAAACTCTGGTGATCTATAAACTCTGTGCACCAAATAGAGCTGCGACAACCTACCCGGCTCACTTAGAGACAACTTCGGACCATATTCCAGTATAGTGTCCCACATCATCAATTTCCCCAATGTCTTCTTCCCACTTGACCCGAGCTCTCATAGGATGAAGCAACAAAAAGGTATGTAACAAATCATCATATATTGTTGAAATCACCTCTCTAGTGCCACCTTCCATATAAATGTAGTCCAGTACTATGTCATTGCATATCCCAAGGTCACACAATTCACCTGCCATCGGTATGCATGTAAAATTCTAAGATATTAAAAAAACTATCCGTTTCCGGGATCTTAAATTCCTTTCTCAGGGATTCAAACGACTTCAATATCTTATTTTCTACCAGTTGCCATAAGCACTCCAGACCGCCACTTGCCCATGATTTTTGGTCTCCCGATATATAGAATTCCCCTAAGTATTTATTCGTCCAAATAGGGGTGTATTTTGTGAATCCACTTACATCTCTCAGTTTCTTCACCTGGGACCATACCTTCTGTACCAGACACATGGTGGGAAACCTCCCTCCAAAATGGCCCAACTCACCCGCCTCCAAACTCCGCACCAGTGGGGATCTTTGTCATATTTTACAGTATCCCTTTCATTTAACCTCCATGTCCCCTTGAAACCCACCCTCTAAGATGTTGGTTCTGGGACGGCAAAAAATAGATCCATGGATTAGGTAAGGCAATTCCTCCCTCCGACTTTGGCCTCTGCAAAATTTCAAGTTTAATTCTAGGTTGACCTCGTCCCCAAACCAGATCTCTAAATAGAGATCTGAAACAGACCCCATAGGAGCCACACAGGAGAGTTATGGAGCACATAGAGAATCTTAGGCATGAGTATCATTTTGGCCAGATTTGCCCTGCCCACCACCGAGAGACGCAATTTAGACCAAGGGTTAATCAAATATCCATAGGTGTCATCCACCCTAACCTAGTTACCACATCAAACAAATGCCAAACGGAATCAAGGGTATCTTTAAAATCACAATTTTCATTATCAAGCTTAAAACCAAGCGTAATAGCTTAATGACGTCAAAAATTATTTTACAAAAATGGAGACAATAAAGAATGGTATGAATATGGAGAAATTAATTACAGTTTTCTTATTATCAAGAGGACAGCGCCTCACAGCATGCTGAAGGGGCCAGAGAGCAACACTCAATAATCTGCAGTATATAATCGGTTACACCTGTTTAGCTATAATGAGATTACTATCAAAATCTCACAAATATTGGACATATAGTATAATCCAAACTGTGAGAACAAATAGCCTTCAACACTCTATCTCAAATGCCCAGATCACCTGCACTTTCAATATGCTCAAAATGGGGTTACAGGCTAAACCTGTGCAGATTAAGCTATATACATACTCATACCTTCAACCCTGCACCTTAGTACACATTTAATTGGGTAAGTTCTGTCTGCACAGAAGTAAACCTATTCCAATAGAAAAATGATGCAAATAATCTAGAAATCCTATGGTGAAGCAATACCTACATTCAAAGCAGTGTAGAGTGTGCTCATCCGTGGCCCCTGTAGCCCCTACGCGTTACGGTCAAAAGACCTTCCTCAGGGGGGGTAGTTTGTACCAGCTGCCAACTTGTAACTACCCTGGCTGTAATATAGGCTGTATTGTATCTCAGCAAAGGACCAATTTTAGGTACATTGAGCTATGGTATACCCAATTAAATGTGTACTAAGGTGCAGGGTTGAAGGTATGAGTATGTATATAGCTTAATCTGCACAGGTTTAGCCTGTAGCCCCATTTTGGGCATATTGGAAGTGCAGGTGATCTGGGCATTTGAGATAGAGTGTTGAAGGCTATTTGTTCTCACAGTTTGGATTATACTATATGTCCAATATTTGTGAGATTTTGATAGTAATCTCATTATAGCTAAACAGGTGTAACCGATTATATACTGCAGATTATTGAGTGTTGCTCTCCGGCCCCTTCAGCATGCTGTGAGGCGCTGTCCTCTTGATAATAAGAAAACTGTAATTAATTTCTCCATATTCATACCATTCTTTATTGTCTCCATTTTTGTAAAATAATTTTTGACGTCATTAAGCTAGTACGCTTGGTTTTAAGCTTGATAATAAAAATTGTGATTTTAAAGATACCCTTGATTCCGTTTGGAATTTGTTTGATGTGGCAATTTAGACCAAGCCTGGATCTTATCCTTTAGTTTACCTAATAACGGGTCTACATTCAGGCGACCAAAATCTGTGATTGGCAAGGCCACCTGGATGCCCAAATATCTAAATTGCTCTACTACTTTAAGCTTAGCACACCCAAGAGCTCCAAATTCCTCCACGCCCTCTCTATCAATCAATAATAAACTGGATTTTTCCCAATTAATGAGTAACCCTGACATGTCTCTAAACTTCTCAACCAATGCCACCGTGTGTGCAAGTGAACCCATAGGATCTTGTAAAAATAGAAGTACATCGTCTGCATAAAGTGCGATCCTTTCCTCCACATGACCAAATTTAAAACCAACCACCTCAGCAGATCTCCTAATGTGTGCCGCCAGTGGTTCAATCACAAGGGCAAACAATAATGGAAAAAGAAGGCATTCCTGCCGGGTTCCTCTAGTAAGAATAAATTTGTCCGATCTCATTCCATTCACCCTTACGCAGGCCAGTGGGGAAGAATAAAGCAGCTTTATCCAGTCAAGGAACATCTGTCCAAAGCCCATTTTCTCTAATACCACCCGTAAGTAGTCCCATTCCACGCTGTCAAACACTTTGTGAGCGTACGAAGACACCATAGCTCTACGCCCTGAGTTATCTGCTGGTAGTTGCATATTCAAGTACAAGTGTCTTAAATTAATTGCAGTTGACCTGTCCGGCATGAATCCGGACTGATCGGGGTGAATCAAGTCTGCTACCACCCCCGTCAACCTGTGCGCCATAACTTTTGCTAATAACTTCGTGTCTACTGACAGCAGTGAAATGGGCCGATACGACTCAGCCTTATGTTTGTCTTTATCCTCTTTAGGAAGAGCCACTATTGTGGCCTCTCTCATAGAGTCTGGCAAACGCCCTTCTCCCAGAGCCTCCTGAAATACCTGACACAATCTGGGCAACAGGACATCTTTAAGCTGTTTGTACACCTTCACAGGCAAACTATCACCCCCAGGAGCCTTATCATTTGCCATGGACGCCAACGCTTCCTCCAGCGTTAAAGGCTTGTCCAGGATCATTCTCTCCTCACTTTGTAATTGTTTAAGATTGGCTTCTTCTACATAACGCACATCATCCCTAGAGGACACAAGCCCGGTGGTGTACAAATTTTCATAAAACCTTTTAAAAATTCCCAAAATGCCCCCTGTGTCTTCCACCATTCTACCATCTCCATCCTTCAAAGCATAAATATATGACGGGTCTCTCTGAACCGCTGCCACCACCGATAACAAATGACCCACTTTTTCACCATCCTCAAAGAATGACAGACATTCTCTGAAACTCCTGTCTCTTTTTTTGCTGAGTTCAGATGGATCCTATCAACCTCTTTCTGAGCTCTCCTCAGTGTCCTATACGTCTCCGGGGTGGGCAGTTTCACCGCCTCACTTTCTGCCAATCTCAGCCCTTCGATAGCCTCCTGCTCCTCTTTCCTTGATTCTGACTTACACCAGGAAATGTCTCGTATGAAAATTCCCTCAGAAAGACCTTCATAGCGTCCCAGACAACCCCCACAGCCGCACTTCCTTCATTATCCTGAAAGAATAGCTCTATTTCCCTCTTATTGCGCTCCACATCAATCAGCTTGAGCCACGCTGGGTGTATCCTCCAATACCCCCCATGGGCCCCACCCCGCGGTCCCATCTGAATGCTAACCTCCACCGGCTTGTGGTCAGAGACCACCCTCGTTAGGTATTCTATCTTGCTAACAGGGCTGTGGAGTCGGAGTCGTGGAATCGGAGTTAGTTTTGGTTGGAGTCGGAGTCGGTAGAAATGTACCGACTCCAGCTTTAAAAAAAATGTATTAATATTTCATAATTGAACTTTCATATGAATTTTATAAATGTAACTCAAATATATATGTTCTATCAGACTATGAACAGCGATAAGCAGTTCTGCTGGAGATAGAGATATTTCTTCTTGTGTGTCACTGTTCTCCACTGCCCTTCTAATCTTATACTTGGTTAACCTCATGCTGCCCCATCCCCCCTACTTACAATGTATGAAACTGAAAGTGAAAATGTGTTGCAAATTCTTAGTAGTAAAGCTCCTCCTCGTCTAGACTAGATCATACCAGGCGTTCACCTCCCAAGCATCTCACACAGCTGCCTGCTACTCAGAAGAGGAAGACTGTAAGAAGTATTGTCCTTTCAACAAACTTTGCATCAGTTAACTATGAGTACATGAGGAATAATAACAGTATTACTGACCACTATATCAGTTATACGACCTGGCAATAATTTTGTACAATTGTTTTTAGGAAAAATAATTGTCATTTGGATTGTGAATGCAGAATTAAAAACCTGAGAATGTCAAAGAGGCATCACATTAAATGAGCTGTATTTGAACATTTCACCATCACTCAAGATGGAAAACATTATGTCTGTCAGTGTATGACAAATGATCCAGAAGAAAACAGATGCTGTCAAGCCAAGATCAGTGCATATTCAGGCAAAGATAAAAATGCTCCTACTAGAGCTTCTAATCTAAAGAGACATTTACAGCGCTTTCATCCAGAAGTACTGAAAGCAGTGGAAGAGAAAGACTGCATCCAAACCAAGGAACCAGTGCCCAGCTCTTCCAGCCAAAGGAGCAGAGAACTTTGCAGCCATCAGTTGCAAGATATTTTGTCAGTGACAAAGTTACTGTGACAATGACAGTAGATACATTTAAAAAACAGATCAGGATAGTGTGCCTATTTCATTATTTTCACGACCAGCTTTTACGTGTCTGAATGGGGAAATGGCCCACAAGCTTGGTGTTTCTCTGGACAGAGAGTATTAGAAAATTAGTAATCGAAGAAGCTTTTAAACAAAAGGAAGAACTTAAAAAGACTCTCAAGGGACACTTTCTGTTTCTTAAAATGGATGCCTGCACACATCACAGAGTGAACTATTTTGCCATCAATGTCCGATTTGTTTGTGACAAAAATGAAATAGTTACCAAGACATTGGCAGTAAAAGACACCAAAGCTCATCACACCAGTGAGTTTCTCCAGGTCTTGGTGGAAAAGGTTCTGCAAGACTATGAACTTAAGAAAGAGCAAGTTCTTTCTGTCGTAACTGACAATGCTTCAAATATGATAAGTACTATTAAGCTAATGAATGAGTGTAATGATGGTGACCAGCAGCTAGAAGAACATCCTGGGTCCACAGACACAGAAATGTTTGAAATAGAGGAACACAGTATTGTAACTGAGGAGCAAACTGAAGTTGCTTCAGATGATCAGCAACATGATAGTTTAGATGATCTTGTTGAAACTGTGTCAATACGTTCTTTCATTCATCACATGCGCTGTGTTGTGCATACGCTACAGCTGGCTATAAGAGACAGTCTGCAAGATGGACATGCTGCTGCACTGATTGGAAAGGTGAGAAAATTGGCTACTGTTGCCAGAACCCCTAAAGTTGACTCAATTTTGAAGAGACGTGCTGGAAAAGGGGCAATTATTGATCGAGCCACACGATGGGGCAGTACTTACTTAATGATTCAGCGCTTGGTTGAACTGAAAACCTTTCTTGTAGACATAGCTAACCCTCAACTGACGCTAAATGAAAGTCAGTGGAATCAGGTGACTGAGCTGGAAAAATTGCTAGAGCACCCATTTACAGTGACTAAAAAATTACAAGCAGAGGACTTAACTCCAGGTATTTTCTTAAAGGAGTGGAAGAACCTGATGTTTCGCCTGTCCCAAAGAGGAGGGTTAATTGCAAGTGGCATTGCTACATCAATGAAACGGAGAGAGGAGCTACTATTACAAAATAACATTCTTTTGGCAGCTGTTTATGTATACCCAATGCATCGGATTCTTCTAGATGATCAACAGCTAAGTAAAGGAAAAGAAGCTCTGTTTGAAATAGCAGTAAGGATGAAAGGGTTGCAGAACAGTCAGGAGGAACAAGAAGAATTTGGTCGTCCTGCCACATCTTCACCCTCATCATCAACTGATGAAGAATTTAATTTCGAAAAGTATTTGGATCACAAGGACCATGCAAAGCATTTCCGCATAGAAGAAAAGTCATCCCAATCAAAGAACACAGCCAGTACATTTCAGCAGAATTTTTCATGTGCACTAAAAGAAATTGAGAAATTTGACTGTTCATCAAAAATAACAGTGCAACAAGCGATTCCTCTGTATCCTGACATTGTCAGAGATGTTGCCCGAGTGGTTACTGCTTTGCCACCAACCCAAGTTAGTGTAGAGAGGTTGTTCTCTGCTCTCAAAATAATTAGATCAGATTTGAGGGCATCCATGAAGGAGGATCTGACAGAGGCAATACTTTTTCTGAGGACAAATTTATAGATTTCTTCTTATTAACTGCATAACAGTTTTTATTGCATATTTACTTACAGTTTGGAAAGGTTTATAAAAGTTATTTGCTATATTCTAATTGTATTCTAATAAATATAGTTTTTGCTCTAAGTGGTCTGATTACTTATATGATGGTGAGAAACTGAATAAGCACGATGGTAATATTTTACAACAGTAAATTTATTGTTACGAAGTGGCCATTTATGAAGGAGTCGGAACCTGATAAAATCCAGGAGTCGGAGTCGCAACTGTGGCTTACCGTCTCCACAGCCCTGCTTGCTAACCATCATATCTAACTGCCTATTGCCCAGTGCCATGTCTATCCTGGACATTGAATTGTGAGATGCCGAGAAGCATTTCACTCTTGGATTCCTCATCCTCCATAGATCCAGAAATCCCAGTTCTGCAATATGCTCAGCAAAAGAAGTCTCAGCCTCCCTCCCCCCAGACCCCCGACCTTCTCTATCCATTTCCCAATTTAATACATTATTCATATCACCAATAACTAATAACGGCAGTCCCACCCACGTGTCTAGCCAAGTCCATGATCTCGTGAAGTTTGCCATCCGAATATGGTGGAGGAAAATACACCGGCACCAAGCACAACATCTGCCCATACACACAACACACCACAAACACATATTGCCCATCCTTATCAACATTCACCTCTTCATACGGCACTGAGGCATGAACCAGGACCGAGACCCCTCTCGCATAATTAGAGTAGGTAGCATGATATGAATGCCGAATCAAAGACCTTGCCAGGACTCCACATCTCTCTAACCAAATGTGTCTCTAGTAGGCACAATATCGATGGTCTAAATGACATCATGTGGCGTACCACGACTGCCCTCTTACTCCTGTCCGCTAAACCTCTTACATTCCAACTCACAATTTTAATCTGTCTCACCATAGTATATCATAACCTGTAAATTACACATCACTCTCCATAACAGTGTCCACCCGTATCGTCTCTGTCTTGCCCCGTCTATGAGTACCCTCCCCCACCCTCTACATAATCCTCTCCCCCTCACCTTTCCCAACTCCTCCCTCCCCAATACCATTTAGCTTCTCTCACCCAGAGAGTGGGTAAAAAGCGCCAAACTAAGCCCTTAGTTCTCCGCTACGGCCTTCCCCCAACCACCCAACAACCCACAACCTCTTTTTTGCCTACCTCGCTCTCCCGCCCTTAGTGAACAATTAACATACTCAAATTGTTGGTAAACATCAGTAACCTGCCGTCACTACTCGGCACCTCCACTAACCTAATTAGGACCTCAATTGTTTAAACAATAATAATAGTATGCATTACTGCAAACAGTCCCATTAACTATTCAGATTGCACAGGACGAAAAAATATAACACTCCAGCATGATACATTGCTCATGTTTTAGTGATAAATGTATTGGGCATACTTTTACAACCGACGGTAGGAAGCTGCGGGGAGTGAGCATCTTAGGTGGTAGGCGTAGGGTTTGCGTCGGCAGGGCGCGGCTTGGCAATTCTTCCAAGAACTGAGAGTGAATGTTCATTTTTAAGTCCAGAGGTGATTATAATAGAAAAAAGCGGGGGTCTGGAGGTAAGATCCCCGGGGGGGTGAATTTGCCACCCCTTGCAAGATCAATCATAGCACACAGATGGCTGCAACCACGCCTACTGGATAAACTGGTCATGATACATTTTAAGTCTGCAAGGGGGGGGGGGGGAGGAAGAGACTTAAAAATAAACTCCTGTTTGGTTCTTGGAAGAACCGCTGAGCCATGCCCACCAATGGCAAACCACGCCTACCACCTGAGATGCTCACTCCTGCCATTGTTTTTAAGGGTACCTTTACAAGTCGCAACATTGCATGCAGTTTCACTTGCAACTTACTGGTTGCAGTGAAATCATGGACACTTTGTTCTATTTTGTTGCCGTCTACAAATGTAACAATGTATCCATGATTCCACTGCAACCAACAAATTGCCAGTGAAATTGCATGCAATGGTTGCGATGTGTAAAAGTACTCTAAAAGTATGCCGATTTATTGCAGCACAATGTGATCATCAGGCTTTTAATCATTATTATGATACAATAGTCAAGATATTTAAGTAGAACATAATTTATAATAATATTCAGCACATTCTGCATTAAACTGCAGTACCAAATGTATTATATATTTTAGGAGTCGGAGTCTGTTCATTTCATACTGACACCACAAAAATGGGCACGGAGTCCAACTCCACAGCCCTGGTAAGGACAGGTTACATGCAAATAACTGGCAGAATTGGAGCGAAATGATTCCGGGATGTGGATCTCAGCCAGGTCAGTAACCTATACCCGGTGGAGGCAGCCATGAGAGACACCTTTTATCTGGTACTTGCAGTCTTTGTATCAGACAACCTGGTGTGACATCATCATTAAGCCATGACACGTCACTGACATCATGATCAGGTCATGACACACATCACATGACGTCACACCAGGCCAGCTAATCAAGACGAGCTGTGGCTACCAGGGTTCCTCTGATTGATAGAGCGGCTGATGGACTGGATCCTGTGAAGTGACCTGTGCCAAGTCTATTGACAGATCATCTGATCCGGGCTGGGTTTGCTAAAACAAGGTAATATGGGCATGGGTGAGGGCTCCACTGTGTACCCACTGGCCGCCAGGTTATTGCAGCATATAGTGGCCCTTACATTACAGCTCTTATTAACGGAAAGAATAAAAAGCAGAGTGGGGAATGTGTTCTTACCATAGGACGGCTGCCAATATAAAGCAGTGCCTGGCTGCACTCAGTTATCACACTGTAGTGTAATCACCCCCTACTTACAGCACTCTACTCTGAGCCTCTCATCCCCCGTTCAGCTGGGGCGCGAAATGCCCCACGTGAGGCCGCTCTGAGGAAACACTTCCGCCCTCACAGCCCACAGTCTCCTGATTGGTCCGCCTCGCTCCCGTCATGCACCTCTCTTCCGCCTTCCGAGGCTTGTCTCCAGGACCCTGCTGCTACTTTGTGGCGGTGACGTCATTCTGCGCCAACGCGCGGATGGAGGAGTCATTCCCGGACGGCCATGAAAGCGGGAGGAGCGCTGTCCTCAAGGCTGCACCGGGGAGCAGGTCGGCCCGCCATGCACTGCGTGTGAGAGTGAGTAAGGCCTGTCCTCCGGCGTGCACCACATGCTGCTGCAAGGTCAGGGGCGCATAGTGCTAGGCTGCTTTCTAATGGGGGCAGCTGAGGGCTGTCACCTGTGTGTGCTCAGTGCTGGGCATCCTGTGTGCACACTGGCAGGTATCCAGGTGCCTACTGCCTTATAGACATTGCCTCTAAAAATACGAGTGCCCACCATGCATCAATCTGCTACAATCCCCCACCTGATAAGAGCCCCGTATAACCTTGGCTGGTGTCATCACTGAATGATCAGTAGAGGATATGGGGCCATGTTTAGTAGCTGTACTAGCTGTTCAGCACTGTGGACAGCTCTCATTGACAGCTGCAGACATAAGGCCTTAAGGCCCCGTTACACGGTACGATATTGCTGAAACGTCACGAGTTTGGAGTCATTCAAACGACATCGTTAGGACGTCATTGCGTGTGACACTGAGATACGACTACGATAAATCGTTAGATCGCAGATTTGAGAACGTTCTCAAATCAACGATCCTCGATCAGCTGACCTGCTGCATCGTTCAGTGTGACACCGCGATAATGATGTCGTTCACGACTTCGCCCATTCACATCAGTGAACAAGTATTATTCGCTCGGTTGTGTGAACGATAGCTGCTCGCCACATTGTTGGTGGGTCGTTCATGATATCTAGATGTGTGACATCTCACCAACGATGTCAAAAAGATGTCCTAACGACTTTGCGCCCCCGAGATCGCTGGTGAGATCATTACGACATTGTAGCGTGTAACGGTACCTTTACAGACATCTCACTATCCCCGTTGGGGCTCCCAATCTAATTCTCTATTAGTAAGGCTCAGCAGTGTGATGGGAAACCCAGGAGAACCCACAAAGTCCCTGCAGATGTCCTTGTATAGGGTCATATATAATGGTATTGTCCTACGGATGGATTCTGTTTTGGGTAACCCATTTCAAATCTGGTCCTCTACCTTATTATCCAGAGAGCTCAGCCCACTTTGTAAAGACAAATGTTAGGACTAAGTAAAAATGCACCACCTTTGAATATATATTTATTTATTTATATAGCACCATTAGGTTCCTTGGCGCTTTACATGAGGAACGGGCAGACTAAGACAAGTAAAATAAATATGGACAATCAGGTCATACAGGTACAAGGGGGCAGATAATCCTGTTTGCGAGGGCTCACAATCTACAAGGAGAGGGTGTAGTGCCGGTCGCAAGGCAGTGGACCCTGGGCCTCAGTGCAGGTTGTAGGCTTGATGGAAGAGGTGGGTCTTCAGGTTTCTTTTGAAGGTTCCCAGGGTAGGAGAGTGTCTGATATATAGGGGCAGAGCATTCCAGAGAATAGCACATGCACGGGAGAAATCTTGTATAGAGGATTCATACGAAAAAAGCATATTCTGGGGAGCAGTGGGGACATAACAATAATGTTAAGTTACAGGTCATCGTAAACCAGATTGAAAAATGTCTATGAAGGGGTCCAACCGCTCTGAGTATCTGGGGTATCTAGGGATTACATTGTAATCCAGTGATTCCAGTAAACACTGTAATATGGCTGCTTTGGCGGCACTGAAGGGGACTTGAGCACTAAATGTTGGTTCTTCCGCAGGTGACTGCTTGGGTTGCCAACATCATACTTACTTGATAAGCTTATTGTGTGGTAACTCTAATATAACATACCTAGGTTCTTTAAAGTGGACTACCCCCATAATTACAGGTCATTTATGAATTTTCCCAATAGTTGAATTGCTAATGATTCTCTTAAAGATTTGTAGAATTTTCAGTAGTTGTGTGCTGATGTATGTCATGTTACTATATAGTCATATGAATAGTTAGATGTGACTTTCAGGAATATTATATTGACCCTTGCAGGAGGTAAGGGTACCGTTACACGTCGCAATATCGTTCCGATATCGCATATAATTTCACGGGAGCGCACACGTTTTTGGCACTTGTCCAAGATCGTATAGTAGATGTCACACAGGGAGATATCGGCAGGCAACGCAACTACGATGTTGTACGCAACTTTTGTGCGCTGGGTATGAGCAACCCAGGGACCGAGCATTAACATTGTAGTGAATAGGGGAAGTTGCAAACAAGATCGTAGTTGCACTGTCACAGAGCACGATCATGCCACGTCGCATATGCAATATCGTACGGTTGAAGGGCTTGTACAATCTTCTTGCAATATCGTACCTGCGATTTATTGCAGTTGCATTGCCCATTTACACAACACAACGCACCAACGATATCAACTGCAACGACCACACCCCATGACTTTTTGTCTATGTTGCATTGCGATATTGCGATGTGTAACAGTACCCTTAGGTGTAATGGTTAAATTGATTGTCGCTAAGCTTTACAAGAAATAAATAAGATTGGGAAATGGCTAAATAAAATAATTGCAGACAATTTGAGAGAACTAGTTGACTCGAACATTACGCTTATTGACTTTTTGGGGTGGGGGTGACTGCTATTCAAACCAAATCTTCAACAGTAAAATGTGGCTTACACCTACTTGTCTGGGCTTTGGGCTGAAATCTGCAGGCACTCCATGAGCATGACGGCAGACTTGCAAATCCTCACAGTGCACAAATTCAGTTAAGATTTTCTGATGCCAGAAATAAGTGGTCATGTGACCGCACGTATGTGATTTGCATATTTCTGACCACATTTTGGCTAGACTTGTCCGGCCTTGCTCAATTCACTTGCGAAGCAGTCAAGTCAGCACATGATTGCATGTATGTAAATTGCATATTTCCCCTCACACACCACTTGCTCCCGGCATCAGAGAATCCTGACAGTATACAAGTGAGAGCAGACATTAACCCAAAGCCTGGACAACCCCTGTGAAAGGGATTCTTCAGAAATTGAAAAATAATTAACTAAAGAAAATGTAAGTTTCTATAAATTACTATACACTTTTAATTAGGAAATCACAATCGTTTTGCCTAGAGAGTTAATTACTATAGATTTAAAATATCTGCCATCTTGCTACAGAGATAGAAACCTGTCTTGAACGTATGTACAACTTTTTTAAGTATATGCAGTTTGAGCAGCCTATTTATTTTTTTTTTTTATATAATTTTTGAAATCCGCAGCCCCAATATAGCCAATATTAGATTAGAAAGACAGTGAACAGCAGTGTGAACAACCACTTATTGCCGCAGCACCCTGATTATATTCAGTATTAAATCAGAAAAACAGGGTGGGCAGCAGTGTGAGCGGCTTCTTATATTATCAGCACCCCCAATTTATACAGTATTGCATCAGAAAGACAGGATGGACAGCAGTGTGAGCAGCCTTGTCTTACTGCAGCACCCCTGATCATATCTAGTATTGGATCAGAAAGACTGGGTGCACAGCAGTCTGTCAGGACCTAGCCTCTCTCATCTAGTAGTGGAAATGCCAGTGATTCAGAGTTATGAAAAGGCTTCTCACACTACAAATTCAATACTAGAAGAGAAAGGCTAAATGGAGAACAGTGAGAGCAGCCTGTTCTTACTGCAGCTCCACTGGTATCACCAGTATTAGAGTGGAAAAACCGGTGCAGAGCTGTTAAAGTAGCTTTTTACCTTTGCACCACTGTTATCTCCAGTATTAGATCAGGTAGTCATAGTGGAGAGCAGTGTGCACAGCCTCTTCTTAACCTCAACAACTCCTTGGTATCTCCAGTATTGAATCAGATAGACAGAGGGAACAGTAGTCACCTCATCTTACCTTGCCACCACTGGTATATTCAGTAGGATCATTCCATATCAACTGAACCAAATATGAATATTTTTTTACGTGACGTCTTTTTTTTTTTTTTTTCTTTTTTTCTAAATGAAGGACTTTTTTAGTTAATTACAAATTAAAGTTTTTAATTTTCTTCATCGTTTTTTTTTTTTTTTCCTTTTCATTTGTACATATTTGAAAAGTTGTTTTTTTTCTCTTTTTAAAAAGTGTGAATTATGGCCTTACATTTTTTATCATATCTTGGACTAGAATTAAGATAGAGGTGGGAGAGGCATCATTTTTCTCAGAACGGTACTGGCTTTCATTTGATATGTCACAAGACTTATGTTTCTTAATATTTTGTTATCGAGAAATCAAATTCATAATTCTGATGAGCAATTGTGAAAAAAATGCCTGTGTGTTACTTGAGTACTTGGTTATATTTGTACAGTGATTCAACTTGGGACCAAATATATATTTTTTTATTTTATGTTTGTGTGAGTTTCTCCTTTTTTCTTTTACAATTACAACTTATTGAATTCAACATTCATATGCAACAATACAGAAACACAAAAAACAAATACCATAAGTGTCAGGATAAATACATCTAACGGTACCGTTACACGTCGCAACATTGCATGCAATTTCACTTGCAACTTACTGGTTGCAGTGAAATCATGGACATATTGTTCTATTTGTACACGGCAGCAAAAATGAACAATGTGTCCATGATTTCACTGCAACCAGCAAATTGCCAGTGAAATTGCTAGCAATGTTGCCACGTGTGACGGTACCTTAAGGGGAACCTGTCACCAGGTTTTTGCCATACCCATCTGAGAGCAGCATAATGTAGAAATGGAGACCCCGATTCCAGCAATGTGTCATTTACTGAGCTGTTTGCTTTCATTTTAATAAAATTAGTGTTTTCTCTGTTGCAGATTTAGCAGTCTGTGAATATGCCAACTACCTGCCAGCGGGCCAAGTAGACTGCTAATGATAATTTCCAGCTGATTAAACAGCGATTTTATCAAAACTACACTGAGCAGCCCAGTAAGTGGCACATCGCTGGAATCAGGATCTCAGCTCACCTGAAGAAGCAGAATACCCCAGCTTGTGTGTTGTCGGTTGACACAGAGAAGGCCTTCGACAGGGTCAGTTGGCCCTTTTTGAGGGGGACGCTCGCGCAGATAGGGCTGGGCCCGTGGTTCCAGGATAAAGTTTCGGCCTTGTATACGATTCCATCAGCGAGGATTAGGTGCAATGGTGTATTGTCAAAGCCCTTTCCTGTGCGTAGTGGGACAAGGCGGGGCTGCCATCTCTTTCCCATGTGTACGCGTTGGTTATGAAGCATCTGGCCATAGCCTTGAGGCTCAACCCAAATATTCATGGGGCAATAGTCGGCGAGAAAATGTACAAATTGGCATTGTACGCAGACGATTTACTGATGTATGTCACCAAACCCGAGACTTCTTTCCGTCTATCTTGAAGGAATTCGAGACATATGGCGCGGTTAGTAATTTTCGGGTTAATCTTACCAAATCGGAGGTCATGAATGTGAGTCTCTTCGGAGCGGCAGAGCCGATTAAAATCGGCATTCCCCTTCAAATGGTGTACGACCTCTTTGAAATACCTCGGCATCCACTTGTCCGCTGATTACTCGCAATTATTTGATTTAACCTACAAACCTCTCCTCCAACGGATTAAGAGTGACTTTAAAACGCATGTCGGGAAGCGTCTATCCTGGTTTGGCAGGACTAATGTACTCAAAATGGACATTCTCCCAAAGTTGCTTTATATATTTCAGACGATCCCTGTTGCCTTGCGCCGCTCATTCTTCGTCCAGTTGAGAACAGCCTTCACCATATTCGTTTGGTCTAATAACAGATCCCGACTGGCACGCAGAATCCTGGGTAGGCCCAAATCACTTGGAGGAGCAGGACTCCTGGATTTTCACCTTTACCACATAGCAGCTGTACTATCTAGATTGGTGTGTTGGTTCCATGGTGCTGTGTCGAAACAATGGGTTGACCTTGAAGGCCGCCTGGTGGGTTGGAGTTTGACTTCCCTCCCATGGATATCCAAACTTGGATGCCCGGATTGCACTGAATCTTCCGCTCTCCTGCGAGATACACTGCTGGTGTGGGATGGCGCATGTACTAAATATCGCCCCTCCGACGAGTGGGGACCCTTGACTCCATTGTTTGACAATCCTGACTTTCCCCCAGCGGTTCATGCGGAGACTTTCATGGCATGGTCGCGGCAAAAACTTACCAAAGTACGAGAGGTATTGTTGGGGACCCTCTCCTTTCCAACGCTCTTGGATTTTCAGTCTAGGTTTCCGGGGACCGCGATTCGTTGATTTGCCTATCTGCAGCTGCGATCCTTCCTCAGCACTGATCGGTCCCTCTCTGGTCTGGCTAGGGATCCTTTGATCTTTGAGGCTCTCCTGGTGCAGGATTCAATGCCAACTCATCTAATATCCCAAATCTATACATTGCTGTCTGCTCATAATGACCTCAAATCATTGTGGTTTGTCCGGTCTTGGGAGACAGAATAGGGCCTTGAATTTTCAGTCCTTGACTGGAAGAAAGTTTTCTTTTGCGCTCACAAATTGCTGATTCCATGCAGGACACAGGAATCAAATTACAAACTTGTGAACAAGTGGTACAGATGACCCAGAGATCTTCATAAAATTTACGCCTCTGTCCCGGACATCTGTTGGAGATGTTCATCGGACGACGGATCTCTGCTCCACGTTTGGTGGAACTGTCGTCTATTCTGGCATTCTGGCAGAAAGTTTTCTCAATTTATGGACACATGTCTGGTTCATCTGTTGCATGTCACCCTCAAATTGGACTTCCGTCAATGATACCTGGAACATTCCAGGGAATTAAACGTGGCCTTCTCTGGCATTGCCTCACGGCGGCCAGATTGATGATCCCGAGACGGTGGAAGAGTACTATGGTCCCTGATATCCTGGATTGGGTCAAGGAAATGGACCATTTGTGTAGGATGGAGAGGCTCTCCGCCCATTCTGATACTCAGGTGGACAAATATTTTGTTACCCGGCAGTGGTTACTATGCAGAGACTCTCCTGACTTTTCTGACGTCCTCATGGCTTGACATGCGACCCTACACTTGTCTGGGGTTGCAGGAGACCATAGACAATGCTGGAACACGTTCACATGCGCTGCTCTGGGGAATACAACATGAAGTTCTCCCTCTCCCCCTCCACCCCCCCCCCCCCCACTCTTTTCCCCCCTTTTTTTTTTTTTCCCCTCTCTCATCCTTCCTCCTTTTTCTCTGACTGTCCCTCTCGCTTTCTCTTTCTCGCTCTATCAATTTATCATTTGGCTGGTAACTTGCCTCTTTTTTTTTTTTTTTTCTTGAAAGTGATTACCCCCTGTTCTTTTGACAATACGACTGTAATTCGTAGGGACAATCGAAATCACCTGCACTTTTTGTTTTGGTGCTATCGTGCTATTGTCCCTTGTAATATATGCACTGTCTATTCTTGATTACATATTTTGCATCAACTGATTTATGCCTGGCTACACGTAGTAGCTTTTCCGTTTATGTTGTAAATAATTTGTGGGGTTTTTTTTTTTTTTTGTATGGTTAATCTAAAAGATTTTGGGAAAAAAAAAAAAAAAAGAACCAATATTTTTACCACCCATTTATACATGTAACAATTTGTTTTCTATTATATCACTAAACATGTTATTTATGAAGTGTGTGAGGTGGCACCCGGGGAACCCGCTTGCATAACGACAACAACACGTGTTTATAAGCTAACCAATGTCTACCCGTTTATTTTCACATATTAATAACATAACCCGAGTAGCATGTTTGACACATTGCACATTGATTATAAACACTTTACATAAATACACCATACATTTACATATAACATTACATAACACTTATTGCACATAGCATCTTATAGTTACCCGGGACCTTTAACCACCTCTCTGTCCCCATTGGAGCTCTATTAACCGCTCCCGTGGTGGCTACGGCCTCCGGCCTATCTACACTTTACACATACATTTATCAGTTCACCATATGTATCTATTTATCCACGATGATTCCTCTGGGTTCAGAGCAGGGATTGAGCAACCTGAGTCACGGGTACACCATGCCTCGCCAAGGGGCTCCTTCCTGGATGTGTTTCACCCCACGCCCAGGTCAGCGCCCACCTGGTTCAACCACCGTTTCCCCACTCTAGGAGCCCTTCTAACCCCTGCTTCTGACCTTCGCTATATACCCTTCAACGGGCCCTATGGGTCCCAATGGCGATACCTGCCGCATGGCTTTAGTCACCCAGCCTGATGACTCCATATATATCCCGTAGTCAGGATTCCTGCCTGATCGGGACCTTACATAACACATGTGATCCATCATACAATATCCATGGATCCCATGCATCCACACATCCGCTCACAGCCCATCATAATACATCCATGGACTGTGGCTCCTCCATGACCATAACAGGGACCTGGTCAACCGTAGAATCCGGGCTAACCATGCGTCACCATGGCCTACTCACCACGGTACGGGCCACCAGTCGCCACCAAACCTCCATCTCATCTCATGGCAGGTCTCCAGGTCGACGACTGAACCCTGCGTCTGAGTAGCACCCTATCGGATCAGCCATGGTTACCCTTCTAGGAGCCTTCGTGACCCCTGTCTCTGGCCATAGGCACACCCACACCATTAGAGGTCGTGGTTGAGGGACAGGTACCCACTGCAAGCAGCAGGCCAAGCCTCCCTCTCGTTCCACAGGGACGGAACGCCTCCGATATCATCCACTCCAGCTGGGGCTCTCCCACAGACTCCGCACATGGCCTTTCTATCTAAGCCATAACATATACATATAGTTAAAACAGGTCCCTCACTGACTATCTAGTCGGACTTCGGGCGGCTATGCCCACCTGGTACATTTCACACACCAGGTGCACAGTTCACACAAGCATTTGAGAACTGCTTTCTTACCGGGCACGGATCCGGGTCTCGCTACCTGTGTCACAGGTTCCACCAGGCATCCCCACGGCTCCTTTCCCGGACGTGTTTGACCCCACGCCCAGACCAGTATCCACCAGGTTCAGCCATGGCTTCCCCATCCAGGTGCTGCCACAACCCCGGACCTAGGCACCGGCATAGACCTAGCATGCTCCCATTATTCCATGCACACAGAGCCTTGCACTGCTCTGCACTCAGGCTGGTCTCAGCACGATCTCCAGTCTCTGAATGAATCTCTGGCTGATAATGAATCTCTCAATCACTCAGCTGGCAGGCTCTTATCGTGCCTGCCACTCCCACTCTGACTTATCCAGCTGGGCTGCTATTACTCAGGACACACCCACCTGGGCTGTCAACAATCAACACCCATTCCTTTCCTCAGGGCCTCATCGATCTCCTGCCATTCACAGCCGCTCACTAGTCACATGAATGTCTCAGATCTACAGCAGACACTCTCACATTTAGCACCTCGTGTTCCGGATAGGTTCACACAGCATTATCACAGGAAAACCGGCCAGTGTGAACAGGATCATACCCTGATCCTGCATGTGATGCGCCCCGGCCATGAGGACCATGCCGGCGGTGCCTCACAAGTGTTTAAGAATAGTACAGTAGTTAAATCCTCGTTTTATGAAATATGAACTGATCAAATAATAGTACGTTTTAAAGTGGCCTTTAATCATCAATTTGCCCCTTCTAGTGGGTGAAATGTAATCATGTCCATAAGCGTTTAATAGCAATGGCTGTTTCCTCTTGTGTTGAGTATGTACGGCCTGTTATGTGTTCAGCTCCACCTGAGTTAATATCTGATTTTTAAAATGTCTGGTTTTCTTGGATACATAAAGGACGGTTCTGAAGCTCTGTCTTACTTCTGACTCTGCGGTGGGCAGATACTTAACATTATATACAGAGCTGCTGGCCTTTCATCTGCTCTGCATTCACTGTCTACCCCTGTTCATTCTCAGGTTGAGACCTAACAAAGATTTCTCCTCTGTCCTCTCCTTCTTCTAAGCTGTAACATACTAAAATAATACGGTAAAATCTAAAAATCATGGATTATTTGGTGAATATAGACACCACACTTTTAGACCACAGGCTGAACAAATCTGAATTCAAAATTTTCAAATTGACACTAGAATAGTTATATATTTTTAAATATGATCCCATCGTGATCCCAAATTGAATTTTGGTACAGATGTGGCTAGGAGCATAACAGGCACATGTGCATTTTTGGAAATTTTTAAATTAATACATTTTTTCAGAAATGCGTTTTATAATTTTGCGCTTACATGGGTAAAATATTAACAAAGATCCTCTTGTGACATATCTGGTGAAAGCCTTTACAGTTCTGAGCAGAATGGTGATTATTTTGTTTCTCTATCTTATTTCTAGCCTGAGTTAGGAGGAGAAATGTAAAGGCGGGAAGCACCAAAATTCACACTTTTTTTCTGAACTTTGAAAATAAAAAAAATAAAAAAATTTCTAGACTTTTTTTTTTTTTTCACAGTTTGCATTCTCTGACACGCTATTATCAAATAACAAAATCTTAAAAAAATTCAAAATATACATGTAAAAATCATTGGTTCACGTGACATGGAATGACAGTCTGTTAACCTTCAGCCACCACTCAAAACCTATCATGGTGCAGATTGAGGCTGGACTAGAAGTCTATCCTCTTCAGCAATATGCTCCACTTTTGTCTTGAAGAAAGCAAGGCACTGCTAACTGGATATAATGGGTGCTCATTTAGGTTTCCAAGCTGTCATACTAAATTAGAAGATGAACAAGGCGCAATTATGGTGAAGAATTGTTTTGTTTTTATTCAAAAATTGTGTTTTTTACTTTCCAGTTTGTAAATTACAAACTAGAAGCCATAATTTCTGAATAAAAAATAACCATAGTTGTAGTGCCACTTTTGTCTTGGATTAGTCTGTAGGCCATGTGGGCAATTCCACGACATGACCTAACATTACACTGGTCCTGCTCCCAGGACAGGGTCATATATGGCAACCAGGCCCCTTTTAGTTTACCTTCCAGGTGAATTAACAGGTCAGTGTGAAGGTACCGTTACACGGCACAACATCGTTAACAATGTTGCTGATTGTCACAGGTTTGGAGGCGTTCCAGCAACATCGTTAGGACGTCATCGCATGTAACACCGTGATTCAACAACGATAAGTTGTTAGATCGTTGATCGCAGGTTTGAGAACATGAACGATCCACCAACCTGCTAGATTGTTGTGTGTGACACCGTAATAACAATGTTGTTTACGACTTCGCCCATTCACAGCAATGAGCAGGGATCGTTTGCTGGGTTGTGCGACCGATACCTGCTCATTGGTGTGAATGGGCGATCGTTGGTGTGTCGTCCACGACATCTACGTGTGACATCTCACCAACGATGTCAAAATGATGTCTACAACGACCGCACACCCACGAGATCGTTGCAGACATCGTTCCAACGTCTGCCGTGTAACAGTACCTTTTAGAATGATGTGTTGGTGGAACCGGTGGTCACCAGAGTGTCTTGACAGCTGTTTTGCAACACGCCAATTTATGCTGGATGTTGCTTGTCCTATTTAGAGCTCTGGACTTGTCTGAGTACTTTTAGGATGTCACCGGTTGGCAGTTACACAGGGAGTAGCCAAAATGCATTGATCATAGCAGAAAATTTCTCAGAAGTCCATTTAAAGGGAACCTGTCACCTAATTTGAAGCCCCTACACTATCTCTAGCTGTCCCTACAGCTTCCTAGCAGCTCCCTATCTCTCCCTTTCTTATCTAAAGTGACCCTATTAAACATGTGTAAATTAAGTCTAAACTTACTGCAGTCCCCGTGGTTAGGGGACTGGGTAGGCGTGGCCACGCTTCCACAGCACTCCTCCATGTTGTAATGCACGCCCCGCTGGGCGGCATTATTCAGGGCCCTCTCTGCCCCCATGTCTTTGTAATCTGCCGCCATGTTTGTAGTTCTAAGCACCGGCCGGACGTCACTTCCGGCGCGGTGCATTATGGGGCCGATCACGTGACCGGCCCGGCTTCAGTAAGCGCATTGCGCGGAGCCGGGCGGTCACGTGATCGGCCCCATAATGCACTAGGGCCGATCACATGACCGGCCCCATAATGCACCGTGCCGGAAGTGACGTCCGGCCGGTGCTTAGAACTACAAACATGGCGGCAGATTACAAAGACATGGGGGCAGAGCGGGCCCTGAATAATGCCGCCCAGCGGGGCGTACATTACAACATGGAGGAGTGCTGTGGAAGCGTGGCCACGCCTACCCAGTCCCCTAACCACGGGGATTGCAGTAAGTTTAGACTTAATTTACACATGTTTAATAGGGTCACTTTAGATAAGAAAGGGAGAGATAGGGAGCTGCTAGGAAGCTGTAGGGACAGCTAGAGATAGTGTAGGGGCTTCAAATTAGGTGACAGGTTCCCTTTAAAGGGAATATGTCTTGTACAAAATGCTGTTACCCTGCAGATATGTTGTTAATCTGCAGGTTAATAGCAGTTTAAAATTGCCCAGTCACTGTACTGAAAGCCCAACCATTGGAAGGAAATTACCTTCATTCCTCCTGGCCGCCTTGGGGATTCAGTCATGGAGGCGCATC
This sequence comes from Allobates femoralis, assembly GCA_033576535.1. Lineage (NCBI taxonomy): Eukaryota > Metazoa > Chordata > Amphibia > Anura > Aromobatidae > Allobates > Allobates femoralis. Next base: position 335,101,943 of record JARQOC010000003.1, read on the forward strand.
CAGAGCAGTCTCAGTCATGCTGACTGACAGCTGGAGAAGCGAGGAGGAATAAAGGTAATTTCCTTTCAGTAGCCTGGCTATCAATACAGTGGCTGGGCAGTTTTAGAAAGCTATTAATCTGCAGATTACATCCCACAGCAGGCTAAGGGTATGTGCACACATGCCGGGTTAGGGTTGGTTTAGCTGTGTAAACCGCCGGTCGGTTTCCATAAGTTTTATGTAAATTTATGTTAATCCAAACCGACTTTTGGATTAACATTAAAACCTATGGAAACCGACACCCGCTGTGCACACACCGGCGGTTTACACATGCTCATCTGTTGCTAACCGCTGGGTTCCCAGCGGGTTAGCAACGAATTTGCATGTTCAATAAACCGGCCGGTTATGCAGCGGCTTCAAGCAGAATCATGTACTGCTTCCAGCTGCTGCATAAGCGCCGCCGCTAACCCGCTGTGCACCCGCCCTACACCCGCCGCACATACCCGCCAGGAAGCCAGTGGACGGCTGCAGAGCTTCCTGTCGGGTCCGCCCAGCCGCCCACCGGCACAAACCCGGCATGTGTGCACATACCCTAATAGTGTTTTATTTTACATGACTGGTTGCCTTTAATACCGTATATACTCGCGTATAAGCCGTATTGGGCTGAAAAGTCCACCCCTCGGCTTATACGCGAGGCAATACGGGACCCCCTCACTTTTTGGCGCCCCCACCACACATGATGGGGCCCCCCCCCCCCCCGCATGCAGCGCTGCGCATATACATTACCAGGATATCAGCTGTCACCCTCCGGTGGCGGATCGCGGCTCCGGGCTCCATCTTCAACTCTGTCTTCCTGCTTGTCACATGACCGGCCGGCCACAAAGCGGTCATCGCGACGAGCCCGGCGGCCACAAAGCAGGAAGACAGGGGAAGATGGAGCCCAGGAGCCGCAATCCGCCACCGGAGGGTGACAGCTGATATCCTGGTAATGTATATGCGCAGCGCTGCATGCGGGGGGGGCATGTATACCGCACTGCTGGGGCTGCTGTGTATACCCCTGGGGCTGCTGTGTATACCCCTGGGGCTGCTGTGTATACCCCTGGGGCGGCTGCTGTAATAATGCTGGGGTCTGTATATACCACTGGGGTGGCTGCTGTATACTACCACTGGGGGGGCCTGTATACCACACTGCTGGGGGCTGTATACCTGTGCTGGGGTCCACCCTCAGCTTATACACGAGTCAATAGGTTTTCCCAGGTTTTGGGGGCAAAAGTAGGGGGGTCGGCTTATACACGGGTCGGCTTATACACGAGTATATACGGTAATCTCTTTAATAGCATGTCAAAAATTGTAAGTGCGTATATTTCTGCAAGTGGCACTGATACTCCATAATGAATACATCAAGATGTTTTTATAGTCTTGTTAACTTTATTTTTTAAACATTTACATGTAACTAACATTTTTATCAATCCTGTGGTTGCAATTTCAATATTGAGGCGTGCATTTTTCTATTACCGTGCAGCCTACATTGTTAAAAATTATTATTCATATACATTATTCCAAAAATATAGGTCAATGAATTGCAAAGAGATGTATTCTCACTATTAAAATGTAATTTTTATTTATAATATGATTATTCCTTTTTAATATTATTTTTCAACCGGGAAAACCTTAGCAAATTAACTACTGCATGAATGAATAAATAAATAAATACATAGTGGATAATATACAGACAAATCTCTCAAAACTGGATAACAGCTGTATGATGAAAGTGTCTAGTGTAGTAACAAGGTTATAGTAGCATCAGCCAAAATCTTTTTCAAATGAATAGGAAAATAGATGTGGATGGTAAACCCAAATCCATAGGCTGAGCTAAAATAACATGCCGCCAGAAGATTTTTGAAGAGAAAATTATGGTCAAATTGTGGAGCGTTTGGGCACACAAGACAGGGAACAAAATTAGTGGCTGAACCAACCACCCTTGTCCCACTATGCATTTCAACAGCGGACCACTGCCTTCCTCAGGTGGAAACGCATAGTGGTACAATAAAGAGGTTGGTTCAGCCACTAATTTTGTTCCCTGTCTTGTGTGTCCAAGCACTCCATAATTTGACCACATTTTCTCTTCAAAAATTGCTAAATCTCCCTGGGGGTTGTGGCTGGAGCTGCTGGGTGCCATAGACGCTGTTAAATCACAGTGAAGGACCTGGATTGACGCAACATCCAATGACGTGTACATCACATGACCGGATGGGGTCCCCACATGACGTGAGCCTGAAGGAGAGCGGCATCCTTTACAACACCACCGAGGTTGTGCAGGGGTGCGCAACTGTCCCAGGTCAGAGGCAAATCCCCCTTTCATCCTAAATTGTTCCCACTAGACCATCGGGTGCTTTTAATGTGTGCACTTCTCCTCATGTCTTTTTCTATTATATGCCCCCAGAAGAAGCATAAGGAGAAATGGTACAGGGGTTAGAGCGCTACCTAAACCTGGCTGATTTCCCATTGCTAATATTCAGTGTAACTTTCCATTACATATATAGATGATGCATTTTATCCTATTTATTTACCTATATCGGTCTATATTGCCATATCCTCTTAGGTTTGCATTTTTATTTTTTCTCATTGTACTTGGCACTTGCAGTAAGGTCACGTTGGCTCAGCCGATGGATTTGTGTTTACTATCCACGTTTAATTTCCTAGCAGATTCTGGCTGATACTACTATAACCTTGTTACTGCACTAGACACTTTCATCATGTAGCTGTTAGGCCCCTTTCACATCAGCGGTTTTGCGGATTTGCAGCATATCCAGCAGATTTACTACCTCTGCCGCGTAACTGCTGCACTTGCAGCAAGCCCCATTCATTCTCTGTGGGAGTAGTGGCAGGTGTTGTAAATGCGTTTTTTGCCATGATCTTGCAGCTGTGGCAGGTCAAAAGAACGCTGTTAACTGCGGTGTTTTCACCTGCCGCAAGTGCCGAATTGCAGCAAAAACTGCTAGCAATTAAGAAAAGATGATGTGCAAACCACTGGGAACTCAGAAAAATACAAACTTTATTTAGTAAATGTAATGATGACACCACACAGAAAGTACACAGAACACTGTATTAACAACAATTAAAAAAGCAAACCACTTTTATATTCACGACTGGTGTGTGTAATAACAACACCCGTAGGGTCACCCCTATCAATACTCTGGGAGTTGCCAGCAATACTCAACCGGACCTATATGGGTAAATAGGACATGTCCCTGCACAAGATAAATGCAGTAGCCAATGCATTCATCAAATCTTGCCCAGAAATAAAAAAGAGCAAATACAGAGTGACTTATACAACAATCCCAAAAAAATTTTTGGACACACAACATCAGACCTGTATGTTGTATAAAAAGGTGCAAATGGCATAACTAAAGTGCTGCATGAAAAGGTGCAAAAATGCGTTCATTCATTTTGAACCAACAAACACATCAGTCCATAACTACCTGTCTGGTAAGGGCACCAAGCCCCAAGTTTAAGGTGGATAAGGGAGAACCAGAATGGGTTCAATGTTGGTTCAAGATGAATGAACACATTTTTGCACCTTTTCATGCAGCACTTTAGTTATGCCATTTGCATCTTTTTATACAACATACAGGTCTGATGTTGTGTGTCCACAACATTTTTTTGGATTGTCACTCTGTATTTGCTCTTTTTTTATTTCTGGGCAAGATTTGATGAATTTATTAATGCATTGGCTACTGCATTTATCTTGTGCATGACTGTCCTATTTACCCATATAGGTCCAATTGAATATTGCTGGCAACTCCCAGAGTATTGATAGGGGTGACTCTACTGGTGTTGTTATTACACACACCAGTCGTGAATATAAAAGTGGTTTGCTTTTTTAATTGTTGTTTAATACAGTGTTCTGTGTACTTTCTGTGTGGTGTCATCATTAAATTTACTAAATAAAGTTTGTATTTTTCTGAGTTCCCAGTGGTTCGCACATCATCTTTTCTTAATTGCTAGCAGTTGTCTGGATGTGTCCACTGGTTGAGCCGTTTTTTTTTTTTTTTTCTTGTGTAGTTTCGGGATATTAAAGTCTATGGTGCACTCCCTTTATAGTATAGAAATGAATTGCGGCAAAAAAAACGCATTTGCCGCGCCTGCTTCAGGTCCCTTAGAGAATGAATGCCGCAAGTGCAGCAGATGCTGTAAATCGGCAAAACCGCTAATGTGAAAGGGGCTTTACCCAGTTTTGGCTGTGGTCACACATGCCATAACGTTTTTCATAGAGTTCCTTTTATGAAATCCGTTGTTTTTTTTTTTTTTTTTTTTGTTTTTTTTTGGGTGCTTTTGGAGGCTCTTGTGCTTCCAAACGTTTTTTGGATTCTTTTTTTCTTGTGCCAAAAACCGACACTTAACGGATGGTGCCATTTAAAAAAACGGACTGTTTTTCCATAGGGCCCCATGTTATCAAAAACAGTCCTTTTTTTTCCAGCACCCAAAAACGTTGCTAGCAACGTTTTTTTGACCCTGGGAAGAGGTCTTCAAAAACGGAATGACACAAAGTGCCCCATCCGTTAACAGACCGTTTTATGGACTTGGAGAAAAAAAAAGACAAAATTTATCGCAAAAATGGATTGGCATGTGTGACCACAGTCTTTTGGAGATTTGTCTCTCTATTATCTACGTGTATATTTATTTATTCATGGAAGTGGTTTCTTTGAGGATTTAACTGTTTATTCCTTTTTAATTATATTTTTAATCATGTTCTGAATAAAAATTAATTATAATACGGAGCATATATCTCTTCGTGAGTCCTTGATCTATTTTCTTGGAATAATGTATATGAATTTGTTTTCAAGCTGGTATGCTTTATATTAGGATTAGATGAGAACATGATTGTTAAAAAATTCTGGATAAGCGATGAGTTTTTCTTTAAAGCGACAAATGTGGTAGAACAGACTACCCGTTTATGGAGCAGTCAGACATGGATAGCAGCTATCTTCTACCCATCCAAAGGGAGCATAACTGACTACTGCTTCCCATGACATCTGTTACTGTGACAACCACTACAAAAGTATTGGCGGCTTTTATCCACCAGCACAATTCTAGTAATGTAAGGATGTCAGGGCTGAATATAACTATTTGACCCTGAAAATCATTAAGTAACTTTCATAACAAGTGGTCAAAGTGCTGCTGTAAGATAGTGCAGTAAATGGGGACCTTTCAGAAGTCCATTGTCTACTAAGTCTTGCTGCCCACTTCCAATCGGCATATTCTGATGTATGACAGAGCACACTGTTACTTTGCATCATTCTAGTCCAAAGACCCAGGTAGCTCATACACCCCAAATTTCGTTTTCTGGGGGCTCAGACATAAGCTACAACAGTCATAAAACTTGGGTTAAATGCTAAGTGAAAATAGCCTTACTCCTGACCACTGTTCTTATAGACTGTGTACAACCACAGTCTTGATTAATTGGGGGGCCTACAGGCAACAATTACCCCTCTGACCAGGTTCCTACTCAGTTCTTAATAGTTATTAATCAGGTTAGTTTGAGAGCCATTGTCGTTTTTAAAACCGTACTGGCTATCACTCGTTGTTTTCTACCATATAGTCCAGTATGTAATCCTTTACAAGCGTCTTATATATTTTCGCAAAATGGATGTTAAACTGACTGGTTTATAATTATCTAAGAAAGACGGTGTGATGCCCAGGAAAAAAAATTAACATTATTCCTTCTAAAAGCCACCATTTCAGTCACGCTGCTGTACTGGCGCAGCTACTATCATCATTCACACTACTGTGGGCAACTACTATAAGCACGCCCCGTCTCTTTGACACCTCGTCAAGCAGCGCGTCAGAGCCGGTATGTCAGTCGAAGTGCAATGGTTTGTGTATTGCTGCCGCTCAGTGCTCTAAGCAATAATTGTAGCCATGCCACTGCCATGATGTCTTTTTGACTGTAAGTCAGAGGCTCCTGGGAGGAACAAAACATTTGTAGTGTAATCTGACATCTTCCCAGGTCAGAAGAACATGCTTCTTCCTGTGGGATGTGTAGGGTGCAACATAGCTATGTGTTGTTGCAAACACTTCTATCTTTCATCTCCTGGTATCAGTGTAAGGGAAAAAAGGAGTAAAGCAGAACAGTAAAGCAGAACTGTGTGTACAAAAACTACTAGAAAAAGCAGCAGCAAAAAGACTTTCAATGCCATAGACAAAAACCAATACTGCACTTGCAGGACGCAGTCAGACCCCACTTGTGTAGCAAGCCCAGGTGCAGGCTGATAAATCACCTCAACCTACAAACAAGGTGTGGGAGGCGGACTTGCCATGCAACTATGGGCCTGCATAGGGCTCCTTTCATATGATCATATGGTGCAGAATGTCTGAAAGCTACCCAAAAGCTCTGCTGCCTGCCTGTAATGGGCCGTACAGTACAATGTTTCTGCACCACTAGATAAATTGCGCCCCCTAGGGGCCCAACTACACCCTGAAATGAATAAAAAAGTGCATTCATTTCAGGGTGTAGTTGGGCCCCTAGGGGGCGCCATTCGTCTAGTGGTGCAGAAACATTGTACTGTGCGGCCCATTGCTCAGGCAGGCAGCAGAGCTTTTGGGTAGCTTTCAGACATTCTGCACCATATGTATCAGTGTGAATGGTGCCCTATGCAGGCCCATAGTTGCATGGCAAGTCGCCTCCCACACATTGTTTGTAGGTTGAGGAGATTTATCAGCCTGCACCTGGGCTTGCTACACAAGTGGGGTCTGACTGCGTCCTGCAAGTGCAGTATTGGTTTTTGTCTATGGCATTGATGGTCAGAACTGTGTGTAATCATAAATACCTATTGCAGCTCTTCTCATAGCAATTTTAGCTGAAATGGACTGCAGAGTCCTTGAAGTGCCTAAATAGTAGAAGGCCCCCAAAGGTGACCACACTTGTGAAATGACCCCCTTAAGGAATTTATTTCGAAGTGCAGTAAGAATTTTGATCCATGTAGTAATTTGCTGAGTTTTATAAAACTTGTCAGAATATGAAAAATTAGTTTTTTACACTATTATGCTTTAACCCCCAAATATTTTCACAATGGGTAATAGGACGAAATTAACACAGCATCTGAGTACACCTATACCCCATATGTGGTCAGAAGCTAAAGGTTGTACACACTGCAAATCTCTGAAAGGAACGCACGTCTCAGGTTTTTCATTTTCATCAGGCGCAATATGTAACAAATTCTGGGGTCCATTTTCAAAAATTTCTTCTGAGCACAGCGATACCTCATACAGTATATGTAGTCATACACAATAGGGGTACAAAGAAAAGGGCGCTGTTTGGTATTTGAAATCAAGATTTTCGTCTTTTCATAGGTTCTGTATTTTCTTTATATAAGGTCCTTGTCCAGAGGTGATTCTTAAGATGGGAAACATGTACCCTTTGTGCTAGTGTCCTTATTGGACTACTCCTGTGCTGATCTCTTCGGGACGTAATGTATCTTTGTATTAAGTCCTGGACATTGTACTGGTTCTTTCTATTGTTTTTACTGTTGAAAATTTCAATAAATATATTTACTGAAAAAAAAAGATTAAAAAAAAAAAAAAGATTTTCCTGAAGTAGCATCTACTTAGAGGTAGTCTGTTCATCTGTGTACAGTGGCATGCAAAAGTGTGGCCCCCCTCGGTCCAAATTACTCTTATTGTAAACAGTTAAGCAAGTTGAAGATGAAATTATGTCTAAAAAGCATGAAGTTCAAGATGACACATTTCCTTTAATTATTTTTTTTTTTGCCTAAAATATATTTTCATCTGTTACATGTTAAAAACTACAAAAAGGAAAATGGGTCGATAGCCAAAGGGTGCACAAACTTTTCCATGTGCCCGCTATGCATTTTTGCTGCGTCTTTCTTGGTGCAATTTTGCAGCAAAAACGCAGCACCTACAGTTTAATATTGAAGTCAATGTTATTTTCTGAAAGCTGTGCCCACTATGTGCATTTTTAGGTGTTATCTTTTAGATGCCAAAAACGCTGTTAGCGTATGCTATTGGCGTAAGTACCAGGGAGAGCTCACCAGTTCTACAGCACTGCCGCTAGTCCTCTCTAAACAATTTATGTACAGACCACAGACAGTACCCTGAGTGCTGAAGCTGAGCGGCTTTTAAGGGCCCTTTCACATCTGCGTTTATTTGAAATCGCGGCAGATGTTGTGAAAAAAACCGCATCTGCCACGATTGCCGCATAACCGCTGCACTTGCGGCGCGGTTGCGGTAATCCCCATAGAAAGTATAGGGGGACTTGCGGCAGGTGCGGCAAGTGCGGTTTTGCACTTGCGGCAGGTGCGGCCGCGAAAAAAACCGCGGCTGACCGCGGTTTTTTTCGCGGCCGCACCTGCCGCAAGTGCAAAACCGCACTTGCCGCACCTGCCGCAAGTCCCCCTATACTTTCTATGGGGATTACCGCAGGCCACAAGTGCAGCGGTTATGCGGCAATCGGGCAGATACGGTTTTTTCACCGCATCTGCCGCGATTTCAAATAAACGCAGATGTGAAAGGGCCCTAATAAAATTAAACCATAACCCGCCAAATACGGGGATCAGAAAAGTCTTGCTATTAACCCCTCCACTGCCAGGGTTGAATGTCACCATGTGTACACAGAGTGTACACATTATGGTAGCACACAACAGCACATTAACCCTTCATACTTCGGCTTTTATTAGCCGCATCTGCAGGCTCTGTGCTGACATGCAGCGCAGAGCTTGGAGAGGGGGTTAAAATGATGATTAAGCCCTATAACTTAAATCTTTTATCACCTGAGTTTTTAACTAGGATGTGTCAGCGCTACTGTGACAGCGCTGACACATTATGGATTACTGTACTGCCAAACCGGCACATTCAAATCAGCGGCTTTGAGAGCCGCTAAGTTTGAAGCGATTTTGACAGCACACTCGTGCGACTATTGCACAGTCTGCTAATGGCCACCCCCGCGAGGAAATCATGTGCAATCGCAGCATGCTGCGATTGCACTCACATTTCCATCACAATTCGAGTGTAAGGGTGCTTTCACACTACGATTTTTGCTTCTCCGATGCTGTCCGTTAAAAATCGGACATAATCGGATACATCGGTCCGATTTATTATCGGATAGGAAAATCACAAGGACCCTGGACGGACCCCTGCACCATGGACAGAGTAGGCACCCCGGTTTCCTTCACCCAGTACTGGACCCTGCTTGAACATGTTTGTGCCTGAGCACTGAACTCACCTCCTGTGGCCAGCAGCTTCTTCTCCTGCACGCTCCCTGGACAAAACAGCGGGAAAAGAGCTGTGGGAGGGCTGGGGGTGTGCTTTGGGAGCGGTCAGGGAATGTGGGAGCATGCTCAGTATCAAATTTCGGGGCCGATTTCGGCCCGATTTGCTCTCGCTTTCCGATTACCATTGACGCTCATTGTATTTTTTACGTCCTGATTTCGGGCCGATTCTACCCGATTTTGTAATCTGATGAAAAAATCGTTGCAGGCAACGATTTTTTCACCGGAAAAAAATCGGCAAAAATCTGGCAGAATCGGGTCGGACACAAATCGGCTGGCATTTAGTGCACAGCCGATTCGGTCCGATCCCCATAGGGATGCATGGGGTCCGAAAATCGGTCCGATGCTGTCCGATTTTTATCGGGCAGCATCGGAGAAGCAATAATTGTAGTGTAAAGCACCCTAACACGAGAAAATCACATGGATGTGACCTGCATCATTTAAAGATACAAGTCTGAGTGCATTGCGATTTTTTTTTTTTTTTTTTTTTCCCCTCCTCTTTATCTTCACGCATTACACTTGCGCAAGTCTAACGCTAGTGTGTTTCAAGCCTTAAGCTCCTGTCACACACGACACAACAGCAATCCTGACAACCGATAACGATCCTTAGGGATCGATGTTGCGTCACTTTGGGATTGCTGGTGAGATGTCAAACAGTCAGATCTCAGCAACGATCCGGAATGATAAGCGGTCGTTGGGAATTGTCACTCTCGGGCGTAGTATTGAAATCGTTGGTCGTTTTACCTTTCAAACACAGCGATGCAGCGTTCCCAGCAAGAGACCAACGACCTAAAAATGACCCAGAGCACTTTGTAACGATCAGCAATCTCACATTAGGGGCCTGATCGCTGCTAAGTGTCACACAAAGCGAGATCGTTAGCGAGATCGGTGTTACGTCACAATATCTAGGACTTCACAACAATCTCGCTAACAATCTTGTTATGTGTGAGGGGGTCTTAAGCAACTCCACAGCCCTGATTGATATACAGCAGGGGTGGGGAACCTTTTCTCTGCAAAGGGCCATTTGGAAATTTAGAATATCATTCGCGGGCCGTATAAATTTATTAACTTAAAAAACATTGCTAAACTTACATCTGCTGGCGGTGTCGGTGAGGAGAAACAGCTGATCTGACAGCTTTTTGAATGTTCCCGCGCCGACATCTCCTCTCTGTGTCGGCGCAGGAGATTCAAACAGCTGTCAGATCAGATGTTTCTGCCCGCTGACAACGGTCGGAGCTTACCAGGGGCCCGGAGGAGATCTCTGCCGCTGATCTCTGTCTCCGGCCCGCCTCCCGAGCGTGCCGATTGGCTGGCCGGGCTCCATAGTGATGTGTCCGCAGGCGGAAATTCTCCGCTGCTGACACATCATTATGAACAAAAATGACCCTGCTTTCACTGCGTTTGTGTCTGCATGCCCTCTGCATGCAGACACAAACGCAAATGTGAAGGTAGCCTAACCCCATTTCTGGGGCCTGAGGTATACTGCACATGGGTAGATAGAGCCTGAGGTAGACAGCACAAGGGTAGACGGAGCCTGAGGTAGACTGCACAAGGGTAGGCAGAGCCTGAGGTATACAGCACATGGTTACACGGAGCGTGAGGTATACAGTACATGGGTACACAGAGCATGGGGTACACAGCATGTGGGTACACAGGGCCAGAGGTATATGGCACATGGGTAGACAGAGCCTGAGGTATACGGCACATGAGTACATGGAGTTTGAAGCATACGGCACACTGAGCACAAGGAATACGACACATGGGTAAAATGAGCGTGAGGCATACGGCACTTGGGAACACAGAGCCTGAGGTGTACGACACATGGGTACACTGAGCCTGAGGCGTACAGCACATGGGTACACTGAGATGGAGGCATATGGCACACAGGTACATGGGGCCAGAGTCATACAACTCATGGGTACACAGAACATGGATACACTGAGCCTGAGGCATATGGCACATGGGTACACAGGGCCTGAAGTATAAGACACACAGGTACACAAAGTACAAGGTACAAAAAGAGATCTAGCAACACATCCAAATGAAGGTAGATAAAAATCAATGTGGACATATATGATTTTAACATGGCTTCACATGATTTTTATCTCCCTCCCTTGGCTATGTTTCTGGATGCAGCTCCTTCTTATACTGCTGACAGTTTTCTTCCCTGCACAGCCGACGATCACAGAGCAGACACTTTATTTATTTATTTACTTATCTGACACCTTTAGATTTACTCACTGACTTCCCGAGGTGGAGGAATTGTTTATTTAAGATAAGCAGGAGGTGATTGTAATCCTCCCGGGAGCTGAGCTGGACAGTGCAGAGGCTCCTGCTTCACAGAACACCTCACGCTGACTATGTTTCAGGTCGGAGACAATTCCGGCACGCACCGCTGCTGATTTAAAGGGACCGCGCTACAAATAAAAGCAAAGTGGCCACGGGCCTGATCAGGTAACATGGCGGGCCGGACCCGGCCCGTGGGCCGGACGTTCCCCACCACTGATATACAGGTAACCCCCAGTTGACTGCAGAAGTACTTCAGGAAGACTTAGCAGGCTGTGGAGTTGTGGGACATTGTTCTACTGTGCAGAGATACCTGCACAATTATTGCCTTCATGGAAGAGTCATCAGAAGAAAACATTTCCTGAGTCCTGACCATAAAATTCAGGTATGTGTGGTGAAAAAAAACACAACTAATGGCACAGAGAATATTTCTTGGGTAGCTGGAAGAATGGATTCAATGAAATTTCAACAAAGTCTTGATGCAAACATAACATTTAAAAAAAAAAAAAAAAAAGCTAATGTTGAAAAGAGAATGGCTTCTACAAAATAATAATCCTAAACACATCTCAAAATCCACACTAGACTAAAGCCCCGTTACACAGTAACGATGTCCCAGCGATCCGACCAACGATGGGGGTCGCTGGTGAGCTGTTACACAGGCAGACTCGCCAGCGACCAGCGAGAACGCTGGTATCCAGGGTAAACATCGGATAACTAAGTGCAGCGTTGTGCTTAGTTACCCGACGTTTACCATGTTACCAGCCTCCCAGCGTGTTCTGTGCAGCACTGGAAGGTCATTTATCATTGGTCTCCTGCTGTCGCACACGACGATGCTGGCCGCACAGCGGGAGGCAAACGATAAAATAATGGTCCTGGCCATTTTTCAACGAACTTATCGTTGGTCGTTGAAACGTGTCACTCGCAATTATGTCGTTTCGACGTCGCTGCAACGTCACAAAACCGGTGATGTTGCAACGATATCGTAGCGTGTAACAAGGCCTTTACTCAAAAGGCCCAAGATGAAAGTTTCACATTGGCCCTCACAGTCCGTGAATCTGAATATCATTGAAAATTTTTGCCTAGACCTCAAAAGAGCAGAGCATGCAAGATGACCCAGGAATCTCACAAACTAGACGACTTTTCCAAGAAAGAATGAATGAAAATCTGTCAAACACAAATTGAGACTCTTGGCTGGCTATAAAAAGCCTTTGTAAGCTACAGTACAAACCCATGCAGGATGTCCAAACTTTTACATCTGCCAATTTTCCTTTTTGTGATTTTTAAAATGTATAAGATGGATAAAATAAATATATGTAATATTTTTTTTTTTCCTAAAATACAAAGGCGCAATGTGTCATCTTTAATTTTCTGCCTTTTAGAGATAATTTAATTTTCAACCTGCTTAACTGTTTCCAATAACAGTAATTTTGATCATGGATGCCCACATTTTGCATGTCTCTATATGTACATATGTTGAATTGTCCACCAAATAACTGCAAGACAGAATCCCCCTAAAAATAAAACTTTTTCAAAATCCATATAAAAATGAGTAAGACAAGGCATTCAGTGCAGATACCTTATGGCCGCTTTACAAGTCCCAACATCGTTTCGATACTGGATACAACGGCACGGGAGCGCACACTTTTTGGGCAGAAATCCAAGATCGCATAGGAGCTGTCACACAAGGAGATATCGGTAGGCAACACAACTGCGATGTCTACACCCCCTTGTACGCGCGAACCAGGGAACGAACATTTAACATGGAGTGAATAGGGGAAGTTGCTCTCCAAGTCGGTGTTGGGCTGTAACACAGCACGATCCTGCCAGATCGTCCATCCAATATCGGCCAGTTGGAGAGCCTGCACAATTCCCCACCGATACCGTTTTGGCATCGTTCTTGCATCGAATTGGTCATTTACACCATACAACGCACGAACGATATCGGGGCCAATGCACGAACCACGTGACTTTTTATCGAAGTTGGACGACGATATCAGGACGTGTAAAGTGGCCATTACAGGTGTAAGTACCATAAAAGCATCAGATAAGGTTGACATGTCTTCAAACCTATGTGTTACTTAGTCATAACCTAGGTTGCCTCAAATATCACAAACTTTGTAGTCCCTTAAGGTACCTTCACACGCAGCAATATTGCTATGCAATTTCACTGGCAATTTACTGGTTGCTGTGAAATCATGGACACATTGTTCCATTTGTACACCGCAACAAAATAAAACAATGAGTCCAGGATTTCACTGCAACCAGCAAATTGCCAGTGAAATTGCCTGCAATATTGCTGCGTGGGACGGTACCTTTAGTAAAAACTTCACCACATCACATGACAAAGCCAGCAATGTGAGCAATGTTAGACTTTGTGGAGAAAGATGAGTTTAGCATTAAAACCCAATATGTTTCCCTGTTTTATAGGGGCTGTTCTCAATCCCCACCCCTTGGTGTTTGGTTAACCCTTTCCATTCTTAAAAATTAAAATTCAGATAGACATCATTTGAGTTACTTAGAAAGCTTGGTCTTTGGGAGTTAACTGTTTGGTTCGTTTGAGTCCCTTATACCATGTTAATCCTTTTTTGTTCAGCTTATGTATCGTACATCAGCTATGCCTCTCATAATGTGCACTGTATGCAATATACCACGTAAAAAGTATGGCTATAAATACATTAATATTCTATTCACTTCCATAAATTACCACATTTATTTATTTTGTTTTTTGTCATATATACATGATACACATTGATTAGTAAGTATAAAAAATTCCCCCTCCGATAACCTGTACTTGTATTGCATTTATTCTCGATTACCAAACTAGGAGACAACATTCCAGCTAGTGTGGGGTGACTTTTTAATGGAAAAATTTGTGATTTGATAAGTGATTGCACCAAGTACAGTATTCCCCCCCCCCCCCATAACATTGCTTTTTGACTAGCGTATTTTTCGGATTATCAAACACACTATTGTTTTTCCAAATGTTAGGGGAAAGTGGGGGGTGCGTTTTATAATCCAAATCTACAATGTGCTGTAGTGGGGGGGGCAGCTCTGGGGCGGTGTCCGCGCGCTGGTGCGGCCTGCAGGAGGAAGTGTGAGGTCATGTGCTCCAGCTCATTAGCCCCATGTAATATGCACTGCACCCACTGTCCATCACCTGTCCATCTCTCAGTGCTGAAACACTCACACATCTCAGGATGAGGGACATATGTGATTTGTACGATGCACACTGGTATTATAAGACAGACCCCATTTAACATTAAAAAGTTTTTTTTCTCTCCCTTGACCAAATTTGGGGTGCGTCTTATAATCAGGTGCGTCTTATAAAGTGAAAAATACGATATATCCTTGATTTAATAACATTCACTATTTTAAGTTGTGACAAAAAAATTGGCGTCTGCAGAGTATATTATTTCTTTTTAATTTAGTCTCGCTTAAATCCTGACATTTCTTCTGTTGTACAATATATTTAGCCTTCTTCAGTGTCCAATTTGGATAACTACATCTACTACTCAATCTAGTACATATCTTGGTTTGTTCCTAGTGATACACATTACGATATACCTAGGGTGATATGGTTATGCCTGTGATATTGTAATGCTTGAGACCTCATTTTGAAATGTACTTGTATCTAAGGGATTGGTGTCGGTAAATACATATTTCGCTTCACGCCATGAAGCAATAATATATTGAATAGGAGAGTGAAAATCTTGGGTCTGTGCAATTAAAAATTTTGTTAGCAAATCACATAAAGCAGTGTTATTAAAGCACTGTTGATACTGTTGCTCCTGAGCTACTCAAAAATAGACTATCCAGGAAAAATGATCCTTGCACCTGATCTTCTGTAAGGAAGCGATTGTATGCTTAGGGTCTCTCAAATGCCCAGGACATCTCATTAAGGTAGGCGCCAGCAAGGTATTTACCTAATTGTATCAATACTCATTTTAAAGATCCGATCCCAACAATGATAGATGTGAACCTGTCACCCCCTTCCCCTGAGAGCCTATTAAGCTAAAAAGCTACCTTCAGCAGCACCTATGCTGCATTTTGTGAAAGTGGATCTAATCCCCCAGGACACCAAAATAATCACTTTATAAGAAATAAGTTTAGGTCAGGGAGGTATTCTCCCCTCCCTATACCTAAACGCCTCGCTGCTGTTACCCCTCCTTCTCTGTTGTCCAGGACACTCCTCTTTCTTTGGAGCGGCGTTGGTGCCTGCAAAGTTCCCTCAGCTCTCGGGGCAACTTTGTGAGCTCTTCTCGAGGGCTCAAGTCACATGATATAGCGCAGGCACCAGATATCGTCCTGTGGTGTGTTATACTGTATGCACACTGTGGGGCTGAGAATCTGGCGAGGAGAGAACAGGCGCAGGCATGCTGTTTGCACAGGTGCTAGATTCCCTGCCCCTCAGTCTGCATACAGCATAAAACACCACAGGGTGGTATCTGGTGCATGCCCCACAGCTGAGGGAATTGAGCAGACGCCAATCGCAAAGTTAAATCACTTCTCTTATCTTCAGATGAGCTGCTGGTCGGCGACTTTATATACACATCTTAGCTGTTGAGATCTGCTTAGATGTGGGGGTAGGATGCGACCTCAGCACGTAAGCTCACATCAAAGGGTGGGAGGTGATAGAGAACTGATACAGCTTGCAATCTTAAAAGAAATTGGGTGAAGGTAGAGGCTGCTCATAGTATAGAGGCAGTGTACGCTTTTATGAAGAGTTGGGTTAACTATTTGCTTTATGCTAATGGTTCCGATGGTGAGAGCTTGAGCTTCTGATGGTTTGGAGTAGCAAGCTTCATAGTATAGGGGATGCAAAAGGAGGAATTCGGGAGATGATTGTGAGAGGATAAGAGCAGAGAAGGCAAAGAAGGGTTTTGTGAGGACCAGGGATGAGGCAGCAGGAGAGTAGGTCAGAGAATAGGCAGACAATGATTGTTGGCACCCTATGGGTTACCATGAACTCAAGAGTTTATATGAGTTTGTTGTTTAAACTGAGCAGGTATATGGCGGTACACTTTTTTATAAATATAATTTTATTTTTTTATTTCTATTGTTGTGTGTAAATTTTTACAGTTGGCTCAGTTAGCAAAAATGCATGCCAGATGGTTAAGCCAGACAGTACAAATGTGTTGCCAATAATGATTGTAATTTATGTACTTCTAGTGTTCGAGACTGAGAACATTCTTAGGTTATGGGCCTGTTCTATTTTAGTTTTTATGGGAAAAAATAGAATAAGGCCCCTTTCACATCAGCTGTAATCGCTGATCGTGGCAGTTGCAGTGAAAAAATTGCAACTGCCGCGGTTACTGCATAACGGCCGCACTTGCAGTTCACTTGCGGCAAGCCCCATGCAATGTCTATGGGCCTTGCGGCAAGTGCGGTATAGTTGCGGTTTCGGCACTTGCGGCAGATGCAGCCGCGATAGAACCGCGGTCAGCCGTGGTTTTTTCGCGGCCGCAAGTGCCGAAACCGCACTTGCCACACACTTACCCCAAGCCCCATAGACCTTGCATGGGGCTTGCCGCAAGTGAACCGCAAGCGCGGCCGTTATGCGGTAACCGCGGCAGTTGCGTTTTTTTCACAGCAACTGCCGCGATCAGCGCTTTACTGCTGATGTGAAATGGCCCTTAGGGCCCTTTCACATCAGCGTTTTTTTGAAATTCGCGGCAGATGCGGTGAAAAAAACGCATCTGCCGCGTTTAACGCATAACCGCGACACTTGCGGCACACTTGCGGCAAGCCCCATGCAATGTCTATGGGGCTTGCGGTAAGGGTGCGGCAAGTGCGGTTTTGGCACTTGCGGCAGGTGTGGCCGCGAAAAAAAAAATGCTGTTAGCCGCGGTTTTTTTTCGTGGCCGCACCTGCCGCAAGTGCCAAAACCGCACTTGCCGCACCTGCCGCTAGTCCGCCTATACATTGTATGGCGTTTGCCGCAACTGTGCCGCAAGTGCAGCCGGTATGCGGTAATCGCGGCAGATGCGTTTTTTTCACCGCATCTGCCGCAATTTGAAAAAAAACGCTGATGTGAAAGGGCCCTTACTGGTATATACAGTACTTGTTTTTTCAACAGCTTGCAGAATTTGAGCAAAGAAGAATTCAAATATATCTGTTTTCTTTTAAAATATGTTGCAGTAAAAATTATCTAATTATGATCGGCTTTATCAGTTTTTATTTTTTTGTCCGTTTGCATTTTGTAATTTAGGAGGCTTCTTATCAACCTGTGCCAAAAATGTGCAACTGGAACATTTTCTCCTTCCTGTACACGGCCCTTGATCCAGTGCTGCTCTTTATGACAATCGCCATAAATCACTAAATCTGCTTCTAGGTAGGACTAGAATTTCACATTAACTGAAAGAGCAAAAAGTTTATAACTGAGACAATATGTAAGGGTTTGCTGGCTTTATAAAGCTCAGTTTGAAAGCAATACGTGTTGTGATGTGGCTGCAATGGTTTTCACGATGTACAATGTCTCTATGCTAAGCATTGTTTTGGGGACACTGCTGCCTGTGGGTGTAGGGGAAACAGAAGCCTATTATAAACACTTAATCGTTGGCATTTATGTACAAGCATGTACAAATTTGTAAAGCCTTGTTCATGAAGCTAAACTAGAAATTGTACTGATTTAATTGCAACTTGTATTATTTACAGTAAAAATTCTTTAAAATATAGTTGGTGTCATGACCACAGATTCTAATCTGATCAGCTGACATGTGTAGCTAACAGCACCGATCGGATCAGCAATCCGATTGGTGCTGTTAACACTTTAGGTCAAGATTTCAATTGCTGACATTGCAATTATAAGCGTAGCAGCGGGGATCATGCTGTTCCCTGCCAGCATTAAAGGTCCCGTGATATGATCACGGGACCTCGATGCATCACCATGACAGCCCGCGGTCCTGTAAGGACCCTAAATGCTGTCATAAATCACTTCCAGTGGAAGCCCGGCAAGCACCAGCATCCACAGAATATGATCATTTATCGGTGGTCCATGATAGCACCCGAACAATACAAAGATCCACCCTCTAAGGACAGGGAACCATTTGGATTTAAAATGGGCGGTTCCTCTACCCTCGTTAGTTGATTCCCTGTCATTGAATGGGGAGCCTAAGGAATGGTAGTTCCAGAAGATTGGACCCCTACAAGGGCCATACCTGAGCCAAGGCAGCAAGGAGGCTATGTGGCAGGAGCTGATCCCCAGTAAGTTGGCCTGGACGCGAGCGCGGGATAGGCTGGATCGGGCCCTGTGAGCTTTGGGCACCAGGGTCGCGGCTCACAGGTCTGTGGAGGCTTTATTCCTGCAGGGCTCGACTGCACCATGTTGTGGATGGCATCCACTGGGCGTCCGTGGCTGTGCACATGCCCGGACAGCCGTAAAAGGCAGATTGTGTGCCCAGTGCGCTGGACTTCAGAGGGTGTGTCCTTGACGTCACACGTGGCAGCGCTCGCTGATTGGTGGACGCCGCACCCAGGGTTGCTCACGTCAGGGGGCGGCCCCGATGTCGAATGCTCCGGCCATGTTGTGTACCTGGACTTTAAGGTTCAAGCCTGGAGGCAGACTGCTGGAGGCAGTGGCACAGAATTAAAGGCGGGAAGTTTCAAGTGGAGTGCTTGGTGCCTCAGTGTTCCATTTCGCTTTCTGCCTGCATCAATACTCCAGACAAGCAGTGCTTCTTGTAGCAGCATGAGTGGGACGGAGGCTCCAACTGAGTCTCAAAAGAAGTCAAGGTGCAGCAGCAATCACTCTTCCCACAAGACTGCCAGAAGAGATTTGTCACAGGACAAGGATCCTTCCCCGGCTTCAGTACCTCTTCACATCTGATGAGTGAGAGAACTCCAAGAATGTCATTTTATTGAATTACTCTGTTCTGTGTTTTCTCTTATCTTAGACTCAGCAGAAATCTGGGAATTCGACAGCTAAAACTAAACATTTACAGTGTAGGCTCTGAATGTGTGCATTCCCGCTTACCTGGGCAAAAAAGTTAATGCAGAGCATGTATAAAACAGACCATCACGGAAGAATCACTAAGTTTTTCTTCCAACCTGCAATCCTTCATTAGGTCCCAGGTTGAGGATGCCTTTAGGTCCTTTTCTCAGGGACCGCTGCGGTCTTCTTCCTCTGTGTCTCCTCAGCCCTTGGTTGAATCTGATAAATCAGAAGGGGAGTGTGGGTCCTCAGGAGCATTTTCAGCATCCTCTTCTGATGGCGAATCCAGTAGAGGATGTAGGTGGCCTGGTTAAGGCTATCTGATCCACAATGAGGATTGAGGAGAAGTTGCAGCCATCTATGTTGGACTTGATGTTCAGGGGCTTGGGACAGAAAAAGTGTTGTCCCTTTCCTCTGGATGCGCAACTCCAGGATCTGGTTAGCAGAGAATGGAAGAAACAAGATAGGAAGGGTGCCTAATATTCTAGAGTGCAAATATCCTTTCGAGGAGGCTTCATGTTCCTCTTGGCATAAGGATTTAAACTAAGAGTGAGAAGCACCACAATTAAGATAAATAATTAGGTAAGGTGTTCACCATGCGAAGGTATAAGTATTAATGTGGAGAAGGAGACTTGGCATATAGCCAGAAAATGGAAGCACACTAATAGGTGAAAAACAGATAAAAGGTTTGAGACCTAAGCGGACAGAAAACAATCTAAAAACAATTAAACAGCTGGGGGGACCCAAGTGTGATAATCATCATGGCAAGGTTTTCACAATAAACAGGGAGACCCGGCAAGTTGTAAGAGCAATACAGAATGTTAAACAAAATATGACAAATAATTGTAAAGTGTTCAACCAATGATTTAAGCCATAAACATTATCATGATTGTGGGTGACAAATGGTACCACTTGTTGTTTCCTAGTGCATAGCAAAACATGGGCTCAAAGGCTGGGTGGCCAAATATATAGTCTAGTCCACTGTATGGTAAATAGTTCAGGGACTTGGAGCATACAACCGTGGGCCCTAGATATAGACTGTCTGGCAAGATACAGCACAGTATGCCTCCACAGTGTATATAAAAAGCATCCAAGAAATAAGTTGAGCACTGAAATGAATGGCATATAAGGTTGATTGACCAATGACTATCTGCCTGAGTAGATAAAGTAGTGCTGCTAGTAGTAATTACCAATATTGGTTGGCCTATATTTGCAAGTATTATGAAAGGGGTATAATGGTAATCAAGGAGTAACACCAATAATGCAAGAAATACACAAAAGCCCAACCTGGTATATTAATGCACATATACAAAAAGGCTAAGTAGCAGCAGAACACCCAAACACGAGTCAGGTATGGAGCTCAGACCAAGCCCTTTACAGATAATTGGGCTGCTGACCACCACCAGTGTGGTAAAGCAGGGGTAGGTAACCTCAGGCCCCAGGGCCGAATGCAGCCCTCGATGGTTTTTCTGCAGCCACTGTGCAGATTCCTGGGGACTGCAGTGCTAAGGCTGGCAGACGCATTTTGCCGACTGTATGCCCTCTAAATCCAGCTCTCCAGTGATTTCTATGCCCCAGCCTCTGCCTCCCCAGTGAGGTGTATGCTCCCAGCCTCTCCTGTGATGTTTAGGGCTCTAGCAAACCTGGATAAGCAGTTGAGAAGCAACATGACCAATATCACCCAAGCCACAGAGAAGAAGCCTCAGCCACCACAGTAGGGGTGAGTTGATTGTTTAACCAAATATAGCGGGTAATTTTCAAGTTGATAATTTTGAACGGCCCCCGAAGGATGGTAGAAATTTCCAAATGTCCCTCTGCAGACAAATGGTTTCCCGCCCCTAGTGGTAAAGGATCAACAGGCATGAACACATTATAAATTGCTGTACCATATGTTAAACCACAGATCAATTAATCATTGTGGTGTTATAAATGTGATTGCAGCTAAGAGCATAAGCAGTCATATGATCAAGTCAATGCAGATAGTTAACACAACTGTGTCCAGTAGGTCAGGTCAGAGGGATTATGAGCATCCAATAGGTCACGCATATAGTGCCCCCCTTCCCCCCAAGCAGAACCCTACCCCACGCGTATAGCTACCGGGATGGTAGCTTTGTCAGGTAGGGGTAGGGTTCTGCTTGGGGGGGCCCCCCCTAGATGTGTGACCTATTGGATGCTCATAATCTCTCTTACCTGACCTACTGGACACAGTTGTGTTAACTATCTGCATTGACTTTACCATATGACTGCCTTATGCTCTTAAGCTGCAATCACATTTATGACTCCCCAATGCATTCTTGCATTATTGGTGTTACTCCTTGATTACCCTTTCCTAATATTAGCAAATATAGGCCAACTAATATTGGTTATTACTACTAGTACTAGCAGCACTACTTTATCTACTCAGGCAGATAGTTATTGGTCAATCAACCTTATATGCCATTCATTTCAATGCTCAATTTATTTATTGGATGCTTTTTACACACACTGTGGAGGCATACTGTGCTGTATCTTGCCAGATGGCCTACATCTAGGGCCCACTGTTGTATTCTTGAAGTCCCTGAGCTATTTACCATACAGTGGACTATATATTTGGCCACCCAGCTTTTGAGCCCATGTTTTGCCTATGCACTAGCAAACAACAAGCGGTACATTTGTCACCCACAATCATGATAATGTTTATGGCTTAAATCCTTGTTTGAACACTTTAAAATTATTTGCCAGATTTTGTGTAACCTTCTGTATTGCCCTTACATGTTGTCAGGTCTCCCTGTTTATTGTGACAACCTTGTCATTATAATTATCACACTTGGGTCCCCCCAGCTGTTATTTTAATTTTTATATTGTTTTCTGTCCGCTTATGTGTCAATAAAGCTTGTATCTGTTTTTTCACCTAAAAGTGTGCTCCCATTTTCTGGCTATATGCTAAGTCGTCGTCTCCTCTTGGCATAAGGCACACAAATTGGAAGTGGCAGTGGCAAAAGCTTCTAAAAAATATTCTTTGCCATTTGAAGATGTGGGCACTTTAAAGGATCCCCTAGACAAAAAAGTTGACCAGTTCCTTTAAAAATACTTGGGAGTCATCAGCGGGTGGGCTGAGACCAGGACTGGCCGCAATCTGTGCTGCCAGGTCTCTGATGGTCTGGTTAGACCAACTAGTTTCCCAACTGAAAAGTAGGGTTTGTAGAGAAAAAAATCTAACATTTCTTCCCGTTATGCAAGGGGCTGCAGCATTCCTTGCAGCCGCAGACTCCACCATGTTGACAGCAAGCTCCGCAGCTGCCTCCAATGCAACTAGGAGGGCGTTGTGGTTGAAAGTGATTTACAGACAAAGAATAAATTGAGCCTCCTTCCTTGCAAGGATGAATATTTGTTTGGAACAGCCCTAGACGACATCTTGGAGAAGGCAGGGGATAAGAAAATATTTCCAGAGCTGTCTGTTTTTTTTTTTTTTTTTTTTTTTTTTGTTTTTTTCTTTTTCCTTCTTTTTAATGGCCCTTTTGGAGTAGACTATATTCAAGGAAGTGTTCCCCGAAAAAAGACCAGTCCAGTTGGTCTGATCGGAGGAAAGGTGAAAATGTTCATGTTCAAGGGGTCCTCAAAGTGACGCTCTTCCACAGGTGGAAGATCGGCTCTCTCACGTCCTTCCAGCCTGGGCTCGAATTTCATCAAGAACTTGGATTTTAGACCTCATAAAAACTAGTCAAAAGCTTTAGTTGCCAAATCTTCCTCCATGCAGATTCCTCATCACTCCTCCCTGCAGATTCCTCATCACTCCTCCCAGAGCATCTCGGGTCAAACAGTGGGCGCTGAAAAGAGAGATCTTCAGTCTCTTGGACAAGGCAGTCCTAGTTCGGGTTCCAACCCAGGAAGAGGGGACAGGGAATTACTCTCCCCTCTTCCTGGTAAAAAAAAAAAAAAAAAACGCTGTTTTCAGGACTATTTTGAACTTGAAAAGCCTGAACAATTACCTGGAGGTTCCAAATTTCACAATAAAGTTGATTGGGTCTGCATTCAGCATGCTCTTTCCAGGTTGCCACATGGCAGTGCTGGATTAAGACTTATATTATGTTCCTATGTGAGTCCAGTTCCAACAGGAACTCCGGGTGGCGGTTCAGGTGAACTCCCAAGGCCAACATTTTCAGTATCAAGCCCTTCCATTCGGCATAGCGATGGCTCTCGATGTCCACCAAGATAATATCAGAAGTGTCGGCTCACCTCAAGGATCAGTGTCCTCATTGTACCATACCTAGATGATTTTCTGATAATCGGGAAATCGGCTCAACATTGTTCAGACCAGGTCCTCAAAAATGTTGAAAAAGTTGGGTTGGTTCATCAATGTGGACAAATCCAAACTGACTTCATCAACCTCTCAGATTTCTTCTATGTCTCCTATTGGACTCAACCATACAGGAGTGTCGTCTACCACCAGACAAGGTGAAGAACATCCAGACGCTTGTCTTAAAACGCCTTGGACTCACCAACCATGACTCTTGAAATGGGCCATGTCATTACTGGGCTTTCACAGCTTGCATACCAGGAGTATGTTGGGCCCAGGCCCATACCAGGACTCTGCAGTGGGACATTCTCAAACATCTGGAAGCCCTAGGTCAGAATCTAGAGGGCAAACTGACTCTGCAACCAGCTACTCTACAATCTCCGCTGGTGGTTGGATGATTCAATTCTGTCCACAGAGGTTCCCTGGTGGTCCCCCGCTACAAAGGTGGTCACAACCAATTCCAGTCTCTAGGGTGGGGAGCCCAGTTAGATCAAGAGATACTTCACGGGGGATTGGTCAGGTTTTTTTTGAAGGACGGTTCCTCCAACATGAAGGTATAGTCACACAAGGCAATTTTGTAAGCAATTTCACTGGCAATTTGCTGGTTGCAGTGAAATCATGGACACATTGTTCCATTTGTACACGGCAACAAAATAGAATAATGTGGCCATGATTTCACTGCAACCAGCAAACTGCCAGTGAAATTGCTTGCAAAATTGCCGCGTGTGACAGTACCTTGAGAGTGATAGCTGTAGAACGTGCCTAAGGGGCCTTTCATACTTGCGGTTTTTTCCTGATTTGGAAGATCAGGAAAACACCTGATTCTTACAGGATTCATTTTTTTTGCCCATTCTCTTTAATGATTTCAGGAGAAAACATAAAGGAACAACATTCTACCTGACAAAATTAAAGTGAGTGTGCAAAATACTGTAAGAATCAGGTTTTACCTGATCTTCCAAATCAGGAAAAAACCGCAAGTGTGAAAGACCCCTTAGCAAGGTTTCTACCAGCATTAAAGGGTCATCACATCAAAGTCCTGGCCCACAATCTGGTGTCAGTTGCTTATGGTGGCTCAAGTGGTTAGCACTGTAGCCTTTGCAGCGCTGGGGTCCTGAAGGTCCTGGTTCAATTCCACCAAGGACACTAAGGACAACATCTGCAAGGAGTTTGTATGTTCTCCCTGTGCTTGCGTGGGTTTCCTCCGGGCACTCCGGTTTCCTCCACATTGTAAAGACATACTGATAGGATGTTTAGATTGTGAGCTCCAAGAGAGACAGCATTATCATGTATGTAAAGTGCTATGGAATCAATAGCGCTATATAAATGATATTATTATTATTATTATATAACCACCAGGTAGGAACACAGTCCAAAGTACTCATGGGGGTGACAGAATGTATCCTCTTACTAGCAGAGACACACCTAGCCTCCTCCATATCTGCAGTACAGCCTGAGGTGGTCTCTACATTTCGCCGGTCACAAGAGATTGTTTTGCCTCCTTTTTGCAGTAGCCCTACAAATGATAAGGAACTTTGATGACACTCCTCAGATGTCAAACCCTGTTTGGAAAGATGCCTAGAGGCAGTAAAGGGCCTGTCACACGTGTCAATGTCGCCCGCAATATCGCTCATGCGTCACAAATTATTAATCGCCTGAGCGATGTGGAATTATCGCAGGTAAGATATCACACGCGTCAATATGACCCAGCGATGTGGTGATGTCGCCATCTTGCGAGCGATTTTATTTAGTCGCTTGTACGTTGTCAAAATAGAAAATACGTCGCTGAGTTTAGTGTCACACGCAGCGATGCACAAGGTCTACTGAGCGATGAGCGACAGGTTTTACATCTGGCAGTGAAACCTGCGATCAGCGACATGTCGCAGGTTGCATCGCTTGGTCACACGCTTCAATGTCGCTCCTGCGTCACTTTTATGTCGCTCGAGCGACTGAAAATCCGTGACGTACGAGCGACATTGACAGCGATATCGACGCGTGTGACATCCCCTTTAGTCCTTGGAGGAGATACGGGTCCCTTTTTGTTTGGCTCCAGAGACAGATGAAAGGTTGTAGGACCTTGTGAGGCAGTGAGTGGAATCATATGCGAGGGTCGATATGTGTCCCCAAGAATGCACACCAAAGCATATTGAACCCACTAGAGGGTGTTACAATGACATGCTTGCCTGTGATTGTAGGTCAGTGGGACGGGCCACTCCCTCCAGCCCGGGTTTTGCAGGAGGCTCATGGCAAAAGGGTTTTGGTTTAAAGCCTTCATTTAAAGTGGGGTTTTTTTTTTTTCTTCTGTGTGTGTGTTTGGAGAGAGGGAGAGCTGCAGAGCAGGAAGCTCCTTGCAGTGCAGGCCTGTGTCATGGTGCAAATGGGTCTATGAAGAGAAAGTGACTGGGGGCCGTAGAGTGAAACAGCACAGTCTCCTCTCACAGCAGCAGGTTTACACAGACTGTATGGTTTACCCGACTGCGATCCAGAGGACATCTTTGGCATTTTAGTTGTGAGTTTTGCTAATAAAGCAGTTTAGTTGAACGTCCGTGGGTCACTGCCTCTCTACCGCCCAAGTTGAACATCGCCGAACTACAGTCTCTAAAGCAGGAGTGGGCAGCTCCAGGCCTCGAGGGCCGTACACAGTGCAGGTTTTCTGTATATCCTTTAGCATTTGACAGTTGCTAATTCAATCTCCTGCACAGGTAATGATTCCAACTGTCAAATGCTAAGGATATCCCGAAAACCTAGACTGTGTGCAGCCCTCGAGGCCTGGAGTTGCTCACCCCTGCTCTCAAACCACATTAGCTCGTTTGGTTAGGGAGGCTATTGGCATGGCCTACTCTGCAAGCAGCAAAGAAGTGGACAAGAACCTCAGAGCTCATTTGACAAGGGCCGTGGTTACTAGCTGGGCTGAAAGGTCAGGCGTATCAATCGATCAAATCTGTAGAGCAGCGACATGGTCTTCGCCTTCTACAGTCAACAAGCATTATTGACTAGATCTCTCTGGTGCTGATATCACTTTTGGGAGTAGGGTTCTACAAGCTGTGGTCCCTCCCTAGTTCTATGTTTCTCTGTAATTCTCTTGTTAGGGTGCTGTCATGAACGACCAATAAACACGGAATTACTTACCAGTAATGTGTTTTTGACATGACAGGACCCTCATATTCCCTCCCATTGTTGAGCGTTCATCATTTTTTCTTCTAGTCTTTGTTTTACACATGGTGTTCGGGGATGTGGTTGACTAACGATATTCCGGAGGTCTGTTTTCAGACGCTTAAACCAACTGACGAGGGGAGAGGAACCGCCCCTTTTAAAACCTGATGGCTCCTTGTCTTGGAGGGCAGATCCCTCTCTTGTTAGTTTTTTCGGAGTCCATGACACCCTGTTACTGGTAAGTAATTAATTACATGTTTCTCCTTTTCACAGATTTGGATCAAGCATGTCTGTGAACACTAGAGGCGAATGAACAGTGTAGTGCCAAGGCTCCCTAAGATGCAGAATAAAAATTTTAAAAAATATTAAACATAAAAAGAAAACATAAGTTTAAATCACCCCCCCCCCTCCTCCCCAGCTATTGCTGTCCGTAGCTGTAGCTTTATAATACCAGCCTAATCGTCCCTGTCTGAGCTCATAGTGTAATATGAAAGGTGAAAAAAAAAAAAGCATTTATAAACTTACATTTCCTTATGTAATGAGTCCGTTTGGCAGGTTAACAGTTAACATTTCAGCCTTATGTTAGAACATGTTGGGAGACCTGATGTGATGTCATAACCATGTGACTATTAGGTGGAGCTAAGTCCCTATAGGACATAATACGTTTGCTTGCTTAGCTCTGCCTGCTATGGTCACATGATTGTTACATCACACAGGACCTCTAACCATGCAAGTTAATAGTGAGTTAATTATTATCATGTAGGACAGTCTCCCTCCTCCAAGGTGGGGACTGAAATATAAGTGTATAAAGACTTTTTTTCACCTCTAGCATTACACTATGAGCTCAGACAGGGATGATTAGAATAGTATTATAAAGCTATAGACAGTGATAGCTGGGAGGGTATAAACCACCTGACAGGTTCCCTTTAAATACACATTTTTTATTGCCAGGTTCAGAAATACCCAAACTATCAAAATATAAAATCAATTAGATCTGTAAATTGCTTAACAGAATAAAAGTTATTAAATAATTTTTTTTGGCCACCACAACATTGTAATAAAATGCAGTAACGGGCAATGAAAACATTGCATCTACCCAAAAATGGTATAATTAGAACCGTCAGCTCAAGCCACAAAAACTAAGCCATCACACAGCACCAGATCATGAAAAATGAGAACGCTACGGGTTGTGGTAATTGGCGCAAAAGTGCAAGTCTTTTTCTTTAAAAACTTCTGAATTTTTTTTTCACTACTTGGATAACAGTAAAAGTATACGTTTGGTAGCTATGAATTCGAACCGACCCGTGGTATCAAACCAACATGTCGGTTTTACCATATAGGTAACATGGTGAATAAAAAATCCAAACATGTAATTCCACTAGGATTACAACGTGTGGGCTGAGCACTAACTCTATTAGATTATGACTTCTAATGAACAATGTAACCCAATACTTATTTAACCCTTCTTTGGGATGTTTATTAACACAATTCGTGTATCACAATTTGAGTTTGACTAGTATAATTTCTATACACTTAAAACTAAAAGCAAAGGTTAAAATGAAAATATATTAAAATGTTTACAAATGGTATACAATTCGAACCCTCCTATATAAGGGTGCTCTGAGGGTAATTAACGATGGTTGTAATGTACCAAGTCCCTGCAATGGGGTTTCTTAAAAATCA
Organism: Allobates femoralis; assembly: GCA_033576535.1. Lineage (NCBI taxonomy): Eukaryota > Metazoa > Chordata > Amphibia > Anura > Aromobatidae > Allobates > Allobates femoralis. Next base: position 335,130,534 of record JARQOC010000003.1, read on the forward strand.
AGTGACTTCTGATAATCCATGCATGAGTTTTGTATCACTCTTGCAGGGGTAGCTTCTTCAATGCTTGTGCCTAGTCTTGTCACAGGATTGCTTGTCCGCATTCCTTTTTTAGTTTTCTGTCTGGGGTGATGGTTTGTGGAGGATCTACAAAAGTAACGAAATGCAGTGTGTGTTTGTTCCTCCTGTAGGGTCGTTCTTACCTTCTAGAAGTAATGCCTATATCCTATCGTTGGTTTGGAGAGATGGCTTCTACCCAGGGTGTACGAACATCAAAATATTTTATGTTCAATATATTTTTATTGAAAGACACATAAATCTGGTACAAAGACCGTAACAACATTAGGTCTAACCATCAACCGAATAGTTATCCTGAACTAGGAATTGTATAACATTTATGGGCCAACAGGGCCTCAAGAGTAACTGTCATAATAAAGAAAAGACATATCAAATCAAAATTTGAAAGAGACTAGAAATTTTCTATAGTAAACAAAGAAACCAAATGACACAAATACAAACCAACAAAAAAGAGGGGGGGGGAGGTGAGAGGTAGAAAAAAGAACCTCTATAAAAGAAGCAACACAAAAATACAGTGTATTAATAGGGCATCCAGTGTTGGGTTAAAGTGCATATAGCATTAGTGCATTTACCTTTGGAGGTGGCTGGAGAGATCCTAGTAGTCCAGTCCTAACACCCAAGTCCGTGCGCCCCAATGCGCATATCTGTCACTCCATCAGGTAAAATGCACTAATGCTATATGCACTTTAAGCCAACACTGGCTGCCCTATTAATACACTCATTGCGAGTGTGTAGTGTTAGACTACTGCATATATGTAGGGTTATGAGGGTGTGGAGGATAGACAAATAATACGTTGGAAGGTGGTTAATTGACAATAGAGTCCAGTATCATCTAGGACTGAGCATGTCACTACACTGTGTTACCTCTCTTTGTATGAATGATTGCTACCATACTTAAGTGGTCATATCTCGCAGATGGAACGATATTGGTCTATACTTAGATGTATATATAATTATGTGACCTCTGCCATATAATTTTTAAACAGTTCTATTTACCCTGTTGACTGTGGTTGTAAAGCACTATTGTACTTTATCTTGCACCTTAATAAAGTTGAATTTATAATATTCATGAGTTGTGTCGCATAAGTTTGTTGTTGATATAGTTGTGGGAAAATGTTATGTGGACAGATGAAACAAAAATAGACCAGTTTGGCAATGCACAGCAACAGTTTGTTTACAGAGGACACAATAAGGTTTATAAGGAAAAGAACACCCTACCAACAGGCATGGTGGAGGATCCATAATGCCATGGGGTTGCTTTGCTGCGTCTGGTACTTGAGGCCTTGACCGTATCACAGGAATCATAAAAGTGGAGAATTATAAGCTTTTGGAGCAAAATGTCCTACCCAGTATAAGAAAACTTGGTTTAAGTCAAAGATCATGGATTCTCCAGCCAGACAATGACCTAAAGCACTCATCTAAAAGTACACAGGAATGGTTGTAAAAGAAGAAAATGGACTGTTTTAAAATGGCCAACACTGAGTCCTGCCCTCAGTCCCAGTGAAAATCTTTTTTTTTTTAGGGTGAGCAAAAATCTGCCACAAGTGAAAAAAGAAACCTGCAAACATTCAAGACCTTGAATAAACTGCAAAGAAAAGTGGGTGAAAATACTAGCTAAGAAGAGAAAGAAGTTTATAGATGACTATAAATAAATCATTTGGAGGCTGTCATCGATGCCAAACCTAGTATTAATTAAAGGTTTATTGCTGCTTCTTTCCCCCCTGTAGTGCAATCATTCACGCCCCGATGGGCGTGATAATCCTAGTGGAGCATCATCTTCCCCCTCCATGGGCGCAGATTAGCCTGTATGACGCTAATCGTGTCATATCCGGCTATCATGACCTCGCGATGCGCATTGCGCATGCGTGCGGTTACTTTACAGCAGCTTATCTGTGATGAGCTGCCGTAAAGTAACCCTACGCATATACAATGCACATTGCGAGGTCGTCTATACACCTAATGGATGTACCGACGTCATGATAGCCGGATAAGACACGATTAGCTTCATATCGGCTAATCCGCGCCCGTGGAGGGGGAAGATGATGCTCTACACACCCATGCTTATCACACCCATCAGGGCGTGAATAATTGCACTACAGGCGTGGGAAAGAAGCCACAGGGAACGCCCTGTGTGACTTCTCAAGACATCAGAAGTCACAGATCTAGAGGTATATAAAGCACTTTTATAAACATTCAAAGCACACAATTTTTACACAAAGGGATAGGTATAATAGCATAATGATGGTGTAGGGACAGGTATTAATAGGCTGGGGGGTGACTTTTAGGGGTCAGGTTCCCTTTAATTGAAATTAATGTGTGCCACTGTACGGTTTTGACAAATCATGCCGGAAACTGGAACAGACATCCCTATTGAGCGTGCGCAGTATTGTCACATGGAGCGATAGGTGTTCAGTACAGAGTCAATTTGGGTTTGCCCAAGTATTTGGGCATGGACACCGAACACAGACTTCACTTATGTTTTATGAAGCGTTTTTTGGACACTGCACCAACCAATTCCTTACAGGATCTGATTTTTGGAAAAAAAAAAAAAGCCTGCTCTGTGCCTGATTGCCTATCGGCAAAAAACAAAAAAAACATACCGTATATACTCGTGTATAAGCCGACTTTTTCAGCCCAAAAATTGGGCTGAAAAGTCCCCCCCTCGGCTTATACACGAGTCCTATACATTCGTGCGAGGTGGGGGCTGTGTCCGGGAGCAGGAGGAGGCTGGAGGAGGTGGGGGAAGGCTATAATATGAGCGGCTCGTGACGTGGAGCCGCTCATAACTTATTCATGATATGCACTGCATCCCCGCCCATCCGCGGGGGGAGCAGTGCATATCGCCTTACAGGCTCCCCATAACGATATGGCGCCCCCACCACAGTAAAGCCTCCCCATGCTGCCGCTGCTCAGTGTATAATGTATAGTTTTATTAGCTCTCACCCTCTCTCAGTGCATCCTCCCTCCTCCCTGCGTGTCATGTGACCGGCCGGTGACGTCATCGAAGTGAGCCCCGGTCACAGGACAAGCAGGAAGGAGGGAAGATGCACAGCCAGGACCGAGGGTGAGCGCTAATAACACTATTTATTTTACAGTGAGCAGCGGCAGCATGGGGAGGCCTTACTATGCTGGGAGCTGTATACCAGGGCTGCTGGGAGCTGTATACCAGGGCTGCTGGGAGCTGTATACCAGGGCTGCTGGGAGCTGTATACCAGGGCTGCTGGGAGCTGTATACCAGGGCTGCTGGGAGCTGTATACCAGGGCTGCTGGGAGCTGTATACATGGTGCTGGCTTATACGCGAGTCAATAAGTTTTCCCAGTTTTTGGGGGCAAAAGTAGGGGGGTCGGCTTATACACGGGTCGGCTTATACACGAGTATATACGGTAATCAGTCACATCATTTCATTGACACAAAAATAAGGGTTAGGTTTCTTGAGCTATGACAATAGAAAGATATGTTAGGTCATTAAAATGCAAGATAAGTGTTTTTAATAGATTATTGATACTTGTGTAATTAATCGACTATTCATTTTCATTGACAGCTGCTTAAATTGAAGCTGTGAAGTGGTGTTGTCAAACTCTGTACTTGATGATATCTCTGCTTGAGCACAGGTGGGTTACTAGTTCATTTCTACTATTTGGTTCTATTCACACATCAAGGTAGTGTTACTGCTATAAAATTTCTTTTTACACTGCTTGTTTATATAGGATGTATCCCCATTCTAAAAACTTTTCCCTTGATGTTCAAATCATTGTAAAAAAAAAAAAACTGGTTTAATTGCCCTTCCCAATTGCAGCACAGTGTCTTCACTGCTACATGGTTTTCTTTAATTCTCCACAGTGATGACGTCCTGTACCTTTCAGAGGGTAAAGGGGTTTTCCCGCAAACAAAAGTAATTTTAAAGTTAATTTTAAACAATAGAACTTGGAATAATACTTATTTCCACAATTAGATGTGTTTAATAAAAAAATAGGTATTCCTGTGCTAAGAAAATCTTATGTATGTAAAATATTATGTATGGTCTGATCAGAACACATCTCCTGTACTGATATAATCTTATATATGTGTCGCTGCTATGTACTGTGTAATGGATGTGTCTGATCATACAACATCTCCTGTACTGAGATAATCTTATATATGTGTCCCTGTTATGTACTGTGTAATGATGTGTCTGACCATACAGGGACATGGACTGATCATACCACAGCTCCTGGGCCGGGGAGGAAGGAAAAGAATATACAGAAATTACAGAATGGGATTCCAAATTATTCTTTCTTTGGATAAGACTTTTTTTTTTTTAATTTTTTTTTTAAACAGGCAAGGAAATTTTTCACCTAAAAAAAAGAATCCGCTGCGAACCCATTCTGTAATGTCTGTAGACTCTTTTGCTTCCTCCCCAGCCCAGAATCAACCCTTGTTTTATGCACTGCCAGATTCTGCCATTTTTCAATACAAAGCATGGGCAACAGATAAAGGATTACCTCAGTACAGGAACATTTTAAATACAGTAACTTCCTCAATTGGATGGGCTTATTCCAAGATCTACTGATAGATTTAAGTAAATCACACCTTTTTTTTTTTTTTTTCTTTTATTATACAATCAACTGTGCATATTAAGAAACATTTTCATAAAGTGTACAAACGTATTAAGTATATATTGCAGTTTATCAGAATCAAGAGTATAAAGATACCGTTAAACGCGGCAACATCCGCTGGCAACATCGTCGGCAACTCAGGGGCGTGGTGAAGTTGAAGCAACATCGCTAGTGCATTGCTACGTGTGACAGGGCAAGTCAACGGCAATAAGTTGCTTGAGCGGAGTTACCAGGTTGCAGAGCATGTTCTGAAACCTGACAGTGTTGCTCAGGCAATCTGCTAGCATTGCTCTGTGTGACACCGCAATAGCGATGTTGAAAGCAACTTCCCCTATTCACTACATTGTTAAGGATCACTCGCTGGGTTCCTCATACCCAGCAAACTAAAGTTGCTTTCAACATCCTAGTTCCGTTGCCTACAATATATCCCTGTGCGACATCTACAAGGCAATCTTGGAAAAGTGCCAAAAAACATGCTCGCTCCCGTGAAGTTGCCGGCAACATTGCAGCAACGTTGCCGCGTGTAACGGTACCTTAAGGCTAGGGCTACACGGCAACTTTTACCATGATCACTAGGTGCTGCTGCTACATTGCAGCGCAATATAAGTAGGGTTGCATTGTCCGCTTCTGAGTGAATTGCACATGTGGTGAACAAGTCCCAAAAAATACAATGCAGTTAGATGTTTTCCTGTCTTGCTTATCATGGTCGCAATTCAGTCGAGTTTCCAGTGCATCTCCATTCACTTGTATTGTACTGCAATATAACAGTGACAATAAATGTGTCCATGCAACTTCTGTTGTGGCTAAAGTGTAGCCCTAACCGAAAAGGAAAAAAATGTGTTTACATAAATCAGTTATATGGCTTTCTGTGGCTGGAAAATAAAACTGATTTGGTGGTAATGAACAGATTAATCCTAGAATGCATATTGAAATTGGGTTATCTTTGTACTATTGCTATATACAAGTTATTAGAAAACAAGCGCAAAAAATACAATGATTGAAGAAGCGTTTAAAAGCCTTGGCAATAGAAGCGTACCAAGGATAGTCATCTTTTTGTTAAGGACGTGTTTCCAATGAGCTGGATTTTTAAATGTATTATTTTTTCTTGACAGCTTGTGAGATATTTTTTAGAACATCAAAAAACAACCTTCATCCAACTGGTTAGCTAGTTGTATAACAAGAAAATTTGACCTGCCCTGCTTAATCAGTGCAAGACCAGACCTGACCAGGCATATTCGCTGTAAAGAGTTTAATCTCCTATATTCATATAATTTTTGCCTTTTTTAATCATGACCCATAGGGAAGCCTTAACCTAAGATGTTTCGAAAAAGTACAGTGGTATGATCTAATTATATAATCTTCCTGTGGCGTCTGTCATCCACTTCCATCCCAATGTCCTCCCATCGCGCTGGCGGCAGCCATATTTGCATATTTGAGTGTGCAAATATGGCGCCCGCTGGCGATACTGGCCCATTGCACACCACCAGTGGTGCAGCCGCCCGCAACCACCGACACATGAAAGCACAGCCATACATTGCCGCGCATTCCTGCCACACATTGACACATTGCGGCCTGAGGAACTGCCCATGCGCAATTACTCAGGCGATCACCATTTTTGAATACCCAAGTGTCCAAAAGATGGCAGCTGCTTGAGTAAGTGAACGTGCACTTACACCGCCACCATCTTTGGTCCCCAGAGTGGGGAGAGCGCACAAGGGGGCAGGGAAAGTGCAGGGGGAAGGGACAAACGCACTGTGGGGCAGAGAGAGCGCACGAGGGGACAGAGTGATAGGTCTGCTAGCATGCCGCCCACTGGCAGTACTGGTATATCGTGCTGTCAGTGGTGCTGTAGCTGCCAGCATCCACTTCCACCCGATACCGTTGCTCACAGCCTTCATCACTGAGCATCACTTCCTGAGTAATTGCGCATGTGTATACCCTGCACGCATGCACACTTATTCAGGTGGCGGCCGTCTTTGGACACCTGGGAGCACAAGGGGGGCGAGACAAAGCACAGGGGAGTGAGTGCAAAGGGGGGATACAGCTCAAAGGAGAGGGCACAGAGGGGGAGAAGAAGCACAGGGCAGAGAGACCGCATACGGGAGAAGAAGGCTCACAGGGGGGAAGACAGCTGAAAGGAGAGATCACAAGGGGGACAAGACAGCATTTGGGGGGGTGGAAGCGCATGAGGGAGAGAGGTCAAATAAAAGCGCACGGGGGGTGAGAAAGCGGATAGGGGGAGAGAGACTGTCCTTGCGCACAGAGCCTGCCCCCATCGTGACGTCATTACACTCCCTATCCGATATCTTCAGGCACCCAGCTAGTCAGCTAGTATTTCTAGAATTCACACCCAATTTAACTGAACTGTAAGATGCTGTGTTTCTGATGCAGCGAAACTATGCAGTTTTCAAAAACACTTTGTGGGACCACAACCTTGGTGTCCAAATCTATTCCTGCATTTGCCACCAATATATTAATAAGGCACTCAGTGCACCATTTTCATGGCCGACCAGTTCAATGCACCTTCCCACCTACTTTTCTTTTTCCATTCACCTCCGCACTCATCATGTTTTTGTAAAGCTAGAGATGCCAATAAAATAAGTGTAGGGCAGAGATGGCAAAAAAGAAAGTGGGAAGGTGTGTTGAACCACTCGGCCATGTAAACTGTGCACTGAGCACCTCATCAGCGTATTCAAATAAGAATGGTTTCTGGCAAATGTAGTAATAGATTTGGATACTAAAGAGAGGTTTCAGTAAGGGTGAAGAAAGATAGTCATATCCAGCAGATAAGTTTTCTTACTTTATTTAAATATAGTTAAAAGTAACGACATGTATGGTGGATAGCTGTACCTGTTGAAATAAAGACCATTTTATCTGCTGGATGTGTCGATCTTTCTTCACTCTTAAGGTACCGTCACACGCCGCAATATGGCTTCCATACTGCTGGCGATTTGACGTAAGGGCACTTTTTTTAGATCGCTGTGGAGCTGTCACACGTAGCGATCTCCGGCGATCCTGTGTTCTGGAAATCGCCTTCAGAAGACCGGAAGCGATCCTCCCTTCCCATATCTCCACGTCACACGCCACAACCACATCAGCAATGTGGGCGTAGAGTTTGACCACGGCGAGGAGACAGGCGTGCCAAAGTGTTACACCGCGCCACTACCACTCAGATTGGCCTACACAACAGCGTTACCACTAAGCCACCAATCTCTGCAGACAGGGCGCGAAAAACGGCACACTCAGTCACGCCTACGGGATTGATTCCAGAATGTGTGAGCTAGCTTTGTACATCGCTATCGCCCTGTCACACGCCACGATGCGCTGAAATCGCCTGGTGGATATCACCAGATTTCGCTGCAGTGCAGGGCAATCGGGACGCTCCACCAGCGATTTCTTGCTGTAGAATCGCCCAGTCACACGCCACTATGCACATGCGATGTGGTTTCCACATTGCCAAATTCGGGAATTGCAAACCAAATCTCCGGCGATATGGCGGCATGTGACGGTACCTTTAAAGATGCAAGGGTGTTCATTCCCACATTTATTCTGGCGCCTAGTGATCCTGATCTTCCATTATATCGCGGCGTGTGACTGTACCTTTACTCCCTTGAAGTCTGAGTGGATTGAGCACTCCCTGTTACTGCTGAGACATTGATTGCATAATACATCAGAGTCTTCCCTTGTACACTCATTAAAGATAGTTTTCATCAGGGATTTTGTGGTTTTATTTTTTATTTTTTTGGCAATGGAATTTGACAAATTGATTACACAGTAAATTCTACAAGCATCACCTTAAAGAGCAAGAGGGGCTGAACAGAATGATATATAGGTTATATAAATCTAAAACACATAATTCCCTTCACAAGAGTGTACTTAAACCAGATAGTTACATAAACTTATAAAATCAGTCCCCGCATGCAGGAGGAAATAATCAAAGGAGAGTCGCAAAGAAATCTGAATCCAACATCAGTATAGATATATAATTTATTAATGTCACAAATTACACCAAGTGAGAGCAGTATGGTAACAGTGAACAAGTCATCATGAAGACAAAAAATACTTCGAACAACCAGGATAATCCTGCATAGAGCCAGCTCGCCATCTATGCTGTCTAATACAATTCCCAGGTTGTGGGGAAAATTCCCACATATACTGCAGGACAGCAACATTACATGAAAGAAATAAATGTCCAAAATGCTATATTTTACCACAAGCTTTCCACACTAAAGCAGAACAGCATAGGATCAGCATGTAATATACAGTTAAAACATTTAATTATCCGGATGGACGACCAATGAACGTGTCCCCAGATAAAACGTGAGTCCCTGATGATATTAGCTCATATCAAACTTAACTAATTCGGTTCGGGACTCCCAATTTAGGTGTATGTTACAACATACTCGAAAAGGATGATATATCACAATTTTTTCAAGCCACCAGACTAAAGGCATTTATCCGTGGACTGGGGAAACAACACCATAACAAGCAGTTGTAGAGGGTCGCACCTCTGAAATATCTTGTGACCTACTGCTTATATTCTTTTATGTATCCTTCTACATTTCCCTTTTATTTCCTGATTTTATTCTCCTTTCTCTTCCCCCCCCCTCTTTTTTTTTTTTTTTTAATTTTTTTTTCTTCCCTTCTCTCTTTTCCCCTTTCTTTTTATATCCCCATATTTGCTTGAAAATTTAAGTGATGATTAGTCTTTTTCTTTTCTCTGTATTCCAATTAACTGAATCCTATTACCATTGTGTTTTTGAAACTTAAAACCTTAATAAATACAGATTTACCAAAAACATTTAATTACCTTGAGACATGGCTGACGCACACGAGCTGGCTGCTGACAAATATGCAGGAAAATCCTGCCTCAACACGCGTTTTACCACGTGAAAGCAGCTTCGTCAAGAGGCTTGGCATTAGTATTGGATATATATAATCTCATACCCTAATTGCTAATTACTAACCCCTTAGAGTGATGGTCAAAACTACACTCTCAACATCATGATATCATGTCCGCCGCGTGCAGAGTATGATGGAAGGGAGGAAGTAAGTCATCCTCACCATCACCACAGCAATATTTAACAGACGCGGCGGCCAGGAGGAAAATATAGCTCATGCATGCGGCTCGTGAAAGCTTGACATTGTCTCTCATAATTTGGAGAGATTCTTCCTTTACCAAACTATGTGCCCACCCCTAAATATACTGGACCCTACTGCTTAATAATATTTATGAGCCAAACATATACAATCCATAGTCAAATAAATAAGATTTTAATGGACACATTATACAAATACAAAAAATATTACAAATCTTCATAAAAGACAATGATCATCTTAATGAGGTATAATAACCTCAAAAGATACATATAACTGTAGATATTGCATCAGACATCTGGGCTGCCTGAGTATATTCACCAAATATATAATGCATACCATCATTTAACATATGATAGTTATGTAAGTATCCATAAATGGTAAAACAGTAGCAGACATTCACTATCTTGTATGAAGACAATAATAATAACGATAAAATTAATAACCATACTAGTGTCACAATACATATCATAACCAAATTTGTCTTAACATCTGCCGATGGACATATCATAAACGGCTGCAGGTCCCCAAATATAGTCGTGCCAAATTGCCATTGTATTAATCTTCTCCAATATATCAAGTGGGGCCAAACACAAGACACAGACATCACATTTAAACAACGAGACATTATGACTAAAGGGTTTAACCTAAGCATATAATGTAACAAGAAGCCAAAAATTTGTGAAACATAAAAATAATAGAAGTAATCACACCCAACACCATTAAAATAGCGCAAGATCTTAAAGAAATAATTTGAAGCTGATGACCTCATTGAGGCCATAGGGAGAAACTGTGTGAAAGAGAACCATCCATCTTACCTCCTTTTGGAGCAAGCAACGCTTGACATCTTCCCTTGCCCCCATATATGCGTGATCTATCCCCCCCCTATCCACCAAACACTTTGGATCGGACTGATGGTGGAGAAAATGTTTGGGGATAATTTTTATTTTATTCAGATCTTTTAGATTTTCCACATTCCTAATATCATGTACGTGTTCTTGTAAGCGTACTCTCAGGGATCTGGTGATCATACCAATGTACACCATGCCACATGGGCACGTAGGGTGGTATTTAACAGTCTCTGTGCACCATATCACATGTGGTACTATCTTGAAAGATTTTGTCCTACTTGAGTCGGTAAATTCACATTTCTTGGAATTAATTTACAAGCAGAACACTCTCCGCATGGGTAACAACCCCATGGGGAAACCTTGCTCCCAAAGATAAACCTAATTCTCTTAGGACTATAATGACTCTTAGTCAACAGATCCCTGAGATTCTGCGATCTCCACCATGTAATAGGAGGTTTTATAGGGAGAGAAAATCTGAGGTCCCCATCAGTAAGAATAATATGCCAGTGTATCGAGAAGGACTCACTAATTTCATACCAGTTAGCATTAAATGTAGTAATAAATTGAATAATTGGATCTTTTTTCTTATTTTATGCTGTTGATTATATGTCAGGAGAGATTTTCTCAGTTTGATAAGCTCCTTTGAACCCACGTTGGGTATCATTAGGCATGTGTCCTTTTTTGTGAATCTATACGTAAGGTCCTGAGCTTGTTTACAAAAGGTTGTATCATTTGAGCATATTCTTTGAGCACGAAAATGGGGTCACTTATGGGGGATTCTGCTTTTATAATATGTCATGTGCTCTGCCAATCTCGTGAATACTCACAATACATTCCAATTAAATTTTAACTCCAGTAATGCGCTCTTTCACTTCTGAGCTTTGCACTGTTTCTCAAAATTAGTTCTCGACCACATATATGGTATTGGCAAACGTGGGAGAAATTGTGCAACTAATTGTTTGGTCCGTATTCTCCAATTACCCTTTTTGAAATTAAAACTTTAGTTTCAAAGCAGCATTTAAGTGGAAGAAAATAGTAATTCAATGAATCACCTGAGGGTTAAAATTGCTCACTTACACTTCTAGATGGATTCCTCAAGAGGTGTAGTTTCCAGAATAGGTTTGCGGTTTTGGCTTGTCAGTTACCCATCAAATGTGACATGGCGTCCCAGTCTATTCCAGCTAAAATAGTTCACCAAAATTCAAATGGTGCTCCTTTCCTTCTGAGCCATGCCCTGTACCGAAACCGTTTTCAACGACATATGGGGTATAGGTGAAAATTGTTTTTTTTTTTTTCTTTATGACTCAATGTTATATAATTCTGTATAACACCTGGGGTTTCAAGGTGCTCTTCACACATCTAGATAAATTCCTTAACGGGTATAGTTTCCAAAATTGTGTCACTTGTTTGGGCTTCCACTGTTTAGGCACATCAGGGGCTCTTCAAATACGTCATGGTGTCTACTAATGATTCCAGCCAATTTTGCATTCCAAAAGTCAAATGGCGCTTCTTCCCTTCCAAGCTCTGTTATGCTCCCAAACGGCTGATTTCTACCACATATGAGGTTTGAGGTACTAAGGACAAATTGCAAAACAAATTGTGTGTTTGTTTTCTCCTTGTTACTCTTGTGAAAAGACAATTTGGGGTGAAAAAATTTCCGGGAAAAACCTCAGCTCAACATTAGAAAGTTCTGTGAAACATCTGGGGGTTCAAGTGTGTTTACTAGACATCTAGATATTCTTCTGCTACCCTGGTGAAATTGCAAAATTTGGGGCTAAAGTAACATTTTTGTGGGAAAAAGAAAAATTTTAATTTTTTTTCCCCTTCCATATTGCTTTAATTCCTGTGCAGCAGCTGAAGAGTTAATAAACTTCTTGGATGTGGGTTTTAAGCATTTTGAGGGGTGCAGCTTTTTAGATTAGTGCCACTTTTGGGTATTTTCTGTTATATAGGCCCCTCCCTCAAAATAACTTCAAATGGGATGTGGTCCCAAAAAACATGATTATGGAAATTTTGCTGGATAAATTAGAAATTGCTGATAAACGTTTAACCATTCTCGCTTTCTAACAAATGTTTAAAAATTCTGCTGATGTAAAGTAGATGTGGGTAATGTTATTTATTAACTATTTTGTTTGACATGCATTTCTGGTTTAAGGGACCAACATTTTTGCCAAACTTTCTCAAATGAATGCGAAAAATATTGTCCTAAATTTATCGCTAACATAAAGTACAACATATCATAAAAATCAATCTCAGAATAACTGAAATCCATTGAAGTGTTCCAGAGTTACAAGTGCATCTCAACCAATTAGACTATCATCAAAAAGATACGGTAATTTATTTTAATAATTCAATATAAAAAGTGAAACACATATAATATATAAATTCATTATAAACAGCGTAATCTATTTAAATTTTTTATTATGTTAATGTTGATGATTATAACTTACAGCCAATGAAAACCCAGAAGTCATTCTCAGAAAATTTGAATAATTAATACAAAACACCTACAAAAACTTACTAAGCATTTAAAATAGTCCCTTAGTCTGGTTCAGTAAGTTACACAATGATGGAGAATGCTGACATGACATATGTCCAGAAGGAGGGGGAAGGTGAGGGAGGGGGAAGAAGAAATTCTGCTCAACCACAATAGCTCTCCGGACTTCGGGCTTCCAAGAGGTCGTTCAACCTCCACGGATTTAGATAATTGAAAGAATTCCTTGGAGCCGCATCTCAAATATTTTGTTGCTTTATTGGTGCATGAAATTTAAAAACATCACATTCCGGTGGTGTTCGTTCTCACAAAATTATCACTATATATATCTCTAATATATAAAGCTGTATGTGTGTATATCCGGGATTGGCATCTACACCGTCGCAACTACAGCCACAAAATTTTGCACAGTCACACGTCTCGACCCCGGGAGCGTCATAGGCTATGTTGTGAGGTGAAATTTTAACCCTGCGCATTCCAGTTCCCCAAACAATTTTGGCCCTATATACATAATGGGGGAAAAAGTGAATGGAAAAATATTGGAGGAAAATCGACAGCTGTCAGCTATAGACACAAAATTTTGCACAGTCACACATCTGGACCCTAAGAGTGTCATAGGTTATGTTGTGAGGCAAAATTTTAACCCCCACGCGTTCCAGTTCACCAAACTATTTTGCCCCATCTACATAATGGTGAAAAAGGGAAAGGAAACGTGTGGGAGGAAAATCGACAGCTGCCAGCTACAGCTACAAAAATTTGCACAGTCACACGTCTTGACCTCGGGAGCGTCATAGTCTATGTTGTGAGCCGAAATTTTAACCCTGCGCGTTCCAGTTCACCAAACAATTTTGCCCCTATCTACATAATGGGGAAAAAGTGACAGTTACCAGTTGACAGTTGTGAATGAGAGGGGCTTAATGACAGCGCCAAAGACTAACAGCATATACCAGCATATAGTCACTAAGGTGGGGCCCCAACATGAGATATTCACCACGCACGGGGACATGTATACACACCACACGCACACAAAGAGTAACAGCAAGTGTATAGTTGCTAAGGTGCAGCCCCAACATTGGATACTCGCCACGCACCCGAACAAACGCACACAAACCACAGAGACACACACAACACAGAGACACACACACTCTATAGCGACACATGCACTCACCCCACAGGGACACACACACCACAATGAGACACACATGACACAGACACACACACACCACACAGACCCCCCCCCCCCACAGGGACACACACACACAGCCACCCTATAGGGACACATGCACTCACCCCTCAGGGACACACACACCACACAGATCCCCCCCCACAGGGACACACACATACACACCCTATAGGGACACATGCACTCACCCCTCAGGGACACACACACACCACAAAGAGACACACACAACACAGACACACACACCACACAGCCCCCCCCCACAGGGACACACACATACACACCCCAGGGACACACACACCACACAGAGAGACACAGATGTGCACAAATCACCTCACACAACTTGCCACACGTGTGCTATCTTTATTTTCCAAACATAAACCTCTGATTTAAAAACAGCCAATGTGCAACACATGTGCCATATAGGGAATTAAGGCAGATGTCAGTCACATGAGCTGTCTATTATGTGTATGTGTGAGGTAACATATACTGCCCGGCCAGGGGGAGGGTTTACTGTTGGCTGGAGATTTATTAGGCTGCCTATAGCAATCAATCACAGCTCAGCTTCTATTTTCCTACAGGTCATTAATATGACATATTCAAATTCTATTTTATTAACCCGGGCGTAGCCGGGCACTACAGCTAGTGTGTGTGTGTGTGTGTGTGTGCTCAGCAGTCACAGCTCCTCTCCTCCTTGCTGTATAAGTATACAAGATAAAGAACTGAAGATTATTCGGCCATCAGGTGGGGGGGTGACAACGTTTCGGGATCCACCCCCCACCTGATGGCCGAATAAAGGCGGTTGTTTCACAAAGAAGAGTGCTGCAGTTCTTTATCTTGTATGTATCTATATATCTATATACATATATACAAAGAGGGAGAAGCAGCACTTTTCTCCAGATATGGATGGTGCAATTCAGTCCAGAGTGGGTTCAGGCACTCTATTAGTATATAGACCAGTAAATGGACCACAGCATATATATATATATATATATATAACACCTCCCAGCACCTGTTACTTATTACCTGCAAACATATTGCCCTTTATCCGCCACAGAGTTTCACACCTACTAATGGCACTCCGGTTACCTGTAATAATATTTTTAACAATGACTATCTGTAAAGAGGAACTCCACATATATACATATATTATTCAAAAAGAACTCTGTATAAAATTTATCAATACAAACAAGAAGGAAAAAAAACAATAAATAAATGATGGTCATTAATGTATACACCATGATGCACAATTCACCACATATATATGCATTTGTTTAAAAAACAGCTGTATACAAATAAAGAACCATTTAAATTCAATTCTAATCATATACACAAGGAAATATATGTTTAAATAAATTCTTTTGTTTGTAAAAAGGATTTTACTTTGTCCTTATTTCCTTCTCCTAAGATGTATTTTCCCATATATAATACTAGTAAATTACTAGAGAAAAGATAGTCTTATTTTTGACAATCAATAAAAATACAAGAGATTTGATCTCAAATTTAAACCATTCGGATTCCGTGAATCAAGCTGCAGAATCCAATACATTTCGTGACTATGAAGTATTCGTTCCC
Organism: Allobates femoralis; assembly: GCA_033576535.1. Taxonomy (NCBI): domain Eukaryota; kingdom Metazoa; phylum Chordata; class Amphibia; order Anura; family Aromobatidae; genus Allobates; species Allobates femoralis. Next base: position 335,146,402 of record JARQOC010000003.1, read on the forward strand.
AGTCCCCTTCCCTATAGGGGTGGGACACTCTCTCTATTCCCTTTATTTTGAGTGATGTTAGATCTCCCTTATGTACGTCTCTAAAATGCCTAGAAAGGCCAGGTATACCCGTAAACAACGAATTAGAGTCAGGATGCGCTGCTGAAATATGTTCTGCAATTCTTCTCTTTAGGGGGCTGATCGTGCAGCCAATGTAATACCTATTGCATGCCACGCATGTTGTCATAGAAAAGGCCATTTAAAAATTTGAGGGAGATTCAGAAGGAGCAGACTGCTGCTGGAGTCGGTGCTTAACGAGTCACCTCACATAGACTTATCCAGGACATGGACTACAACTGTTGCATTCCTTGTGTCAAGCCACTGATGACCAACAGACAACACAAGAAGAGTCTAACCTGGGCTAGAGAAAAAGAACTGGACTGTTGCTCAGTAGTTCAAGGTGTTGTTTTCAGATGAAAGTAAATTTTGCACTTCATATGGAAATCAAGGTCCCAGAGTCTGGAGGAAGAGTGGAGAGACACACAGTCCAAACTGCTTGAGGTCTAATGTGAAGTTTCCACAATCTGTGATGGTTTGGGAGCCATGTCATCTTCTGGTGTAGGTCCACTGTTTTCTATCAAGACCAAAGTCAGCACTGCCATCTACCAGTAAATTTTGGAGCACATCATGGCTTCCCTCTGCCGACAAGCTTTTTGGAGATTGAACTTTTATATTTCAGCAGGACTTGGCACCTGTCCACACTGCCGAAAGTACCAATACTTCGTTTACTGACTACAGTATCACTGTGCTTGACTGGCCAGTAAACTCGCCTGACCTAAACCCTACACAGAATCAATCTATGGAGTATTGTTAAGAGGAAGATGAGAGACGCCAGACTCAATAGTGCAGACAAGCTGAAGGCTGCTATCAAAGCAACCTGGGCTTCCATAATACCTCAGTAGTGCCACAGGCTGATCAACATCTATGCTACGTCGCATTGATGCAAAAGGAGCCCCGACCAAGTCTTGAGTGCATGTACTGTATATACTTTTCAGTAGGCTAACATTTTTTAATTAAAAATAATTTTTTCAGTAGATCTTATATAATCAAATTTTTTTGAGATAATGACTTTTGGGTTTTCATTGGCTGCTTTCATATCAGCGTTTTTTTTTTTTTAATTTTTTTTTTATTTCAGCGCAGATCCATCAGATTTATCGCATCTGCCGCGTAACGGCCAACTTACAGCAATTCATTCTCTATAGGACTTGCGCAAGTGCGGTTTTGCCACGATCCAGTAAAACCGGCACTTGCGGCAGGGCAAAAAAATTGCAGCTAAGCATGGTTTTTAGACTTGCTGCAAGTGCTGGATTTGCCGGATCACGGCAAAAGCACACTTGCATTACCTGCTGCAAGTCTCATAGAGAATGAATAGGAGCTTGCCGCAAAATTCACTGATGTGAAAGGTCCATAGGCCATAATCAACATTTACAGAAATAAACAGTTGAAATAGATCACTCTTTTGTAATGACTCCTATATAATATATGCGTTTCACCTTATGTATTAAATTACTGAAATAAATTATTCTTTTGATGATATTCTAACTTATTGAGATGCAGGAAAGTGAAAACAGGCTTGAGGGTGATGTGGGGGGGGGGGGGGAAGAGTTTGAAGGGAAACTGTCATGTCAGATGAGGCTACAAGACGGGAGTCACACTAGCATAAGACTCATGTGTGGATCACATCAAAATGCTTGGACTGGCCACAACTTTAAATTCAAACCTGTGAGCTGCGTAGAACTAGAAGTATCAGTCAAGCTTGGGTCAGGAGAGCTGTGGATAGTTCAGGCATTTTGATGCAATCCTCGTGTGACCCATAAAGCAGTATGACTCAGCATTAGGGTAAAGTAACACTGGCGGGTGACTTGTACAGGTGCTAGTGCGAGATAATTTCACGTTGTTTAACATGGGGCTGAGTGCAATCAGACCTGTGAGTTTTTTTTGTGAGGAAAATTTGCAGCATGCTGTGATTGTCTGCAAGGTAAGGGATTTTTGGACCAGTCAGGCAGGGTAACAGCAGCCATGTCAAAAGTCCACAGGAAGTATGGAAAGTCTCCCTGTTGCGGACAGAGGCTGATCTACCATCCTTGACGGTGAACAACTGAAAAGGATAGCCCCATAGGGAATGCCTCTCCTTTATGTTCAATTTTTCTTTATTTAAGAAGAAGAAAAAAAGGGGGGGGAATGAAGTGTGGGGGGGGGGGGAAATACAACATATTCATCGTACAACAAAGAGATAAAATCATAACATGTCTCTTAACAGACGGCATAGAAGATATCAATGGGTTGGCCACATTCTTGTACAATAATCGCAAGTTCTGCCATTTTTTTTAATGGTCGAGGTGAGGAACAGCATCCTCATGTTTTTAGCAGTGTTCTTTAGGAAGGTCATATCTTCATATATGTAGAGATGTAGTAAGTCCTCTTCATGGAGTTGAAATATTAGTATCTGTCTTTATCACTCAACCGTATATATTTGTCGGTTCAGTCAACATACTGACTTAGTATAATGTCAACTAATAGTTTAAAAATAAAACTTAGTATCTACTGTATAATCACATGGTACTCGTATCCATATAGATATTGAAATCATTCTATTATCAATTCTATATAGGTTTTTAGTAGGAAAAGAGATGGGAAGAGGAGGGTCAGTCAGGGAGAGAGAAAAAAAAGTGCGACATAGATTAAGGGGTACCCACGAATAGCTCAGGTCAACTCTCAGGCATCAGGAACTCTTTCCAAATAAGAATTTCTGGGCTCTAGTCAGGAAATGTACTGTGAAAGGCAGGAGAGTCTAAGAAGAGGACCCATGGACTCCAGATCAGGCGATATCGTTCCCTAGCATTGGATACTTCAGCGGTCAGCTCCTCCATACGATGAAGCATAGTCATCTCCTCTAGCCACTCAACTAGGTTGGGAGCCCGTGGAGATCTCCAATGTCTGGGGATAGTTGTCCTAGCAGCTGCTAAGAAAAAACGGAGGAGATCCGCTCTCTGGAATCTAATGGAACCAGGCAACCTCGAGAGCAGAGCTACGGCAGGGTCGGGGTCACGTTCTTACCACTAACTATTCGATAGCAATCAAAAACCGCAGACCAAAAAGGTTGAATTGAACTACATTCCCACCATATGTGGGCCATTGTCCCACGAGCCTGTCCACATCTCCAACACCTGTCAGAAGTCGCCGGAAAGGCCGCGATGTAAGGAATCTTGGGCCAAGCATGTCATGGATAGTTTGTGAGTGTATAGGTATGCTTTCTCCCAATTTTCAACAGAAGCCTCCAATTCAAGCTCGCCCTCCCACTTCACACAGAACCCCGGCCTGTCATCTGAGGCTCTATCGTTTAAAACGGAGTAGAGCATCGATATTAGATGTGAGGGTGGTTCTGCCTGATCATACAGCAGTTCGAACCTGTCAATGTAGCAGAGAAATTATTCTCAAGTCCTAGTCTACACACAAAGGACTGGAGTTGAGCATACTCCAGCCAGGACCCTTGTGGACAGGGTCCCATCAGCTCGTCAGGGGGCGCAAGTCTCCCACTGGAGAGGGCTTGATACATTTTTGGCTCTTCTGTAATTTTCCATTTTAGAAAGGAAATCGTCTGCATTGCCGGGGGGAACGAGGGATTTCGAAAAATAGGGGTTAGAGGACTCCATTGCTTCGCCAACACTCCTGTTTGATCTCTATATCCCAAAGCTTAAGGGCCGGTAAAGTCATTATGGCCTCTGAACCCAGTCTGGGTCTGTCGGTCGGTCTAATCCAGAGGAGATTTTTAAGGGGAATATCTGAGTCTCCCTGTTCCAGCTCAACCCACTGTTTTAACTTATCGTGAAACCTCCAGTCAAAGAGACGTTCTAGTACTACAGCTTTGTAGTATAATTTAAAGTTCGGGAGGCCAGCTCCACCCTGCAGCTTGTGGCGACACAGGATATTAAATCCGACTCTAGGTCTCTGGGGGCCCCAAACAAATCTGGTAAGTATAGTTTTCAGACGGTCAAAACAACTCGAGGTGACCGCTATCGGGAGAGTCTGGAACAGGAATAGGAATCTTGGTAATATGTCCATTTTGATCGCGTGGATGCGGCCGAACCATGAGATCCGCCTAGCATTATATCTACGCAGATCTTCTGAAGTTCTCAAGAGGAGGGGTGCGTAATTTAAATCAAACCATCTGGAGTTATCACTAGGGACGCAAATGCCTAGGTATTTCAGGCCATCACCTCTCCATTTGAAGTGGAAGTGCTCCAACAGATGGGCTTTATCAATCCCAGAGAGGGAAACATCCATGGCCTCGGTTTTTGTGATATTAACCTTAAAGTTACTTACTTTCCCAAACCCGCCAAACAACTTAAGTAGGTTAGGGAATGAGATTCGGGGTTGGGTGATAAACAATAATAGATCATCAGCGAATAACGCCGCTTTGTATTGTCTGACCTGTAACAGCCGACCCTGTACATTAGGATCAGATCTCAAAGCATTGGCCAGGTGCTCCATCACTATCGCATAAAGCAACGGGGAGAAGGGCAACCCTGGCGGGTTCCGTTGTTGATGGTAAGCGGAGAAGAAAGACCACAGTTAGCCCTTACTCTTGCCGTGGGTCCACTATACAGTGATAGAACTCCCCCTAGGAACCGGTCCCCCAAGCCCACCTGAGCCAGAGAAGCCCTTAGGAACTGCCAGTTGACCCGGTCGAAGGCCTTCTCCGCGTCAACCGACAATAGACACATCGGTATCTTCAAGGCCCTCGCCCAGGCCAAAAGGATCATCAATTTGTTCGTATTGTCTCGTGCCCCTCTTCCGTGAACAAAGCCCACTTGATCGCTATGTATAATCTCGGGGAGAAGAGGGGCTAGTCGATTCGCCAGTAATTTAGAAAAGACCTTAATATCTATGTTGATCAAAGAGATTGGTCTATAGTTTGTGACTTCCAATTGATCTTTCCCAGGTTTTGGTATTACACTTATATGAGCTCAAGGGATTGCGAACCCAGGGGAGACCCGAGAGAACAGAGTTAAACACCTCTGTTAGAAAGGATCCAACCTGAGAGCCAAATTGTTTGTAGAATTTGGTAGAGTATCCGTCCGGGCCCGGACTTTTCCCTCCCGGGGAGTCTGCTATAACCCTTAACACCTCCTCCTCTGAGAAATCAGATTCTAAGGCCTCAGCACTTCACGCGTCAAAGTCGGTAAGGCAGTTTTGTTGACGTAGTCCTGACTTTTGGTGATCAAGTGAGTCCGATCGCCGGTTCCATCTCCCTCCTCTATGTTGTACAATCTACTATAGTAATCCCTGAAGATTTGAAGGATATCATCTGGGTTTTGTGTTACAATTCAGTCAGGCCGTTTAAGTTGTGGAACTCGGCCGGGAGTATCTCTCGGATGGAGAAGTCTGGCAAGCGGTCGACCACACTTATCCCCATACTCGTAGATGAGTCTACGTAGTCTTTCCCTTCCTCGTAAGTATCTTTGGTCTATCAGTCTCCTCAGGTCATCTCTGGCCACCACTAGGTCAGCCAAGGTCGATCGAGCCAATGTTTGTTTGTGGGAACACTCCAGTTCTGAGATCCGCCGTACCAATGCCTTGATTTTCCCCTGTTTCTCCCTCTTTAGTCTGGAGCCATGCTTCAGAAGGATACCCCGAAGCACGCACTTCAGAGCCTCCCATTTAGTGGGGGCGGGAGTCGGGTCGTCAGTGTGCGTTTCCAAGAACCCAGTGATCGCGTCCTTCACTTCAATGGTACACGTGTCGTCATTCAAAAGGTTATTGTTGAGACGCCATGTCCAATGTTTACTACATCCCCCAGGCAATTGCAGACTGCAGAAGATGGGAGCATGATCAGACAGGCAGATCTGTCCAATTGAGGCCTGAATTTTCGAGGTTAGGAGTCTCTGGCTAACTAGAAACAGGTCTAGTCTGCTGTATGAGTCATGGGCAAAGGAATAAAAAGTATAATCCCTATCACCAGGGTGAAGGGCCCTCCATAGATCAACAAGGCCGAGGTTCTGTGCAGCTTTCCTAAATGCGTTCAGCTTGGAACGAGCTAACCCCTCACCTCCTTAGGAATTATCCAGTGAGGGGTTAGGTGTAAAATTGAAGTCACCCCCCACCACAATGATGCCTTCTGCAAAAGCCTCTAGTTCGCCCAGAAGTGTTATACACTTCCCCACTGGATTTGAATTTGGAAGGTACCAATTAGCAATTGTGATGGTGGTAGAGTCCACCTTTATTTTTAAGAAAATGTATCTACCCTCTGGGTCAATAACTGTGTCTAGGACAGTGTGAACGAGAGATTTATGTACCGCAATGAAGACTCCACTGGCCCTCGCCTCCGGGTTCGTGCTGTGGAACCACTGGTTGTATCGCCTTCCACCAATGCCAGGGACGTGACCGCTCTTAAAGTGGGTCTCCTGCAAAAGCAACAACATAACATTTTGTTTATGCATTTCTTCAAGAATTTGGTTCCTCTTCTGGGGGGTATTAAATCCCCTTACGTTATAGGAACAAATATTGAGCCGAGCCATCGTGGGTAATAGCAAAGAAAATGTGTTAGAGTGGCACTAGAGGGCGATCCACCAGTCACATGCTATACACCAATAATGAAAAGGAGGAAAGAACCAGAAAGCATGTACAAATGACCGGGATCAGAGAAACAGACCAATAATTCAAAAAAAATTTTTTTTTTTTTTTTTTTTGTAAATCTTTATTAACAATAATACAGAGAAATATGAGCAAAAAACAGAATAAAAACACTTAAAATGTGTGATGGGAAACCACCAACACAGCAATAACTATGGCCCCAGATGTCATCAGAATAGCTGTATCATGAGACCCAAACATGGGTTTAAATATTTGATTAGGACCTGCTGGTGACTAGACTCACAGGAAGGCAAGCCTGCTGACATGAAAGAATGAACAAAACAAGAGATTCCAGGACAATATAGGTGGCATTGATCAAAAAACAAGAAAATCATGAATAGCAATCATCAAACCCAGTTGAAAGATGATGCAGCTCAGCTAATATTGAATCAGAATATATTGCACCAATGTACAAAACAGTGAGATGCGACTCATAGACTCCTGTGTTAAAGTATAGTACAGGGACCTAATGTCCCTTATGGAGTAACAAGAATGAAAGTCACAAATGCTATAATGTCAGTCCTGCCTAGGAGCTAATTAAGGACAAAGTTCTGAGCTCAAAAACACAGGTCTAGGAGAGCACACCATAAACTGGAATGGTCAGTTCAGTTAATGCTGAGGCAAAAAATCAATCACCTGTGAGCAGGGTGAGAAAACATGAAGGATAAACAAAAGTCAGGACAATGCAATACCAGTGCCTGGAAAAGGAATCAAAAATAAGTTATAGTCACCATAGCAGGTCAGGAGACCAGGGGCACATAGCAGCAGGGACCGACGCGTATCGCCGCTCTAACACAACGGCTTCATCCTCGGGAAGCTGTGGGAGGAAGTGTTAGTTCTGCCCATATATATAATGCTATCTGTAATCATGATAAGAGTCACCTGTGTCTGCATGTGTGCAGTCTCTGGCCGTCAGGCTGGATGTGACGTATCGTAACTTAGAAGGAGGTGGGCGGGTAAATAGTGCTGAAAGTAAACAGAGGCTTAGCTCAGGACACAGCGTCTAGTTGCCTTTCTCCAAGGTTTACTGCTTCGCAATTTGATTGATTTTTTGCCTCAGCATTAACTGAACTGACCATTCCAGTTTATGGTGTGCTCTCCTAGACCTGTGTTTTTGAGCTCAGAACTTTGTCCTTAATTAGCTCCTAGGCAGGACTGACATTATAGCATTTGTGACTTTCATTCTTGTTACTCCATAAGGGACATTAGGTCCCTGTACTATACTTTAACACAGGAGTCTATGAGTCGCATCTCACTGTTTTGTACATTGGTGCAATATATTCTGATTCAATATTAGCTGAGCTGCATCATCTTTCAACTGGGTTTGATGATTGCTATTCATGATTTTCTTGTTTTTTGATCAATGCCACCTATATTGTCCTGGAATCTCTTGTTTTGTTCATTCTTTCATGTCAGCAGGCTTGCCTTCCTGCGAGTCTAGTCACCAGCAGGTCCTAATCAAATATTTAAACCCATGTTTGGGTCTCATGATACAGCTATTCTGATGACATCTGGGGCCATAGTTATTGCTGTGTTGGTGGTTTCCCATCACACATTTTAAGTGTTTTTATTCTGTTTTTTGCTCATATTTCTCTGTATTATTGTTAATAAAGATTTACAAAAAAAATTTTTTTGAATTATTCATCGTGGGTAATAGAGTAGCAGGATCAAGAGATCTCAGTGAAGAAAGAGAAAGAAAGGAAAGAGAGGGGAGTGTGGTAGGGAACAGGAGAGAAGTAGCAGTAGTAGAATTAAAGAAGATAATAGGAGTAAGAAAAATAAAAGAAAACCAACACAGCAGGGTTGCCCAAAAAAGGGCGACTCGGTCAACTCGACTGTGTTTTGATGATAAGAACAGTATACTGTCTATAACAATAACAAATTCAACAGATTGTTGGGTAAATTAATTCCAGTGCACCAGTGCAACCAGAATACCCGAATAGGAAAAAAGCACAAGTATGGAGTAATCCTCCCTACCAGGCCCTGAGACATATCCTTTTTACATGTAAAACTGAAAAATCATTTTAACATCTATAAACAGTGTTGAGAAGTTAAACGGGTGAAAGCTCCTCAAAGAGTAACATCTGCCTATTCAAAAGCACCTCCTAACTTTGTATTTCAATCATAAGTCTCAATGAGAGGCTCAAATGCGGATATAGAGGGTGGGTGGGTATAGGCGGGGAAATAGCTGTGAGAGGTACGAAAGGTAGAGGCTGGAAAAAGTGTGGGGGAGGGTGGGGAGGGAATGGTTCAGGTAAAAGACAGGGTAAGGAAGGGGGGGGCTTAGGGGATGGGGGAGAGGGAAATCAAGAGGGAAGAGGTAAGTAGAGGGATATAAAAAGAAAGGGAGAACAGGATTTAGGAGGGGATCCGCACCCGACCCCTTCCTATATGGCGCACTTAAAGGTAGCGAAATGATCGCAGGGGAAGGCATAAGCATATGAGTCAGTAATTAGAACTTCTTGGGGTTTAAACAAGGATCATGGGAGCTCACAGGGGTCGAAATCGCCATCTTCGTGTCCTAGTAAAGTCCTCAGCGGAGAGGACGGCGTCCTCCATGGCGCGGGGGTGCTCCAGGCCATCTATACCCCTCGCCCGCACCCGACAAAAAGTCTGGCCATCCCTGGATGGATACTGGGGGGAAATCTAGGGCCGAGGTAAATTCTTGAATATCTGCTGGAGAACGTAGGAAGAAAACCTGGCCATCTTTCTTAACCTGAAGTCTGAAGGGGAACCCCCAGCTGTAGGTGTATCCATTATCTTTAAGGGAATCCAGAAGAGGGCGTAAAGCTTGTCTTTTTAGGAGCATCAGTCTGGATAAGTCCGGCAGGACGAGTAGGGTTTTGTCTTCAAAACGACAGGGAGCGCCATTACGAACTTTCGCCATAATGGCCTCTTTAAGGACATATCGGTGGACCCGACATATAACATCGCGAGGCCGTTCAGGATCCGGAGACCTGGGGCCAAGAGCCCTGTGTGCACGGTCAAATTCTATGACGCTAGACTGCAGATCTCCCAATATGTCATTGAATATGGACTGGAGTACTCTGGGAAGATCCCTTGATTCTACTGTCTCAGGGAGGCCTTGGACACGAATGTTATTGCGTCTGCCCCTATTTTCCCCATCATCCAGGGCATCTACTAGATGGGTGATTTGGTGAGACTGAGCTTGTAATATGGTCTGTTGAGAGCGGCACATCTCTTCTAATGCTGTTATCCTAACGGCGTGGTCTTGGCCCTGTGCATCGACTCTGGTGACTTCACCCCTCAAGCAGGAAAGCTCTCCCCTATAGGCTTGTTCGAGTCTCGCCATATAGGATTCCATATCTTCCCTTGTAGGGATAACAGCCATACGTGCTCTCAGGTCTGCCAGTTCTCCCAGTACACTGGCAGGCTGCAGCTGACAGTCTAAAGTAAACTGTGAGGCTGTATTTGGGATCCGCTCTCCTCTCCCCATAGCCCATGATCCACCTGGGGGATTTATATAGTCATTGTAATCACTTACAGATAACTGTGTCTGTGTTTGGGCAGCAGCATGAATTCCCAGAGGGATAAGATCAGCATCCCTGCCCGGAGGGGAACGGGGGAGGGGTACCTGTGTACAGGGCTCTGTGATTATCTCCTTTCCTCCGCCATCGCTATCTTCTCCATGCATGCTGAGTGAGTCGGCGCCCTCTGTCGCTGTACCGTGTCCTGCTGGCTGTCCGGAACTGTCTCTGAGCAGAGCCTGCCTGCTGTAAGATCCTCTGGTTTGTACTCCTGTTTCTGCGCTCATTTCACCTCCAGAGCCTCGGTCCTCACGGGAGCTATGTGCCTCCATGTTTACTTGCAGTGTGTTTGCTGCAGGTCTCTCTGCTGCTCCATGCTTTGCAGCTGCGGCCATCTTGCGCGCCGGCACTGTGGCGGGCTTCTGAGCGGTGCTTGTAAAAGTGTCTAATGGACGCTCTGGGGGTTTGTTGAGTCTGGGAAGTTGATGTTGATGATCTCCCAGATCTCCCCCGTCTCATAGTCTCCTCAATCCACCGATTGCTATTGAAAAACGGTGGTATAACGGCCTGGGTTCGGGAGCTTTAGCCTCGTGCGTCTCTACTCCTCCATGCTTCGGCCACGCCCCCGGAATGCCTCTCTTTTAGCTGGGCCAGTAGAGGTCTCGGGGCTTTTTGGTTTTTTTTATGAAGAATATGCCTGGCCAGGTTCGGGAGGAGCAGTCGGGGCTTCGTGGAACAAAAGCTTGTCCCTCTGTCTGACTGCCTAAAATTGTAGCGTCTTTGATTTTGTAGTGATGGACCCTGCAAATGTCTCTTGTATAGGTGCCCCCTGGTAGTTTTCAATGGGGGCATGACCCTCATCCCCATAGGCGGTAGAAGCAGGAATACTAGTTGAGTGGGGTTTTTTTTTTTGTGTGTGTTTTACCTTTATATAGTAACCAGGATGGAGCATATTATTATACTAGATGATGGCCCGATTCTAACGTATCGGGTACTCTACAATATAGAAATAGGGAAGGCAGTCTCTATGCCTGTGTCCCCTTGTGCGCTCTCACCTCTCTGTGCTGTCTCTTCCCCTGTGCACTCTTACTTGTGCCTTTCTCTCCACTCTGTGTGCTCTCTGGCCCTGTGTCCGCTGCCTCCCCCTGTGCCTTCTCCCTCCCCTGTGCACCTGCCTCCTGTGTGTCTGCCTCCCATCACTGAGCCACCGTATACAGTGCTAACCTCTGGGCCACCGTATACAGTGCTAACCTCTGGGCCACCGTATACAGTGCTAACCTCTGGGCCACCGTATACAGTGCTAACCACTGGGCCACCGTATACAGTGCTAACCACTGGGCCACCGTATACAGTGCTAACCACTGAGCTGAGCCAGCTTTAAATCTCCCATAAATACCGCGCCACTTCGCCAGCTGTGGTGACCAATCAGCAAAGCTGGATTTCCGTTACAGATAGACAGAATTAGACTATTATATAGTAGATGATGGGGCTTATTACGATGTGATGGGAAAAGGATGGGGTATATTACTATGTGATGGGGCAAATTACTATTTGATTGGGACAAGGATGGGGCATATTACTATGTGATGGGAACAAGGATCGGTCAGATTACTATATGATAAGGAAAGGATGGGGCATTACTGAAAGGAGACCAGATGGGGCAATACTACATGGCCAACAGGATGGGGCAAAGTACTGCAAGGAGAGGGTCAGGATGGAGCTCATTACTGCAAGGAAAGAGTCAGGATGGGAACATTACTACAAGAAGGGGACCATGATGGGGCAATACTATTCTTTAGGTTAAATTGCCCTGTTGACGCTTCACTATAAAAAATTGGGTTTGGGCTTTCAGGTTGGGCACACTGTCTCTGGTAGGTTCGCTATCACTGCCCTATGGCCTGTCTAAATAGTTATTGTACAGCCAAGTCCAGGTCAGTGGTCGCCACAGATTATGGCAAGTTCCTTATGCGGACGTTGTTCCGCCTATTGCGGTTCTCAATATCCTCTATACCAGAGGTCCCCAACTCCAGGCCTCAAGGCCCACCAACAGTGCAGGTTTTCAGGATCTCCTTAGTATTGCACAGGGGTTGGAATCATTACCTGTGCAGATGATCACATTGGCACCTGTGCAATACTAAGGAAATCCTGAAAACCTGCACTGTTGGCGGGCCTTGAGGCCTGGAGTTGGGGACCTCTGCTCTATACTGGCAAAAAAGTTTCTATGCTCCTGCAGTTCTTCAGCCAACCCCTCTTGGGCCCTCTCTACTTCCTCCACCCGAGATGTGAAATCAGCCCTTAAACTGTCGAGCTCCTTTTTATAAGAATCCTCCAGCCTACGTGCAAAGCTCTCTGAGGCTACGTTCACACATTACGCATTTTTTGCGCGGGTGCACTTTGCTGCGTTTTGCACCCGCGCAAAAAAGCGCCGTAAAGAAATGCGGTGCATTTACACACTGCGTTTTTTTACGGGCTCACTTCTCCCCAAAAAGTGCAGGGGAGAAGTGATGTCACACAGGGAGGAAGAATGCTCCCCTGTGTGACATTTGTGACAGCCCCTTGAGAAACGTAAATATAAATCATCCAAATGGTATGAAAAATAATAAAAATTGAATACTTGCCCTCCGCCGGGGGTTCGGGGAGTCTGGAGCCGAGACAACCACATGTACTGACCTTCCAGGGCCTTGGAAGACCTGTGATTGACTGCTCGCGGTCATGTCATATGTGACGTGCATATGACGTGCATATCACGTGATCGCGAGCGGCCAATCACAGGTCTTCCAAGGCCCTGGAAGGTCAGTATATGTGGATGTCCCTGCTCCCCGAACACTCGGCGGAGGGTACATATTCAATTTATATTATTTTTATATACAATTTAGATCACTATTATTTAGATTTCGCAGTGTATATTAATACACTCAGAAACCCAAAAAGGGGTTGTCACACAGGAGAAGATTCTGCCTCCCCTGTGTGACATTACATCCTGCAGCGCCGGCATATTCCTTCTGGAATTGCGCATTGTCTGAACAGCGGTGCATAATTCCAACGGGAATAATGGGCCCTGTGCGAGAAGGCGCAGATGCGTAAAGAATTGACATGGTGATTCTTTTTACGCCTGCACTTTCTCCCATAAAAGCGCTGCATTTATTTACGCAACGTCTGAATGGCAAAAGTGAATTTACATTCACTTTGCTTGCAGACGCGCTTACGCTTTTTTGAAAAGTGTGCGCAAAAAAGCGCAAAGTGTGAACGTAGTGAAGTCCTTTTTAGTGACTTGGACTCTTATCAACTTACTCAGGTCTTGGATGTTTAGGTCATCCAATTCTTCTTCTTTGTCGCTGGAGTCCTCCGGCTGCAGGAGCTGTGACTGTGTGGTAGCTGTGAGCCACCCGGGTCCTGCTGCTCTGGGCCTGGGAAGTCAGCCAGTGCCATCACCAGGTAAGTCTGTGCCGAGAGGCTGCAATGGAAATCAGATAACACTCCATGTTGGTCTGCCTCTTCTGTCTATCACCTACGGAGCTGACCGCCTACCTCCTGCTTCTTCTCATGTGGTTAGTGTGTGGATTCAGTTAGTGATAGTGGCTTTAGGGGCTCAAAAGTGCTGGTACTGCAGGAGATTGCAACTTATCCCACCATCACAAGCCACTCACCAATCCTACCCCTTCCCCCCGAAAAATGACAGAACAATGACATTTTATGTACTCTGAACAATCTATTACCAATTTATCCGTGCAAATTGGAATTGCGTTTAGCCTGCCTAAACAGGTTATTAAATGATCATCGATTTTGATAGTTTATCTACAATCCTGTAGTCTAAATGCACCTTTACATACGGGCAGAAGCTCATACATTATCTTTATCCTATATCTGATGTAAGGCTGCCTTCACTCTTGCGTTTGTGTCTGCATGCGTATGGCATGCAGACGCATACGCAGCCCATACTGATGTGAACACGTTCACATTAGTATGAAGCCCAGCCAGCCAATCGGCTGTCTCGGGGGCGTCCAGGAGGAGGTGATCAGTGGCAGAGATCTCCTCCTCCTGGCCATAGCTGATCTCCCGCGCCGATCAGTGGCGGCCACCGGGAGATCAGCTGGAGCCTCCACTGCTTTCCCGCCGGTGTCGGCGCGGGAGATTTGAAGATGCAGTTGATGTGACAGCTGTTTAAATCTCCCGTGCCGACACCGAATAGGGCGATATTGGTGCAGCAGATAAGAAACAGCTGATCGCTGTTTCAAATCTCCCGCGACGTCACCACGTATTCAGTGTCAGAGCGGGAGATTTAAACAGCTGTCAGATCAGCTGTATCTTCAAATCTCCCGCACCGACACCGGCGGGAAAGCAGTGGAGGCTCCAGCTGATCTCCCGGTGGCCGCCGCTGATCACCGGCGGCCACCAGGAGAGATTTCAATGTGATCCGCAGCGTTCTCCTGCGCTGTCATGCGGAGGACACTGCGAGTCCATTGAGATCCATGCATTGTTTGTGCACTTGCGGGCACTTGCAGATAAAACAAGCGCCCGCACAAAAAATGCAACAGCCTGCGTTCGGAGGGCGCACAAATTGTGCTCATCCGAACGCAGCCAATACACAGGCACATGTGTTCCCATGTTAAACATAGGAACACAGTGCGCAAGCGTTTGGCTGCATTCGGTACGCTGCTCTTGCAAACGCAAGTGTGAAGGCAGCCTAAGATTGCTCCCCTGCTACCCACCTCTCTTCCTTTATACTGGCTGAAGTCAGAGAAGGGTGGAATTTTAACAGGCTTCCCTCTATCTGAAATGCAGCTGTAGCATCTGAAATTTACAGCTTTAAAATGGACCTTTTGATAGCCGTTGTAGCTGCATTCCAGACTGACCTATGGCCATGTGTGCCGCATCATGGCTCAGTAGTTATTAAATTATTTATGTGCTTAAATTAAATACGAAGGACACATCTCCTACAATCTTGGCTACTGAGATGATGACTTGCAAGGATGCATGAAATAGGTTCTTGGCAGTGAAAGGGTGAAATGGGTTGCTGCTTTAAATTTTAATAGCTTGAAAAGTTTTGATCTTCTTAAAATGACTTAAGCATAAACTCTCCACTGCCAGAGGCCACGTGAGTGATGGTCCAACTACAGCAGGTGACCACTGCAGGTAATCACTGTTTGCAATGAGTAATCCATGTAGATGTGAAATGATAGCTCAGCTCCTTGATTGGCTGTAGGGGTCATGAATTGTGGAAGTGACTTTACTCAAGCAGTAATATCCACAAAGATTGGTCTTTTTTTTAGGTAGATCAAGCTTTTTAGCAATTTAAGTTCAAAAGCAGAAAAGTATGTGTTAAGCTATGTTCACATACCTTGTTATTGCCGCATATTTCTGCTTTTACACAGCGCTTTAGAGCGCTTGCATAAAATCACTGCCAAAGAAGACTGCAAACGCCTTCCAGTAAAAAGCTATGGCTTTTGCTGGAAGGCGTGCAGACGCTGTGTTTTGCTGTGTATTTTTGCGCCCGCGCAAAAAGAATTGTCATTACAATTCTTGGCGCTTTTTTCAGCATGCTTTCCCCCATCTGCTACATGTTAACATGGCCTTGGGGAAAGCGCGCTGAGAAAAGCACAGCGTCGGCATGCAAAAAAGCGGCACTGACGAATACACGGCAAAATGCGGCGCATGTGAACGTAGCGTAAGAAGTTGTCTAGTTTTGGCACGAAAATCTGCAGTTACTTTGTGACTTCAAAATTGTGAATCCGCACAACATAGAAAGCGCACGCTATTATCATTTCCTGGTGCAAGGAATACAAGTTAATTGAGAGCGGCTGTACATGTTTAGTTGGAATGTGGCTGGAAGAATGCATATCGCATACTTGGTCACATGCTCGCCCGGTCTCACCGCTGGCATCGGAGAATCCTAACAGCTGTTATATGTGCGATTTGAGTATTCGCAAATCTTCATTCACATGGAATGAATACATACTTTTGTTTCAAACCTGGAGACCCCATTAAAGAAGCTGTCTCAAAAGATGTGGGTCATGGAGAGAGACCCCGCCACTCCCATGACATCCATGTAACCCATCTTCATAAATAAACCTCTTTTAACATGTTGGCTAAGTAACTTCTGACTAAACTGGTCACATTTAATGAATCATCACCACTTCTCTTTAAAAAATTTGACCTTTTGTCTTGTACTAATAACTGGTAAAATTGTTAAAGAATTAGTGATATGTTTTATAATTTCCAATGTGGTATAACTGTAGCTCAAAGGTCGATAGAAATGTAAGTGTATGTTGTATGCTGACATTTTTCTTTATGCATCACATGCATTGTTAGTAAGAAATACATTTGGGTCTCCATAGGAAAAAACATGGAGACAGTGTGAGGTAGTGTTATTGTTTCAACTGTACTTAATATTTTAATTCCTGATTCTTTAATTTTTCTTTTCTAGCTGACTGAGACATTAAGTATGGATCGAGGAAGAGGCCAAAGGGAAAGTGGAAGTATAAGTAGGAACATTTACCCGCAGCAGTATAGCTACCCCTCAACGCAAAATTTAGAAATACAAGAGCTAGCATCTAAGCGAGTTGACATTCAAAAAAAAAGGTTTTACTTGGACGTCAAACAGAGCGCACGAGGTCGCTTTCTAAAGATTGCAGAAGTTTGGATTGGTAGAGGTCGACAAGATAATATTAGAAAAAGCAAATTAACATTATCCTTGTCTGTGGCTGCTGAATTAAAAGATTGTTTAGGAGATTTTATTGAACACTATGCTCATCTAGGTCTACGAAGTAGTCATTCTCAAAGAAGTGAACATGGTAGTGAAAAAGAGCATGATCCGAGAAGGAGGCCTCATCCATCCTCCCCTTCAGGCTCTGTTGGATCAGAAGAACCTGCAACACACAGCGTTCTGAAAACTGAGTATATTGAACGTGACAATAGAAAATATTATTTAGACCTTAAAGAGAACCAACGAGGGCGTTTTCTAAGAATAAGACAAACGATGACCAGAGGACCTGGAATGATTGGTTATTTTGGGCAGAGTTTGGGTCAAGAGCAGACCATAGTTCTGCCAGCGCAAGGCATGATTGAATTCAGAGATGCATTAGTTCAGCTTATTGAAGATTATGGGGAAGGAGATATAGAAGAACGACGAGGTGGTGGTGATGAACCTCCTGAACTTCCAGAAGGAACGTCATTCCGTGTGGACAATAAGAGGTTTTACTTTGACGTTGGCTCCAACCGTTATGGCATATTCTTAAGGGTAAGCGAGGTTAGACCACCCTATCGCAACACTATCACAGTCCCTTACAAAGTATGGACCAGGTTTGGGGACAATTTTATCAAGTATGAAGAGGAAATGAGAAAAATTTACAATAGCCATAAAGAAAAGAGAATGGATGCACGCGTGGACAGTAGTGAAGAGCAAGAGTGTCCAGAGTAGAACAAATGCCCGTGAACACATTACAAAATTTGAAGTCTTTTTATTGGAGACAAATTCTGTAGTCTTTTAGAAGATTTCCCTATTTTTCATTTTTCATTTTTTTTTTTTTTTTTTTTTTTTAGCAGAGTATCAATGGACAAAAAGTCCTTCAAAGAGTCTGGTGTCCACATCTTAGCCTACAACACAAACAGTACGATAAGCTTACCAGCCTCTGATAAAGCTGCTTCAATAATTTCAAGACTGTTGAAGTGTTTTTCTTTTTTTGATCAGCACAAAGTTCAACCTTTTAAAATACTTAGGTAAGGCTTGAATTGCACTATAAAAGCAAACTACATTATATCTATATTTCTACTTGCATAGATGTATAGATATTCTACAAATATGATATATATAGCCTAATCAACATTTTTTTTTCTTTATTTGTTTGATTTCCAGATTTGCTTTCAGCTCTGCCAAGCTTATATACAGGGCATTTATTACTGTGAATGTATATGAAATGCATTTACACATTTGTAAAACTCTGTTCAGAGTTGAGAATGTCTGTTGGATGCAGAATCCATCAGCAACAAAGACGAATGGTAGCTGACAGTGTGTGATAACTGTTTACACTGTTTACAGCCAAGGAATTTCTACATTTCAAAGAAACTGTTCATGTGTCAACGAAACAGCTGCACTAGAACTAGGGTAAAAATTATATCCTGACAGTAGCAGCTTACATATGTAAAAGAGTAGAATTATGCCTTTTAACAATATTCCTCCCTTTATGGCTATTTTATATAGAAATATATAGATTATGGTGCACCTATGTATAGGCCTGTTGTACTATGAGAAATTGTTTATATTGTAAGTCAAGGTAACTGATTTCCCTTCCTTCCCAGTGTGTGCGTGTGAGTGTCTGGTCACAGAAAAATAAAGAAAACTATTAGTGAATGTTAAAATTTTATTTTAGTTGAGTACTGTCTGATTGTGTTTATGCAGCATCTCCTAGCAAAGAACGATTGGGTGCTTTAACAAAGAAAAGAATAGAAAGACCTTTATATCCACCTAAAGCGTGGCATAGGGTTCTCATTTATGGACAGTTGAACCATACCAAATCTGCCCTTATTTATGTATTGTTTTGCACAAGGGGTTGCTGACTTTGTATGTTGGGTGTAGAAGCACTAAAAAGTTTTATTTTTTATTTAAAGAAAAAAAAAATTATATATATCTATAAATATATATATATATATATGAACCATTAGTGTTTAATTATAAATTGTATGTATACCATAGTTATGCATGTTAAGCATATCTATAGAGTTATCTTTAGTAATGATTATAAGTGGGGTATACAGTAAGTATCACTACACTGTTGCTGCTAATCACAGTGCCTGTAGTAATGGAGAATATGTTCACACTGCTAATTCGGGGAAGAATGTAACAATTAAACGTTTTGGTCCATAAATATCCTTCAGTAATTTCAATGCCTCTATTTGTCAATCACTGGCAATGCCTCTTCTTCCAAAACAGTAATTGATTAATGCAGAGAGCAACCTTGGTTTGCCTGCACCAACGCGCTCCATTACTTTGTGATTTACCTTTTTATATATTTTTTTTTATTATTATTATTGTTATTGGAAAAAAAAACTCTGGTAAGACCTTGTTCAGACTTGTGCAATAATAGTGAAATTGCATTACAGGTGAATTTTATTTTTCCGTTTAGCATGATCTCCTCGTAGAACATAATGTTACATAAACAGGAAACATACATTTTCATGAAAGAGTAGTATAATATTGCTATTTTAATATTTTGAACATTTCAGAGCATTTTGCATTTTAATGGAAACCATATTCGCATTCCTTCCATGACTGCTTTGGTAATTGTATTTTCCATCAAATACCAATTCTGGAGCATTTTTCGAAGAACTTTGCATTGTGCTATTCTCCTGTTATACCTAGAAATGTTTGAATAAATTGACAAATGGGTGTACCCTTAAACAGTCTGATATTGGCTAATCGTAATCAGAATGTATGGGGTCAAACCCCATTAAAAAGGGCAATAATAACAGCTGTCAGTTCATTAAGGAAACTTAAGTAAAAGGTCTACAGAAGGAATGGCATAAAATACAGGTATGGGAAAAGCTGATCCAGAAATGCTGTTTCACAGGCAATACAATACATGACAGGTCTGCCTCAAATTTTAAACCAACTAGTTTACAGAACCTGGAATTTTAGGGCTTTAATCTACTTAAATCTTGCATTGAAATTAAAAAGACAGTCATCAATCCTTAAGTTTTGTACACATGTAGGATACTGAAGTGTGGTTCCATTTTTGTATGTAACATAGAAAAGGGTTCCTGTCTGTTACATTATCAGCATTAAAAAAACACTACAAGAACATAAAATCAGAAAACTCGCCATAAACAGCCAAAAGATCTGATATCCATTGCACTTAGCAGGACATCAGGCCCCAGTGGTAAAGGTGACACGGGTGCATAATAACAATGGAACAATCACACTCAACCTGCCATGACATGGGGGAGGTTATTAGTGGTATTTCATATGCACACAGATGAGGTTTCCATAGGGCGTCAGTCACACATGTAAGTATGATGCAGAGTGTCTGTATGCAGCCTATTGATCATGCCCATACTGTTAGACCAGGTGGCTGTTTATGGTGTGTTTTGCATCAGCATCTTCAATTTCTGTAATGTTAAAATGTGACTAAAAAAATAAT